>BSBN01000054.1:2496517-3744776 GCA_027924645.1 Cunninghamia lanceolata
CTGAAACAAGATCATATGCAATTGAGAGCCCACTGTAATATCACTGTCATAATGTGATTGACATCAAAGATACCTCTACCAACTGATATATGTAGAAAGTGCCAGAAACCAATACTATAGAGTATGTGATTTTGCCATCAAGGAAAATAACTAAGATGGGGCAACATCTAATACATAGCAAAATAAATGAGCTTGATGCTATGTGATAGAGTTTAAATATGTTGTTTGTGTGCTGGTGGTGCCTGCATAAACATTCAAATTTCAAAAATTTAAATATGCAGGCCCCTTCCTAAAAATTCCAAAAAGTTCCAATGCTTTCGGCCTCTGTGGGTCAAGTGTGCAGTAGCGGATCAGAAATCTCCATCGGCCCCTGAAAAGTTGATAAAAACTGGGTCAAATGCATAGAAAATGCTTATCGGGTCACTGCTTCAAGACCCTAAATGTTTCTAAGTGTGGCTTGATGGGTCTAATTTTGCCAGCCACGGGACTGCCAAGTTTAAGCCCCGGTTTAAATCTGTGCTTTTGCATCCCTGCGGAGTGTGCCATGTGTTAGCAGCGGAAGCAACCCCTTTATAAAGAGTCAAGAGTGCATGAGAGGCGCCATGTGTCGACTTCCGTCGAGGTTTCTTTTGAGTTTCTAAATGTTTCAAAGTGCCGCGGGAGGCACCACGTGGAGGCACTCGAGTGACCCTAAAAGGTTTCACAGTTTCTACCAAGTTTCCAGTGTTTCTAAAGACCCTTAATGTTTCTCAAGGCCCACGGAGCGTGCCACGTGTCACTCTCCGCTGAAGTTTCAAAAAGTTTCTAGGTAGGGGCGGAAGATGCCACGTACCCCTTGAGGTTGTTGCAGAAGCCGACAAGTGTCGGCTTCCAAGATAGTTTCTGCATGTTTCAAAGTATGGCGAAGTGAGGGTGGGCCCCAGTGAAGTGTCTCAAGTGCCACAGATGATGACATGTGTCAACTTCCGCTGAAGTCTCAATGAGGGGCCTTAAAGTTTCTAAGTGTTTCGAGGTGGGGTCTTTATGTTTCAAGAGACCATGGAAGGTGCCACGTGGCGGCTTCCGCGGGAGTTTCAAAAAAGTTTCTAAATGTTTCAAGAGGTGCTGCGGAGCCCGACACATGGCTGCTTCCGCGTAGGTTTGCACACTGTTTCCTAATGTTTCATGAATGTCGCGGAAGGTGCCAGGTGTCACCATGCGGGGGCCACTTCACACTTTAAACACAGTTTGGTAAAGTTTCGCGGGTCTTGACACGTGGCTGCATCCATAGGAGTTTCAAGAGTGTTGCTTTGTTTCTTTGGTGGGCGCGGAACCTGCCAGGTGTCGATCTCCGCGAGGGTTTCAAAGTGTTTCTTTGTGTTTCAGGGGAGACTGCGGAAGTTACCACTTGTCCCGATGGTCGATACAGCGGATGCCGCCATGTGTCCCTTTTTAAAAAATAAAAAGGATAAGGCGATGGTTAGCGATGGAAACCTGAAGTGCTTGCATGGCATGTTTTCATTGGCTGGCAACTTTTTGATGTTTTTGGGGCCGTTTGATCTTAGCGATAGGGTTTTAATCGACGGCCACATTTTGAGCCTGTAGCATGGGTTTTCTCATGAGCATTTGCAACTATTTTTGGTGGGAAACTCCATGGAAACTTGTTGCGGCTACATTCCTAAGGCCGCGGGTTGGTGAAATAGTAATGGTTGCTTGTTGCAGAGGTATGGGTCGAGTTGATAGCTCAACCACCATTTTTATGATGCATATCTTTGAGCGGCGGCCCATATCCCAATCTCACCTGCTCCTTCCTCTTTGTCCCTCTACAGCATTTACTGTTCTGAGCGCCATTTTTCTGATGCATTGTATCTGGCAAATTTTTGATGTACCATGTAGTTAATTCGTTCAGTGCATAGTTTTGCTATAAAAAGCAGACTGTGTCATTCATTTGAGGTTGTTAAAGGGTTGGGGTATTTTTGTGTAAATAATGAAGAACAAGGCATGATCTTGGCTGTTCTATCCCATTTTAGAGTTTATGTGTTGCAGCATGAATGTATTTTGCACATATTTCAGTTTTAGTGTTGATTTTATATGAGAAACGCTTCATTGCATGTGTTTATCTGCTTGTCTCCATTTGCTGCATGTTATTCTCCTTCTTCTGAATCTGGTTGCTAAGGGTCTCTCAAGTTCTAGGATATAGTTTTTTTTATCACATGTTTGATCTCTAACTTCCATTCAAGGAGTGGATTAAATTGTTTTAGGTTAAGCATGGGGAAGGTTGCATGTCAGCAGGGATATATGTAAGTAGAGGTAGCTAGATACCCATTCTTGGGTGATGTTTGTAAGGCAAGCATCAAGTCCAACCCCCTAAAACTTGAGTGAAAGTTGCAAACCATCTGCTGTATATGTCTAGTTGACTCCTTGCCCAATGGATAGGCACCAGTCTGTTTCTGGGTTAGTAGTTATGAGCCAAAACCCCTTGTTTTGCATCCAAGACATTATGTCCACCCATTTCATCACTTCCATCTGTTAGTTGTAGGAGTAGGATTAGGAACCCCCTGCATACTCTCATACCCAACCAGACACATATGTCCAAGAATGTTGCCAACCTTGTGATCTATCATGCAGATCTTGGTCCATACATGAGAGTATTCTGCCTGCTATTGTAAAGCTAAATCATTGTGTTATTGGTCTAGTCAAGGTTACATCTTTTGTCATAGGGATACCCCCCTTGGTGTGGCAGAACCAGAAGTGAAGGGGAGGCAGCTCACGCAACCTCTCGTAATCTGTTGGCCAAATCTGCCCATGCATTGGAACTGGCAAACCCTCTGCAGATTTGGCAACCAACATGTGCTAAGAAATAGAGGATCATAATTGTAACTCAATATTTTATTATACATTAAATGTATTGACAATGAATTCATAGGAAATGTGACTATTATGAATTTGAAACCCATCAACACCTTTTGGCTATTTGAAAAGTTACATTATATTCTAAATTTTATCATGATTGCACATGATCTCTTTTAAGTATGGAAGCTTTCCAAGCTACAAGAATTTCATTTGTAGAATTGTAATGATATTGTGTTAATATCCACAAATAACCAAAACTTGTGCACTCTTAAAAACTACATCCATTTACCTTTTGAGTCCTCTTATAACCCCTTTTCTCATTTAAGGAAGTGCACCATCAACCAAGAATATAATTTTCCTATATCCAATTGATGACAACTATAGTGCGAGACCTCATGCATTCATGTCCAAGAAGACCAAAAACATCTACTCAAATTTCATATTAGCACTTTCCCCCCTAGACAGATGAGGTATGAAGAAACCAAATACTCCATGTGATTCTAGCAATCACAAGGCTTCCATAATAGCATCTAGCCACCTCTCCTTCCCTTTGTCTATGATAAAGGGGTTAAGGTAGGCAAAAATGTTACAAATTGTACCTCCATGCCCCTCCTTGTGGCCAATCCATTCACACAATTTTGAATTGAGGATATTCTTCTAAAGAATGACATTTAATGTTGCATCTATTGTAGAAATTGACTATTATAATTAATTTTTCTAATGAAGCAACACACAAACAAACATAGCATGCATCTACTATCGATGGGGTAATCAAGATAAAAACTTAGTTAAAAAAGGTGCATTGGATTCCTTAAGATCTAAAAATGTTAAGATGAATTTTAATGATGTTGTTAGAGGTAATCTAGGCCCCATGGGTGCTAGGATTTCTTTTAGAATGGAAGACAATAGTTTTTTTTCAAATAGGCAATGTCCTTTCTTTGATGCAATACAAATAATGAAACTGTAGAATTAGCAGTGTTGAATGGGATCAAATTGATAGTCTTTTCCAATTTCAAACATCTGGAGGTTGAAAAAGATTCCTTATTGATTACCAATTATTTGAAGAATAATTCTTTATAGAATTATAATTTAAAGAACATTATTATGGAAACTCTTTTTCTCAAAGATAATTTTGAATACTTGAGATCAATCATTACCTTAAGTAAGGCATTAGAATTATAGATATGTTGGCTAATAATGGAGTGGAACAACACCCCTTCTCATCAAAGATTGAAGTGTCTTTCCAGAAGAGTGGGATTTGGTCCCATTGTTAGAGAGATGCATCCTTAGGGAATTATTTAATCATTCTTTAACTTTGGATCACCACCATGTGATTATAGTGTAGTCATATTTTTTATTAGAGAGCATGTGACAACACCTTGTTTATATGGGAAATATATCCCATTCTTTTGTATTTGTAGCTGAGCATGTCTGGCTCATGTGAAGTACTTTATATTTTTATCTTGGAGTATCCATGTAGACACCATAAATGTTAGTTTGTAGATTTGTTTTCTTGTTTAGGTGTCACCATATTATCAAGAGTTATAGGTCTACAATGGTGGTTTTAGAAGTGATATGTCGTATGCAGGTGCAATGTGTAACCATTGTATTAGGAACGAGTTTTGTGTTTTGGATATTTTAATGTTCCACCTAATTAAGGAATTTCCTAGAGAAGATGGTCTATCCAATTTAGGGATGTAACATACCTATGCCTTTATCACTAAATATTTTGTGAATAAATTAGTGGAAAGAGATCCAAACAAGGATATCCAGGAGTGGACTTTGAGCTTATTGATCCCTAATGTCTATCTAATCATGATTGAAGATAGAAAGGAAGAAGATTGTGAAGTTAGTGTTTCTTCTGCCCAACCCAAAGCCTAAGTATACAACAAGCCTATCAAGTCCTAATAGAGTTCAAGTCTCAAAAATAGCTAAAAACCATAGAAAGATTATGAATATATGCATAATACAATACTACTTAACCAATGAACAAATTATGTATCTGTATATGAATATATCCATCTATTCATTGATTTTTAACTTTGTCTAGGTTAGATTTTTCTAAAAAATCCAAATTTGCTAGTACAAATGATTGACAACATGTGAAATCATTAAACAATTTAAATTATGTATTGAAAAAAATTATAAAGGGTATATAAAATCCCATCCAAAACTCAAGGCATCATTTTTTCTTTCTAAAAGTCTGTACATCTTTTAATGCTGAAGTCTTCACTAGGAGGTCCAATTGTATTGCATCCACATTCACCTACAAAAAATAATGTTTAATTGGTGGGTAGTCACTAACAAAAGCATCTCCATAGTTTCTTCCATAATATAAGCACTTGAGTTGTATCCATTGGAGCATGCTTAAATATACTTGTGTCGAGTAATTGATGACTTTCATAAGCATTTTAGCTAGCTCTTAAATTTATGTAAGATTCAACCCATGCATCTTGAATCATCTCAAAATGACATCAACGAGTGTTCATTACAATGAAATTTTACCTTAATATGTTTAGCTACGAATTATATGGCAAGGAAACCCACTTGGCACACAAGAACCTTTAAGTATTTGTTAAATTGAGGGAGGAGTAGTGGATGTAATCCACTGCTATGGGATTTTTACTCTCTAGACTCTTTTCTCATTGACAAAGCTTTCTAGACAACATAATACAATTTACTTGCCCTTTAGGGATAGTGAATACTCTCTTTCCTACTTGTGTTCCTAATTTTATACCTGCAATTCAATAGCAGGAAAAATGTACAATATGTTATAGAACTTTCATCTTAATTTGACAAAAAGTGTCACATCCCTAATTTTGACTATGTTTTACTTTTTACTTGCATGTAATTAGTAGATTCAATTATGCATGATTTAATGATTTGATGTTAAGAGAAAATGTCAGGACAAATCAATGATATCATGAGTTAATATTTATATGATTAGAATTTAGACATGTGATTATATGATGTCATGATTATATATTCATAAGGTTTATGGAATGACTAATGATACACTAATCCTAGTTTGGTGATTGCAATTTGTATTCAGGAAACAAGTTTTCCACCCTCTGAGAAAAGGGAGGGAGAGCATCATCAGAGAGAAGTGAATAGACATATGGAAAGGAATAGGTTGTTGCCATCTTAGTCTTGTGCTTGCATAGTTTAGTGAACCCTTGTTGAGTTGGGTACAAGTTGTGCTTGACCCATTTGGTTTAAGTTGGTTTCAACTTGATAGTTGTTGATTTGTCATCAAGATCTCTTAGTGTAGATTTTTGTTGAGATTTAAGTCAAGAAAGTTTGATCGTTGACAAGGATTGGTTGATAGTCATTAGTTCTTGTGCATTTGAATATAGATTATACTCTGTTTAGGGGAAAATTGGATTTAATAATGTTCTAGATTTTAGATGTTTAAATCCTCCTCTCCAATATACATTCAAGGATCTAGGGTCGAGTGGCGAGCAGTATCATACCCTAGGTCGCTTACAAATGTAGGGAAACTTGGATTAGGGAATTTAATTATCAATTTTCCTTCTTCTATGCTTAATTGACCATTAAAACCTTAATTATGCAAATACGACAACAAATTGACAAATAACAGAAAAAGCTCTTGCAGACAGGAGTAAAATACCAAATCACAGAGTACCTATTTTTGGGGCTCCGAAGAGGAACAGTCAGGGACACTGGAGTGGGTGCCCTAGTCCAAGGTACCAGTTTCTTCACGGGATTCAGACCTCCTTCCGACACTGATCAACCCTGTAACTTTTGTTTCCTAAAACTCGGATGCGGAGGACACTACAGTGAGCTCCCAAGTCCTGGAAGTGCTCCTGTTTCCTGCTTTTCTTCAGATCCTGAATCCTTGATGCCTGCCAATCCTTCCTACAACTTCACTTTTCCCAAATATGACACCTGTAACTTGCAATCACAAGACTTGGTTTGGGGGTTGTGGTGTTTAGAGGCTTGCCTCAGTCAAGCCCTGGAGGACACTTAAGTCTCTGAATATTGTTGTCAGATAGAGAGTGCATGCCCTTGTGAGGCAGAGGTAAAAACCAAAGGAATTGATAATGAAAACATAATATAATGTCACCTTGTAGTGAAGCTCTCATGGGAGGAAGATGATCTTCATTCCATGAGGAAATTGATGCTCAAATCTGCAAACAAACACATAAAACACACAAGTCTGCTCTTGCAACACAATGAAAGCCTTGAATCACCTTGAGAATACTTGAACATCACAATTGCTATCTAATGATCATCTAGTTGAAATCTAGTTTACAAATGAATGCCTAATCATGCTTATATATGCAACTACAAGCATTCCTGCCAAAATTTTAAAAATCAAACTTTACCATGTCGGCAAAAGAACCAACTAACGATCATAAAATGACACCTAGAAATTAGGGCTGCCCCAAAATAGGGCAGGACTAGGGCATGGGTGCCCAAGTCATCCCCCCTATTTTGGGCAGGGTACAACTCAAGGGGTCTACCTAGGTCCAATTTGCCATTGAAACTAGGTCTCATTCCATCGGGATGCCACAATATGAACTAAAATGTCCTAAATGCATACTAAAGACCCAAGAGCTAAACCTTATAAGGGAAAAGCCCCCAAGGGCACATTTTCTGACATTACATTTAGCCCCCACTTTAATGTATGTATAAACGCGAGGCCAATACATGCATTAAAGTAAGGTCACAAACACAACAAACACATCAATCACATAGAAGATAGTAACATGCACACAAAACAAGGGGAAGACAGTTACAGTCACGTAGAACACAGAGAAGACAATCAATCCATAGAAGACACATTAATGCATGGAAGACAGAAATGATATCTTTTCTTTTCTTTTTCCCATATATATGAAATGCAAATGCAAGTACTGGAAAGTAAACAAACCTCCCATAATACAGGATGCACTACCCTAGGGCGCAGGTCTGTTTATATGGGGCAACACACATAAAAGACACACAAAACCTCCCAAAAATGTAGGAAGCACTACCCGAGGGCGCTGGTCTCTACGTATGGGGCAACAAACACGCCACACAAAACAAGCACGCCAAAACACACACACTTGAAGACACGGAGAAAACACGATAGACAAGTGATGGAATGTACCTATTTCTAGGTCCAACACCATTTTAGGCACATTACAGGCACACACCGATGATTGGGCTTTGCCACAACAATTGCCAAAGACATGCTTAAGGGTTGAGTTAGTCACAGAACCGCTCCCCACCTCTGCAGAGGGCTTAAGATAAAGGATATACGTGATATCCTACCTCCGCAGAGGGATTACATGATTGAATGAGTGATTGAAAACAAACTCAAGATGCACGATGCACTACCCTGGGTCACAAGTCTTTGCATGTAAAGTCAAACACATTGCTAACATCTATAACAGACAGCTTACCTTATATATGCCCCCACCTTAAGGTGGTTGATATCGGTTATTGATATCAAGCACATTAAGGTAGGAGGAAAACACACAAGGGAACATAGACTTTCACAAAGCCCATGCCCCCCGGAGGTGACATGTACTTTACGATCGCCAAATGTTCCCACAAACACATCCCTGCAAGAAACATGTTAGTGTCCATAATCATGATAAACAACAACATCAATGCATATGATTAACCACACAAAGAGCCAAGTTTATACAACAAATCTAGAGTTCAAGGATAACCATAGGGCTATATCATGAAGCTCTCCGAATTGAGTACCACCAAGGCCAGATTCAAAGACAAACAAAGGTGCATAGAGCAGCAGTATTGTTAAGGTTTGTAAATACGATAGAAACATCATCAAATTCACTATGCGGAAAGCACGAGTGCTTCCACTAGCCAAGCGTTGCATAAGATATACAACCCCATCATCATATTAGGAACTAAGTCCATTTTTTGATTGCTCTTGAAAGAAGTCTGCATCAGTATAAATGTTTGTCGCCATTCGCCCGCTAGATGGAAACACTAGAGGAAGGGAAACAATAAATAAGAGAGGAGAAACAAGTGTCTTAGGGATAGTCACGTAGGAGGGTACCCCCAGGTCACCAACCACGATGCTATGTCCGTAAGACACAACACACAACAATGAAATCAGAGAGAGAGAGAGGCATTTTGGAAGAATGATGATACAAATAGAAGAAGGTCACAATAGAGTGTTGATAACTAAGAGGGGGGGTGAATCAGTTATCCTAATTATTTCTGCTTTCTAAACTTTATTAACAATCAATGTAATATTAATCCGAATGAGCAAACATAATCATGAAATGGAAATACACATGACACAGTATTTTTGACGTGGAAACCCTGTTAAGGGAGAAAACCACGGGGTGATTAACCCAAGATTGTATTCTCTGTTAGAAGAATGGAAATACAAAATGGCACTTGCCAATTAGGGCTCACTGCCCGAGCACACTGCTCACAAGGAGGCACACTGCCTATAAGAGACACACTGTCTACAAAAGAGTGTTATACAATACTTGAACTGATTGGTAGCATCCACATATGCTGGAGTTCAGTTCCGGTTAGGCTTAGTACATTGATTTGCTACACTTCATCTTTCCTCTTCTCTTATGCTGCTTTCCTTTCACATACCGGATCTTTCTTACTGCTTCTGCTCTGCTCTGTTATTATTCGCACATCATCAACACCCACACACTTATCATAACCAAATCCATCTTGTATATATATATCCACAAAAGTGATTTCATCACCTTTCTAGTCGGCACCAGGAATAGTCAATCTTTTCACAAACTTTGATCTGTTGGCTGAATCCTTGCACACCAAGTAATGCAGATCAAGCATATACTTGTAGAAATCATTAATCATGTCAGCCAAACATAATTCATGCCTTGATAGTCTTTACCAACATCAGTAACACATCCAGAGTAATGTCTGATGTTCTGTCAGTCAGTTCTTCCTCTGTCATACTGCCAATCAGGAACCTGATACTCAAGTATTCATATCTTTTTCTTCATCTGTCACCGGAGGCTAAATCCTTGGAATCTATCACTCAAGGTAGTCCTCTTGACTTTCCCAAATCTGCACTTCACCAAGATACTTCCTCTAAGAGATCCGGACCCGTCTGTCAGACCTTGCCATATGCTTTGTTCTTGTTTACCGGACCACAACATTCTTCACTCTGACTTCCAGTATAGACATAGCATGTCCTGTGGATGTGTGGGATGAACTTTGTTGCCATCAATGACAACATTCATGAATCCATATAGTGTCTCTTGCCAACAATCTCCCCCTTTGGCATTGATGGCAACACTTAGTGAAAAAAGACTAAGTGTTTACACTATGCTCCCCCTTGGCTGATGCTCTATTTTTATATACATTTTTCGGAGCTCCCCCTTAGTTGGATTCCTCATTTTTCTCTATTCTTCACTCCTCCTTTGACATCAGTGGTAAAAGGTAGGGTCCGCATATCAAAACTTTCAAAAATTCAACTATACTTAGCCGCATAAGTATATACATATGGCATACTTACATATACTTAATTATGTCTGCAAAAGTTGTCTTCAATTGAATAAATTCTGTAGCCCAACTTTGCTTCATCCTATCCAAAATTGAAATATGACCTCTCAACAGGAATGCAAATGCATCTGCCCTTTTTAGATCTGTTGGATCATTTGTCTGGGCTGTGATTTGAGCTTCACTTATGGCCAAATGCATGGCCTCTAACTTAGGGACAATGATCCTCCTAAGTTCACCCATCCGGCTGATTATGTTCTTCCTTTCCTTCTTAAAATTCTTTATTGCATTTGTGATTGCAATAGTCTGACACTCTTGATTTGCTATAGAGGATGAGAGAGGATCAAAACTTTTAGATAGACTTAGTAGTTTATCCTCATGTTCTTTTACTTTCTTTTCAATATCTTTGGTCATTGTGGGCCAAGATAAGCAAAATTTGTACATATTTCTGTCATCTTTAAGAGCATTTTCCAAGCTTTTTATCCCGATATCCATTACTTTCCTATCATTTGTTATCAGACCCTATACTTCGGAGAGTCTCTTGTCCAAAAACTCCTTCTGAACTTTTTCTTCAGCTGACTTCTCTAGAGAACCAAAATGTGTGCTAACACTGTTGACTAGAGTTTTGAGATTACCAGATGTGGAGGCTGTGGGATCTTTCTGAAACGATGGCATAATCTTTTCAAGCACTCCAGAAGCAGCTTCTATCAACTCATAGTCTTCCATGTGAGACTTCAGGAGTTTTTCTTTAACCTTTGCATTGGCAAATGAAGCTATCTTCATTGTCTGTACCAGAGAGAGAGAATCAAAATTAAATGGTCCTTGTAGAAGCTTCGGTTCATCAATCTCCATTGTTTTTTTGTTTAGGAATTCTTGGACAGTTTTTGCAGTGTCTCTTGCTGGAGACAGATGTTTCTTCTCTTCTGCATTCTTAGGGCTATCCCTTGGAGCTTTCTCTCCTTCTACATTCTTACCACTAGCAGTTGTGGTTTTCTCTGTTGGGGTCTTCTCTCCCTCTGCAACCTTGGTACTGTCAACTTCTTTTTCCTTCACTCCTACTTCTTTCTCCTATATTTTGTCTTCTCCTTTAGATCCAGAAGCTGTAGGGGAAACCGGAGGAGAGATATTTGTTTGTTCATGAGCCATCTCTTCCAGAATAGAGGATTCTGAGCCCTTGTCTTTACCAGAGTCCTCTGTGATGGGAATGTTGAACTTCTTAAGAGTATTTCAGAGGATCTCTTCAGTCTCTTTTGCCACTTTGTCAGTTTCACCAAGCATGAGCTGATTCATCTTGGCTTTGCTCCGGAACTCATCCTTGCACTCTTTAAAGATCATATTCATTTGCTGCGGAGTGATTGAAGGGAAGAGTTGAATGGCGACCTGTTCCCGGATCTCAAGATCTTTTGCTTGAGCATTGTTCTTCCTCATTTCAAGCCTTTTCTCTAAGCTTTTGGGAATTAGAGAGATAATTTCAATAAAAGCTTTGTTGTAAGTGTTCAAGAACTGAACCGTGGCTTCCTCTAGAATCTGTTTGTCTGCTTCATTATAATCATCATAGAATTCTATTAAGGGTTGCAGGTTTCCATCCATAGTGACTTCTTTTACTACAACATCTAAGGATAGAGTAGGTTTTTCAACAAATTCCTCTTCCTTCTCTTCTTTTCCTTGACCAATAGAATGTTCACCGGATAATTTCTTCTTCTTCTTAAGTTTCCTTATCTCCTCATCTGATTCAGTTTCCTCATCATCCTTTAGGCTAACATAGGACCTTGTTGCCTTTTTCTTTGTTCTCTTTTCTCCTTTTCCGGATGATTGTGCTTCCGGTCTAGATGCCCTTAAGCTTGTGCCAGTGGAAAGTGCAGACCTCTTTGATGATCTAGTTCGATTGGAGGTTTCCACCGGAGCACTTTCCTTGCTTTTCTTTTCTGCCTCTTTCTTCTCTTCCTCAGCCCTTTCCATCCTTTTCTTGTGGGCATCAAGTGCCTCCTTTGAGATGCCAAGGCCTTGGGCAATATTCTCTACTTCTTTTCTCACCTTCCTCTTGATTTTAGGTTCTCTGAGTTGCACATGAATCTTTACACTCAGCTCCTCAAAGGTTCCAAATCTTTCTGCTTTTGAGTCCTTAGGCTGACTGAGCATGTGTTGAACATGTAGCTCTACAATTTGTTTATCAACTTCATACCCTATAGGCATGATCCAGACTGTCCTTGGCTCTACTGCCTCCATTAGGCATTGATCAGTGTCAACCATGAAGCACATTGTATCCTTGTATTTCTCAACTACTGATTTGTGGATTCTTTCTTTGATTTGCATTGTATTTCAAAATTGCTTGAAGTAACCCCACAGAGCTGTATTCCTTGCCTTAGCATCCCCAAGTTCATGCAAGTAGTCTCTGATCTGAATTGTTACCGGTTTGTCATTTTGCCATACCCATCCATTTGATCCGGGAAGCTCATTCATGAAGTAGAAAAATAGACATAGTATTAGTCCACCATATTTAAAGGAATTCTTCTTGTCCTTTTTGATTTTCTATATGTTTTCCATTAGTTGGCTCAAAAGAAGTTCACAAAGATCATATTCTACATTCTTTCTTAGCATCTCATAGGCAGTATATAATGTAGTTCTGAATACTAAATTCTCCCTACTGGAGTGATATATCTTGTATCCTATTGTCATAGATGCAAACTTGACATCCGGGTCAGTAATATCTTCAATGGTCATTGCCCTCTTATCAAATTTTGATCTGGTGGCCTCAGTTACAATGTTGTTTTTGACAGATTTGAGGACAGGTATCCCTCTGGAGGAGTATAAACTAGTTACTACCCTAATTGCCTCCTTTGTGATCTTGCAAGGTTTGTTCAGCCATAGGAAGTTATCATGCACCCTACTCAATACATACCGGACCCATTCATCTTCAAAATAGGGGAAATGAATGAACTGATCAAAATGTTTCTCTTGGATGCCCTTATATTCTGGTTTAAGCTCAAAATTATCATCTATCAATTGTTTGTGATAGATGTCTCTCAATTTGAATTCCCCAAACTCTTCAATATTTGCATGTATGTAAACCCTAATGTCTTCTGTGTGCAAAACGCCATGCGGAACACTAGAGAATGCTCCTAGGGGATCTACCTCCAATGATTTGTATGGATGTTTCTTGAATTCAGGGCGGGGCCTATCAGAGATCTTTACTATATTCAAAATATGCATCTTCAAAGAATCTTACTGAGAGATATCAAGAACGAAGAATACCTTTTACGCTATTTAGGGCACACATGATGCAATCCGGATTGAGCTGTAAGAAGAATCGTCTTGATCTTTGGGAGAAGTAGTTGCAGAGCTCCTTTTCTCTTTTCTTCTTGAATGCAGAATGAACAAGTGATTAATGAGAAAACCCTTATATTGCTCTGCAAACCCTATTGTCAGGTTGCATAAATGCTCAACCTAAGTTATTCTGGTTGGCCTTATTCAGATGACTTGAAGAACCAGATTAGACCTGGTCTTTAGACATCATGCGGATCTTCCAAAACTTAACCATAGTTTGTTTGGATGTTTCCCTTATGAATCCTTCAATCCACAACTCTTCCTGTGCCAGTTCCGGCACCAATTGACTGGTTGGGGGAACAAGGTTTTCTTTGTGTCTCCCCTTGAGCCAGAGCTCACTTTTTAATTTTCGGAAGGAATATCAGCACCAAAGTCTGGTGCGGATCCATCCACTACATTCTCTGTACTTTTCTTCACCCAAATCTTGTTCATCTCACTTTGAACTTCATCCACATTCACTTTTTGTTTTCCCTTGTCTTGATTCTGATTATGATATACCGGACCTCTTTTGTCCTGATTCTTGCTTCTACAGAATTTTGCAATATGACCGGATCTATTGCAAATTTGGCAAACAACATTTCTTTGTATATTTGATTGATATCCTCTTGATCTGCATTAATTAGCCATATGACCTATTCTATTGCATGCAAAGCATTTACCATTGAATGATTTGTTCATTTGCATATTTCTGCATTCATGAGATTTGTGACCATATCTTTTGCAATTAAAACACTGTCCGGAGAAGGATGAATTAATCTAATTCATTCTCTTTCTGCATTGATTAGCTTTGTGACCAAAGTGATTGCAGTTGTGGCAGTATCCATTGAAGGATGGATATCTTTGAGCATTAGGCTGTCTTACCGGAGGTCTTCTAGGCCTGTTCCTTGGATTTTCTGATCCAAAATTCTTCTGACTAGATCCGGAGCTTTCTCCTTTTTCATATCCCAAACCACACTTGTCATCTACCTTCTTTTGACTTCCAAGAAGAACTTCAAGTTGAGCAGAACTTATCTTGAATTTTTCTTTATACTCATTTGCTGTTTGAAGATCCCTTTTGAAAGAGACAATTTGATCCTCAAGTTTTTCTTCGTTATTTTTAGCATCTTCAAGATCAGATTCAAGATGTCTAATAATTCTATCCATCTGGTGGCAATCTTCTGATTTCTCCTTGAGAGATTGTCTTAGATTATCTTCAGTTTTTCTTTTCTCTTCAACTTCTTGGGTAAACTTCATGACTCCTAATTCCATTTCATGTCTTACCATAATGATTTCTTTTGATAACTTTTCACACAACTCAGTTTTTTCCTTCAGCTCTTCATTTGCATTATTTGCTTCACCTTGTCTTGCCAATTGCTGAAGCAGCTCCTTTCTCTTTTTCATAGAGAGACTTAATTTGTCTTTTAGTTCTCTCATGAAATCATCAGCCTGTTTGAGTCTTTCCTTTAATTCATTGACTTTAGAGATTGACTGTTCAAGATCATCAAGGGCAGTCTTGAGTTGCTCCCTTAAACCATATGCATCCATTTGAATTCCTAGATCTTCCTCAAGTTGTTAGGCTCTGTTTGGAGGAACTTGGCTCTGATACCAATTGTTGATAACTAATAGTGGGGGTGAATCAGTTATTCTAATTATTTCTGCTTTCTGAACTTTATTAACAATCAATGTAATATTAATCCAAATGAGCAAACATAATCATGAAATGGAAATACACATGACACAGTATTTTTGACATGGAAACCCTGTTAAGGGAGAAAACCACAGGGTGATTAACCCAAGATTGTATTCTCTATTAGAAGAATGGAAATACAAAATGGCACTTGCCAATTAGGGCTCACTGCCCGAGCACACTGCTCACAAGGAGGCACACTGCCTATAAGAGACACACTGTCTACAAAAGAGTGTTATACAATACTTGAACTGATTGGTAGCATCCACATATCCTAGAGTTTAGTTCTGGTTAGGCTCAGTACACTGATCTGCTGCACTTCATCTTTCCTCTTCTCTTATGCTGCTTTCCTTTCACATACCGGCTATTTCTTATTGCTTCTACTCTGCTCTACTATTATTCGCACATCATCAACGCCCACACACTTATCATAACCAAATCCATCTTGTGTATATATATCCACAAAAGTGATTTCATCACCTTTCTAGTCAGCACCCGGAATAGTCAATCTTTTCACAAACTTTGATCTGTCGGTTGAATCCTTGCACACCAAGTAATGCGGATCAAGCATATACCTGTAGAAATCATTAATCATGTTGGCCAAAAATAATTCATGCCTTGATCATCTTTACCAACATCAGTAACACATCCAGAGTAATGTCTGATGTTCTGTCAGTTAGTTCTTCCTCTGTCATACTGCCAATCAGGAACCCGATACTCAAGTATTCATATCTTTTTCTTCATCTGTCACCGGAGGCTAAATCCTTGGAATCTATCACTCAAGGTAGTCCTCTTGACTTTCCCAAATCTACACTTCACCAAGATACTTCCTCTGAGAGATCCAGACCTGTCTGTCGGACCTTTCCATATGCTCTGTTCTTGTTTACCAGACCACAACATTCTTCACTCTGACTTCCGGTATAGACATAGCATGTCCTGCAGATGTGTGGGATGAACTTTGTTGCCATCAATGACAACATTCATGAATCCATATAGTGTCTCTTGCCAACACAGAGGCGGTCTCCTGGTATCCTAGACCTTACGGGAGAATCAAGGGTCATCCCAGGAGGCCTAAAAAACATATAACACATCACGGGGAAAGCACATCATGAGAGAGATAAAGGGTTAGAGATACTTACCTGTTTAGCCCCATCATTAAGAATATACATATCTAGGGTATCTCTCATGTTGATTTGATATTGTATTAAGTTTAGGACGACAAGAGGCTCTCTTTTCTTTAAAAGAATTATATCCAATACCGCTTGAGTAGTGTGTTGAAGTGGATTCTATAGGTACTCGAATTCCTTGTTGATTTACACCACATCCCTTACCTACATAGTCGTTATGTTTACACAAAATTTGAAATCCACAACCATATAGAGAATCCAGTTCCTTAGAGGAAGGTGAAGCCTCATAGGTATCATAATTTGTAGTATAAGTTAGAGTATTGTCTTTATTTTCAACCAAGGAGACTTTGTTGTTCTTAGATGCTTCATAAGATTGCTTAGACAAGATCGATGCTACTTTTGATGTGTCGAGGTTATTGAGTTTATAATCCCCAATGCTGCAAGGATTGAAATCTAATGAACCCCAATCATCACCAAAAAGTGCATTCAATGGTTTAGATTCCTTCATAACATCATTTGTAGCTAGAGGCTTTGATAGATCACCTCACAAATTGTTTAAGATCATATGATTATGAACTGGTTTTTGCTTTTCAATATGCAAATAGTTATCTGGTTCAGGATCAGTATGAATAGTATGAAGTTTACCTTTGAATATAAATTTGATTGAACGATGTAGAGTGGAAGGGACTGCCCCCAATGCATGAATCCAAGATCTACCAAGAATCATGTTGTAAGATAAAGAACTAGGCATGACATGAATCAGGGTAGGCACGATCACAGGTCCCGCTTGTATAGGTAAAGTTATAGTACCTATGGATTGTTGTCCAACATTATCAAAACCACGGATACTTAACAGTCCTAGCTTGATGACAGATTGTATCAACTTTAATCTTATGTAATAAGTCAATACCACAAACATTAAGAGCTGATCCATTATCAATCATAACTCATTTTACCAACGTTCTATTTATTGTGACAAAGATTATAAGAGGATCATATTGATTTTGAACTTCAATTGACGGTAATTCCTGTGGTTGAAAGAGAATATCTATTTTTATCGCATGCATACTATCCAATATGGCTGCTACATCATGAAGCTTAGTAGTAGGTGGGACAATAACCTTTTGCAAAGCTTTTTGGAGCATTCCATGGTATGTAGGCGATGTTTGCATTAAATCCTAAAGAGAGATCTTAGCCGGAGTAGCACGAAGCCGTTTGACAAGATCATACTCTTGACCATTTTTATGAGTAAGACGAGGTGGTGGAGGGAGCATAGGTTGAGAACATGGAGGAGAGATAGGCACATGTAGTGCTTGCTTACTCTACTTATTATTATGGGTGTTGTATGCATGAGCAATCACATTGTGGTGTGGTTGTTGTAATGCATTTTGAACACATTGACTTGGTTGAGCAATTTGTTTTGCATAATCATAAATGTAATCGGGAGGTCTAGGTGGTTTTTGAGCACCTTGGATAGTAATCACTAGGCGCCCCTCAGACAATCATCTTAGGAATATTGCTACAAAGTTTATTAAAGATTATTGAATTAACATTGTTTCCCTCTTGATTGCACCCAATATCCATCCCCAAAGGATTTAATGTGGGAGACCTTTTATCATCCACTAATTCTACATCTTGGCTAGGGAGAGTAGTGGGATGAGAGGAAGTTACATCATCATCATCATACTTTGTGGCGGAAAAGGGCTTTTCCCTCTCATCTTTCTCATGAGTATTCCTAGAGATGAATTTGGTTAAATCTTCTAATATCAAAGGATACGCTTCTATTTGTAAAGTGAAGCTACGAAAATCATGTATGTAACAAAGTAATTGCAACTCATATGTAGAACATATAGAAGCGTCAATACCACTGATATAAGCTATATGTTCTAGAATATGAGGATTCTCATTAGTGAAATTAGAGAAATTTTCAAAATCTAGGATATACTCATGTAAAGATTTTAGAGATGAATAACATGAAGATGCCATAATGAAATTCAAAATCAGATTTTAACAATTTTCCAAGAGTATGCAAAAGACAAGTGCAAACTAGATGCAAAATGACCTAAAATGCTTACTTTTTTTTTTATACTTTTTCAATGCAAATATATGAAAGAAAAAGTGTTGTAAGGATTTCTATCAGGGGCGGGAAATAATATGTCTAATATCAGTCCAATATAGCAATAAGATCCTTTACAACATACTTTTGATGCAAATCCAAGATAATGCCAAGTCAAACTATAGTGAAAATATGTTGAAATAAGCACCTTTTTCACCAAAACTCAATGCAACAAAGCATAACAAAGGTTGTTGTGAGGAAAATGATGATGGAAAAAAAATAATATCAATAAGAACAGCCACTTGGTGCAAAAATATCTAACACAACACGCTTTTAGTGCCACTTAAGGTAAAACCCTAGTGAAAATATAACAAAAATAGGTTATTTTTCACGATTTTTCAATTCCAAGACCTGGCAAAAGGGGTGTTGTAATGAATATCAGGAGGTACAAAAAATAATATTAATAATATCTATCACCTCAATCCATAAAATTGATCACAACATGCTTGGAGTGCAAACTAGGTCAAACCCTAGGGCCAAAATAGCTAAAATGTGTAGTTTTTTACCAAAATTTTCACTACAAGAGCCTGATAAAAGGGTGTTGTGAAGTTTTTTATGAGGGAAAGAAAATGATTACCCTGATAATAGCAAAATAATTCTAAAATACCTTTCACAACACACCTATGGTGCAAGTTTATAAAGTCGATAAGGCCAATTTTAGTGAAAATTGTTGTTTTTGAAGCCCTAGGTTTGAGATCTTGAGACAAAATTCTATGTGAATGCTTTGAAATCTATTTTATGATGAAATTGACTTAATCTTAGATTTGAAAATGATTTTCAAGCCTTAACATGCAAAATGGCCATGCAAATTTAATGAAAATGCATCAAAATTGCTAGTTTTTGTTGAAATTTTCTATGCAAAAATACAAATATTTTAAATCTAAATGCAAATTTACACTAGAATGAAAGACTACAGACAAATTTTAATTTGAATGAGCCTCTAAAATCAGTAGAAAAACCTAAGAAAAGATTTTGCCTACAAACCCTAGATTTTGGAATTACTAGGTTATATGAAAATTGTCAAAATTTCTACAAAAACCTAGCAAATTAATAATGAAAATGCAATGCAAATTTCTAAATTTTTGAATTTTTCTGTAGTTTATATCAGATCTGATGCAAAAAGTCATGAATTAGGAAAATTTAAGAAGAATTGATGCAATTTAGTAAGCCAAACAATGCATTTTTTTTGTATTTTTCAAAATTTTCAATTTTTTTGAATTTTTCTCAATGCAATGAAATAAATGACCAAATGAATGAATGAAATCAATCTAAATCTGAAGACAAACACTTAGCAAGTTGCAATTTAAGTCCAAAAACATGGGTTCACCAAAATGTTTAGGGGAAAATTGGATTTATTAATGTTCTAGATTTTAGATGTTTAAATCCTCCTCTCCACTATACATTCAAGGATCTAGGGTCGAGTGGCGAGCACTATCATACCCTAGGTCACTTAAAAATGTAGGGAAACTTGGATTAGGGATTTTAATTATCAATTTTCCTTCTCCTATGCTCAATTGACCATTAAAACCCTAATTATGCAAATACGGCAACAAATTGATGAATAACGGAAAAAGCTCTTGCAAATAGGAGTAAAATACCAAATCACAGAGTACCTATTTTTGGGGATTCGAAGCGGAATAGTCGGGGACACTGGAGTGGGCGTCCTAGTCCAAGGTACCAGTTTCTTTGCGGGATCCAGACCTCCTTCTGACACTGATCAGCCTTGTAACTTCTATTTCCTAAAACTCAGATGTAGAGGACACTAGAGCGAGCACCCAAGTCCTGGAAGTGCTCATGTGTCCTACTTTTCTTCAGATCTTGAATCCTTGATGCCTGCCAATCCTTCCTACAACTTCACTTTTCCCAAATATGACAATTGTAACCTGCAATCACAAGACTTAGTTTGGGGGTTGTGGTGTTTAGAGGCTTTCCTCAATCAAGCCTTGGAGGACATTTAAGTCTCTGAACACCATTGTCAGATAGAGAGTGTGTGCCCTTGTGAGGCAAAGGCAAAAACTAAAGGAATTGATAATGAAAACACAATATAATGTCACCTTGTAGTGAATCTCTCATGGGAGGAAGATGGTCTTCATTCCATGAGGAAATTGATGCTCAAATTTGCAAACAAACACATAAAACACACAAGTCTACTCTTGCAACACAATGAAAGCCTTGAATCACCTTGAAAATACTTGAACATCACAATTTCCATCTAATGATCATCTAGTTGAAATCTAGTTTACAAATGAATGCCTAATCATGCTTATATATGCAACTATAAGCATTCCTTCCAATATTTTAATAATCAAACTTTACCGTGTCGACAAAAGAACCAACTAACGGTCATAAACTGACACCTAGAAATTAGGGCTGCCCCAAAATAGGGTAGGACTAGGGCACGTGCGCCCAAGTCCTCCCCCTATTTTGGGTAGGGTACAACTCAAGGGGTCCACCTAGGTCCAATTTACCATGGAACCTAGGTCTCATTCCATCAGGATGCCAAAATATGAGCTAAAATGTCCTAAATGTATACTAAAGACCTGGGAGCTAAACCTTATGAGGGAAAAGCCCCCAAGGGGACATTTTTTGACGTTACATACTCAAGTGAGAATATATATATATATATATATATATATATATATATATATATTGGTGGTTAACTATCTCTTAATTGGTAATTTGTGATTGAAATTCCATTATATGCTATCCTATTTATTTGTTTTTTATGTTTATGCAAGATTGTGAGGGGGATAATACCTTGACCCCATTCACACATCTTATCGAGTGATTTAAAAATGACATTAGTATATGTTGTATATATATATTAACATGATCTATAACTTATACTTAATAGACGTGAATTTTTTAAAAGGAACATGGTATAACTGCATATTTAATGTTAATTGCTACGTGACTTTTTGTAACACTTAAATCTTCTTCACTCCATGATGGATTGGAGAATAAGAAGTAGGGTTTCAGCTGTTTCAAAGTGGTCTTTAAATGACCATTAATCCTTTGTGTTTTGCATGTCGCAGTAGAGAGACTTTATAGGCTACTATTTGGGAAATATGCCGTAGAGGGGGATAATGGTGGATTAAATCCATTAAAGAGGCTATGCGTGGAGGCGGAGACATATGTGGAAATTGACCTTAACATAAAGGAGAACTCTGTCACCATAGTGAGAAGAGAGTTTTGAGACTTGAATATTCACAAGGATAGTATTGCATTAAGCTGTTCAGTGAGGGACACCGACAGAAAAGAAAGTGGCTTGTCGAAGATAAAAGGAAAGAGACTCTTAAAGTATTCCTTCGAACTCTTCAGGTTCATTCATTCTCTTGAAAGCTTAATGATAGTTTGAGAACTTATTGAGGTATTCGGCTGTATGTATGGGTATGTGCAGGATCATGATGGGCCAAACTATACCTTGAAGTGGCAATAAAAATACTAAAAATCAGACTTAATCAAGTTCATGTGAAAATTTGAATGGATTATCTACACAATTTGAAAAAGATGTAAGAACAAAATTTGTAGAGAATTGAATCTAGTTTATGGGCTACTATTTTAAAAAAAAACCAAATTTACTTAGTGAAAAATAAATATTTCAATGAACATCTATTAAATTTTTCAGAAAAAAAAAAGTGGGTGTCATTCCAGCCAAACTAACTATAAGCAAAAAAAAAAAAAAAATTAATCTTTCAAAATAAGTAGAGGACTCATGCTCGGATGTGATGCATATTTGTTTTAAAAAAATTCCAATCAAATAATTAGTTATGATTTTTTACTGTGACTTTTTTTAAAAACAAAAAAGTAATTTTTCAGCCAACCTAAATTGATCAAAAAAAATTAGAATTTAGTTTTTCTTTAAACCTATAGCCAAAAAAGCATAGAGTGTGACAACTTTCGGATCTCAAAAAGGTGAAACGGTTTGAAAGTTATGGATGTTTTTCAATTATTGTGTCCATCAGGATTTTAGACACACATATATAGAAAATATTAATAATTATTTAATAAATGATAACCAAGCAAATCTTATATTTTTAGAAAGTTGACAATTTCTTCAATAAAGCCTTTTCGTTTTATCAATTTTGCATAAATTTAAATGTTGTCAGCATGAAGGGTGAAGTTCAAAGAAGAGAGTGAAACCTGCAAAAATGTTAGAATTTAGGGAAAGTCAACTATGATAGTCCCAAGCCTAAATACAAGGCAAAACCGAAGCAAAGCAGATATTCGTTACTAACGGATATCCATTTCTAGCTATCCAAAACCTTGTGGTATGTGTGTTTATGCTTCATGCCTTACCTACATTCATGTATATGCTTCATGTCTTATGTGTATTCAAGTGTATACCTCATGAATTGTAGTGTATTAATGTGTATACTTCATGATTGACGTGTATTCAAGTGTATACTTCATGACTTACATGTATTCATGTGTATACTTTGTGACTTACATATATTCATGTGTATGCTTCATGAATTATGTGTATCCATGTGCATACTTCATGTATATTACATGTATGCTTCATGCCTTATGTACATTCATGTTATGCTTCATGTCTTATGTGTATTGAACTCTATCATGCTACTTACCTCCTCCCTATCATGAATCCCACATGCACTCCTTATCTCTCTCTTTCCATGATAAGTTATTTGACGTAGTGATGCTAGACTTACCTCTTCAAGCCATCCACATTCCACTATGTCATTATTACATTTACTATTAGCTTATCTACACTTAACTTATGTTATCTAGCTTTTCCATGATTAGGTTCATGTATTCTTGTTTCCCCCTTCTACCTTCTCAATATATGACCTTCACATCATTTGCAAAATCAATTGAAGGTCAATAAAGATATGATTGTTGCAACCCTAACACATTTTGATAATACTCACAAGATGATTGCAGATTATTGTTGGAAGACTCAAAAGAGACACAAAGACATTGAAGGAGAACTATCTCTTGCAGATTTGCAGGTACTCAAAGAAGATTTGGTAGAAATGAAATCAAATTACTTATATCTACTTTCAAATAGAGATCATCTCTTCAAGCTTGATGAAATACATTTTGATGCATTGAGAGGAAAAGAAGGAGAGGTTGATAAGCTTACCTTTGAGCTTACATTCATTAAGGATTCCTTGAAGAGTACTCAAATGGCCCTTCAAGAATCAAAAAATCAGGTGGGTGAACTTTGTTTAGAGTTGATTTTGACACATTTTTCATCATCTGAATCAAAAATTCACTCATCTATGGCAGCCACATCCAAAGAACAACAATCCAACACAAAGATTATGAAGAATAGACAAATGGGTGAAGATTTGGATAAACTTCATAAAGGTGAGACATTGCATGAAAATTCAAGCACTCATACCAAGGTGATTCAATATGTTGACAAGGATCGAGTAATACATCAAGAATGTGAAGTCTTGAGGATGGAAGAGAAATATACACATGAAGATATAACTTGCAGCCATGGGATAGAAGTTATGACAAGTGATACACTTGGTTTTCAGCTTGATACACTTCTTGGACCAACACTTGATGATGATCATCCAACAATGAAGGAAGGAGTGCTTAAGATCTATGAAGACATCACAAAAAGGTATGAGGCAAGTTCTAATTTTTTTAGTATGAAAAACATTCCATTGTCTTCACATGATCATGAGATAGATGACTTGCATGAGTATGCTAGTTGTAAGAAACCTTGCCTTATTGACACTCAAGGATTGATGGTTAAGCATGAGGTAAGGGTTGTGGCCAAGCCACAAATGGTCTAATTTTGTGCATCATAGCATAGAGGATGCAAAGAAGACTCAAAGCATGTGTGATGAGTGGCTAAGGAGAGATAAAGAAGCCAAGTTGTCAGTTGTCCAAGCGAAACAACACCTACAGAAGGTCAAGGAGCAATGCAGTCACATAGATCATGAGAGGTAGCAGAGAGACATTCCTTCGATCCCTATTTCTTCCAAGGGAAGAAGCTATGGAGGAACTAAGAAAGTGCAAGATGAACCTCTTATGGTAATAGAACACAAGGAGCAATCAAAATTGCATGGACTTGATGAGAGGTATAATTCTAAAATTTCATTTTGTGCAAATGATTTTCATCATAAGGTTCATGAGTCACACCATTTGGAGAGCCTATTGAAGGATCAAGTCATGGCTATGGAGGAGGTAGTTGTGCATACACTTTGTGGACGAGACAATAGTGATATGTATGCATGTGTAGAAGAAAACATTTGTGATTTAGATTTGGTTGGGATTCTAACCATCCTTAGAGATCTCAATGAGTCTACTTGTGTAGACACAACACCATCATGATGATGATTCTTTGATGGAGCATGAGGTTGTCCTAATTTGAAGACTTGAGGCATGTGAAGATGATGTCATGGAGGTATTTGATTTTGAATGGCATGTGCTTTTAGATATTGGGTTTCAGCTGGACTATAGTCCAAGGCATGGAAATTTCTAGCCCTAATCCATTGGTTTCTATCTCACACATTCTTGGTTGATAGCTGTCCTATTTTGTTGATAATGGAGTTTTAAGTTTATACATTGATAATGGTAGTTGTTTGGATGGATTGAAGTGTTTGGGATTGCCACTCCAGTGTTGGGGGCTTGCATGATGATGAGATCCTATCATCCTATGACAGCAGAGGTACTCTTGACACCATCAGATTTTTAGTTTTCTTAGTGTTCTAATTTATATCAGCATCTTAGAGTGGATTGACATATTTATTTATGCACATGTGATGGACATTTTTGACATCCATATGGGACCATTCATATTTGGATGGATAGATGGTGATGATAACATGATGGGAGACACTTATCTCTTCACTTTCAGTTGGTGTGATGGTGTGATAGTTTGGGATCCAGGTATTGGTAAGATTGGTACACTGCTTCACAAGGATTTTGGTGAGTTTCTTCACAAATTTTGGTTTAGTGATGACTGTATTAGAGTGGAGCAGTAGAGGGTTTGGTGTATGTGGTTGTGCTTCATAGATCATATTGTTGCATATGTGCTGTCATTGATGTCAACATTGCTAAGGAAGGTTGGAAGTGATGCTCAAAGATGCCAAAATTATAGTAATGCAAAGTGATGAGTATTTTTGTGTGGTCTCACAACACACTCCATTTCACCTGAGCAAAATAGGGATCCAACTTTTGTTTTGCTTTGCTTGTGTGTTTTTCCCTTTGGGTGTAATGGTAAAATGTCATGTCATGATCCATGGTCACAAATAAAGTTAAGATTTTCTCCTTGCAAAGGTCATCAATGGATAGAGGAGGAATTTCTAAGCAACTTTGCCTTTTACAACATGTCAAAATTCCTTAAAATGAGCAAGTTATGTCTGGTCAAAGGTCTGGTCAACTAGATATTCTAGTCAAAGGGATAGGGATATTGTGCCTATAATATCTTATCCATTCCTAATATCCATGCCTATATCTTTCATTATGTCCAATCCTGATACCAACACTTAAAAGGAACGAACCATAGATCCGGACCTGAAATAATCATTAAATCAGGTTAAGGTAATGATCACTCTGACTAGATGGATATAATCTCTTATCAAAATATCCATGTCCATGTCCCCTCAAACAATCAAATTTATTATGGAAAATCATGAAAATGTCAACTAGACATGATACAATCTCTTATCGATTGACAAATATCCATATTCCTATGATGCCCGTCAAATTTATTCCCCTTAGTGGATCTCCAATATATGGATATTTCACACAGGATCTTTCGACATGGATACTAAATTTCAAATGTCCATATCCATATCTTCCATTACTAAAGAATCAATGTCACACTCAAACCTTTGATTTTTCAAAGGAATATTTACGACCAGATATTTCACACTTGCTGAATATCCATATCCATGCAAATATCCACATCCATATCCTGAGTAAGGATTTCACTCTACGTGTCCCGCCGTTGACTTTTCAATGGGATATTTCACACAAACACATTTTGTAAGGGATATTTCATATATCCTAACTTTTAAAGGCGAATAAGATCTCGTCGCTCACTTTTCTGGTTAACAAAGGTTTGACCAAGACTTTTCTGACATCACCTGGACATTTCAAGCCAAGATATTCATCTTCATCCCGGTCAAAGTGTTAGGACCATTCAAAATTCCCGTAGTCCCATTTGGTTTCATACATTTTTCCTTCCATAAATTCGTCTTAGGGGTCCATATTCCTTTTAAAATTGTTCCAGCAGTCATTCACAAACATCCCATATCAGGTCCATGTGAAAGACATTTGTATTTTTTATCATTGATGTGTTTTTATCTCTTACCATAGCCTTGCAGTACATTCAAACAACCTTAGCAGGTATGCAGGAACCAAAGGATGTGAAGACTCAATTACCACTTCCCCACAGCATGCAGAAAATCCAGTTGCGGTATCATGGTATGAAGATAGTGACTATCGCATATAATATGTCACCATGGTCCTGCGACAGGTAAGAAAGCAACCAGCGGCAATGCGGTAAGGAGCAGAGGTAAAATGTTCACCGCGCCCCACGGTGGTCTCAAGTAGAGATTGCAACATCATGGTATAAGGAGTTCAAGTGGTCTACGTGTTGAGTACTGCAGCCCCGCGATAGTTCCAAGGAAGGATTGCGGTAGTGCGGTGAAAGCTTAAGCAATATGTGTCATTTTACCACGGCCCCGCAGTGGACAAGAAGAAGACCAGTGGTATAGCGGTAAGAGCTAAGCCAAAAGAGGACAACATACCACAGCCCCGCAACAGGTCTGAGGTCTTGTGGGCTTACGGTAAGTAGTAAAAGTGATATAATGTTTGTCCCACGCTCCCACCACAGTCAAATCTAGTGTTTGCAGTGATAAGGTAAACAATAAAAGGGGATGCCAAAGGGTTCCCATAGTCCTACAATGGTCAGACAAAGGGTTGGAGGTAGCGCGATAGAAGACATAAGGGATAACATGTATCCCATTATCCTGCGATGGTGTGTAACAAGGCTTGCGGGGTGGCGATAAGCAGTGAAAGATGAATGTAACCATCCATAGACTCTTGCAGTCCCGTGATCGATCTCAATAGGTCCTGTAGTGATGTAGTAGAATATTAAATGCTAAAATGACTTTAGTGCCACCCCACAATGGTTATCATTGAAGCCTGTGGGATTGTGGTTATTGATGAAAAGACTGCAAATCTTGATGTGCCCGCCTAGTCATTGGATTGGACCAAATCAACGGTATGTGTTTGAAAGACTTGAATGCTAAGATTTGTTGATTTCATGGCACAAACTAGAGTTAATGGTGAAATGACTGGCTCCATAGCAGAATAAAACTTAGGATTTCTTTGTATTTCTTCATTCAAGCGAATTCAGTGTTGATTGCAGAAGGCAAATTCAAGCTCTGTGTGCTCTCCTCGGGCATTTTCCAACTAGGTAAGTCATTTGCATCACTCTCTGCATAAAAGATGGTATTTAGTTTATGCTTTGCTTTTGACTGGTCTGGTAGAGCAATTGAATATCAAAACCCTAGTTCATAAAAGCTTTAAAATATGGCACCTAAAAAATCTAAGCCTGTAAGTAAGAGCACTGAACCCCCTGTTCCCAAGAAACGGTCCCTTCAATAGTCACTTTTGGACATTTTGCCAAATCTAGTTGACAAGGGGTATAATAAATTGTTCAAGGATGTTGTCAAGGGGTGTTGGGATGCCAGAATCCCTATCTCAGGATGGAATCTTTTCTAGTATTTCTATGAGAAACAAGATCAACATGGACCAGTTGCAAACCCATGGAATTTGAGTTTGGCAAAGCTTGTAGTGCCCAATGTATTCATTGATGTGGATTTGATCAGGGTATTGGCACAACACTATCATCTAGCCACTAAAATAGTCAGATTGCCAAATGGGTCACCATTAGTGGTTGTGGGTAGAAATATAATCATTGATTGCTTCATGTTGAACAAGCAAGCCCTCACACAAGTTGACTTGAAAGAGTGAACAAGAATATACCATCTTGATAAATACACACAGAAGTGATGAGTTGCCCATGTACATGAGGAAAGGGGTCAACAATTAAAGGATTTCAATCCCAACCATTGTAGTTGAGCCCTTCCCTATTGATGATTTTGTTGTGTATTTCAAGAGGACATATTTTGCTTTGTATCAAGTGTTGAGAATTGATGCCCAAGACAAAATGTTAGTTGGCCTGATGATGATGGCCATGAGAATACAAAACTTAGCGGTCAATATTGAATATGATTTTGCATCACACATTGAGAAGAAATTTCATGAGGGATTTTTGCAAATAAGGGAAAACAAGAAGCCCATGGATTTCAAATACTATTCTTTGCTATGTCATTTGATTTTGTATCAAAATAGAAGGAAGTGGCCCAGCAAAATGGATCTGAGTATGATTGATCAAAAAGGACAAAGATTGCCTACACAATGTTGGTGCTACAAGTGGGATACTGATTGCAAGAAGTGCAACTATGTTGTGTTTCATGATGAATTTTTAGTCAGAGTAATGAATTCTCTTTGTAGCCTTTCTCCCAAATTGACCAAAGAGGTCAGGGAAATGTTGAGGCCTCTTGCTCATAGGCCAGAACAGGGTCACAAGCATAACTTTGCTGATTGGTTTTTCTTGTCAGATCATACTATTATCAGAGTATATGGGTGTACTTAGCCACCCCATGTGTTGCCAAAGTTTGTGCCAAATAGAATTGCATTCCTTAAATTCATGTGGCAGATGATGTGGATGGAAAAGGATGTAATGAAAAAGCAAAAGAAGGGTACATTTCTTCCTAATTCCACGATGTTTGGTGAATGGTCTATTGGTGAATATACTTTGGAGGAGTTGCAAGCCTATTTGAAGGCTAAACAGTCTTTGAAATTAGGAACTGAAAGGGTTTGTGATCCAAAGGGTCACATGAATTTTTTTAGACAGGTCATTCTCACCAGAATGGGGATATCCCATCAAATCAATTTTTATGAGGATATGATAAGAAATTATTTCACTTTTGATGAAGTATATAATAGAAGAGAAAATGGGAAATCTTGAAGAAGATTGAGGATGACAAAAGAAAACAAAACCCTAATTTTTTTCGATTTTTTATTGAAGAGAAAGACCCTCTTAAAAGAATTGATTTGATGATTGAAAATTTTGAGAGAATATATGGAAAAGCTAAGAAGCAGCCTACAAAGGCTACCAAGATCCCTATCAAGAAGCTGACAGGTGTTGTGATTTAGGAAGCTTCTCTAGATGCAATGTTAGTACAAGATCCAGCTGTTCCTGATTCACCACCTGCCAAAAGGCAAAGGACTGATGATGTTTCTCCACTAGTTCCATATGAAATTACTGAAGGAGTTGGTGATATAGAGGAGGTAGCCAGTATTTTGAGGCATATGGGGAATGAAGAAGAAGTTGATCAACCCCTTGTTGTTCAGGAAATAGAGGCTCACAAACTAGAAGCAAGGATGGAGGAACAAGCACAAGGTGAGCCTGAATTACAAGAAGATGAGATGGTTGTGGCATCTATGAGGTTCATGGAGGATGATGATTTCATCCATACCCCAAAATTTAAAGAGTTTGAAGAACAGGTGGAGATGAATAAAATGAGTGCTGATGAATCTCAGCATGTGAACATATTGTTTCCCAAACTTTCAGAAATTTGAAAATTGATGAAATAAATGTTAGCCCTAATGAGGCTAGACAGATGGTTTTGAAAAGTAATATGCTGATCATCCCTGGGCTTGAGTTGAAGAAAATGTTTTTGCTAGACCAAGTGAGAAATCAGGATGACCCCATGATGGTCTCTGAATTTGATTATGAAGATGGTGATAGTGGTTGTGGGTTTGACCCAAAAATAGAAACTCTAGCAATATGGGCCACTCAAAAGAACACCACTAAGCCAAGATTGTTGAATGTAGTTCGGGAGTTGAGGGGAACAACCATGGTGAAAACATTTTAGGATACATCAGTAGTTGAGGTAGCCACCCTTACTATGCACTCTGCAATGTTCACACAAGCTGTTGTAAAGAAAATGGAGCAAAGATTGCTCGATTATGAAAAAACTCAAGTTGAAATGAATGATGAAGTGAACAGGCTTTATTTGGAGAATGTCAAATTAAAGCAGCAGTTGAAGGATGGTGATTCTCAAGGTTAAGCAATTGTGCCTTATCAAGCCCCTGTGCCACAGATAACCAGTGACAACACAGTACCAGTAGATCAATTGAATGCATTGAAATTGAAGTTGGAAAATGAAATTGAAAACTTGAAGAAGCAAAATGAGAAGATAAAGGATGAAGCTAGACTGAAAATTCTTGAGGTATTTGAAAAGATTTTGGAATACAGAGTAAAATTGGTTGTTGACAAGCTAGGAGATGTGCATGAATGCTATTCTTCCTTGTCTCAAGCCATTGAGTAGTTGAAAGTCAATCTCTCTGTTTTGGACCTAGTGTACAAGAAATGGCAACCTACACACCACACACTAATAACCTTGTGCAAGGTTCTTCAAAGAGATCCTGGTGCTCCGGCTTCACTCAAGCCAACAGAGAAGATGGTGAAATTGATCTTGGAGGAATTTCAATATGTGAATGGTGAGAACCAGAAAATGCAGGCAAAGATTGATTCTTTTGCCACTTTCAAACACTAGTTTATTCCTTCCATTTTGACAGAAGACAAGAAGATCAAAGATTTTGATGCTTGGAAAAATGAATATGGCCAAACAGTCTCTCAGGTCATTGATTTTATGAAGAAAGATGAAAACATCAATATTCTCATCTTCAATATCATTTTGGATAGAGCAATTGCTTTGGATGCTAGATATGCTAAGTTCATTGTTGATGTCAAAGTGCTACTGGACAAAAGATGGAAAGATCACCAGGCCAATTTGCTCCAGATTTAAGAATATAAGTGGCCTAGTGATTTTGTTGTGTACCAGTGGGAGCAAAAATATTTGTCAACTGGTGAATGAGCAGGCTAAGATGCAGAGGAGCAATGAGCATCATGCTGGTGTCAACATGGCACCAACAAATCTTGGACCTCCTCCCATTTTGTCTTTTCTTGTTTTTATGCTTTCCAATATGTATTCAAATATATTTGGCAGTCTTTTTAAGACTTGTCAAAAGGTATATATTGTAATAGGTCTATTAAGGGGTGGGTATATGAAAAGTCATTTTTTGGAATGTGAAAGGTCTAAAGCTTGTAGCTTCCTTCACCCCTATAAGAAGGAAACCAAGACCTTGGGAAAGCTCTCTAGGAAATCAATTTTGGGAAAAGACATTGTAAGGCCTTCTCTTCAAAGATATATCAATAAAAGAAAACTACATTTCTCTGGTACCATATATCTAGTTCTCAATTACTTGTTGAATGTTCATGTTATACTTTATCTGGTTGTCTCCATTTTGTTTCTCCTGGTTATTTGAATTAACATATCAAGGGTATGTTTAGTTCTTCGAAACACATTTGTTGTTTTTGGGTGGTTTGTCTAATTGGGTTTCCTCAAGGAAGAATTAAATTCCATTAAATAGATCACTATAATTTGGTGAATTTAATTTTGATAATTAAGAAGAGCCAGGTAAAAATAATCTTGCATGTTTATGCTAGGCATAATAATTCCATGCTAAGTAATTTGAGGTGTGGCTAGATAGAAAGCACAAATCTTTCTGTAGATAGCCTTTGTTACCCAGTTGTTGAGAAAGGCACTGATCAATTCTTTTCCAGAATCATTTCCTTGTATCATATTCAAAATTCCAATTTAAATTTTCTGTTGTGTAGGAGTAGGATGTGTAGTAGAACAAAGATAAAAAAAATCTAATTCAAATCATATGCTAGTTTGGATTAGGGTGAATTGGGTGATTTAATTAATAAAATTATACAAACCTCTTAATCTTCTCTAAAGTCACCAAAAAATTTAAAGACTAATCATTCATTGGTGAAATAAAAGGTAACACCCACCTGCGTAAAGCAAAGCCCAAAGTGCAGAGAATATTAACCACCTGGGTTAATTTTGTCAGTTGGCCAGGTTGGTTGTAGGACCTAACTATAAAGCTCGGCATCCTTTTAGGGTTTTTTATACTGCAAATTTGAGTACCAACAAATTGGTGACTCTGCTAGGGAGAGTTGCAAAGAGTTTAGGTTCCTAGAGCTCTAGAAGGCCAAGAGACAATTTTAATATTTTCCTCTTTTTTAAAAGGAGGTGGTGGCTGTAGATAAAAATCTCTGAAGATTTCAAATTGCAATATAATATCATAGCTCTCCAACATGGATGGTAGAAGGTCTCAACAAAACCTGAATAACAAGAACCAAAAGTTTGTTGAAAAGAACAAAGAAGGTTTGAAGCCCCTGCCTACTGCTAGTGCTTCTAATGGTGATGGAATGAATAATATGAATGAATCTGTTACCTCACAAACCCATGAGAATGTGCATGATAGTCAAATGAATGTTTCAGAACAGTCATACACTATATATAATAGCCCCATGATTGAAACACAAGTGGGGAAAAGTGAGCAATTTCAACCCAGGGATCTTTTCAATATAAACGAATCTCAAAAAGAATTTAAAGATTGCTTGGAAGTAGGTATGAGATATAATGAAGCAAAAATAGACTATGAGAAAAGAATGGCACAACAATATGCTGAGAGCTCACAGCGAGGGTTTGTGGAGAAAACCCCTAAGATGATAAGGTTTACAGATGCTAATGTTGTTTCAACTTCCAAAGGAAGGTTCACTGATCGAGAACTAAAGGAAAATATGGAGTAGTTGCAAGCACAGATTGAAAGAATTAGATTGTTAAGAAAATAGGAAGAATTGGAACAAGAGTTGCTTCAATTAACTAATCAACCTGTTACAAATGCCTTGCAAAATGTACCTGGCAATAATCCAGTTACCTCTAGAAATACAACTGGATCTTTGGTCTCACATGCAACTCACAATGTAACTGGGAGACAGGGCAATGTAGGTAATGTTCCACATGTATAACCCAATATTCATATAAGGCCAATGTCAAACCCTACAAATGTTCTAGTGATATCTCAGGGTAATGCTTACCATGTTCCTCCTAGCCAAAGTCAAGGATACAATCCATATGCAATACAATATCAGTATCCATATCCACCTCCACATCACAATATACATGGCAACATGTATCATCCTGGAGGGATGCATCACAATATGCAAGGTAATGTAAAGCCTAATGCAGGGATAAATTATAATGTGCATCCAGGAGTACATCAATAGCCTCAACAATAGGGACCTCAACATAATCAATATCAGCCTAACCAAAGGTAGAATCCATTTGCAAGAGGCCCTATGAATATGGATAGATTCAAACAACTGGACTTCTTTAGCATCCGGGGATATCCAAATGCCATTGATAATAAGGTAAGGAAATCAATCCCTAAATTTTCTAGTAACAATGCTATCTCTGGAGAAGACCATATAAGATCATTTGAAACTGTCATGGATAATTTTAAAGTTGAACATGAAGATGTATATATGAAATTGTTCATGCAATCACTAGTAGATGATGCAAGGGATTGGTATAGAAATTTTCCAGATGCTTCAATTAGCTCATGGGCTGAATTCAAAAGGTTGTTCAAAGAACAATATGGTGATCATTCTGATCCCAAATTTGCCTTACATTAGCTAACCAATATTCAAAAGAATTATAATGAGTCTATGGCAAATTTCAATGCCATATTCATGAAGGTTTTCAACAAAATCCCACATCATTTGAAACCAACAGACCCAATATGTGTGGTCTTCTATTTGAATGCTTTTGATCCTAAAATAGGATATGAGCTTAGAACAAGAAATCCACCAAGTCTTATAGATGCATTCAAAGCTGCTTTGAATATTGAAAATAATAGAAGAGCTTCAGGGAAAGTTGGCAGAAGGGATGAGCCTAGAGTATTGTAGAACTCTAAGGATCATCAAAGTAAGCAGCCAAAAGAAGAAGACAAATTGGAAAAGGTCTGGCACGCTATCAAAGATTTATCATATAAGGTGGCTAGAAATGAAAAAGGATTACCTTATGATAAATCAAATTATCTAAGAAATGAAAGACTAAGGTTGCATGATATGCGATACAACAAATTGGAAGGATGGAAGATCTATGGTTGAAGGCTAGAAGAAAAATGTCAGTAGAGATACACCAGATCCACTAAGAATACATGGGGAAAACATGGTAGATGATACTCCATGGTGTGTGCCGTGCAATTTGCCTCACTCACCTGATTATTGTGTGGTGGCACAGTCAATTCAAGAATTTAATGAAATACCATATGATCAGCAAAGAGATGAACATACCATAAATATGTTGGAAGTTAGGCCATATGAGGTGGAAAGAGATTACTTTTCTTCAGAAGAAGATGGATCAGAGTATGACGTGAATCATCAGAGGTACAATAGTCATGTTGGCCAACAAGGGGTATTCTCTGATTAGAAGGATAATAGCATAAGGGATACTCATGTCTGCTCTTCAAAGTCTCAGTCAAATCACACATAATTGAGGAGGCCTACTGAAGAAGAAATGAAGGCACTCATGGTTGCTGCTATAGCACAGGCTAGGAGCAACTATAACCTCAGAAATAGAACTATCAATACTAATCAAGGTGTGCTAGGAAGTGTGTTCTTGAAGAATCCACAAGCTAACAAAAAGATTGCCCATGAATCACAAAGGGATGATGAAAACAAGAATGCTCAAAAAGCAACCCAGAGATATGTGCCAAAAGATGCAACAAAGGCTGATCAAAACAAGACAAAAAATGATCCCAAACAACACACAATGGAAGAAAAGAAGCTTTCCAAAACAGATGTGAGCAAAACAAAACCTCTAATAGGTATGCCCTCGTTTGACATAACTTAGGCTTTATCTCAAGTCAAATTATCAGTCCCACTATTGGAAATGATGAAGATTGATGAGTATAGGGATAGTGCAATGAAATTGATCTCAAATGTACCAATTAAGCCTGACGTTCATGGAAAGAATCAGAATGATTCAAAAAAGAATAAGAAGCAAGTAAATAATGTCAAAGGAGAAGCTATGAAGACTCCTGAGATTTCTTTGGGGACTACTTTGACAAAGAGTCCATCTCAAGTTGATCCGTTTTCTGTCATATTGTTGATAAACAATAAATTGGTAAAAAATTGCATGATAGACTTAGGAACTGCAATAAATATCATGCCAATGGTAGTCATGAAGGAATTGGGTATGTGGGTAGATTCCACATATGGAAAATGCTATGCAATGGATAACAGATCAATTCCTGTCATTGGTATCATGAGAGATGTGGAAATAAAGCTTGCTACCTTTCCTGAAGCCACATACAAAACTGATATAATTATTGTTGACATCCCACGATATTATGGCATGTTATTATCAAGACAATGGAATGTTGTAGTTGGTGGGAATGTCTAGTTAGATCTCTCACATGCAACCATACCTATAAATAGCAAAGAGGTCAATCTATACAGAGAGTCGAGATCAGAGCAAGTGATAGAAAAAATTGATCCAAATCAAATAAATTGCTTCTGTGCTATTGACTTGGAAAATTTCAGGGTGGAACAATCTCAACCTCAGCTACAAAATAATGATCCAGTTGGCAATACTGTTTAATCAGATAAAGATGGTGTCTGGCAGATGTATTTTGATGGAGCCTGCATAAAAGAAGGGAATGGAGTTGGTGTAGTTTTTATTGCACCTAGTGGTAAGACCTTCAAATATTTATTTTTGTTATCATTTGAATGCATAAATAATATAGAAAAGTATGAAGTATTATTGTTAGGTCTTAACTTCGCTGTTTAAAATGGAATCAAAATGTTGACTGTATATGGAGATTCTGAGTTATTGGTATCCCAGGTCAAATCAAAATATGCCACTAAAAATAGAAGGCTCAAACAATGATAGGTCAAAGAATTTGATGGCTGATTTCCTTGCTAATGTTTCTCTGAGAAGAAATGATATCACATTGACTGGTGTCTCAGAGGTAGAGTTCAAGACTAGACCTTACATTCCTAACAACATATATAGTTGGCAAGTTTTTAACAATGATAAGGATTTGCTAAATTTTTTACAGTGTGTTTATAAATATGAAGCTCAAGAAATAGACTTCAATGCTTTTGTTGAAAAGGTAGATGGTAAAGACACTGTATTTGGTTAGGAAGTAGTGCAATTAAAGTCAAATAAAATTCCAAAAGGTCTAGTGGCTTTGGAGCGTGTTTTTGATGGGAATGACAGATCAAATGTGAAGCAAATACCAGTGCATCAAGATGATCTTGAAGAAGTAAATCTTGGCACCAATAATTCTCCAAAGAAAGTTTACATTAGCAATGATGAAAAGGGATACTCTCCCTTTTAAATCTGTAACACAAAAACTCACACAAGCCTATGCAAGAAGGATGAAAAATAAAATAGAACAGCAGAAAATGAAGAGAAATCTGCAATAGGGATTTAATTAAATCTGAAAATGCATTACAATCTCCTGAAGCTTATGAGCTTCCTTGATTCATACGTGAAAAATCTGCAACAACATTATTTTACAACATCTTAGACTCAATCTGGTAGCATCTAGGTATGTAACCACACTTCTCCAAAAGCCCCCTTCACCAAATGAGAAAGCATCAATATATAGAAATTGTGTGAGAAGAAACCACTATTGGTTTCTCAAAACAACCTCCACTAAACCACCAAGAAAATCCATCACTTTCGTCCTATCACCTCTCCCTCATTTTTTGAGATTTTGTAAAATTGTTTCTGGGTTTTGTGCGCCTCCTTCCCAGCTTTCTAGAAAATTTTGAATTTTTCTATTTCAATTTGAAATGAGAAATTTATGCCCATTTTACCAAGACTGGGTCTCATAATTACAACCCAGACATGCAACAACATGCAAAGCTTGTGGCCAACATGCAAATGCATGCAAAGAATGCAATAAAATGCATACCAAGTGGTCCCACCTAGAAATGGGATGCCCAAATGGAAGATTCCACCAATTATGCCTTTGAAACATTTATGAGAGCATAATTCCTCAAAAATTACATTTACCAATATGCCCTAGGAAAATACATTTGTTGCAAATTCAAATATTAATTTCTTAAAGCCCACAAATATTATTGAAAACATACAACAGAATTTTTTATTTTTTTTTGGTGATGCAAGATTGCCCATACACCTTGGATGCTCCTGCATCAGACACCCAAGGTAGATTGAAATGTTTTATGAGTGAAACTCATAAACATTTTTAAATCCTATGCTTGTTCTAAATCCACTTCTCTCTTATCTGCCTGAATATGCTTCACTAGTTTTCTCTAGAGTTTAATGTCTCTTCCTTCTTTCATTTTTCCTCTCTTCCTCCCTCTTTCCACATAATCCAACTCCCCCAATATGCACTAGTAAACTGTGGAAAATCATAATCTTCAATGTCATCTTCTTCAATAAAATAATCAAATTTATACCTAGTCTCCTTCCTTGAAACTGCTGCAACATTTTGTCCATCACATTCCTCCTTTGCAACATTGTATTCCTCTTTCACTATGTCTCCTAAAAGACAAGGTTTAGCTGCAAACTCTTTCTCCTCTACATTCACATCAATGTCAGTAAAATAACCAATGATATCATATTTCCCATCCTGCAACAACAAGCTATTAGTTTTAAGATCTTCATCTTCCACAATCTCTTTATCAATCAAGAGATCATCAATCAACTCAACCTTCACTTGCTCATCTTCTTCTTCACTTGCATCTTCATTTTCCAATGTATTTATTTCTGCAATATCCTTCTCTTTGTTGATCTTATTATCCCCAAATAAATTAGATTCAACAAAATTCTCACACAAATTAGATTTTACCTCTTTTTCTCTTTCCACTGAGATCTTCATCTTCCACAATCTCTTTATCAATCAAGAGATCATCAATCAACTCAACCTTCACCTGCTCATCTTCTTCTTCACTTGCACCTTCATTTTCCAGTATATTTAGTTCTGTAATATCCTTCTCTTTATTGATCTTATTATCCCCAAATAAATTAGATTCAACAAAATTCTCACACAAATCAGATTTTACCTCTTTTTCTCATTCCACTGAAACTTTCATTCTATCCCTCTTGAATGTAATCAACACTGCTGCAACTTGCATTAGAAAATTAGAATCATTATCCTCACTCTCTTTCACTAACTCTTTAAATCCATAAGTCAAAAAATTACCTATGTTATTACATACCTTACCCATTTCCTCTTTGAGTGGCTTCAACTTATGTCAAACTCCATCCTTCATTAGTGAGTATGTGTTAGCATACCCATCATGTGTGACCTTCCTGTCAAATTGCCATGGTCTTCCCAATAACATATGACAAACATCCATAGGCATAATAGCACAAAAATTCTCATCATAATAATTTCCTATATTAAATTTTACCAAGCTTTATTTGCCAACCAAAATTTTCTTGTCATCTTGTAGCCAGGCTATCCTATATGGGTGTGGGTGTTTTCTCCTATCTAGATGCAATTTACTCACCATCTCTTCAGAAACAAGATTGTCAATACTACCACCATCAACAATCACATTACATGCTTTACCTTCACACTTACATCTTGTTCGAAACAATGTTCTCCTTTGATCTATTTCTTTTCCTTCATTCATTAGGGCTCTTCTTGTAACAAGTACTTCTCCTTCTTCGGCTTCTTCGGAGTGTCATGACTCTATATCTTCCTCATTCACATTTGTTGCTCTAGCATGATGCTCAAATCTCCTATTGTTCCTTTCTTGAATTTGAGGACATTCATATGCTCTATGCCCCTCTTGTCCACATCGATAACAGGTTCCCAGAAAGCCACCTCTTCTGGATCCTCTACCCAATCTTTCTTGACCTCTTGCATTTTGATCCCTCGGAGGGTAAAAATTTTCTGATTTCTGATTTTTGCTACTACTACCTTGATCTTCAATTTTTTTATTTTTATGATTATTGTCTTGTTCCCCCATAAGGCCTTTCTCCAGTTCTTTCACCACAATCTCACCCCCTCTGTTTTCTCTCAAACTTTTTATTCAATATTGTTGGTGAAAAATCATATTTCACTTTTACATAAGTTAATTAGGGAGATTCCTTTTTTGGATAATGTTTTCTTTCTTGTACTAGAGATATTTATGGTGAGTGACCTAAGCTTTCCTTTCCCACTTTGTCCCTATTTGGCAAGTGGCTATCTTTTAGGAAGGTTAGTTGTCTTTCTCTTTTAGTGCTTGAGACATTTATGGCATGTATCATCATCTACCATTTTTGTCTCTCTCCCACTTTAGCAAGTGGTTGCTTATTTATGTAACTCCAGTATTGTAAATGAGAAACATATATTTGAATGCATTTAGCTTGTGCATTATCCTCTTGCAACTCTCTCTTGTAGAAGTTTTCCTGCAGATGATCTTGGCTCCTATGAGTCCTTGTGTGACTCTAACATTGTATCAGAGCTCCAGATATGTAAGTTTCTTATCAAATCAGAGAGGGTTTTAGCCATAAGCAAATAATATATGCATCTTGGAGAAAAATAGACCACACGGTTGCACTCAGAAGACCAAAAAAACCCTATTTTCATATAAGCCACTCTATATTTTGCTGACAGAAAATTTTTGGGCATTTTTTGGGGTTTAGTTTTTCCGTGCCAGATTTATGTACGACCGCCTCGATTTCTGTGCTAGATTTCTATATGGCTGCCTTGATTTCTATGCCAAATTGTATATAGATGCCTTGATTTACGTGCCTAAATTTATGTACAACCACTCAATTTTCATGCCAAATATTTCTGAGCATATTTTAATTTTCTAGCTACCTCAATTTGCATGCCAAAATTTTTCAAATTTGTCTCGATTTCTATGCCACTTGATTTCTGTCTACCTCAATTTCCATGCCGCCTCAATATCCAAATCTACCTCAATTTCCGTGTTGTGCTCATGCGCAAGCCTAATAAGGTAGTTTTCTTCTAGAGGCCATAACTTGAGCATACTGACTCAAAAATTGGCAAACGAAAAAGCATTGGAAAGGTATCACCGAGCTCTACACAACTATCTATATATTTTTTCTAGATTCAGCACCAGGTATCTTTTATTTAGTTTTTAAATTTCATACATACTGTGTGATATCCTAGACATGTTGGCTTCTAGGGAAGTTATGTTTTCTTCTAAGGGCTTCTATTATCAGCATAAAACTATTTGCATGTTTTAATCTCTATCATTTTGAGGAGGTATCATGGGTTTTGCCACTCATCCTTCTGTGGTCAATCTGATAAGGACAATTATGAGTCCTAGCAAAGAGGCATCCTGACACAGCTCAAGTGGCTACATCTTTTGCCTCATCTTTATGGGCTCATACCTAAACCGGAGACACCTGTGAAGAAATATGTTTGGGGTAACAATCGAGATCATGTTGTAGGTTTAATTTGTACCACTATTGATTATGACATTACATGTGATCTTCCCATCTATGAGAGCCCATGCACACTTTGGACAAAAATTTGGGAGTTGTATGGAGACCCTCATGTCTCACCATTTCCAAATGATCCTACAACAAATTGCCTCATTCCACTTGATGATGCAGAAAACATACCTTATGATGATGATACTTTAGAGGAGCTTGAGTATATGGCATGTCTTGAATGTTCAAAGATAGAGACCTCTCTTTCTCCCTCTTCTCCTCCTATGGAGGTCACATCTTCTTCATCACCAGTTGCTACTTCAGAGTTCAGTGTTGCATCGTCATTGGCTTCTAGTAATTCTATGCAGCAAGTCAATAATAGTCTTTCAGTCCACCTCATTGGGACTTTTATCTTGTAGACATATCATCCTTGTTTGTGGAGTCTCACATTGCTAATTTGGAGGACACATTTGAGGGTTTATCTCTCTTGTTTGATGCTATCTCAGTTGGCTATGCATCACCACCTTCATCTTCTGTGTTTTTAGATGTAGTTAAGATCATATCCTCTCTTAGTTCTTCTCTAATTGGGTAGATAGTTTCTATTTTGGAGAAGACATATTTTCCCAGTATGAGGTCACTTGAGTTGCATTCAGAGGCACACATTTTGATATGAGTTCCCTATTCATCCAAGATGTGGGAATGGCTTCTACATTCACCAATGGATTTGTTTCTTCCGAAAGGGAGAAATGTTGTTTGCAAGCAATGGATTGGATTTTGTCTTCAAGATCTCTTCATTGGCTCTAGAGCTTCTTGGAGGGGATTCATATTCTCTATTCTCTCTCTCTTATGGTGGGGAACTCATGATTGTACTCTTGTGATGGATTCATTCCATGGGGGATCTTAGTGTCCTTCTTCCATCACATGTTCTTGTACTTTCTTTTTGTTTTTTCTCTTTTGGAGAGGAGTTTTCTCCCACTGGTTTTTTCTCCTTTTCTCCACCTTATGAGAGATTCTTGTTGTTAATGGGTACCTAACATGGCTTTGTTTCCGGGACCCATCTTTCTTTCTTTCTTTCTTTTCAGCTTGTGTAATCTCCCTAAGTTGCACTTATGGGGGGTGTTGGTGAAAATCATATTTCACTTTTACATAAGTTAATTAGGGAGATTTTTTTTTAGGATGATGTTTCCTTTCTTGTACTGGAGAGATTTATGGTGAGTGACCTAAGATTTCCTTTCCCACTTTGTCCCTATTTGGCAAGTGGCTATCTTTTAGGAAGGTTAGTTGTCTTTCCTTTTTAGTGCTTGAGACATTTATGGCATGTATCATCATCTGCCATTTTTGTCTCTCTCCCACTTTAGCAAGTGGTTGCTTATTTATGTAATTCCAGTATTGTAAATGAGAAACACATATTTGAATGCATTTGGCTTGTGCATTATCCTCTTGCAACTCTCTCTTGTAGAATTTTTCCTACAGATGATCTTGGCTCCTGTGAGTCCTTGTGTGACTCTAACAAATATTTCTTCAACTTTCAATGAAAATTGGTAAGCATCATCAATGTTGTTCATCCTTACCAATGCCAATTCATCTTGTATGCTTGGCCTTAACCCATTTAGGTAATGGGCTACTTTCTCCTTTTTTTTCTTCAGAATGTCCTGTTCTGATCAGGATCTTGTGGAATTCTTCCATGTACTCTTTCACAGTTCTAGTTCCTTGTTTCAGACTTTGCATTTTCTTTAGCAACTCCAACTCATAATCCACAGGAATAAACTATCTTTTCATTTTATCTACCATTCTATCCCATCTGGTAATTTTATCTTAAATTCCCCTTGTTCCTCTTTCTAGCTAAATTTCTCTCCACCAAATACTTGCATGTCCTTTTAACTTTGTCCTTGCAAATCTCACCCTGTGAGGGTCTTCAATCCCTTCAAACTCAAAAAATTCTTCCATATCATTAATCTAGTCTATCAATTCTTCTGGATTTAGGCTTCCATTGAAATTTGAAACCTCCACCTTTGGCTTCTTTCCAATATGCAAAATGGCTTTCAACAATCTACTTTCTCCAGGATCTATTTCTTCCTCTTCTTCTTCTTCAAATTCCTCTTCAATTTCTTCTTCACTAACATATTCTTCCCTGTGCAAATCTCTTCTATGCATATCTGCCCACAAAACATCCAATTGTCTTTGGAGAGCTCTGATCTCCTCTCTAGGTGGATCTCTTCCTCCGCCACCTCTACTTCTTCCTCTACCACACTGGGCAAGTCTAGGAGGTGTGTTGATCTTCACCCACAACTCACAGGTCCTGCTACAAGTTGACTCACATTCGATGATCTGCCTGCAGAGTCATGAACAACCTACTTTGATACTACTAATGAAAAGAGATACTCTCCCTTTTAAATCTGCAACACAAAAAATCACACAAGCCTATGCAAGAAAGCTGAAAAATAAAATAGAATAGCAGAAAATGAAGAGAAATCTGCAATAGGGATTTTATTAAATCTAAAAATACATTACAATCTCCTGAAGCTTATGAGCTTCCTTGATTCATACATGAAAAATCTGCAACAAAATTATTTTACAACATCCTAGACTCAATCCGACAACATCTGGGTATGCAACCACACTTCTCCAAAAGCCCCCTTCACCAAATGAGCAAGCATCAATATATAGAAATTGTGTGAGAAGAAACCACTATTGGTTTCTCAAAACAACCTCCACTAAACCACCAAGAAAACCAATCACTTTCTTCCTATCACTTCTCCCTCATTTTCAAAATTTTCTATAATAGTTTATGGGTTTTTTGCGCCTCCTTCCCATATTTCTAGAACATTTTGAATTTTTCTATTTTGATCTGAAATGAGAAAGTTATGCCTATTTTACCGAGACTGGGTCTCATAATTACGACCCAGACATGCAACAACATGCAAATCTTGTGGCCAACATGCAAATGCATGCAAAGAATGCAATTGAACATGTAATAACATGCATACCAAGTGGTCCCACCTAGAAATGGGATGACAAAATGGAAGATTCCACCAATTATGCCTTTGAAACATTTATGAGAGCATAATTCCTCAAAAAATGCATTTACCAATATGCCCTAGGAAAATACATTTGTTGCAAATTAAAATATTAATTTCTCAAAGCCCACAAACATTATTGAAAACATACAATAGAAATTAATTTTTTTTTTTGTGATGCAAGATTGCCCATGCACCTTGGATGCTCCTGCATCAGGCAAGAAAATAAGTCCAAGAATCAGGGACATGCTTATAAGCTTGCTCAGGAAATACAAGCATGTATTTGCATGGTCCTATGAAGATTTAAAGGCTTATAAAGAAGACCTATTCCAGCATGAAATCCCATTGAAGCCAAATGCCAAACCTTTCAGGCAGAGATAGAGGCCAATCAATCCTATGTTGGAGCCTAAAATGTAGTAAGAGTTGATGAAGCTCAGGGATGCAAGTATCATTAAGCCTATCAGACATTCTTCTTGGGTCTCAAACTTGGTACCTGTTAGGAAGAAGAATGGAGATATAAGTTTGTGTGTGGATTTTTGCAATCTGAATATTTCATCCCTGAAAGACAACTATCCACTTTCGAACATGGAATTCATGTTGCGGAGAGTAATAAGTTGTGAATTGCTTTCTATGATGGATGGGTTCTCTGGCTACAACCAAGTCAAAGTCAAAGAGTCAGAGCAATACAAAACTACCTTTAGCACACCTTGGGGTACATATGTATATATCAGAATGCCTTTTGGTCTCACAAATGTAGGTGCCACTTTTCAAAGAGCCATGGATGTTGCATTTACAGACCTTATCAATATCGTAATGGTGGTATACCAAGATGATTTGACAGTATATTCCAAGAAAGCAAAAGATCATTGTTTACATTTGGAGAAGATATTCATAAAGGCACTGGAATATGGTATTTCATTAAACCCTAAAAAGTGCCAATTTGCTATCACAGAAGGCAAACTGCTTGGGCATATTGTATCTAAGGATGGTGTGAGGATAGATCCAGAAAGGGTTGCTTCTATTGACAAAATTCCCATCCCAAAAACAATAAAGGCCATCCAGTCATTCTTTGGACAGATAAATTTTGTAAGAAGATTCATTTCTAATTTTGCAGAGATTGTCAAGCCTATTGCCAAGATACTAAAAAAGGATCCAAAATTGACTGGACATCAGAGGCAGTTGATGCATTTGCTTCCATCAAAAAGGCAATTAAAGAGGCTCTAGTTCTGAAATCCCCTGATTTTGGTATGCCATTTCAATTTTTTTCTTTTGCTTCTTATCACACCATTGTTGCTGTCATGTTGTAGAAAAATGAAGAAGGGCATGAACAACCAATAGCATTTTTTAGCAAATCACTTCAAGGAGTTGAGCTGAAATATGATGCCATGGAGAAGCAAGCTTATGCTCTTGTAAAGGCAGTTAAGACATTCAGGCCCTACTTGGTAGGAGCACAAGTAACTGCTTATGTACCTAATGCTGCAGTAAAAGATGTCCTTACACAGACAGAAGTCATAGGGAGAAGGTGTAGATGGATAAACAAGATTTAGGAATTTAATATTAATATCTAGATCACCAAACATGTGAGAGGACAAGGACTAAAAAAGTTAATGGAAGAATCTAATTTGGACACTGCACAGGTGTGTGAGGTTCAACAAGAAGAATGTATGGTATCTAGTATTGAACATACATTGTGGTACACAAACATTGTTCACTACCTTAGACATATGAAGTGTCCAGAAGGATTGAATGACAATCAGAAAAGGACTCTAAAATTACAAGCATCAAGGTATGTGTTCATAGAATGTGATTTGTTTTGGAAAAACAAAGATAGTGTTTTACTTTTCTATTTAGATCAGGGACAAGCAGAGAAGATCCTGAAAGAAATGCATGATGGTGTTTGTGGTGGACATTTTTCAGCTAGAACCACTACACACAAAGTTCTAAGGGCAGGCTATTTTTGGCCTACTGTATTTTCTAATGCTCATAAATATGTGAGGAAATGTGAATCATGCCAGAAGTTTTCTGGTAAATTGAAATACCAAGGAGCTTTGCCTCTAAGGCCTATGTAGATTGATGCACCATTCCATCAATGGGGCCTTGATTTCAAATGGGAGCATTGGAACAAGGTATGGACATCCATCAAAAAGTAATGGATAGAGGAATTTTATCAGATGTTGTAGTTTCAACTACCCTGGTAGACATGTATGCAAAATGTGGAAGCATTGACAAGGCATGTGAACTATTTGGTAGAATGCCTCAAAGAGATGTCATCTCATGGAATGCAATGGTTGTGGGATATGTACAAAATTGATTTATTGAAAAGGCTTTAGAAACTTTCAAGCAAATGCAATTAGCAGGTGTAAAGCCAAATTTGACAACCTTTGCCAACATACTCCCTACCTATGTCAAAATGGGAGCTTTGGAATAAGGTATAGACATCCATCATCAGAGAGACTACACCATATCGGAGGGAGCTACTTTCATGTCTCCCTGATAAAATAATCATCATCGAAGAGGCTATACTATATCAGTGGGAGGTACTTTAATGTCCCTCTGATGAAACACTGTGCATGAAAGAATGTGATCATCATTGAGCATACTACAACACATTGGGATGAGAAGTCTTACAATCCCTTTGATAAAAAGAAAATGATCCGCATTGAAGATTATCGAAGAGATCGAGTCATATCGAAGAGAACTTGCGAAAGTCCCCTCAATCTAATAATACAAAGGCTAACATTTCACAGTTAGACTGCAATATACAAATGTGTAATGAGTTTCAAGATGTCATATTTCATTCTTGAGACATAGAGTGAGAAACATAATCTCAAAAATAAACATTAGATTATAATCCCGATGTCTGCAAACACTCCCCAAATAGTTAGCAACACAATGCCTAAGGCTACCAATGGCTTTTGGGGCACAATTTTCTAGATTAAATTTAGTTCCTCTGTTACAAATGAACAATTCCCAATCTGAAGTAATGAGAAATTTTTTTGGGCTGATTGGATTATATGGGATGAGATTAGACAATGTATATCCATCTATTCTTGTAAGACAAATTCTAAGTCAATGGCATTGTTTAACCGATGGGTTAATCTTGTGACCTAAGCCAGAATGGGAACCAATATATTTATTTGCAATCTAGTTTATAATTCAACAACTTTGTGCAGTACCCTATAGAGCATTTAAATCCAAATAATTTCAAAATCTTCACGCTGGCCATATTTGACTGGTTGAATCATGTTTGATGAGGAAACCATTTTAAGAATACTAGTTTTTTAAGTCAAAATATAGAAAAACTAGGGTCCACTCAAGAGTCAACTACCAATTATGTAACAATTTAGAAGTCCTACTAAAAAAACACTAGATTAAAGCCTGCATGATGTTGAGAACTGCAAATTGGTAATATAGAAAGATTTGGAAGCATGGAAACACCAAATTATGCATTTGTTTACACTTTTAGCGATGTGAATTTTCAACTAGAACTCATTTTCAAGAAGTTGGAAATGACACCCACTTGGCATACTGAACAAGTAGTGATTAAAGAAAGGCATGTTGTTACAGAATCATTCATTATTATCTTGTATTTATTACAATTTCATACACGTAACATCACTAGATCAGGATGACATGGAAAGCAAATCAACTGTTCTATTACGTTTGTATTTTATCTCTGTGAATGGAATTATTTCTTCTTGGTATGTCATAGGTGGATTCTTCATATCTAAGGGAGGTGGTTGAATATTTAGGTCTGTACCTTATCCATGAATGTTGCTATAACAATTGGCATGTGATTGAAACTTTGGCACAGATACTAAGTATGGCCTATGTGGAAGTCCTCTGCACTGTGTGTCAACTTAGGTAACACCAATCTAGTAGTTGGCCAATTGAGTTGTTGAATGGAAGAGTGCCAATGGCCTAGAGTGTTGCCATTGAGGTTTGAGTTTGGTGCCATGAAGTTTCTGCTAGCAATATGTTGTCTAGTGTCAATTTGTGCAAGTCTACCTACCTAACCAAAGTGAGAGTGTGGACTGTCATCACTTAGGTGATAACACTTAGTCTTCTAGTAATATAACCATGTTGGAATTCTTGATTTCTGCTTGTGCATTCAAAAAATTACAATTGTAAAAGCACAAGAGGTGCTTCCAATTTATCTCTATTTTATATGCAAATAGTGGTGAGAAACATGACATTTGACAACAGAATTTACAAAAAAGAATGAGTCAGCTCAAATACCTTACTTCTTCTATGCCTATATATTAGTAGATTTCTTGGCAAGGAGATCTGACACCTTATTTGTGTAAAAGTCAAGTTGAATATTGTTCTTAGGGTTTTCAAGCATGGATAATGTAGTCACACATGTACCATAAGAATTAGAAACAAGTTGTATATGATAAATGTGAATGATATATATGTAATTTGCAAGAAATATGCATATAATCACCGACAGAATCATATTTGCAATATATGAATGCAAATTATGTATTTTCATGTATGCTAAGCCACATTTTATGTTCACTGTATGTAAGTCATGCCAAAGATATGATAAAGAAAATAGGATTGTCAGCATGAATGTGAGACCTCTAAAATGTTTGAACACAATATGCATACACATTCAATGCTAGGAAAGGGAAAAGACAAAAATAGTTTCCATATTACCTGAAAGAACAAGAAGCATTTTACAACCACCATTTTGGCTAAATAAAATATTAATGTCCAATCTATCACCTACCATGCACATTTGTGACTAACTAATATGAAACCTGCAACACAAAGAGCATGATAAAAGTTAAGAGTGAACTTGGAGCCTTAAAAATAAAGAAAATGTTTTATTATACCAAGGCTTGGGAATTGGTATAATAAATTTTGTAGACATTTGCCTTTGTCATTGTAAGTTTGGCTTGGGTCAGTATTGGATAGTTACCTACTCTTTATTGCTTGAGGAGTTTATCTAGGAAAATCTCAACAAACAAACATCATAAATATAAAATTTGTCTCCCCAAACTCATGGGATTCCCTAAAAATCCTATAGGAAAAGATTTACCATTTTTCTACTCCATACACTGCAATTTGATAACAACCATCTGTCATGGCTAATGGTAAAAGCTTTTGTTGAGTTCTGTAGTGCTTCCCTAGTCCTAGCCTAATCAGGGTGACGTCGAGGTATGAAATTTAAGTTGTATATGATGTTGTGTTACTAACATTTTGTTATGTTAGATTTCATATTGAGATTGGGTTTACATATGGAGAGGATGACACCCTGACATTGGCATACTATGCGAATGATCATGGATGTTGAAATCCTCCGATGTGGGCTATTCATGCTTTGGCTATTATATGATATGTATATGCAGGTGTTATAATGTGCTCTAAGTGGTGCAAGTACCAAGCACCAACTCCACCTAACTTCACAGGTCTGAGCATGCCTAATGCTCTAGTGGTGGTGAGTTGGAGATGACACACTAGCCATACACCCTAGCTTAGCCAGTGTCTCCGTACGGAGAGGAGTGATCCGATGTGGCATTATTTCCCTTGGACACCTTCTGGTTATTGTCTTATCACCCCATCCTTGGTGAGTTTGACCCATGTGGTTATGGTGTTGAGTTAGTCCTTGTGGGTTGCCTCCGTGAGCTTTGCTTATTTATTATTTTATTTCGGCAGGGTGTTAGAAATTTGACCTCGTGCTTTGTTCCGTATGGTTTTCATGAGAGGATTTTATCTGTATGGTTTCTATGAGAGGATTTTATAAGCCTAAGGTCATCTATTTACTATATAAACCCAAAAATAATAGTATTATGGTTTTGGGTGGATTTAGGAAAAGATAAAGATAAAGGGAAATTGTCTTAGGGGGCTGGGATTTTATCATTCCCATTCTTTTATTTTTTTTCGATTCATTTTTATTTGGCCTATTCTCACTCTCAAGGGGGAATGTTCTAGAAATTGGGAGAAAGGAGGAGAGGCAGTTAGGGTTTGGAAAAAAAATGGGGTTGCTTGAAGCAATCTTAGGGAAGGAAATCAACAATTGAAATTTCTTTAAGCATTGTGCTGGTGCAAAGCCATTTTTTCCCCAGATCAACGACAATCCACAAATCAAGAATCTTCATGGGAATCACCCATTCTTCAGTCACAGAGTTAAGGACTCTCTACCCATTGAATTTACTCTCCATACTTTAGCGTAAATTTAAAATTAGACTCGATTATAGCTGCACAATGTTTCCTTGTCTAAAATATTACATGGAATGGAATGCATGTACTATGTGCTCTATGGAATGCATCCAGTTCTTTGGGCTTGAATCTACTCCTTTTGTGTTGCAAAATGTGTAACTTTATGGTTTTCAAATCTTCTAATCTAGGTGAATTTTATGTGGAGTCGTATTGTTTCCTTTTTCTGCTTAACCTATAAATGATGCATACTATGAGGCATCCCTTCAAATAGCTTACGTGCCTGGTCTATGGTTTCACATTTCACATACATGTTGACCAGGGCACATTGCTATTATAACATCTAGCAAATTTTTCCCTTCCGCTATGCTGATTAGGAGTTGTTACCCTATTCCATATCTCCCATTTTGGCACGAGTAGGTAGGAGGATGGCTATGGTTGTGAACTCTAGCTTTACTTCTGCCAGTAACAATTTCTTAAAAGTTTTTAAAGCCTTCTCAACCGATCCATTCTGTGCTTATCATGCGAACATTGCAGTCCATGAGACCACATTCCTTTTAGGCTTGCTATGAAACAGTTGACATGCCCTTTCTTGCTGCCATTTTAGCACAAGCAGGAAGGATGTGGGAAAGGTTGTGGGGTTTGGTCTTATGTCTGCAAATTGCATTGCTTGAAAGTTGCTAAAGACTTTTCAACAAATCCAGTTCGTGTAATCATGTAGTCATTGTATTCCATGAGATAACAACTCTCTGAGGCATTTTGTCAAATAGTTCTAGTGCCTTATCTATATTTGCACCATTTGCAATTGTTGGTAACTTTCTAAAGCCTCTCCAACATCTCTAATTAGTGTGTATTCTGCAAGCAGAACATTCCGTGAGACCACGTTTCCTGGAGGCATTTTGACAAACAGTTTGGAGGCATTTCTCACGCCTATGTTATGCATGTGTGGCTATCAGAGCAGTCCACGCTAGCCTCTGTTCCTTGCCAATAGTTCGAAGGCCATGTTCTAGCATCTTCAATGATTTTTACAAGTCTTAAAACAAATCTTTTATCTTGGTAAGCTTCAGTCATTACTTCTATGAGTTCATGCTAACCACTATCCCTTACCAACAGTCCACTGACCACTATCCCTTACCAATAGTCCAGGGGCTTTAGAAACTAAAAACAGATGATGATACATGGAAATTTCTACAAATAAGCTTCTTAAGTTTATTCAATTAAACTTATAACTCTGATTCTACATTCATAGGCATGGTACTTGTCCAACTCCTCTAATTCTGGTTTTAGTGATTCTAGTATGAGGATTCAAGAATTGTGAATGATTTCACAACCTAGAGGCCAAAATCAAGACCCACAAATAGATCATGAAGCCACCATTACCTAGATTCCAATAGATTAGTTTTTCAGATTTATTTAAATATTGACATGCAAAACAAAACCAACTTATGCAAAGTAACATCTCCGTGGACAAAAAGAAATTGAAATTATTCTATTGTTTTCCATTGTAGTTATTCAAACTGTGCTTATGGCTTTTTGCATCTGTAGATGGAGATAAGATGATCATATTTTTCCTTACAGTTGGTGTGTCCACTTAAGAAACAGTGACCTGCTTCATTTTACAAGCATGCTTGCAATCATTTAGAGGTTATTAAACTTGAAAATAGATTTAGAGACCTTGATGATAAATATTTTCATAGATCTATCAATTTTATTGGTTGAACTTATACCTCACCCTTGTGTTTCTCAGTTGAGAAACATTCACCTACCTTTTCGGAATCCAATTCTGTTTATTTAGGATTTGGGAGTGATTAGAACTTGTCAATCACAGAGGCTAAACCTTATAGAGTATTAGTCTAAAATTATAGATGATTATTGAACTGAGAAAACAAGCTTAGCATCTGCACAAAAGTCTCCAATGATTTTTGAACCTAAAAGCAATCTTATGGAAAGTTTGGACTAGCTCTTCTATGTAGCTACTTCCTTATGATGGTAACTTGATTCATGTGTTCTATGAATGGTGTGAGATTATGAGACTAGTTCTTCTATGTAGCTACTTCCTTATTGCTGCCCCATCCTCTCACCCCTTCTTATTGAGTAGTGTTTCATTGGCATGATTGCCGCATGCTTAAGATGTGTTCGTGTGAACTAGGTGTCCTTGTGGTATCCCTTGTGTGGTTGGTTATACGAGTCTTCTTGTCCCTATTGCTCTTTGCTTGTGTTTGGCCTTGTGATCATCTCCAAGCACGTGGGGTGTACCTTTGAGGTTCCACATGGTAGGGTGGTGTTGCACCCACCATTGGGGATCCAAATCTCAGCATCGATTTTGGCGACGATGTTGGCAAAGAGCTGCATCTTCTTTCTCTATGGCCCTAGTATATTTCTTATGTATTGTACAACTCGGTGATCCAAGCGAGATGTAATGTAAGCATGTATTAAAGAAATTTATTTTTTGTGAGGCACTTCTAATCGGGAGTTCAATGTAATCAATGCTCATGATGTACTCTTTATTTACTTGGTAATGTTTTTTTTATCATGATTACTCACTATGATGTTTGCTAGATGTTATAGTGGAAACCTAACCTCATTGATCATGAGAATTAATGATAGTTGGTTATGGTGGCTGATCTATGTTAGGAATATTAGGGTGGTTGATCTATGCTTTGATCCATGATCCTCATGCATGATAGCAGCAACATTAGGGGTCTTACCCATAAGTGTTTTGTATGCTATTTTCCTAGGATGTGTATATCTATCCATGGCTATAACAGTGCTAGAAATGATCCAAATGGGAATGATATTTATGAAATTACACTGTTATATTAACCTTGTAGAGAGCATAGGAGAAGCCTGTGAATCCAAGGCTAAGAAGACTTAGAATTGGTCAATGTAAGAAGGTTTTAGAAAGAAAAAAAAATATCTACTGTCATAAACTGTTTATAGAATGGATTGTGCAGTTGTTGTCATATATTACTTGTTGGAATCTTGCTGAGGTGCTGTGTAATAACAATTCTTGCATACTTTCAGACCTTAATAAATAGAATAAGTTGGTTGTGATATCATGCCAATGGTGTATATGATCTAGTTGCATTCATCTATCAAGTGGTCAGCCAAGTGAGATTAGTAACCTTGTATTCAGTAATAGATGTATTGTGATAATCTTCGGCTCATGTTATCCATCTTGGCGATAGGATGTCATTGTATTTCATGCCTTGAGTAATCTTGGGAACACTTGTGGTATATGTTTACTTTTGGATATGTATAGTCACTGTTGTTACAGCTGAAACTATTCACTTTATTGCTGTCATACTACTATTGTCATTGTTGATACAGTTGAGACTATTGATTTATTGTTGTTATATTGATGTCACTATTGTCATAGTTCAAAAACTATTCACTTTATTATTGTCATTCTAGTGCTATCATTGTTCACACTATTAATGTTTTTGTGTCTTTCCTACTATCTTGATATATATAATGCTCCTGTTTTAATACTATGTCAAGTTTTGTTTATCAAAGATCCTTGACACCCACTCAATATTAGTCTCTAACCTCCATGTATGTGATATGTATATAATGACACTATGAGAGTGTAGTTGTTTATACATAAGCATGTAATTCATCCCTTATGAATTAATCTTGAGTTTTATCTTTCTAGGAAACAACATGATGTTGCACCCCATGGTTAAGTCAGTTTTAGAGTATTGATATAATTATATGTTTATCTTAATGTAAAAAAAATAAAAACTGTTGAGCCCTTTTTGGGCTCTTGTAACTTGGGTGTCGGTTGGGTCGTTACATAGGTATTAGAGCACCCAGGTTTTACAACTCTAGGAACTCTGGGGAGTGCTTGTTGAGTCTAACCTTTCATTTGTGTATGTCATGAAAACTAATAGTTTTATGTAAGTTTCAACTTGACAATTGTAGACTAGGATGATGGTTTATCTTCTCGAGAGCTGTGGATATGTTCATAAGTAGTTTGTGAATCTTCTCTTTTTAAGGTCACAAAGGAGGATGTGAATCAAAGTGATTAATTGACTAGGTAATCTCACAGTGTTTAGATTTCAGTATTTTCAACTAGAGAATCATATTTCTATTAGTTATTAGGTGATAAAGCTGATGCAACTTGTTTCCAGGTCTTATTTTATTCTCTTATCTACATTATTGTTAGACTAGTTGTCAGTGTGTTCAGTAACTTTACAAATATATTGCTCTCACTTACATAGAAAGGATTTAGCTAAATTGGTGACAACTTGTAAGTAGAATTTGATTGTTAGTTAAACGTGAGTGCCTTGAGAATTATTTTGGTGGAAACTTTTAAGATAAGTTAATTATTGCATGGCATAGTAATTGGAAATTTGTTTCCTTGAAATAGATTATTGCATTTAGTTGATATTACATCATGAAATATTGAAAATTCCTTGAAATGAGTACCAATTGCATAGTTTATTTCAAAAATTGGGTTTCAATATTAAGTAGTGAGCTAGAAAAAGGAATAAAGGAATTATGTTTGTTTTGATTGCCCTTGTGATAATTGTACGTGTGTGTGGATAACCCATTTTTCCCTATCCGTTCATTCCTTGGGTTGAGAATGGACCATAATGTGCCCTGAGCATATACTCAGCCTAGCTATAGACATATGGTAGATATATTGATGTCATCATGGATTTCTAGTATTTGGGATTGCAGTGTGATGAAGTGACAGTTGTGTGTAATGAGATAATAGTGAGTGGTATTGTGACATAGGGATGATATGACTTTTGAAGAGACCGTCGGTACGAGTATGAGGTGTATTGTTCTTTACTTGCAATACTGTCAGTGGACCTTGGTATGTTGGTAGGTGCCCATTTAGGTGGATTCATCATGCAGATGTATGATCAAACTATTTTGGATTGTGTGGGACACATTCATTATGATATGGTAAATTCTTCATTGACTATTATGTGGTTTGAGAACCACCATACTATTCTGTGGTTAGAGAACCACCATGGTACTCTGTGGTTTGAGAACCACCATACTATTCTATGGTTAGAGAACCACCATGCTACTATGTGGTTTGAGAACCACCATACTATAATGTGGCCACCATATTATTCTGTGGTTTGAGAACCACCATATTATTTCGTGGTATGAGACCACCATGATATTGCATGCTATTTATTAACTTATGTGGTTTAAGACCACTATACGATTCCCCTCCTCCCCTTAGGTGACCCTGTTGCAAGGTCGCATGGTGTTTGTAATGTGCAAATTTTCCAAGAGATTGTTGGAATATTTATTTATGTGTTGAATATTTTGCTTGCAAGTCAGCAGTGTTTTGTTACTTGGGCTAATTGGCCATTTTTATGTTTGAGTTAGTCCTTTTGCCTCAAGGACATGTTCTTGGATGAACTTGGGATAATACAATGATTGTTATTTGATCTCTACTTCTTTTATGATTCATTATATTGATTTTCTTCTACTTTATTGAAGTTTAATTTATGGGTTGCTTTACTTCTTTAATTTTCTTGTTGAGGCACTTTAATCTTGCAACTGCTGGTATGCATGGAGTATTGTGACTATTGTATACTATCATATCCTAGAGGGATCACTGACAGGTAGTTTAGGGGAGTAGATGGCCTGGGGAATCTTGTACATACTGAGTTATATTTGGAGGGCTCCTAGAGAGGACCCTGAGACCATCCTTCATGATCTGCTACTTGGCACAGTGCTAATCTCAATGGCATGGATATTCATTGTTATTTGGTACTACAGTATGGATGATATTGGGTTCCCTCTTGAAGTGAAATTATATGATGTACGTTGCTTTGGATATTGGCACATCGGTCACTACACGGCATGGCTATTCACTCATTGATCATTCATCTTTATGGCACTATGGATTGCTCAGTGGCCTATTAGTGTTGTCCTCCTCGTAATACCCCTCTTGATGTAGCCTTGTGATGTGAATTCTAGGTGTTGTGAAAGAGCATCTATGTGTAAGTTGTACATTTGGTCATGTTTGTGGTTGCATATTAGAAGTAAAATGTTTCATTATGCCCTAAAGAGTGACAAATTACTGCATTATATGATACAGTGGTCATGCATGATATGAAAAAAGAGGTTGAAATCATGTAAATGTGCATATATGTATGTGTTGTGTGCTCCATTTTAAAGATGTCTGCATGTGAAGAGTGAGAAAATTGAAAACTTTATACATTGAAAAGTGCAATTTGTTGCATTCATGAGAAAATTATGTGGTTTATGCTAGTATAAATGTGCAAATTGATGGTTGTGAGCAACTAGTTGGCTGTTGAAATAGTGAATGCTTGAAAGAAAGAAAAGAAAATTGATTATTATAGCCTCATTCTTTATTTGATTAGAGGAAACAGTTGCACGATAATGTATGTTTTGTATGAAATTGAGTGTCTCTTCCTCACTTGTTTACTAGTGGTGCAGGGGCACCATAGTATAATCTACTATGTTGAAATAAGGCCTATTTGGCCATGTCATTTTGTTCATGTCTTGTTTTCTCAAAACCTAGGAGTTTTTGTTTTCCATTTGGCAAATAGTGGACACATTTTGTAGACTCCAAAAAGATCAACAAGAGTCAGTTGGGATTCAGGGCAGTTGGCCTTCCCTAACCGTTGAGCAAACCATTGATCTTCCAACTCTGGCTTAATAAAAGCATAGAGGAGCAAACGAGAAGGAGTACAGTAGATTTGAGGATTGTGATTCAGAAATCATCTAAGTAATAATAACTTATGTCCATCATTTTTTGTGTTTGGTCTATGTTATGAATATTTTATAACTGTCCATAATAGTTCTTTGTTCTCTGCAAGTGAGATAGTTTAGTCCGAATTGTCAAAAATGAGTGGATAACCATTCCACTGGTGGATTTCCAAAGAAATCAGTGGAATGGCATTGTTCTATACATATTTCTGTTTGTTTTTATTTTCTTTTACCAGTTTGGTGGGGTAGATGTTCCCGACTAAGGAGCGCACACAGTAGACGACCTAGCATCTTCACGTGCTAGGGTTCAGTTAAAGAGTAGATGAAGTCAATTTCGGTGAGACTGAGGCCTTCGGCGTAACTTGTTTGTGTTCTAGCGATGGATTATGTTTCACCGATGGTGTTCTATCCATCGGCTTGACTATCGCTGTTGGCCTTGTCTTAAGTTCTCTCTGAGTGCCTGTGCTACACCGATCGGTGTAACTGTAACTATCAGCAAAATTTTATGTAGTCTTTGCAATAGTTGGTGTCTTCTCGAAGTTAATCCCATCGGCGCATCAGTTTGAGTTGATAAGTATCCACCGATAGAAAAGAGTCTCGCTGAAGACAACGTATATCGGCATATCAGGAGGATAAACAAGGTGACCGCCGACAAGGAGGTCACACCAACGGTCGAAGTGTATCGGCACATCGAAAGAAGATAATAAGGTTTTGCCAATGATCTAAGTCACACTGACGGTGATGGTTCGAAGGGTATTTGGGGTGATCTTTATGTTGGCCCAATAGGATTTGAGCTCGCCGATGGTATGTGGTCTCACCGATAGTGAAATCAAAGGGTTCAAAGTTACAAGAGGTTCAAGAGGTTCAATTTTTGATCTGCTGTCCAATTCCGTCTGTACTCTCCACATCATATTGGTATCAGATTCAGGTTAAGATTTGGGCGGCAAGACAATTGGTGGTTGGGTGCTATCTGTGAATAGTATATGTCAGCAGAGGAGAGTGAAGGAGAGGCTAGCATCATGCCTCCAAAGGGGATGACAACATAAGTGATTAAGAAGTTCCAAGAGATGGAAGAGATTGTCAAGATTGGAGTCAAGGAAACACTCCAGGCTGAGTTGAAGGCACTGAAGATAGGAAAGAAATCTGATGATGAATCTGATGGAGAGGAAGAAGAGGAACAAGAAGAGACAGAGATACCGGCTAAACAAAAGCAATTCTTGGAAGCCATTAAGGCTATTGGCAAGGACTCTTCAGAGGCTCGGATAGATATCCCCATGTTCAGTGGAAAGATGAATGTTGATGAAGTCATGGAATGGATTGAGGCTCTAAACAACTACTTCAAATACAAGGAAGTTCCTAAAAGTAAGAGAGTTAAGTTTGCAAAAACTAAACTCAAATGTGTTGCCCTTACATGGTGGAATTACGCCCAAGGAGAGAGGGTGAAGAATGGGAAGAGTATGATATCTTCGTGGAGAAGAATGCTGGAGAAGATCAAGTCCCAGTTCCTTCCCTCTAACTACAAGGTGCAGATTTATAGGAAAATGCAGAACCTTAAGCAAAAAGATATGGATGTAGCTGCTTACACCGAGGAGTTCCACAAATACACTCTTCGCTGTGGGTACATGGAGGATGAAAAAGCCAAGGTAGCAAGGTATCTAAATGGTCTGAGGTTCAATATTAAAGATGAGATAAGTTTATTGACTCCTGAAACCGTGGAAAAATGTTTTCAAGTAGCATTAAGAGCTGAAGAGAAGCTGAAGAGAAAAGGTGAACAGCAAGGTAAAGGAAGAGGTGGTAGAAATTTCACAGGCAGAGGCAGTTTTGGAGGAAGAAGTCCTAACCAAAGGCCTAGTGGTGAGTCTAGCCAAGAAGAGCAAGTTGGGGACTCAAGTAGCAGAGGAGGCTACCGAGGAAGAAGGCCTACTGGAAGAGGTGGGACAAATGGATTAGGTAGAGGATCCAAGTTCTCCAACATGAGATGTTATAACTGCAATCAGATGGGGCACCTGGCATACAAGTGTCCAGAGAAGGCCTCAACTTCTCATGGTAATGAGAGAAGAACCACATTGACTCAAGAGGATGCAAGGAGTGTGACTTCTCCTGAAGTGAATTTGACATCAGAAATGGGAAAAATCTGATGATCAAGAGGACGCTGCTCAAAGAACCAGTGCAGACTGAACCATCACAAAGAAGAGCTTTGTTTAGAGTCAACTGCAAGATACAAGGTAAGGTTTGCAAAGTTATCATTAACTCTGGTTCTACTGACAATATTATATCTTTGGAAGCAGTAGACAAATTGAAATTAGAAAAGATACCCCATAGCTGTCCATATAGGGTCAGTTGGTTAAACAAGGGACAACATATAGTCATCAATGAACAAGCATGGGTAAAATTCAGCATTGGGAGGTATAGGGACAAGATTCTGTGTGACATCCTCAATATGGATGCTTGCCATCTTCTGCTAGGAAGACCATGGCAGTTTGACAGAAAGGCTCATCATGATGGGGAAAAGAATGCTTACTCTTCCAAAAGGATGGTGTAACTTATAGGATACAATCATTGATTGAGGAAAATCCACAGTCTGTAGGATCTAGTGTAATGATGGTAGGAGAAAAGGAATTCCTTGAAACACTAGAAGACTCTGGTGAAGTCGGTTTTGCTTTGGTTGTGAAACCTAAGGAGAAGAAAAGAGAAAATATGAGAGAAGTAGGACCTAAGGAGGTCAGAGAACTACTTGAGAGTTATAAGGAAGTAATTACATCAGATATACCAGACTCACTACCACCAATCAGAGATATCATCCATCAGATTGATCTCATACCGGGAGCTGTACTTCCCAATAAGGCAGCCTATAAGATGACCCCTTAGCAGAATGAGGAGATAGCCAGGTAGGTTCAAGAACTTTTAGACAAGGGGTTAATAAGGAAGAGTTTGAGTCCATGTGTAGTCCCCACTGTTTTGGCACCAAAGAAAGATCAGAAATGGAGACTATGTACTGATTCCAGGGCAATAAATAGGATAACCATTAGATACAGGTTTCCTATTCCTAGAATTGAAGACCTAATGGATTATTTGGGGGGTGCTACCTATTTCTCTAAGATAGACGTGAAGAGTGGGTACCATCAGATAAGGATAAGGGAAGGTGATGAATGGAAAACAACATTCAAAACTAATGAAGGATTGTATGAATGGCTTGTATTGCCTTTTGGTCTATCTAATGCTCCTTGCACTTTCATGAGGTTAATGAATGAAGTATTGCAAGATTTCATAGGTAAGTTTGTGGTAGTCTACCTTGATGATATTTTGGTGTTCAGCAAGAGCAAGGAAGAACATTTGAAACATTTGGAAATAGTCTTAAAGAGGCTGAAAGACTAGAAGCTGTTGATAAACTTGGACAAATGTGATTTCATGAAACAAGAGTTGATCTACTTGGGTTTTGTCATTTCCAAAGGTGATCTGAAGATGGATCCTTCAAAGGTGGAGGCTATTCTGAATTGGCCCACACCTAAGATAGCAGGGGAGGTAAGGAGTTTCCATGGTTTGGCCACATTCTATAGGAAATTCATTAAGAACTACAGTGACATCTGTGCACCTATGTTAGAAACCATCAAGGGTGGATGTAAGGTGAAGTTTGTGTGGACGAGAGAAGCAGATAGGAGCTTTGAGAGTTTGAAACAGAAAGTTGCTAAAGTCCCTATCTTAGTGTTACCTAATTTCAATAAGGTTTTCATAATTGAATGTGATGCAAGTGGACTGGCCATTGGAGCAGTGTTGAGCCAAGAAGGCAGACCAATAGCCTTCTTCAGTGAAAAGTTAAATGAAGCCAAGAGGAAATACTCCTCTTATGACTTAGAGTTGTATGCTATGGTACAAGCTCTGAAAAAGTGGAGACATTACCTACTTCCCAAGGAATTTATTGTGTACACTGATAACCGTGCTCTCAATTTTTTGAATGGGCAGGACAAACTGAGCCACATACATATGAAATGGGTGGAAAGTCTGCAAGCATACACTTTCACCATTAAGCATAAGAAAGGAGTCGCAAACAAGGTGGCAGATGCTCTCAGCAGGAGGGTGTTGACAGTCCAAGAAGTACAGTTGCAAAGCATGGGTGTTGAGTCACTCAAGGAATTGTATGGAGAAGATCAGGATTTCAGAGAAATCTACAAGGTATGCAATGAATTTGCTAATACTTTTCATAGTGATTTTTCAGATTTTACATTGTAGAATGGACTATTGTTCAAAGGATGTCAGTTGTGTGTCCCTAAATGCTCAATGAGGGATAATATTGTGAAGGAAAAACATAGTGGTGGCTTAGAAGGACATTTTAGGTTGAATAAGACTATAGATCTAGTAAGGAGATTTTATTTCTGGCCAAGAATGCAGTCTGACATCAGAAAATTTGTTGAAAGTTGCATAGTATGCCAAAGAGCAAAAGGAGTCTCGGCCAATGCAGGATTGTATCAACCTTTGCCAATACCCAACAGGCCTTGGGAATGTCTAAGTATGGATTTTGTGATGGGGTTACCCAAAACAAGGACAGGTTGTGACAATGTGTTTGTAGTGGTAGACCGATTTAGCAAGATGGCTCATTTCATTCCTTGCATGACCACTAATGATGCTAGTTACATTGCAGGTTTGTTATTTAAAGAAATTGTCAGGATTCATGGGCTACCCTTGAGCATTGTGTCTGATAGGGATAGCAAATTTGTAGGACATTTTTGGAGGACTTTGTGGAAAAGATTGGGAACAAATTTGTCTTTCAGTTCAGCCTATCATCCTTAGACTGACGGGCAAACTGAGGTTGTCAATAGATCTTTGGGCAATCTCCTTAGATGCTTCACAAAAGAACATGGCAGCAGTTGGGATATGATACTCCCACAAGAAGAATATGCTTATAATGACTTGAGAAATAGGAGCACAGGTCTGAGTCCCTTTGAAATTGTATATGGTAGTCACCCCGGGGGTGTTTTTGAATTAAGAGATGTCCAGGGGTTGGACAAATAGAGCGGTCATGCTGATGCATTTGTAGAATCCATGAAAGAAATACACCAATAGGTCAGAGATACTTTGCACCATAATAGTTAGAAGACAAAGGCTCGAATGGATCAAAGGAGGAGGGATGTGCAGTATCAGGTAGGCGACTTGGTCATGGTTCATCTGAACAAAAATAGGTTGCCAAAAGGAGGCCACAACAAACTGATGATGAGGAAGATTGGACCCTGTCAGATTCTGGAGAAGTACGGTCCAAATGCTTACAAGATTGAGCTTCTTGATGATATTGCCATTTCACCCATATTCAACATTGCTGATTTGACATTGTACAGAAGTCCTAATATAGGGGAGAATGCAGAAGACCCTGTCCAGGAGAATGAAGACTGGCTGAAGCACTTACCTTCTAGTGAGCCACTAAAAATGGAATACATTTTGGACAGCAAAGAAGCCAGGAAAACAAGGCACAAAACATACTTTGAACATTTGGTTAAGTGGCAAGGGCTTCCGGATTCAGAAGCTACATGGATGCTAGAGGAAGACATTTTAAAGCAAGGTGGAGATGTACAAGAATTGGTCTCTAAGAGGACTTGAGACATTTTCTTCTGGGGAGTATGGTGTAGGGGCACCATAGTATAATCTACTATGTTGAAATAAGGCCTATTTGGCCATGTCATTTTGTTCATGTCTTGTTTTCTCAAAACCTAGGAGTTTTTGTTTTCCATTTGGCAAATAGTGGACACATTTTGTAGAATCTGAAAAGATCAACAAGAGTCGGTTGGGATTTAGGGTAGTTGGCCTTCCCTAATCGTTGAGCAAACCGTTGATCTTCCAACTCTGGCTTAATAAAAGTACAGAGGAGCAAACGAGAAGGAGTACAGTAGATTTGAGGATTGTGATTCAGAAATCATCTGAGCAATAATAACTTCTGTCCATCATTTTCTATGTTTGGTCTGTGTTGTGAATATTTTATAACCGTCCATAATAGTTCTTTGTTCTCTGCAAGTGAGATAGTTTAGTCCGAATTGTCAAAAATGAGTGGATAACCATTCCACTGGTGGATTTCCAAAGAAATCAATGGAATGGCATCGTTTTATACATATTTCTGTTTGTTTTTCTTTTCTTTTACCAATTTGGTGGGGTAGATGTTCCCAACTAAGGAGCGCGCATAGTAGACGACCTAGCATCTTCATGTGCTAGGGTTCAGTTAAAGAGTAGATGAAGTCAATTTCGGTGAGACTGAGGCCTTCGACATAACTTGTTTGTGTTCCAGCGATGGAGTATGTTTCATCGATGGTGTTCTATCCATCGGCTTGACTATCATTGTCGGCCTTGTCTTAAGTTCTCTCTCTGATCACCTGTGCTACACCGATCAGTGTAACTATAACTATCGGCGAAATTTTGTGTAGTCTTTGCGATAGTTGGTGTCTTCCCAAAGTTAATCCCATCGGCGCATCAGTTTGAGTTGATAAGTGTCTGCTGATAGAAAAGAGTCTCGCCAAAGACAACATATATCGGCATATCGGGAGGATAAACAAGGTGACTGCTGACGAGGAGGCCACACTGACGGTCGAAGTGTATCGGCACATCAGAAGAAGACAATAAGGTTCCGCAGATGATCTAAGTCACACCGACAATGATGGTTCGAAGGGTATTCAGGGTGATCAGTATTTTGGCCCAATAGGATTTAAGCTCGTCGATGATATGTGGTCTCACTGATAGTGAATTCAAAGGGTTCAAAGTTTCAAGAGGTTCAATTTTTTATCCGCTGTCCAATTCCGTCTGTACTCTTTGCATCAACTAGAAATTATCACAAGTAATTGTGTGTATCGTGGGGAATGTAATAGTCTAAATTTTATAATTATCTTGAATTTTATGGAACTAGTGTGTGTTATGGCTATATTCTGTATTGTGACTTCTAGGAGTAAGTCAAGCTCTTTGGGGGGAGTATGTAGTGCTTCCCTAGTCCTAGCCTAATCAGGGTGACATCGAGGTATGAAATTTAAGTTGTATACGATGTTGTGTTACTGACATTTTGTTATGTTAGATTTCATATTGAGATTGGGTTTACATGTCGAGAGGATGACACCTTGACATTGGCATACTATGTGAATGATCACGAATGTTGAAATCCTCTGATGTGGGCTATTCATGCTTCGGCTATTATATGATATGTATATGCAGTGTTATAATGTGTTAGATGAGTGGTGTAGGTACCAGGCACCGACTCCACCTGGCTTCATAGGTCTGAGCGTGCCTAATGCCCCAATGGTCGTGAGTTGGAGATGACACAGTGGCCATACACCCTAACTTATCCACTATCTCCATTCAGGGATGAGTGATCCAATGTGGCGTTATTTCCCTTGGACACCTTCCGATTATCATCTAATTACCCCATCCTTGGTGAGTCTGACCCGTGTGGTTATGGTGTTGAGTTAGTCCTTGTGGGTTGCCTCCGTGAGCTTTGCTTATTTATTATTTTATTTCGGCAGGGTGTTAGAAATTTGACGTCGTGCTTTGTTCCATATGGTTTTCACAAGAGGATTTTATTCGTATGGTTTCTATGAGAGGATTTTATAAGCCTAGGGTCATCTATTTACTATATAAACCCAAAAATAATTTATAATGGTTTTGGGTGGATTTAGGAAAAGAAAAAGATAAAGGGAAATTGTCTTAGGGGGCTGGGATTTTATCATTCCCATTCTTTTATTTATTTTTTATTCATTTTTATTTGGCCCATTCTCACTCTCACGGGGGGAAGGTTCTGGAAATTGGGGGAAAGGAGGAGAGGCAGTTAGGGTTTGGAAAAAAAATGGGGTTGCTTGAAGCATTCTTGGGGAAGGAAATGAACAACTGAAATTTCTTTAGGCATTGTGCTGGTGCAGAGCCATTTTTACCCCAGATCAATGACAATCCGCAAATCAAAAATCTTCATGGGAATCACCCATTCTTCAGTCACAAAGCTAAGGACTCTCTACCCCTTGAATTTACTCTCCATACTTTAGCGTAAATTTAAAATCAGACTCGCTTATAGCTGCACAATGTTTCTTTGTCTGAAATATTGCATGGAATGGAATGCATGTACTCTGTACTCTACAGATTGCATCCAGTTCTTTAGGCTCGGATCTACTCATTTCATGTTGCAAAATGTATAACTTTATGGTTTTCAGATCTTCTAATCTAGGTGAATTTTATGTGGAGTCATATTGTTTCCTTTTTCTGCTTAACCTACAAATGATGCATACCATGAGGCATCCCTTCAAATAGCTTACGTGCTTGTTCTATGGTTTCACATTTCACATACATGTCGACCAGGGCACATTGCTATTATAACATCTGACAATTTTTTCCCTTCTGCTATGTTGATTAGGAGTCGTTACCCTGTTCCATATCTCCCATTTTGGCACGGGTAGGTAGGAGGATGGCTATGGTTGTGAACTCTAGCTTTACTTCTGCCAGTAGCAATTGCTTAAAAGTTTTTAAATCCTTCTCAACTGATCCATTATGTGCTTATTATGCGAACATTGCAGTCCACAAGACCACATTCCTTTTAGGCTTGCTGTGAAATAGTTGACGTGCCTTCTCTTGCTGCCATTTTAGCACAGGTAGGGAGGATGTGGGAAAGGTTGTGGGGTTTGGTCTTACGTCTACCAATTACATTGCTTGAAAGTTGCTAAAGACTTTTCAACAAATCCAATTCGTGTAATCTTGTAGTCATTGCATTCCATAAGATAACAACTCTTTGAGGCATTTTTTAAAATAGTTCTAGTGCCTTGTCTATATTTGCACCTTTTGCAATTGCTGGTAACTTTCTAAAGCCTGTCCAACAGCTCTAATTAGTGTGTATTCTACAAGCAGAACATTCCGTGAGACCAAGTTTCCTGGAGGCATTTTGACAAATAGTTTGGAGGCATTTCTCATGCCTATGTTATGCATGTGTGGTTGCCAGAGTAGTCCACGCTGGCCTCTGTTCCTTGCCAACAGTGCGAAGGCCATGTTCTAGCATATTGAATGATTTTTACAAGTCTTAAAACAAATCTTTTATCTTGGTAAGATGCAGTCATTATTTATATGAGTTCATGCTGACCACTATCCCATACCAATAGTCCAGAGGGTTTAGAAACTAAAAATAGATGATGAGATGTGGAAATTTCTACAAATAAGCTTCTTAATTTTATTCAATTAAACTTATAACTCCACTTTTGTATTCATAGGCATGGTACTTGTCCAACTCCTCTAATTCTAGTTTTGGTGATTCCAGTATGAGGATTCAAGAATTGTGAATGATTTCACAACCTAGAGGCCAAAATTAAGACCCACAAACAGATCATGAAGCCACCATTATCTAGATTCCAATAGATTAGTTTTCTAGATTTATTTAAATATTGACATGCAAAACAAAACCAGCTTATGCAGAGTAACATCTCCATGGACAAAAAGAAATTGAAATTATTCTATTGTTTTCCATTGTAGTTATTTAAACTATGCTTATGGCTTTTTGCATTTGTAAATGGAGATAAGATGATCATATTTTTCCTTACAGTTGGTGTGTCCACTTAAGAAACAGTGACCTACTTCATTTTACAAGCATGCTTGCAATCATTTAGAGGTTATTAAACTTGAAAATAGAGTCAGAGACCTTGATGATAAATATTTTCATAGATCTATCAATTTTATTGGTTGAACTTATACCTCACCCCTGTGTTGCTTAGTTGAAAAACATTCACCTGCCTTTTCGGAATCCAATTCTATTTATTTAGGATTTGGGAGTGATTAGAACTTGTCAATCACAAAGGCTAAACCTTATAGAGTATTCTGTGTTAGTTTATGCAAGTCTGAAATTACAGATGATTATTGAACCCAGAAAACAAGCCTAGCATCTGCACAAAAGTCTCCAATTATTTTTGAACCTAAAAGCAATCTTATGGAAAGTTTGGACGGTGAGAAATTTGAACTTCTTAAAAATTATTTAGCTCAATGATGGTAACCTGATTCATGTGTTCTACAAATGCCATGAGATTATGAGACTAGTTCTTCTGTGTAGGTACTTCCTTATTGCTGCCCCATCCTCTCACCCCTTCTTATTGAGTAGTGCTTCATTGGCACGATTGTCGTGTGCTTAAGATGTATTCATGTGAACTAGGTGTCCTTGTGGTATCCCTTGTGTGGTTGGGCATATGAGTCTTCTTGTCCCTATTGCTCTTTTCTTGTGTTTGGCCTTGTGATCATCTCCGAGCACATGGGGTGGACCTTTGAGGTTCCACATGGTAGGGTGGTGTTGCAACCACCATTGGGGATCCAAATCTCGGCATCAGTTTTGGCGACAACATTGGCAAAGAGCTGCATCTTCTTTCTCTCTGGCCCTAGTATATTTCTTATGTATTATACAACTCGGTGATCCGAGCGAGATGTAATGTAAGAATATATTAATGAAATTTATTTTTTGTGAGGCACTCCTAATCTAGAGTTCAATGTAATCAATGCTCATGATGTACTCTTTATTTACTTGGTAATGCTTTTCTTATCGTGATTACTCACTATGATGTTTGCTAGATGTCATAGTTGAAACATAACCTCATTGATCATGGGAATTAATGACAGTTGGTTATGGTGGCTAATCTATGTTAGGAATATTAGGGTGGCTAATTTATGCTTTCATCCATGATCCTCATGCATGACAACAACGGCATTAGGGGTCTTACCCATAAGTGTTTTGTATGCTATTTTCCTAGGATGTGTATATCTAGCCATGGCTGTAACGGTGTTGGAAATGATCCAAATGGGAATGATATTTATGAAATTACACTATTATATTGTTGGCAAGAGACACTACTAGGCATGATAGGTGTTGTCATTGATGGCAACTAAGATCATCCCAATCATCCGCATAACACAATTTGTTCACATCGGAAGTCAGAATTAGAATTTGTCTAAGTCCGGAGTCAAGAACAGAGCAGGTGACAAGGTCCGGTATCTTGGTCTGGATCTCTTCGATGGAAAGGCATGGTTTGCTATGGATTTTAGGAAGTTGTAAGCATTGTCAAGACACTCTAAATCCATAGTTTTGTCCTCCGGAGATGAAGAACTCAAAAGATATTAGCTTATGAGTATCGGGTTTCAGTTTGACAAAACAAACAGAAGAAGAACAGGCTGACCTTGTGAATGATCTTAATTCCGGATGTATAGAAGTCATTTATTGGGCAATTGGTGATGATAAGTAATGGTAGCCGACATGATTGATTATTTAAAAGTGTAATTTTTGGTCCGCATCTCATATTATATATGGATCTAGCTGACAGAGTAGAGTACTCGACAAAGTTCTAAATGCTCTTGAAGTCGACTGATAAAATGATTGTAGATCATGTTACAGATATATGTATTCGATGGAATTGGATGATTTTGGTGTGTGTGTGTGTGTGTTGCGACTATAGAGTAATTGCGAAAAGAAGTAGACATCAAAAGTTCAGATGCTAGCAGAGCAGTAAGAGGAGCAGAGTAAGGATGAAGTGTATCAAGTCAGTTTTCTATGCTTAACTGGAACTAAACTCCAACATTGATAGACGCTAAATATCAGTTCAAATTTATTGTAACTCTTCTTTCTTATAGGAAGTGAGCCTTCTTTTGAGCAGTGAGCTCTGGGCAGTGAGCCCGAATGCATGTGCATTCCCCATTGTAATACTTTTAACAGAGTATAATCTTTGTAGGTTAATCCCCATCGTGGTTTTTCCCTTAACCAAGTTTTCATGTCAAAAATCTTGGTATCAAGTGTATTATTTATGTTTCTACTCATGTGTTATTGATTAATCTTGAAATGTTTACATCATTGATTTGATTATAAGTTGTAAAGGAAGATTAAAGGTAGAAATTGTTAAAATTGTGTGACAACTGATTCACCCCCCCCTCTTAATTGTTCGGACCTAATTCAACAATTGGTATCAGAGCAAGGTTCCTTAAAAGAAGCTTAACAACTTAAGGAAAGACCTTGGAAGGAGTTATCAATGGGTTCACTCAAAGATCAACTTTAGTTGGCTCTAAAAGATCTTGATCAATCCAAAGCAGAAATATCTAATCTGAAAGATGAACTCAAGGATGCTGATGTTACCACTAAAATGTTAAAAGATAAATTAAAGAAGTCTATGGGAAGGAATAAGGAGCTACTTCTGCAGTTATCCAGTTTAACTAAGGAAAATGACATGAATGAAGCCTTGGAAGAAAAGACAAAGGAGAGTGAGAAGCTGTCAAAAGAAGTTATTGTTCTAAAAGTTGAGATGGAATCTGGGGCAATGAGGCTAACCAAAGAAATTGAGCAAAGGAAGAAGACTAAAGAAGATTTGAATCAAACTCTAAAGGAAAGAACTAATGAATGCTATAGACTGGATAGTATAGCTAGCCATCTAAAGTCTGATTTACAAGAAAATAAAGACAATGAAAGAGATCTTGAAAGGCAAATTGTCATTCTCAGACATGACCTAGAAGTTGCAAATGAATACAAGGAGAAGTTCAAGATAAGTTCAGCTAAACTTGAAGCAATTCTTGAGGGTCAGAAAAAGGCTGATGACAAGCATGGTCTTGGATATGAGAAAGGTGAAAGCTCTGGATCTGGACAAAGGAACTTTCAACCAAGGAATAGGAGAAACAAACCTAGAAGACCTTCGATAAGACAACCTAATGCTCAAAGGTATCCATCTTTCAATGGAAATTGCTTCAAGTGCAATAAATTTGGTCATAAAGCCACTCAATGCAGAATTAGAGTAAATCAAAATAATCCATTCTTCTCCGGACAATGCTTCAATTGCAAAAGGTATGGTCATAAATCCAATGAATGCAGAAGTATGATAATGAACAACTCATCAAATAAAGGAAATGGGAACTCTTTCAATGGAAAATGTTTTGCATGCAATAGATTTGGACATATGGCCATTCAGTATAGATCAAGAGAAAATCAATCAAACGGGCAAAGAAATGTTGTGTGCTTCCATTGTAACCGGTTCAGACATTTTGCAAGATTTTACAGAAGTAGGACTAATGAAAGAAGAGGTCCGGTAAACAGAAAATCAGATGAGCAAAGACAAAACAAAGGCAAAAGAAAATTTGAAGAGAATGAGATCCAGAATGAAACAAGTGAGACATGGGTCAAGAAAGCAGTTGTGAACTATAGTGATGGGTCTACACTAGAATCTGGTGCAGATAATTCCTCAGGGAATTAAATTAGGAGCTCTGGCTTAGGGGGAGCTACAATAAAAATCAAAATCCCCTAGCCAGTAAGTAAGTGCCTGAATCTGGCACAATGAGAAAAGAGATCTTGGATTGTTTCAAATCATTTGGAAGGATTTCCAAAAGAAAAAAGGTGGATATGGCAAATTGCAGAGTAATTCATGAGAAACTGTTTAACAAACAGAGTAACCAGATGTACTAGGGCAGAGCATTTATTACAAAGACAAATTAAGCATTGTGGAGCATAAAAGTGTCATTCATTCCCCAGACAGATCACTTTGCATTAGAAGAAAGAAAGAAGTGAAGGAGTGAATGAGCTCTAAGCTGAGAATTCTCAAGAATTGAAGCGTAAAGAGGTTCCTCAAGCAAAACCCTAATATGTGGAACAAGGTATTTCTATTTTCTACGAAACCTCTTGAATTCTCAATCTCTACAAATGGCTACACCTTTAGTTGTTGATGTCTTTGAAAGGCCCTGTCCTGAATTTAAGAAGCATCCTTACAAATCTGTTGAAGTTGAACCGCTAGGTGCTTTTTCGAGTGTTCCATATGGGGTTTTACATGTTGAAGATATTAGGGCATACATCCACTGTAACATGGATGAATTTGGAAACTTGAAACTCTTGGATTTTCTTCACAACTACTTAACTGATGATAGCCATAAATTGAAACTAGAATACAAAGCCCTAGAAAGCAAACACTTTCTGCAAGTCATTAGGTTTCTGATATTTTATGAAAATGAATGGGTTCAATATGTCTTGAGTTGAATACATAATGAGTTCATGTGGCTATTGAAATCATTTAAGATTACAAAGGATGTTATCAAGACTGTAACTGGGTTAAATTCCTCTGGTAGATTACCCATGCTGAAAGCCGTGAAAAGCCAGACAGTGACTGAGGCTACCGATGCCAAGTTTGACAAAAGGGCAATGACCATCAATGATATCATAGAACCTGATGTTAAAATTTCTTCCATGGTGATTGGGTACAAGATTTACCATTCCAACAGGGAAAATTCTGTCTCCAGAATTGCAATATATGCAGCCTATCAAATAGTAAAGGAGAATGCTTATTATGATCTTTGTGAACTACTACAGAATTAGTTGATTGAGAATCTAAGAAAAATAAAGAAAGATAAGAAAAATACCTTCAAATATGGTTCCTTGATTATATGTTTGTTCTTCTATTTTATGAATGAAGTACCTAGAATTTAAGGTGTGCATTGAACAACTGACAGGCCAGTAGCATGGCAAATAAGAGATCACCTTCTCAGTCTTGGTGACTCCCAAGCCCAAAAGACTGTCATTTGGGGCTACTTCAAAAACTTCCAAAGTTTAATGCAAGCAAGGGAGAGAATCCATAAAACAACTGTGGAGACATATGAAAATGACATATGTTTCATGTTTGACATAGATCAGTGCTTGATGGAAGCTGTAGAACTAAGGACAGTTTGGATAATGCCTATGGGTTATGAGGTGGACGAAAGAGTTTTGGATATGTATGCTCAGCATCTTCTGAGCACACCTAAAGATACCTCTGTGGAAAGGTTTGGAACTTACAAGCAACTGAGTCTAAAATTGCATGTGGAACTCAAACAGCTGAAGACCAAGAGGAAAGTGCAGAGGCAAGTTGAAAAGTATGCTGAGAGCATTGGCCTAACTAAGGAAGCAGTGAAGTAGAACAGAGAAAGAATTGAGAAGGCTAAAAAAGAAAAACAAGACAAGAAACAAGAAGATGCTCCAGTAGAACCATCCTTCACTTCAAGGACTACTAGAAGCTATACTGTTGCTTCTATTCCTCCTAAAAATGCAAAACCAGAAGTCAGACCATCCGGTGAAGCAAGTAAGAGAAAGAAAACAAAATTCATAAGAGCGAGTGTGGGCACAAAAGATGATGAGGAGACAAATACAGATGAAGAAGTCAAAGAAATAAGATCCAAGAAAGCCAGAACTTCAAAGACTTCTGAAGACCATCCTTCCAAAAGCATTAAGACTGGTAAAAAGTAAGTAACTGGTAAGGTCGCTATGACTATTGATGAAATTGTAAAAACAATCACTATTCATGGAAACTTAAAGCCTATCAGAGTTTACTATGATAATTTTGATCGAGCAAATAAGAAAATTTTGGAAGATGCCATTATCATATATTTGAATAAATTCAATAGAGCCCTATTGGAAATTTTACAAGAACTTCCTAAAGGTTTAAGGAAAGTATTGGAAATGAGGAAAGAAGCAACCAAGGATAAAGATCTAGAACTCAGAGAGTATGTCCTTTCTACTTTGTGTCATGTAATGACTAGAAGAGAAGCAGATAAAATCCTCAGAGAAGTTAAAGAAAAATTTAGAAGCAAGGTTCGGATGAACAAGCTAATGCTTGGTAAAACTGAGGAAATTGCAAAAGAAACAGAGGAAATTTTGAGAAAGGCCCTAGACAAGGATAAATATTATATTATTTTAGAGAAACAAGTTGAAGAAGACAATTCTCTAGTTCCGGAACTAGAAGCTCCAGAAGAAGAGATTAACAAGGGAATTAATGACCAAGGTGTTAATTTAGATCCTCCAGAGTTAACCTATGAAGAGACTAATGTTGGATTTGATTCATCAAATCTAAATGTTGGAGAAGCTTAGGAAAAGAACATCATTAAGCAGTAATATGAGTTTGGTGAAGCCTCTGTTCTGGAAGAGGAACAAGTTAGTCAAGAGGACATAGAAATGATAGACAAAATAGTTGATGCAGAAGAAACTCTTCCACCTAATCTTTCTGGAAAAGAAGAGGATATTGCTACTATACAGAGCCCTCTGAATCAGGTAGTGAGTGGTGAAGACGGTAAAAAGATTTTATCTGCAAGTGATACAAGAAATGATAAAGCAAAGGAAGAGAAGGAAGAAAACCAAGAAGACAAAGCAAAAGAAGATGGTGCAAATGTTGAAGCACCTAAAACAGATGCTGAGAAATCTGATGAACAAATGGATGATTCAGAAAATGTTGCAAGAGACATTGCAGATGCAATGAAAAGTCTTCTTGAAAAAGAGATGATTGAGGTACTCCAAAGTCTAACCAATCCAAATGCTCTCTCTCCTATTCAATTGATGAAAATAGTGTCATTCACCCAAGTAAAGGCTAGAGAAAATTTGTTAAAGTCCCACATGGAGGACAATGAGCTACTGGGGCTTACAACTGAGATTTTGGAGATGTTAATGCCTTCCTACCAAAAGAGTCCACCTGATTCCCCCTCCAGACATCTGAAAAATCTTGTAAGTTCTGTAAATACTCATTTTGAATCCTTTGAAAAATCTGCAAAGGCAAAGGTCTGGAAAGAGTTTCTGGATAAGAAATTTAGTGAAGTACATAATCTAATTAGAAATGATAGGATGATACTTGGCATTAGCATAAGGAGTATTCAGAATACTCTAAATGATGGAAGAGATATGTACAAATTCTGTCTATCATGGCCCAAAATTAGTGAGGATATTGAGAAGAAGATAAAGGAGCAAGAACAAAAATTGTCAAATCTTTCTCAAATTTTTGATCCTCTGACAGTTTCGCCTATAAGTCAGGAATGTCAAGTAATTAGCTTGACAAATGAGATAAAGAGGCTTAGTAAAGAAAAAAGTAACATTGTGAAGAGAATGTGTGAGCTCCGGGAATTGATTGCCCCCAAGTTAGAAACCATTTTTAATGCCTTATCAGAAGCTCAGATTGTACTTCAGACAAGTAATCCTCCAGCTCTGACAAAGGCAGAAGCATATGCATTTTTGCTAAGTGGACACATCTCAATTTTGGATGGAATAAAGGGAACTTGGGCCTCTAAACTTGTGTAATTGAAAAATAGTTTTGCAGACATTCTCAAGTTCTTGTGAATAGAACTTAATGATTAGTTGTACATATGCGGTCCTATATACAATTTTTTGGAGAATTTTGGCTTGCGGACCCCACCCTTTTCTATTGATGTCAAAGGGGGAGTGAAGATCAGTGAAAAATGAGGAATCCAGCTAAGGGGGAGCACCAGAAAGCAGTGTGAACAATAGTATGAAGCACAAGCAAAGTTGGAGCTACTTTTGACACTTAGTAATTTTTCACTAAGTGTTGCCATCAATGCTAAAGGGGGAGACTGTTGACAAGAGACACTGCTAGGCATGATAGGTGTTGTCATTGATAACAACTAAGATCATCCCAATCATCCACATAACACAATTTGTTGACACCAGAAGTTAGAATCAGAATTTGTCTAAGTTCGGGTAGTTAGGAACAGAGCAGGTGACACTCTACTATTGTCATTCTACTATTGTCATTGTTGACACTATAAATGTTTTTGTGGTTTTCCTGCTATCTTGATATATATAATGATCATGTTATAATACGATGTCAAGTTTTGTTTACCAAAGATCCTTGACACCCACTCAATATTAGTCTCTAACCTCCCTGTATGTGATATGTATATAATGACACTATGAGAGTGTAGTTGTTTATACATGAGCATGTATTTCATCCCTTATGAATTAATCTTGAGTTTTATCTATCTAGGAAACAACATGATGTTGTACCCCATGGTTGAGTCAGTTTTAGAGTATTGATATAATTATATGTTTATCTTAATGTAAAAAAAAAAATTGTTGAGCCCTTTTTGGGCTCTTGTAACTTGGGTGTCGGTTGGGTTGTTACAAGTTCATTGTACATTTCACTAAAATGTAGAACATTGCTTGTTTATCATGACATGTAATATTGCTACACTGCTAGAGAACTTTAACACTTATTGTCAAACTATATGGGAAAGGATATCCTCATATGAGATTGATATTTATTAACTTATAGGAAATGCAGGGCATAAAATCTTCAACAGATTCCAAAAGGTCAAATCTTTGGTGCCATTTTCAGACCTAGCAACATGATAGTACCATTGATTCCTGCTTCCCATGTATCAAAAAACAGTCCATAATTCTGTTTAATCAAAGTTGACATTAAAGAGCATTAGTTCGCTATACACATCACGTGCATCAAGATCCTAGAGTTTTTGGTGTAGATAGCATTAGCAAGAAAAAAATTAACATATATTTCTACTTTTTACTGAGGATGATAGGTTTTAGGCTTTAGCTAACCTGCCATCCAATTGTCACACTAAGTAGATCTATCTTATTTGTACCAACTTTCAAGGTGATTGGAATATGCATTATAAACGAAGTATTGGTATAACTTCCTGATTGAGTTCTTGTAAAATAAACAACAATTAGGTAGCAACCCAAATACACACCCAAGCACATCCCACCCCACTTTCAAAATAATATAAGAAAATTAACTTGTGAGTACATAAGTAGCTAGAAATGTGAAATATAGAGTGGAGTTGTTGCCTACCTGCAAACTATTCATTGACAAACACATGGAGTACATTCCCTCGTGTCTTAACATGCAAATATACTTGACTCTTAGTCTTTAACAAGGGTTCATCTTCATCAACATATACACTGTATTGATAAAACAATAAAATGTAGCATCAGAAATCATTCATGTGTAACTTTTACACCTTGAAGCACATATACCAAAAGATTTTACAACAAAGCCAAATTCTAGAAAACATCAGCAAAGTCAGACAATCAAAATAATATTTCCTATCAAAAGTTAATGAATATTAGTGAATATAAGAGATAAGGGCTGATATATACCTATTTGAAAACCACAGAAAATCACTTTTATCTTTAGTTATGTACAACTACTGTAGCAAGTCGTTGCTAGAGAAATGTTCACCACTTCAAATTCTAATAGGTTCTTTGTTCCATGACCATTTTATGGATGGTTTTTAATCTCTACTTGAGGTTTTGGTTTCAACAAGAAGAAGTGATTCCAAGGTAACTTTCTCCATTGCCATTGAAGAAATCTATGAACTTACCTATAGTTCATAGACAAAGATATGATTATGTAGTTTTATATGAGATTTTACAAGTATGATCACATTTTGAACTATACCAAATTCTGATAAGTGAAAACAAGACTAACCTTTGCAGTGTTGAAGAGTCACCTAAGCACACATCCACTACAAAATCACTAACCCTCATAGTGACTTGATTCCTTGTGATTCATGGGGCCTATCATCTTCATATAAATATTTTGATTGGTCTTCACAATCATGCCTCTCAAGATCAGCTACCTCCATGACATATTTTCCACACAATTCATATTTTGAAGCTAGGTCAACATCATGCTCAATCAAGGAATCATTATCATAATAGTGAGTAGAATCATCTTCAACATGCCCTTCTTCAATTGTTTTGCCTATAAAGTGTATGCACAACTATTACTTCCTCGATCATAGAGTGATCCTTCAATTCTTGCAATGCTAAATCAATTTTATCAAAGTCACTTTGTTCACTACATAACAGTGTATGAACAACATCATCTTCAAATTCACCCAATTCACAAATTGATACCTTGCCACTATGATGTAGAGATGGTGAGGCAATGTTATGCTTAAGTAATGGATCATTAGGAGAATTCATACCTTCATATAGCTGATCAATCACTGTTGGTTTGGCAAACTTCATGACAACATACCCTTCAACCTTGTGGTCATCATGAAGACACATGTGTTCTTCACTTGTGGATGCAAGAGGTGATTCTTCTTTGTCCATATCATCATCCCACTGAAGTAAACTTGTGGGTATGGCTTCATCTTCATATGTATGGCTAGGTGTCCAAACTTCTAGGCATGTGAAACAACATTGTTCTCTCCTTAACTAATTTTTTCTCTTCTTATGATCACCTATAGGCTACAAATCACAAGGAAAGAATTCTTATTTCTTTTCTATATTTTATTTATCCTCAATGATAACTTCTGATTTTTATTCTTCTCTTCTCAAATTTCTGATGTAGTTGTATAGATTTCTCTTTCCGAGATTCCCATCTTCATGTATTCTCAAAAAAACATCAAAAGTAGTTGCATTCTTGAAATCATCTGATAAACCCTAGTATTCATTAATGATTTTTGTGGCCTCTTTTTTCATTACCTCCTCTTTATCTTCTCTCTTTGGTAAGAAACTTTAGAGAGTTCTTATCATCTTATTTTGACTTTCTCTAAGAGATTCAAACAACGAATTTGTTGTTTCTCTATAGATTCCATGATTCATAAATCAACCATATATAAAAAGACACATATATGCACCCTCCAGGCTAGCAAGATCAAAGCTTTGATACCACTGTAACATCCCCAATGGGATCTGCCCTAAAATTCTAAAAATAAATTTCCGAATTCTTCCCTAATTTTCTGCACTTTAGTTTTCTGCTCAAAACCCTATATTTTGATTTTATTTTCTACTCTCAAACAAATTATCGTAGTGAACTTAGATATGTCCAAACATGACAAATAAGCATGGAAAATGATGCTGTCAAATGGTCTTCATAACAAATATGAAATACACCATGAAATACACAATGCAGGGCATCCAAATGCACAACCAAATCTGATTTTCTGTATAAAACCATGCTGCTACAAATCTGAATGTTTTGACTTGATTTTTACAATATAATCTAGGGCACAAACATGACAAACAATGCCTAGATTTCTACACTATAAATAAGACTTATAAAATATGTTTGTACATACTAATTACATGCAAAATAGAAGGCAAATGATCAACCCTAGATGGGCAAATTCTCCATGAGGTGCACCTAGGGTTTGCTACTCCAAATCACGCTCCAAACAAATGAAATCACCCTCAAAATTGGGCACTCCAAATCTGCTCCAAAAGGTGGTGCTCAAGTAGGGTAAAACCCAAATGCAAGATGCTCCAAAATGCCACCAAAGTGTTGCTCGAAAAATGATCTTCAAATCTTAATTTACAATGAAGTTCTTCTCCTCCAAATGCCACCAATGAAGTACAATTATGACTCCATGATGAATCATCCAAAAGGATGAGCTATGGTTTTGTCCAACTCACCACATTCTCAAGGGTTTTCATCCTTGGAATGAAGGCTAGCAATATTGCAGCCAAAGAGTATGGAACTCAAGATAAAATGAGATGTGAATGATATTGAAAATGCATCCAAATGACCTTGTATTTATACACAATACTTCTCCCTCCTCAAATTGGCCAACCTCCTCTTAAAATATTTTATTTCCCTTTTTTCCCTCTCATAGGGTCAACCTCATGCTAGGCACCCAAAACATAATAAAAATATTTTATTTATTTTTCTCATTTTTCTTTCCATTCTCCAAGTGGGGAAAACCACTTAGGAATCTCATACATCATGTTTTTGACCTCCAATTAGGTTTTCCACCTCCAAGGGAAATTATCTTAATTTATTCTTATTTTTCCTCAAAATCTCCAAGGTGTTTTGCCTCTTTTTCTTCCTTCCTTTCATTTTTCTTTTCTCTCGTTGATCTCTCACCATTATGGAAAATTATCTTATTTATTTTGACTTCACCAGTAATCTCACAAAAATACACAAAATTATCTTACATCATCAATCTCCCCTAATAAAATTGACTAAGTATGAAATCTAGTCAATTAGGTTATTCCCTTAGGCCTCTGGCTCAGCCTATGGGAATGGAATAGGCTAGCCAACTCCAATAGGTGATCACTCAGAAAATGGGGACATTACATGCTTCCTTAACCCTAAGTTCTATTCTTGTAGTAGTCACATTTTAATTTTCAAATCATTTAATTTAATTTGTTTACCATATAGAATTAAAATACTTGTGATAATATATTACTAATCTAAGTAAGAAAACACAATAGTAAATTAAGGTAATGAACCCCTAGCATTACAGAGTGTTATTTATTTTCCTTTAGCATTCACATCATCATATGTTATTCTAATGTGTAAATGACCAAGGAGATGTACTTAAATACACAACCATAGACATGAAATTTAAAATTTTTAGCACTCTCACTAACATTTAATGGTCATATAGATCAAGATTGTCAATCTTGGAATGTACAATTTTATATTTTAAAAAATGATGATAGAATTGCATTAGTGATCTTATCAAGGGACAAGAACACAAATCTTTGATTCCTCGTGAATAAGATGTTGGGGATAAAGTCAATGGGTAAGTGCAAGAAGATGGGGGGCCAAAAAGTGGCCAAATTAATTTAAAAAAAAATTAGGTCAAAACGTGAGCACGTTATGGCTTGGTAATGACAAGCCTTAGGTTCATCAAAACTAAGCCATAACGCGAGCACGTTATAACGAGAGCGCGTTATAACGTGCTCGCGTTATTTTTTTCTTTGCATTTTTCCTTTTCTACAAAAGTTTGTGTTGTTTTTCATGTTTTAAATAACGCGAGCGCGTTATGTTCAACTTAAATTTTTTTATGTTTAAGGCTATTAATCATGTATGTATGTATGCCTATATGTATGTATGTATGTATGTATGCCTATATGTATGTATGTATCTATGTATGCCTATATGTATGTATGTATAGTGTCGAGGGTAAAGGAGGGTATAGATGGGAGTGAGCCAAATAGGGGAGGAGAGGGGTGGATAAGGATTGAGTGATTAAGGTTTAAGGTTAAGGGTTGAGCATTTAGGGATAGGATTTTGAGTTTAGGGATAAGGGATTAGAGTTTAGGACCTTGAGGGATTAGGGTTTAGGGTTAAGGCTTTAGGAATAGCGTTTAGGGTTAAGGGTCGAGGGATTAGGGTTAAGGTAGAGTGTTGAGGGTAGAGGGATTAGGGATAGGGTTTAGGGTTGAAAGTTTAGGGTTGAGGGATTAGGGTTTAAGGTATAGTTTAGTAGTTCTTGTGGATAGAGCCAGTAAACAATGGGAGATCATTTGCCTATTTCATAACAATATACCTCCCTTTTAAACCCTAAACCCTAATCCCTCAACCCTCAACCCTAATCCATCATCCCTCAACTCTAATCCCTCATCCCTAAACCCTAAATGCTATCCCTACTCCTAAACCCTCAACAGACTTGATACTATACCTTAAACCCTAATCCCTTATCCCTAAACCCTCCAATCCTATCCCTAATCCTTACACCCTCCACACTCTACTTTAACCCTAATCCCTTGAACCTCAACCCTATCCCTTAACCTTTGACCCTCGAACCTCAACCCTCAACCCTCGACATCAAACCCTAATCCCTCAACCCCTAACTCTGATCCCTCAACTATCAACCCTAACCCTAAACCCTAAACACTAAACCCTCAACCCTCAACGTCAAATCCTAATCCCTCAACCCTTCACTCTAATCCCTCAGCCCTAAACCCTATCCCTAAACCCTCAACACTATACCTTAAACCCTAATCCCTCAACCCTAACCCTAAACCTTGTCCCTAAACCCTAATCCCTCAACCCTCAACCCTAATCCGTCATTCGTCATCCCTCAACTCTAATCCCTCATCCCTAAACCCTAAACACTATCCCTATTCCTAGACCCTCAACAGGCTCGATACTATACCTTAAACCCTAATCCCTCTACCCTTGACACTCTTATTTAACCCTAATCCCTTGACCATTAACCCTATCTCTCAACCTCAACCCTCAACCCTCAACTCTCAACATTAAACCCTAATTCATCAACCCTAAACCCTAATCCCTCAAACCTAAACCCTATCCCTAAACCATCAACCCTCAACACTATACCTTAAACCCTAATCCCTATCCCTCAACCCTCAACCCTTAAAACTTAAACCCTATCCCTACACCCTCAACACTTGACACTATATCTTAAGCCTTAAACCCTCATCCCTAAAGCCTCAACCCTTAATCCTTAAACCTTCAACCCTAAACCCTATCCCTAATCCCTCTACCCTTGACACTCTAACCCTAACCTCGACATTAAATGCTAATCCGTCAACCCTAAACCCTAATCCTAAACCCTCAACCCTCAACACTATACCTTAAACCCTAATCCCTCAACCCTAAACCTTATCCCTAAACCCTAATCCCTCAACCCTCAACCCTAATCCATCATCCCTCAACTCTAATCCCTCATCCCTAAACCCTAAATGCTATCCCTATTCCTAAACGCTCAACAGACTCGATACTATACCTTAAACCCTAATCCCTTATCCCTAAACCCTCTAACCCTATCCCTAATCCTTACACCCTCCACACTCTACTTTAACCCTAATCCCTTGAACCTCAAACTTATCCCTAAACCCTTGACCCTTGAACCTCAACCCTCAACCCTCGACGTCAAACCCTAATCCCTCAACCCTTAACTCTGATCCCTCAACTCTCAACCCTAACCCTAAACCCTAAACCCTAAACCCTCAACCCTCAACATCAAATCCTAATCCCTCAACCCTTCACTCTAATCCCTCAACCCTAAACCCTATCCGTAAACCCTCAACACTATACTTTAAACCCTAATCCCTCAACCTGAACCCTAAACCTTGTCCCTAAACCCTAATCCCTCAACCCTCAACCCTAATCTGTCATCCATCATCCCTCAACTCTAATCCCTCATCCCTAAACCCTAAATGCTATCCCTATTCCTAGACCCTCAACAGGCTCGATACTATACCTTAAACCCTAATCCCTCTACCCTCGACACTCTTATTTAACCCTAATCCCTTGACCATTAACCCTATCCCTCAACCTCAACCCTCAACCATCAACCCTCAACCCTCAACCCTCAACTCTAAACATTAAACCCTAATTCATCAACTGTAAACCCTAATCCCTCAAACCTAAACCCTATCCCTAAACCATCAACCCTCAACACTATACCTTAAACCCTAATCCCTATCCCTTAACCCTTAAAACTTAAACCCTATCCCTATACCCTCAACACTTGACACTATATCTTAAGCCTTAAACCCTCATCCCTAAAGCCTCAACCCTCAATTCTTAAACCTTCAACCCTAAACCCTATCCCTAATCCCTCTACCCTCGACACTCTAACCCTAACCTTGACATTAAACACTAATCTGTCAACCCTAAACCCTAATCTGTCAACCCTAAACCCTCAACCCTTAACACTATACCTTAAACCCTAATCCATCAACCCTAAAACCTAATCTATGAACCCTCAACCCTAAACACTATTAATAAACCCTCAACCCTTGACACTATACCTTAAACCCTAATCCCTCAACCCTCAACCCTAATACCTCAACCCTCAACCCTAATCCCTCATCCCTAAACCCTAAACTCTATCCCTATTCCTAAACCCTCAACCCTTGACACTATACCTTAAACCCTAATCCCTTATCCCTAAACCCTAAACACTATCCCTCAACCCTTAACCCTTAAAAATTAAACCCTAAAACCTATCCATAAACCCTCGATGCTCAACACTATATTTTAAACCCCAATCCCTTAACCCTCAGCCCTAAAGCCTCAACCCTCAATCATTAAACCTTCAACCCTAAACCCTATTCCTAATCCCTCTACCTTCAACACTCTACTTTAACCCTAATCCCTTGACCATCAACCCTATCCCTAAACCCTCAACCCTCAACCCTCAACTCTCAACATTAAACCCTAATCTGTCAACCCTAAACCCTAATCCGTCAACCCTAAACCCTAATCCCTCAACCCTAAACCCGATCCCTAAACCCTCAACACTATACCTTCAACCATAATCCCTCAACCCTAAACCCTAATCCCTCAACCCTAAACCCTATCCCTAAACCCTCAACACTATACCTTAAACCCTAATCCCTCAACCCTAACCCTAAACCTTGTCCCTAAACCCTAATCCCTCAACCTCAACCCTAATCCGTCATCCGTCATCCCTCAACTCTAATCCCTCATCCCTAAACCCTAAATGCTATCCCTATTCCTAGACCCTCAACATTCTCGATACTATACCTTAAACCCTAATCCCTCTACCCTCGACACTCTTATTTAACCCTAATCCCTTGACCATTAACCCTATCCCTCAACCTCAACCCTCAACCCTCAACTCTAAACATTAAACCCTAATTCATCAACTGTAAACCCTAATCCCTCAAACCTAAACCCTATCCCTAAAACATCAACCCTCAACACTATACCTTAAACCCTAATCCCTATCCCTTAACCCTTAAAACTTAAACCCTATCCCTATACCCTCAACACTTGACACTATATCTTAAGCCTTAAACCTTCATCCCTAAAGCCTCAACCCTCAATTCTTAAACCTTCAACCCTAAACCCTATCCCTAATCCCTCTACCCTTGACACTCTAACCCTAACCTTGACATTAAACACTAATCCGTCAACCCTAAACCCTAATATGTCAACCCTAAACCCTCAACCCTCAACACTATACCTTAAACCCTAATCCATCAACCCTAAAACCTAATCCATGAACCCTCAACCCTAAACACTATTAATAAACCCTCAACCCTTGACACTATACCTTAAACCCTAATCCCTCAACCCTCAACCCTAATACCTTAACCCTCAACCTCAATCCCTCATCCCTAAACCCTAAACTCTATCCCTATTCCTAAACCCTCAACCCTTGACACTATACCTTAAACCCTAATCCCTTATCCCTAAACCCTAAACACTATCCCTCAACCCTTAACCCTTAAAAATTAAACCCTAAAACCTATCCATAAACCCTCGATGCTCAACACTATATTTTAAACCCCAATCCCTTAACCCTCAGCCCTAAAGCCTCAACCCTCAATCGTTAAACCTTCAACCCTAAACCCTATCCCTAATCCCTCTACCCTCAACACTCTACTTTAACCCTAATCCCTTGACCATCAACCCTATCCCTAAACCATCAACCCTCAACCCTCAACTCTCAACATTAAACCCTAATCCGTCAACCCTAATCCGTCAACCCTAAACCCTATCCCTAAACCCTCAACCCTCAACACTATACCTTAAACCATAATCCCTCAACCCTAAACCCTAATCCCTCAACCCTCAACCCTAAACCCTATCCCTAAACCCAACAAAACTACTTTGCCTTATGTTAGGTTGTTAAACCCATCATTTTTGACACTCTTCTCTTAAAGATATTTGAGTTGCAAGAATATGTCAGAAAAATGGCTATGAACTTTTTTAATGTTAGTAATGTTATATGGCATGTTTTTCTGGCCCATCTGGGGTTCATTATGCCAATAGGTGTACACACTATGAGAAAAGCTTTGCGTATGGTACATCCACAGTGAGTAATTAACAGTTGAAATCAGAAGGATGATCATTATGAGAAAAGCTTTGCATTGGGGTACATCTATGTTTCTTGCTGTCCACCCCGCACTTAGGGGAGGTATATTGTTATGAAACAGGCAAATAATCTCCCATTGTTTACTGGCTCTATCCAAAAGAACTACTAAACTATACCTTAAACCCTAATCCCTCAACCCTAAACTTTCAACCCTAAACCCTGTCCCTAATCCCTCTACCCTCAACACTCTACCTTAACCCTAATCCTTCGACCCTTAACCCTAAACGCTATCCCTAAAGCCTCAATTCTAAACCCTAATCCCTCAAGGTCCTAAACTCTAATCCCTTATCCCTAAACTCTAAATCCTATCCCTAAATGCTCAACCCTTAATCTTAAACCTTAATCACTCAATCCTTATCCACCCCTCTCCTCCCCTATCTGGCTCACTCCCATCTCTACCCTCCTCTACCGTCGACACTATACATACATACATATAGGCATACATACATACATACATACATATAGGCATACATACATACATGATTAATAGCCTTAAACATAAAAAAATTTAAGTTGAACATAACGCGCTCGCATTATTTAAAACATGAAAAACAACACAAACTTTTGTGGAAACGGAAAAATGCAAAGAAAAGAATAACGCAAGCGCGTTATAATGCGCTGGCGTTATGTCTTGCTTTGGGAATCCCAAGCCTTGGGCTTGGGATTTGCTTTGGATTTCTAACCCAAAGGCTTGGAGTGCCTTTTGAACAGTAACAGACGTGTTTTTCCATATTCTTCAAGATTTTAGATAATTTCGTTCGTGCTAACCCTCAGATTTGCACATGTTTCAAGGTCAAACAAATCGAACACCTAGGTAATGTTAGGCTTTCTCTCAGCTATCTGACGATGTAATTTTTTTCACATTTTAACAATTCTAAGCCTTTCATCTTTAATTTCTTTTGTTTGTGTGTCTGTTTTTGGGCAAAAACCACTGTTTGGTCTTTTTTTCATTGTAAATTAACTATTCATTGAAATTTCAAAAAAATTACATATTAGAAACTAGACTCCATTCTACAAATATTAAAAAAAGAAAAAAATGATTTTCAATTAGTTTTCAAAATTTATAGGGGTAGCACGGCCAAAATTCTATTTTTTAGGATGTGTCCACTTTGAAAATTAGTAAAAAATCAAATATTCATCAAACAATTATCAAAAAAATCGGGCATAAACTACATGCTATTAGCTAATTTCTCATTGAAGCGATTTTAAAAATATCAAAAAAAAGTTGACCTTTTGAGGGAGCCACAAAACATGCTATGTTATGTTTTTTTGACAGAAACAACACCAATTTCTGTGGCTCCCTCTTTTGAACCCCTTAATCTATGCCATTTTAAAAAAAAAAATAGTAGTTTAGAAAGTAGACTCGGAGCACTACAAACATTGTTTTGGTTGCATCTCCAAATTTTGAGTGTAACTATGCTCAATTTCTCATCCAAGGCCAATATTTCCTGATTTCAGAAAAAAAGTGGCCACCTAAGACCCCTTTTTGGCCCCCCATCTTCCTGCACTTACCCCAATATGGTCATGAATAGAGGACTCAAGGATGTTAGAGTAGTGTATCAAATCTTAGGTATGTGAATTGTGCACTAAAATGGTCAAAATCATGTACATTTGAATCATATATCCAAGACATCAACTTAAGGTGGCTTAAAACTAGAGTAGAAAAGTGTTAGGGTATGTAATTTTCTACTAGATACAATATCATTTTGATTTAATTTATTCTATTTTTTAGTGAGTGTGAGATCATGATGGGCCAAATAGGGGTAATGGCAAAAAATCTACTCTAGATGGAAAAGTGCTAACATTTGAATTGATAAAGCATTAATATTTCTAACTCCAAGTTGGATTCCCTCCAAGAATTCCTTTGGGAGACCTTGGATTTAGGCAAGTGGGAGTCCCAAAACTTTCCAAAAACTTGTGAAATCACATGTTTAGTGTTATCGTGAAATTCCACAACTTCATCCTTGAAGTTGACAATTTTTTTACGAAATTTAATAAAATGAAAAGAGTTTGTAGAGGAAACTCTAAAAATTCTTAAAATATAATATATGTCTCATTATAATTTTAATAAGTAATTATTATCAATTTTCTATATACATTATGTCTAAATTCCTGATAGACATACATATTGAAAAATATTCAGAACTCTCAAATGTTTTATTCTTTTTCAAATCCAAAAGACAACACACTCTAGGCTTAATTAGCTATAGTTTTTTAAAAAGTTTTGAATTTTTTTATTTTACCAAGTTACGTTGGCTAAAAAATTAGACAAGTGCTCAAAAATCTATGCATGTGGATCATGTAGGTTCATCCATGTCATAAAAGACCACCATTTCATCAAGGAAAAAAGGATAAGAGTTAATAAAACATAAGAAAAACTCATAATCCATGATGTATAGGCATGAATGGAATCCCAAAATATACATCATGAGGATCCACAATAGTGGAGCACAATTAAAAAAATGGTGAATGGGTACAAATAAAAAAGATATAAATATTGAAGGCCTAGACTCTAATGAAAATGGATAAATGATATAGAATGAGGTAAGGTCTAATATAAATTAGAAAATTAGTCAATAATTAGATTTGAAAATGGAACCCTAGAGATGTAACAAGGTTGGATAGGGTGGGTGAAAGAAAAGATCATACAATGAACCACAAGCCTACTATGAGATAAGGCTTTGAAACACAAATAGGAAGGGGAAAATTACACTTAATCAGACCTAAAAACCTTACATAGAAGGCAAAACCCTAGGGGGTATAAGATAAGTCAAATTCAACAAAATGTAAAGAAATAAAATAACTTTCTTTACCAAAATTAGGTTTAATGAACATGAAAAAAAATAGAATCCAATTAACCTAATTTAGAGTTGAGACAAAACATGTAATATAAATTAGAAATCTAGACATTAACCATAAATGAAAACATTTAGCTAATTTTAACAATCAATGGATAAATGTCTATTGTTTTTATCATAACTTCTAAACCATAACTTAAATCACAACTTCTTGGATACACTAGAAGAAAGAGAATGAAATATAAACTAGTTCATTCTCAGAGTTTGGCTATGTCAAAATGTGCTTAGAAAGTAGATGATTGTAACATATTCACCTTATTTTTTTGATGTTTGAATCTTAGCAAGGACTACAATGATTACAAAAACCTTTGGGAAATTTATTGGATCACAAGGTTCATGTTCTCCTATGTCAAACCCTTGGATCAACTAGCTTTATGGCTTTGCCAAAGATTTAAAGATAACAAGCAAGAATATAACAGACCTAGGATGATATTACAAGAAAACGAATGCAATATAGATTCCCCTTTAAGCTCTTAGATCTAGGTGTCCTTTACACATTCAGACATTCATTCCATGATCTCAAAATGAGTGAATGATTGTCCTTAAATTATACAATCAAACATACAAATAAACATGAGCATGCACTAGGTCAACTAACAATAGCTAGTAAACGAGGGAAACATTTGGGGCCCATTTTATGAAATTTAAATTTAAGATAGGTCTAAGGATTAGGAATGTGAATCTGAGGATCAATGATAAATGAGATTGAGATAAGGGTGTCATGAGCCAATTCCACACACAATTATGCTACCTGTAAACTAATTATTATATTTAAGACACCCTAATTTAAATAGACTCAAAACATAATAAAAAAGGACTTGAATATACAATTTTTACCATTACAATGATTTAACAAAAGTTTAAATGAATATATATATATATATATATATATATATATATATATATATATATATATATATATAAACAAAGATTATTTACAATACTACATGATTTTGTTATACTTGTAAATTTAGAAGTTTGTCATAAATATATTACTGATTTAGGGATTGTCATATATATATATATATTATTGATTTAGGGATTATTTTCATCAGGAAGCTTAATATTTAAATAGCTTTTCTTAACGATCACTGATTAAAGATATTTTTTTTTTCCATTTTAAAATAAGACAACTATTAAATATTTTATATATAAATATCCTAATTAGTAGGATGATAAACTTTCCTGCTTGAAAACAACAGGTTGTGTCCAAACATTCACTTATTACTAGTTGAAAACCTCGAACCATCTTAAGCAGAGTTAACTACTTCTAATAGTAAATTTAATCAAAAATATTTTACAAAGCTATCCAATCACAGGACTAGCAATTCTACTTCCCATGCTCTGGAATATGACTATATTCATAGTCCAAATGCACAAAGGCCCGTTGTATACGAGGAAGAGATTCTAATTTTTCCTGAAGTGATTCTCCAATGCCATGAGCCTCTTGAAGAGGCATGTCGCTAGGTAGTACAATATCTACCTCCACAAAGTAACGATAATAACCAAAAGTGTAAGCTCTCACAGTATCAATGTACATTATGTCCTTGTGGTGATTGAAGCACAGGTATGTAAGCTTCTGCAGATAATCAGGAGGAGCTGTTTTCCCAATCAATGAGTTTAAACTATCTAACACTAGAATGGACCATGTCTTGATTATATAGAGCCATAACTGAAATCAGAAATACAATGATCAGATTCATGTCATGATGTTTTATATCATAAGATTGAAAATAGAAAATTGGATTAATTTGTTTACCAAAATTGCTGCAGCAGGGTCTATCCACCAAAACAATTTGTTAGCTAGAATAGCAGCAAGGAGGCCTATCACATTGATGATGATATCAAAAAGGTGGTCTTGAGCATATGCCTTGAGAAGCTCATTTCTGAAAGATTGACAATAAATTGCAAGCAATGACTTCACAAAGGTGATTGATAGCATGAAGCCAACCACCCATTTTTGCTTATTCCCGTCTAAAGAAAAACCATGTTCCTGCACAAACTCGGGCACAAAATATAAGTAATATAAATTCATCTGAAAAAGAATAAAAAAGTTGTTGCCATATTGATAATAATTCATAAGATAGTTTGTGTTACAGAAGCTTCGTTTCATCAATTTCCAAACTGATCAACTTGACTGTTAAGAATAAGAAATATAGTCTGGATTTTATGTGTTATAATATAAGTTCCGTGTAATTAGCAGTAGCTTGTGTGGGTTCTTTTGATGGGTGCGCAGAGGTGGAAACATTGATCTTTTGTTGAAATTGGAGAATTTACTGGGTTGAAAAGATCGCATGCAAGCATGATGCTTTTTTTTTCTTTTTTTCAATAGCACACGCTTAATAGATGAACTATAAAAACATACCTACATGAGTAATCATTCACCAACTTAAAATTAATATTATTTAATTTTGATATGATTAAAAGTTATCAATTTGTCAATGGACCCTTGGTTTATTGGTGAAGTTGAATGATTCTGAATGAGCTCACCAAGGAATAAGTCTTGTTGATTGCAAGGCCTCGACATGATAAGGAATGAGGCCTAGATTATGCCCCAGGCAACTTTGGTGGATTGGATATCCCTCAGTCCTTGGCTCTTAGCCAAAGAGGTTTCAGCCTAAGGTTCATGCTCGCATATTAGGTAGCTAAACGATTCTATGGATTTGATATAAAAATCTCCAAGAAAAAATTAAAAAAGGACATCAATTTTATATGATTAGAAACATCTATATGAACACATAAAATGGGTAAGGATGGCCAAGGTAGCAATTGAGTAGATGGTCTTTCATTTTTGAACTAGCAACCATGTATTTTTCCTCCTAGAATTGACTTGACTACTAAAATAATCTTCATTTTGGTTGAAGACACAAATAGATTTTATCTTTTAACACATGGTAAATCACATCAGATATACAATTTCAATTTTTATTTGGTGCTAACATTAAATATTATTAAGATTTGATTGAACAATTAATATTGTAAAGGTGAAAAGTGCATTTCTCTCTTTCATTTTATACTATCTTGTATGGATATCTAAAATACATTGTTTTTGATATTGATAAAGGCAGGTTTTTGAAGGGGCCTAAACCCTTTTACACAAAAGAAACTCAAGTAAATAGTACAAGCACCATGAGATATGGGACAAACAATTCTAACCAAAATAATAGCCTTGTTGCTACACTAGAACAACAATCCAACAAATCTTAAATACATTATTTTATAACATGACTTTGATTGATTTGGCACTCCTATTGACTCCCAACTTATATTTATATTCAGAAACATCATTGCATTTTTTCTCAAAACTTTCTTAAATCTTATAACAACAGTTCCTTTGCTTGGTTCAAGACTACAAGTGCAACCTTGACCCAGTTCAAAGCCAAAGGTGTAGCCTTAAACCATATTGTCTATTTTTAAAATTTATGGCTCTAAGATGACTCAATTCTAACTAGCAATTACTTGTTGACTCTCATGCAAAAAGTTTAAATTGTGCACCTAGGACATGTTTAAAAGGATTTAAATATAATTAATTATCGTGTCCATTAATACTTAGAATCATTTGCATCTCTATTATACCTATGTTCAAGCTCTTAGATCAACAAATGACAAACCCTAGTTCTTGCACTAATTCATTTTTATATTCATTACACTTTGATCATTCCATCTAGTCTCAAACTCTCATTATCATTGTACCACATCTATTGCATACATTGCTTAGTGTGTTTTCCAAAAATTTTAAAAAATATTAAATCAATCAATGGGGTTTGACCAAGGTACAAGAAGGAACTAGTACATTTCCACACCCTAGATTAGCAAGCTCCAACCATGTTTTTCAACACCACCAAGTTTCCATTTGTAGCTATAGGTACAAGCAAACATTTATTGTAGGTACCAAAGTTTTGAAGACTTAAGGTTTAGGGTTTCTCAGAAAGTACAAGATCATACTTTTTAGTTCAAGGTTACAAGTGCATAGATCAAAGCTATAGACATGGGCTTGATCAAGGTTTACATATATTTCCAAATTTCATAGAACACTTCATTTTAGTCTACTCATTCTAGATTAAATCTTAGATTCTAGGAACCAATACTCTATACCAGTCAATTCAATCTCCTTTTGTTCAACATTAAGTTACACATTTCATTTCAGTTATTTATTTATATTTTATATCCAATTGAGGTATGTGTTCTGAGGCTCAATTCTTTTATCTAGGAAAAATGTGATATTGATTGATTAGCTTAGATCGTTACTTTTGTGACTATCATTCGATACATAGACATGCTACAAGAAGATGCATTTTGCTCAAGGATAAAATTCAAGATCCTATTTATAAGAAGATGATACAAGTTGAGGATATTGATGATTCTGGACATATACCTTTTGTATTTCATCATGATAAGAATTCTATTAAGAACTCTCTTTCCAATATATGCATTAAATGTATTAATAAATAAAGGCTTGGACACATAGGCTTTGTAAGTCATCCCACTAGATACTTATAATAAAGTAATTATCCTGGATATGCATGTGAAAGTAGTAGTAGTCTTTAGTTGAGATTTATAAATTATGGTGTATTATCCCATGCATTGCAAAAGTGGTAGTAGTCTTTAGTTGAGAGCTATAAATTGTGGTGATTGGGAAAGAGAGTTATCTTGAGAATATTGTATTTGAAGTTAGTGCTCTATTGGAGGATTGCCCCCTTGAAGTGGCATCTAAAAATTAATACAATTACATTCTATAAATTGTTCTCTTGTTTGATAATAATGGATCTATTATAGCTTTACATGATTTTTCATCTACATTTGTAGGTTTCTTGTAAGTGGTATCAAAGCACTTTCTTGGGATAAATGCATAAATTATAATTGATTTTCTTATAGTAGTAGTGGCAAAAATGACATTTCTTGGAAATTCAAGATGATGATTGAGTTTCTCCTTTCTATGAAATGGTGCATAAAAGTGCCCATGACAAGTTAATAGCTTCTTTTAGGATTGGGTACAAGTCTTGATTGAATAATTGGGGGAATTAGTTGGGCTAAAAATTAGCCTAGAAACTCATTGTGAGGAGTACCTTGAGAAAACCCACATAGCTAGAATGTAAGAGATTTTTTTTAAAAGTATTAATGGCCCCACACCCTATATTTTAGTAGTTTTTACTTGATTATATATAGTGAGCTATTGTTGGGGGTAAATCTACGGTTGGAATATTAACAAAAACCACCCCAATAATAAAATTTTAAGTACCTAAAGAGTGGTACTTGATCATACAACCTTTGTGGTCGGTGAGGTTTACCTTTAAAACCCTATGAAGCCATAATATTTTAAGTCAAGTTACTCAAATCCTAGATCTATAGATCCATTTTAGGTAAGAGCATGCAAAAGGGGGGAAAGGGGGGGGCATCAAAGTGGCCACTTTTATTCCTAAATTAGCAAAAAATAAACTTTGATGCATAATTTGAGATGCCTATGCTCAAATTTGAAGATGTGATAAGAACAAAAAACTAGTGCTCAAAATCTACTTCCTAAACTATAATTCTTTTTAAATGGTGGAGATTAAGAGGGTCAAATTTTAAGAGCACAAAAAGTGGTCTTGCTTAAATATCACAAAAATATCATAGCATTAGGTATGCTCTAACTTTTTGAGTTTCATTAAGTATTTCATAAATCCTTTTACTAAAAATTTAGGTAAGTTCATGTAATAGTTTGGATATTGTTTTGCTATTTTTTTATGAATATTTTATTTTTTTACTAATTTTCTAATTGGACACATTCTAAATAGAAAATTGCTTGTGCTCTCCCCATATTCTTGAGAAATATAATTTTCTTAAATGTGTATAAAATGAAGCATAGGATGTGAAAATGCTTTTTTTTTTCAAATTTGGATGAGCAAATAAAAAACTATGTGGAAAAAATAATACATTTGTATTTGTAAAAGATAATCTTGAACACTATTAAAAGTAATTAAAGATCAAAACCTTAATATATATCAATTATATATATATATAAAACACTAAAATGGAGCTTGATTTTGTAGTGGTGTTTTTTTCATAATCTTGTCCTAGAATATGCAAACTTGATGGAGAGGATGCTTGACATTTGTATGTCTTTTATAAAACATAGATTTGGGCATCCAAATTGCATGTCCAACCCTTAGGATTTGTAAATTAAAACTTATTCCAAGACTAAGAGTGAGATTTTGTTGGTTTAAATTATAACACATATATGTTTTGAATAAGATAACCGAGAAGGACCCAAACCCATAACAAAAAGCCCAAAAAGTGAAAAGTTAGAGTCAAGTACGAGAAGTAAAATAGAACACAGAAAAAATATAACCCAAAGTAAAAAAATAAATGCAGAAACAATGGCTACCTCGAAGGCTAGCAGTAGACTAGCAACAAAAACCTTACTGCTTAGAAAGATTCTTAAGACCATTGATGACTTGCCATTCCCTATTCAAAACTTCAAGCTTATCTTTAAATGAATTCTCTTGCACCTTCTCATCCTAGTCATCCAGGGAGTCCTTGAATATCTCCTTACCTTTTTTGTTCCTGCTCTTGGCTCTGGTCCTATTAGCAGGTCCTATAGTAGACGTCTATAGTGAGTTGTTACATATAGTAGTCCCTATTTTTCCCTCTCTAGCCACCTTTCTTTTCTCCATTTTATCTTGAAACACATACAATGTTGTCGCTGAGTTCTTGACAGTTTATTTATTGAAGGCCATTATTTCCTCCATGTTTTTTTTAATGCTCTCTTGGTTTGTTTAATCCTGTTTATTTCCTCTTCCATGTTTTCCCATTTTTTAAACATTTTGGCCAAGTTCTCAACCTCTTGCCACAATTCATCCTCATTTTCCTTTGACCACTCAAAGGTTTCAAGTTGAGTTACAACATTGAGGTGCTAGATTTTTCTCTTGACATGATGCATTTGGGCAAGTTGTCACTTCAAGACTTGATTCTGAAGGTCAAGAGCTTGGTAAATGGTAGCCACCTTGTCAACAAGTTGTTGGCAGGACTTGTAATCACTTTTTCTCTGTACTGGGAGTTTGATCACTCATAGGGGAGCTACTGGGGATAGGGGTAGACTAAACAAACTTAGGGGGAATGGCTTGAACTTAGGGTTTGGGACTTTGCTTGTCAAGAGTCTCAAAAAAAAAATTGCCCTTGTCTTTATCCATCCTACCAGTGTGAGGTAAGTCAACTACAGTCAGGGAGTCCTCTAGAACCTTTCTTTTAACTTTATCTTTGACTCCCTAAACAAGGGAATCAATGTGAATCTTCTATTTGTCTTTATTGGGGACATTGAAAATGCCCTATTCAATGCTAACCTTAGTGGATTCTGAAAGGTAGCCTTGTGCTTCTTCTTTCCAGCTAGGGCTAGGGTAAGAGTTTCTTTAGAGACCTTAACATGGGTTGTCTCAATAGCACGTTATGTCAGAAAATGTCCCCTTGGGGGCTTTTCCCTCGTAAGGTTTAGCTCCTGAGTCCTTTAGAATGCATTATAAGCATCTTGCATGTTTATCTTGAATCCCAATGAGAGAACCCCTAAGTGTTATGGCAAATAGGACTTAGGGGTGCTATTTTGATGAATCCTAACCAAAATTGGGAGGGTGGACTTGGGTGCTAGCACCCTAGTCCTGCCCCATTTTGGGTCAGCCCTAAATTCAAATGTCAGTTTTATAACCGTTACTTAGGCCCTATGCCGACACCTTAAGTTTAAATTATGAAATTCTTAGCAGGAATGTGTGTAGTTGCATATATAAGCATGTTTAGTGTTTCATTTGCAAACTAGAAGATGATTATGAACTTTTGGAAAACTTATGATTTTAGAGCATTCAAGATATTCATTGTTGCAAAGCAGAACATTGTTATTGTGTTTATGATTGAAGATTTAGCTTCATCTTCTCATGTGTTGAAGAATCTTCTTCTATGTGAGATATACACCTCTGAGGTGACATTTATTTGTGTTTTCAATCATTTATCATTTAGATTTTGCCTCTATCCCATAGGGATACGCACTCTTTATCTAACAAAGGTGTTCGGAAGACTTGAATGTCTCTCTGGGGCTTGACTAAGGCAAGCCTCTAAACACCACAACCCCCAACCACTCTCCTTGTGATTGCAAGTTACAGGGGTCGCATATTGATGGAGTGGAGTTGCAGGGAACAATGAGACAATATGCAAATTTTGGATCCCTAAAGAAAAGGTTTGCTTGGACACGGGCATTAGTGGCTATGTCCTCTAAAGTTACAAACATAGAAATCATTGAGACAGTGATAATTGGCACCTGAAGAGGATCTGACATCTTGAAAATCATCTGGCCTTGGACCTGGGTGCTAATGGTAGTGTCCTCTGCATCTCTTGTGGCAGAAACATAAAATACAGTGATCATTAGTGTTGGGAGGAGATCAGGATTCTGTAGAGAAAACACCACCTTGGACAGGGGCATTAGTGCTAGTGTCCCCAAACATTCTGCATCCCAAACTTAAAAAAATGGTTAGTTATTAATATCTGCCTACTACCTTAGTCTGCAAGGATTTGTTGTAATTCATCAATTTTCTTATTGTTTTGCATAATTAGGGTCTTAAGGGTATTTGAGCATTAAATTGGTACAATAATTGACAATCTCTAAATTTCCACATCATTCCAAGTGACCACCAACCTATAGGTGAATCCTCTTGTAAGAGTTGTGATTCAACTCGGTTGGATGTCCTTGAATGTTTGTAGTGAAAGGAGGATTTAACCCTTGTATTCATCAACCCCTCTTTTCCTATTAAACATTTTGGTGAACCCAACATGAATTTACAAAAAAATTAAAAATTTTGAAAAATTTGGCATTTTAGCTTGCATTTTGATATAATTTGAATTAATTTTCATTTAATTTCTGATTTTTAAATTAGATCTGATATAAATTATATAAATTCATCATATTATAATCTTTTGCATTGTATTTTTCATATTAAAATTGGTAGGGTTTGCTTGAAATTTTGAATTTTTCCCTATAACCTAATAATTTCAAAAATTAGGGTTTGTAATTAAAATCTTGTTTCAAATTTTACTACTCATCTTAGGAACTCATTCAAATTTGATTTTGTATGTAGTGTTGCATTTTACTATATTTTTGCATTTATATCTCAAAAATTTGCATTTACATTGTACTCAATTTCAACAAAAACTAGCATTTTCATGGATTTTTCATAAAAATTGCACTTGCATTGAGCATGGTAGGGTTTTAAAATCATTTTCAGATCTGAGATGAGTTTTTTTGCATCATAAATCTGATTATAATTCATTTACATATCACTTTGCACATATTCATGCCTTAATTTCACAATTAGGGTTTGAAAAACTTGTATTTTTCACTAGATTTTGACTTGCCATCTCTCTAGATCTGCACTATAGGCATGTTGTGAAGGATATTGCTTCATTATTGTACTGATATTAGGGATATTATTTGCTTCCCCTCATCAATTTCCTTACAACACCTCTTCTTTTATACATTTACATTGAAATAAGGTGAAAAAAGTGAACATTTTAGGTGCATAAACAAGCATATTTTGTGTTGTTTCATTGCATTCAATCTAAATAAATGCAATCATCAATTGGGCCTTGTTGTGTTGTGAACTTGGTGTGTCCTTTTATCCCCTTCCTTTAAACAAATGCTTAATAGTGAAATAGTCACACACCTAGGGTGTATCAAGTAACATAAAACTTTGCATGTCTTGTATTACTAGATCTTATTGGACATTAATGTTACAATAAATTTCATTATGGCATCTTCATCTCATCGCCCTTTGGTATCTTTACATGCATATATCAAAAACTTTGAGAATTTCTACAAATTTCTTAATATGAATCCTCATGTTCTCACTTGTGTACAAGCTATGTATCAAAAGGATATATTTCAATGATCTTTATTTGAAATCCTTGACTATGTATCTGATTTTGACAACTTCACATCTCTCATGAATACATACCATTTGATAGTAGAAGATTTAAAAAAACACATTGAGCATGATGAGTGTGAAATTTCTCTTAATGCTTTGGAATTAATAGCTAAAACATATGATGATGATGATGATTCCATAAGTTAGCCTACTTCTCCTATAGTTGAATGTCCAAGAACCTTAGATGAGAAGACTATGAATAGCTCTATTAATGATACAACACCTAACCTTGCTAACAACACCTTACCTTTCTCTCATTCCAATGCTCTCCTTGGCCAAGATGAAGCATTAGTGGATGAGAAAAGGTCTCTCACATTAAATCCTTTAGGGATAGATGTTAGGTATAATTAAGAGGGAAACAATGTTAATTCTATCTTTACTAATAGACTTATTCCACACACTAAGGGATTACTTGATAAATGTAGAAATATTCCTAAGATGGTTGTGTGGGGGGGGCACCTAATGCACCTTCTTGCTTAAAACCAGTGATTACAGTTCAAGGTGATTGAACATCACCTCGACCCCCAAACTACATTCTAAACTATGCAAGACAAATCACTCAAAGAAATCAAGCTGTTCAAAATGTGTCACAAAAAACACACCCCAATGTGATTGCTCATACATATAACAACCATAATAACAAGCAAAGTAAACAAGCACCTCATGTGCCCGTCTCTCTTCCATGTTCGCAACCTATGCTCCCTCTACCACCTAGTCTTACTCCTAAAAGTGGTCAAGAATATGATCTTGTTGAGCAGCTTCACGCTACTCTGGCTAAGATTTTTCTTTGGGATTTAATACAAGCATTGCCTACATACCATTGAATTCTCTAAGAAGCCCTACAAAAGGTGATTGTACCACCTATTGTTAAGCCAAATGATGTAGTAGCTCTGTTAGATTGTATGCATGTGACAAAAATAGATATTTTGTTTCAACCACATGAATTACCATCAGCCGAAGTCCAAAACCAATATGATCCTCTTATAATCTTTGTCACAGTAAATAAAAAGTTGATAAAGCGAGTCATGATCGACAATGGATTGGCTCTTAATGTTTGTGCCATTGATTTACTACACAAAATCAAGATCGACACCTCTTTAATCAAACCAGATATAATTAGCATTCATGGCTTTGATAATATCGATAGAAAATCAGTGGGTAGATTAACTTTACCTATAAAGATTGGACCCGTGACATTATCTACCCTTTTTCATGTCATGCCTAGTTCACTTTCATATAATATGATTCCAGGTAGACTGTGGATCCATGCCATGGGGGCACCCTTCATCAATCACTTAAGTTCATCTATCAAAACAAGATCTACACCATGAAAGCCAATCTTGAACCAGATATTTGTTTACATATTGAAATGCAAAAACAAGTTAACAATCATTCAAGTTTAAACAACTTACGAGCAGATTCATCAATGCCTCTTGCCACAAATAATGTTGTGTAAGACTCTAAAACACCCAATGCACTTCTTGGTGATGATTGGGGTTCATTAGATTTTAATCCTTGCAATGTAGGGGAATATAAACTTAATAACCTTGATGCATCAAAAGTTATATCGATCTTGTCTAAGCAATCTTTAGAAACACCTGAAAAACCTAAAGTCTCCTTGGTAAAAAATAAAGACAATACTTTTACTTATACTACAAATTATGAGACCTATGAGGCTTCACCATCTTCTAAAGAAATGGACTCTCTCTATGGTTATGGATTTCAAATATTGTACAAAAATCATGACTATGTAGGTAATGGATGTGGTGTAAATCAACAAGGAATCATAGTACCTTTACAAGTTGCTAGAATTAATTACATAGCCTGTATAGGATACCAGTCTTTGAAACCTACAAAAGCCTCTCGTTGTCCTAAACTCAATGTTAATGCAATGTCAACAAGACCAAAATGACATGCGAGATATCCTAGGCCAATAGACAAGAATTGTCCACCGGGAAGCATCTCTGTGAATCGGGTAAATATTTCTCCATCTTTAAGCAACATTCATTGTAGAAAATATTATAGTTGCTCTCAAGGGTGGCCCCTTCCTAGATATGTATGTTCTTAACATTGGGATGAATCAGGTAAGTATTTCTAACCCTTTACCTCAATGTTCTATTACCCCCCGTGATGTGTTAGGTATTGTTTAGGCCTCCTAGAATGACCCTTGATACTCTTGTAAGGTCAAGGATACTGGGAGACCACCTCTGTTGTGACCCTTCTTCTATTTGTATCATCATTCTTCTATATTGCTTCTCCTCTATTTTTATTGTTGGGTGTTGTGTCCTAGGGGCATAGCATTGCAGTTGGTGACCTGGGGGTACCTTCCTACATGACGACCTTAAGGCACTTGTTTCTCCTCTCTTGATTTATTGTTTACCTTCCTCTAGTGGTTCTACCTAGATGGCAAATGACAAAAAACAAATAAGATTGATACGAACCGCATGTCTCTTCAGCGAGTAAGCAAAAATGGACCTAGTCCATACATGACGATGGGGTTGATATATATTATCTGACACTTGGCTAGTAGAATCACTCTATGTGATATTTTGATGTTGTCTTATCGCACTAACAAACCATAACAATATTGTTGCTCTGTGCACTTTGTTTATCTTGGGTCTCGCCTTGCTTATATTCGGTTATGAGATCTCTGTAGTATAGCCCAACGGTTATACTTGGGTTTTGAATCCATAGTATAACCTCAGTGCTTGATGTGATTATGTTTATGCATTGCTTTTATCATATGATGTGGTTATTATCTTATGGAAGGATTTCAAACCTCTCTTCTTGCAGGCAATTGTGTGTTTGTGGGAACATTCGACGATTGTAAAGTGCATGTCACTTCTAAGGGCATGGGCTTTGCAAGAGCTCTTGTTCCCTTGTGTGTTTTCTTCCTACCTTAACGTGCTTGATATTGGTACACGATATCAACCACCTTAAGGTGGGGGCATATATAAGGTAAGTTGTCTAATGATTTTGGTACTAACAAAGCGTGTTTGTAAGCCCTCTACGGAGGTGGGATGTTGTATCTCTGAGTGAGTGCACATCTTTATTTAATATTGCAATCATTAATCCCTCTACAGAGGTGGGATATAATGCATATCCTTTTATTTAAGCCCTCTGTAGAGGTGGGGATGGTGTATTTCTCGAGGAGAGTGCACATCCTATCATTTCTGAAAGTCCTCCAAACAGGCAAGGTTGGTGTATCCTCCCTTAAGCATGTCTTTGGCAGTTGTTGTGGTGAAGCCCAACCATTAGGTGTTCCTATAATGTGCCTATGATGGTCATGAACCTAGAAATAGGCTCCTTCCATCACTTGTTTGTCATGTTTTCTCCATGTCTTCCATGTATGCGTGTATGGTGTGTTTGTTCCCAAGCATAGTCTAAAGACTGGTGGCGATGAGTCCCTCTTGTGCTTTGGGATTTGTATGGCATGTTTGTTCTCAAGTGTAGTCTAAAGACTAGTGACGATGAGTCCCTCCTACACTCTGAGATTTGTATTGCATATTTGTTGCCCCATATGAAGTCTAAAGACTAGTGATAATGAGTCCCTCCTACATTTTGAGTTGTGTGTTTACTTTCCATGTACTTGCATTTGCATTCATTTATATATGAAAATGTAAAAAGAAATAATCACTGCATTCATTGTATTCACTGTGTTCTATATGTCTTCAATACTGTCTTCTCCATGTTTTACGTGACTGTAATTATCTTCTATGTGTTTTGCATACATATTACTATCTTCAGTGTGTTTGGCATGTCTGCACCGTGCTTGGAGTGTTTTCTATGTTTTGACCATACTTTAATGCATGTATTGGCCTTGCATTTGTACATACATTAAAGTGGGGGCTAAATGTTATGTCGAAAAATGTCCCCTTGGGGGCTTTTCCCTCTTAAGGTTTAGCTCTCGAGTCCTTTAGAATGCATTATAAGCATCTTGCATTTTAATCTTGAATCTTGATGAGAGAACCCCTAAGTGTTATGGAAAATAGGACTTAGGGGGTGCTATTTTGATGAATCCTGATCAAAATTGGGAGGTTGGACTTCGACACTAGCACCTTAGTCTTGCGCCATTTTGGGTCAGCCCTAAATTCAAATGTCAGTTTTATGACTGTTACTTAGGTCCTATGCCGACACCTTCAGTTTAAATTATGAAATTCTTAGTAGGAATGTGTGTAGTTGCATATATAAGCATGTTTAGTGTTTCATTTGCCAACTAGAAGATGACTATGAACTTTTGGCAAACTTATGATTTTAGAGCATTCAATATATTCATTGTTGTAGAGCAAAGCATTGTTATTGTGTTTATGATTGTAGATTTAGCTTCATCTTCTCATGTGTTGAATCATCTTCATCTATGTGAGATCTACACATCTGAGGTGACATTTATTTGTGTTTTCAATCATTTATCATTTAGATTTTGCCTCTATCCCGCATGGATATGCACTCTTTATCTGACAATAGTGTTTGGAAGACTTGAATGTCTCTCTGAGACTTGACTGAGGCAAGCCTCCAAACACCACAACCCCCAACCACTCTTCTTGTGATTGCAGGTTACAGGTGTTGCATCTTGACGGAGTGGAGTTGTAGGGAACAGTAAGACAATGTGCAGATTTTGAATCCTTGAAGAAAAGGTTTGCTTGGACATGGGCATTAGTGGCAGTGTCCCCTGAAGTTGCAAACATAGAAATCATTGTGACAGTGATAATCAACATCCAAAGAGGATTCGACATCCTAAAAATTATTTTTCCTTGGACCTAGACGATAGTGGTAGTGTCCTCCACATCTCCCGTGACAGAAATGGAAAATACAGTGATCATCAGTGTTGGGAGGAGATCGGGATTCCGCAAAGAAAACACCACCTTGGATAGGGGTGTTAGTGCTAGTGTACCTGAATATTTTACATCTCAAACTTCAAAAAATGATTAGTTATTAATCTCTGCCTACTACCTGAGTCTACAAGGATTTATCATAATTCATCAATTTGCTTACTATTTTGCATAATTAGGGTTTTAAGGGCATTTGAGCATTAAATTGGTACATTAATTGACAATCTATAAATTTCCACATCATTCCAAGTAACCACCAAGCTATAGGTGAATCCTCTTGCAAGAGTTGTGATTCAACTCGGTTGGATGTCCTTGAATGTTTGTAGTGAAAGGATGATTTAACCCTTGCATTCATCAACCCCTCTTTTCGTATTAAACACAACATTAACAGGGGTAGTCTCAGCAGAGGGTGAGGGTTTAGGAGTTTTAATTTTCTTGTTGAAGAGAAGGTCAACAAGCACATTCTCAACAAGCGAGGGATTGTAAATCTTCATCTTAAAGGCCAAGATACGGGTAAGTGCCAGTTCAAACTTGTAGATAGCGTATATCAACCCTTGATGGAGTGGGAAGGTTTTTTCTCCAACCAGGACCTTTTGAACAAAATCCTCTAACGAGGTGAATAACTAGTAAAGAAAATTAACCAAAACATTATGATAGAAATGGTTGAGCAACAAAAACAAGTAAGCATGAAAATGTTTAAAGTGGCCATCAAGAGTAGAATACCTCATTAGCACCTCAGCTACCCTCTTCCACACACTTGGAAGGTTGTCCCGACAGTAGCCATTCTATGGCCTATTAATTTTTTCTCCATCTTGTAGAAATATTTGCATGTCCTCCTGGTAATTACCTTTCACATTCTTGCAAAGGCAAATACCCTCCATTTTTAGACCAGTGATTTCTACAATAAGTTCTTTGGTCACCCTGAAGGACAATCTCCTAACATAGACGATTCGAGCTTTCCACGAGATGGCAAATTCTTGAGAAAGAAGAGTGTCGAATCCATTCATGGTCATGATATAAGGGGTGAAGAGTCTCCTCTCTAGAATCCCCTAGAGCTTAGTATCATTCTTGAATATATCATGGTTGCTCGGCTCAGTCTGTAGTAGATCCCCTCCCATGGCAGAAAATGCTCGAAAAACAATCTCAAACACCACACGATAGCTATCAGTAGTAATGAGGATAGGTAACCAATTGCAGTGTAAAAGGTTAATGTTGAGGATGAAACATATCTTTTAATTATTAGTATCAATCCTTTGAATTTCCTCCCTCATGTGTTGGGTCCTCTCCTTGTTAGAGGTATTCATTGCCTTATATGGGTTTTGTTGATCTCTAAAACTGATAGCAAGAGATATAGCCTATGGGAAGTTTTACAAATGGGGGACTAGGGTGCGCTCTATAGAACAACCTCTAGGGTTTTAGAAGTTGGCTCTTCGGATATTCACTGGGAAAGGGAAAAAAGAGAGAGAAGAGCCGATAAAACCAAATCTACACTAACGTGATGTGTCGAAAACTGAGATAGTTCATTCACAAACAACATAGTATAATTCCATATGTATTAACTTCAAGGAATTTTGAAAGAGTATTAAACATGATCCAAAACACCCTCAACATCATATAAATTGAAACTATAAAAGCTCAAAAATATAGACAATAAATGATTATAATTATTCCTAAATAGACACAGAGCATTACATTTAGCAAAGTTAACAGAAAATAACACAAAATAGAGGCAAGAACTGCACAGTTGATGCATTAGATTTCTATTAAACAACATACACACTAAGGTCTCAAAATAATATTACAATCAAGTATATGTCAGGATATATACAGACTATTTTTCTCCAAAAAGTGATAAACCCTTTCCAAAACAATAATTCCCCCTCTTATAGAAAACAACTAGCAAAGAGCGAGAGGGAAAAACTAAAAAGATTCCCCCCAAACTAGCAAGACACCCATCATGGTTTCCATTGCAACTACCATCCAAAAACAAAAGCGTGTTCTCATTTTCCAACTGCTAGCACCACCTATAGAAAATGCCAAGAGTTCATCGGGAGAAAGGGGGTTACACAACATGATGCTTATAAAACATGTCGCAACATTGCATGGACCTGCTAGTAGCACACCCAGAAAAAGAACCAATAACACATGAGAAGGCCCTCAGAGCCTTAGAAATACTCTACTTTGCGCTTGATGGACACGTGGTATGTTCCGTTACCTCCACGTGGTACCAAAAAGAAAGCCAAATGCCTTTTCAAACTAACGAAGGGCTAGATATATTGCATAATGGCATAACTCTGAGAGAGCCTTGCCATTCCCTTAGATAGAAAATGCACCATGTAGACATGTGGCGCTATCTGCAGACTACAAAGGATGCAAAGTAAAACTTGTCTCCACCAAAAAGATATCACCTAGTGGTGCCACTATGTGGTGTCCCGGTGCAAGCTTTAAAAAGAAAAAAGCTCCGTGAGCATTAGAAAGTGTGTCGCGTATACATGTGGCGTGATCCATCAATAGCATAATCTAAGAAATCTTTGGGGCTGTGAAAAGGAAAGAACAAAATTGAAAGGCACTGAAAAAGAAGTGAACAACTCTTGGCGACTCCTTGGGGACCTCCGCTTGCTGAGGTAAGAACCCAGAAACCTTGGTTCCACAAAAAGGAAAATGCTCAAAATTATAACTTTGAGAGATACAATTGCAAAGGCTCCTAGTCGATCTCTGCGGGCTGGGTCTTCTACTAGAGTGCCTCAAAAGCCTGATCAAGATCGATCATTCCCTTGAAAGACAAAACGTTCAGCATGGTTGAAGCATCCTCGATGTGGAACTTCAAATGTGCCAAAGGGTGTAGAATTGCATCAACCTCTAGGGTACTTGGCAAGGAACTTAGGCCCTGGAAAATAAACTGATCTTGCTACCAGTGCTCCAAAAGCTACTTGATTTGAGCCTCGACCATGACTGACCCATCTAGGAGGAACAGGGAAGGAAGTCCAAGTTGAACTAGCTACTCAATATGCCCTCTCATCTGTTTCACTATTTGTTCTAGGGCGCGGTGACATTCCTTGGCCTTCATGGCTACTTTATTACACTTTATGAACTCATTAGCCTTCTTTGCCACTAGCCTCCTATCATTTATTCCTATAGCTGTCAAAGAATCATCAAAAGTGGTATACAACTTCTAGATTATCAATTGCGACTCAGCCACCTTCAGGGTAATGGAGCTCAAGACCTGCTCAATGGTGGAGTTAGCCTTTGCACTTAGCTCCTAGGCATCCACAATTAAATGCAAAACTGGTTGAAGGGCCATGGTGACTATCTTGATATTCTCCCAATAAGAATAATATAATTTGTTGAAGCATCAGAAGAATGTTTGTTTGCTGAGCAACGTTTTCCAGTGCACTTTGTAGCTGTTGGATCTACAAATCCTTGTCTTTCCCTTTGAACTACAACTTTGTAATCCGGTCCTCTATTTGTTTTCTTTCAGCTGAGGCATATAAGGTGGCATCTAAAAGTTCTTTTGAACCTATGGTAGCTCATGTTCCCTGGCTTGTAGCCTTGTGTTAAGGCTCTCCTCCTTCTTCTCCGCAGTAGCCACAGCCTGAACCTGATCCATGTTTGATTGCAGCTTACTCCTTGCAGCTTGTTCAACCTCTAAGATCCCTTTTGATATTTTATCTAATTCCTTTAATAAGTGGGCAATTTCCTCATCTTTGTCTTTGTTCTCAACATTGAGTCGTTCCATTGTGGCCTTAACATTTTTTAGTTCCTGCTACCAGTTTGATGCCTGTCTGCTGGCTTTCAAGTAATCTATGATGACAGAATGTTGAGTTTCCTCCATTAGCTCAACTTTATCCTACAAGTGAGCCTGGCTAAGTTTGAAGCTGATGGCATGGACCGTGTAATCATCTGGTTGCATCTGACCCTCTGGCTTGCTAATGTTGGGGGTCATAGACGCTATCAGCATAGTTTGATATGCTTCAACATACACGGTAGTCATTTTTGGGGCTACTAGCCTTTGTGCATCTTTTTGTTTTCTTTTTGCTATCCTCTCCTCTTTGGATTTCTTAGTTACATAAATATGACTGTTGTATTGCCCAAGATATTGAATATACTGGCCAACAAAAGGGGTACCTGCAGGAAGACCAAAAGCAATGGGTACAATAGAAGATGTTGATTGTGTCCCCGCGGAGGTGAAAAATGGGAAACTCAGAGTAGAAGGTGAGAAAGAAGGAATACTCTACAGAGGGGCCCTAGAGAAATATGGAGGCATATGAGCAAACAGGGGGGTAGAAGAGGTCAGCAATGTCATGGTGATCTACGCAGAGGACAAAACAAGAGGGAAAGTAGACACATCAAGAGATACCGATGCAGAGGCAGGGGATGGGGGCTACCAAAAAAAATAGAAACAACTGAAGCAATGGATGTGGTAGCGGAACCAACAGGAGAAACTAGAGATTGAGAAGAGAGGAGGAGTAAAACATACCTACACTGCAGGGGCCACAGAGGTCACTGTGGTAACAACTACATTCTCTTCTTATGTTAGGTTGCTAGTACCAACCTTCTTTCACTTCCTCTTCTTCCCATGTTGAGAGGATACCTTGGAAGGAGATCCCTCTACTGTGAAACTTGAAGAAGTTATTTTTCTTCATTATGAACATTGACCTCATTGAAAATCTAGGTCATAAACTATTGGTCCCTACGGAGGAGGTGATTCCACAGGCCTCTCTTCCATGCTAATCAACTGGGACTCACCTGCTATTACTGGAGCAGCTAGTGTTTCATGTCCTTCATCCCACTTGGTATCGAATACGTCATCATAATCCAGGGAGTCATAGGTAGAATTTAGTTCATTTATCTCCTGTTGATATCTCCAAAAAATCACAATCTTCTCATTATCCCAACCCTTGTTCTCCAAGCAGTTCTTTAGTCCCTTGTAAATTTTAATTGCGGGGTTAGAATCCCTATTTGGTTTATAAAATGAGAACCACACTGGTTTGGGTTGCTCTATGGGGATGTATGCCAAGTCCACAAAAGTCGTAGGGGACTCAATACTTGGGGATCACCGCTCATCCCAATACTTCCATGGCTTGTGCGCAACTTGCGTTGTAACCTTCATCGCTACGAAACATCCGTCAAGATCAAAATTCCATTGGTCACAAATGATGTCTAGACTAAGCTTAGTGAGCTTGAACGCAAGCAACTTTTCTAAAGCTCTCTTCTTTATGGTCACACCTGACCTAGTTAGTAGGATGGGATACATTGCTACTTTCTTTCTTTTGGTGCCCCATTCTCCATCAACAATGCTTACCTATCAGGCCAGCTCCAGGGCCAAAGTTTTGTCAATTAAGTATGAAGGGAGTCTACATTCTAACAAAGGTAAAGTTGGGTCCAAAGAACCAGTCAGTGGGAGGACTGCTTTTTGTCATCCATGCTTTCTGGTGATCTGCAATCTGAGTCGGCTTATCTCAGCAGGTTAGGTCTAAGAGTGTCAGAGTCAAAAACTAGTCAGAGAATGAATAATAATCAGAAGATGCAGATAGGACATGAGTCCATGCAGATATTGGGATGGTCTTTGTAGGGTCGAACTCATCCGCCATGTCCAAATCAATGAAAGATGAGAAGAAATCAACATTTTGGTGTAATATCAAGTGGACCAGGAGAGAAGAATACCTGAAAGAAGATTGGTTGAAGAATTCCATCAATTGAGTATACATGACATTAGAAATGATGTATGTGAAATCCATTTTAAACTCCTTTTGTTTCGTCAAACAAAAACCTAAAGCTAGTTGGAAATCTTCGATCCAAGAGTCATTGTCCATGTCAAAGATGAAAGCAAGCATAGAAAATACATCTTGTATTTTGGGATATCGAAAACTCGCGAGCGTAAGGGGCATCTTCAGCATGGTTGCATCTTCTCTCTCCTAGCTGAGCTCATGATTTATAAATTGTAGCTGGTCACTCCTTGAAGTCCAGTAGAACTCCAGCTTTTTTTGATGACATATTTCTACTGGCAGTCTAGAAGGAACATGCAGCATATCTTGGATAGCTTGGGCACTTACAAGAACTTTGAGAAGATGACTAGAAATGATCCTGGTGTCTGCATCATACTCTCGCACACAAGCATCTACCAATTCAGGGCAAGGGTAGACCATTGGGACCAAGGATTGAGGGATGCCACAGTTCCATAATCAGAAACCTAGAGACTCATAATCTCCATTTGTTTCTTTGGCTAACATCCTTCCATGGGCACCTAAGCAAAGACTCCTTGAGCTCTTGTGTAGTTTGGGATTGTAGATTCCATCTACATAATCTGCTACGAGGTCTGCATTTCTGGAATTTCCCTTAGGTGGAAATGTCATATTTGGAAGCTATGGTTTACGTGGGACATGAAGGAAAGCATACGAATTGCTTTTTGAAACATCAAGGAAGAAACCTGCAGCTCCTTCCTCAACACTAGAGGATGTTCCGACTGGGTCCATAATCAAAACTTTCTTTTGAAACCAAATTGCATTTGATGAATTCATGACATGACAAATGACTAACATGATGTTCCAACACATGCACCTAGTGTTCAAACACATGCACCTAGTGTTCAAAAACTCCTAGAAACTCCACACAAACCTCATTATGTATTTTGAAAACACTACTCTACTGAAAATTCTATACTTAGATCACCCCTGCTTTGGATTGTTTCAAATGCAGTAGGTTACAAATACTTGGGATGCTAATGGAGAAGCATTTAATCACCAATGCTTAGTGCATTCATATGAATTAAATTCAGTTTCCCTCAAGATGTGTGGATTCATAATGGACAGGTAAGGCACGACTTGTAGAACCATCTTTTTGGGGAATGTGAAGCTGAGAGCATAGAAGGAAGGATGTGTGATAGGCTGCATTAAGTAGCCCAACAGTGGCATGTGGGACATCTCTTTGAGGAAACCCAGTTGGCAGTAGCTGAGTAGGCAAGACACCTAGCAGAAGGACAAAAGCAAGCGCTCAAGGCACTTATTGGAAGGAAACACACAACAAAAGCAACAAGCAAACTATTTACAAGGAAAATTGAAAGAGAAGTAGCATTAAAAGAAATGCTTGAGATGGATCCCATTCATAGGAATCCCAAGGGCATTTCCCTCCAAATCCTCAAGTTCAAATGCATTGCTCTCCTTACAGTTAATAACCTAGAAAGGATCCACCCACAGCAAATCAAATTTAGCATCCTGTCCTGGCTTAGTGGCTTGTTCATCATATTTTAGAACCAAATCCCCTTCACAAAAATTTGGATCTGATGTTCTTTTGTCGAACCATCTTTTGACTATTTATTGGTGACTGATTAGGGAAATGTGAGCATTTTCTCTAGTTTCTTGTACATTGAGTAGTTCTGCTAGTCTCATTTCCATAGCATCATTTTCTTCAGTTTCTAGAGATTTAAGCAACTATAATGTTGGGATTTCTATAGAAATTGGTAGCACTACCTCTTTCCCATAGACTAACTCATATCGAGATGCCTTCAAGACCTACTTAGGAGTGATTCGGTCGGCCAAGAGCGCCATCCGTAAATGTTTATGCCATTCTCTCTGGTAATCTATGCTTATCCGCTTAATCAATCTAATCAATTTTTTGTTCATAGATTCCGCTAGCCCATTACCTTACGGATAGTAGTTAGACAAAGCTTTGAGAAAGATCTCGTTGTTAAACACAAAGTTTGATATCTTAGAACCTAGAAAAACTCTTGCATTATATGAAATGATAGTTTTTGGGGGACCGAAATGTGCCACTAAGTCTTCTAGGAAGTTATGGATCTCATTTTCCATGGCATTTTTCAGTTGAACTTCTTCTGACCACCTGGTGAAATAATCTATTGCTATAAGGATCCATTTATGACTAGAATTAGATGTTGGTTTAATCATCCCAATAAAATCTACCCCACTGAGCGAAAGGTTCATCTACCATGATTGAGCTCAATGGCATGGCCAAATTCTTGCATTTACCAACAAAGAATTGACACTTTCAACATTTCCTAGCATGATTATGGCAATATGAGAACAGAGTAGGCTAATAATACCCCGCGCGCATGATTGTGATTATGATTATTTTTGTTGAGAAATGACCACCCACGGGGCTACTGTGAAACTCGTGTAGAATTCTAATTGCTTGGAGGTTATCCACTCATTGAAGAAAAACTTCATCGAAGTTCCTTTTGAAAAGGACTCCTTCAATTAATGCATACCTGGCTCCCTATAATCTATATAATCTCTTTTATGAGAAGGGTGGCTATCAGGGTACTTACCTATTTCCATGAATTGGATTCTATTTGCAACCCATGATCGATGTAATTCAAATTGATTGATTAGGATCTTTTCTAGAATCTCTTCTACAATTAGGGATTCTGCTACATGTGCTAGGTATTCATAGAGTCCCTTCCCTCGGATCAGTTTCATGGGTCTAACCTCTATATCACATTCTAGAATCTTTGTGATCCAATTTGCTCTCTTATCGATGATTTCTCCTTCCATGATATACTCCCGAACACTTGAATGTTTAACATAAATCATCACCTTGCCTCCTGTAATTAGGTATCTAAATTTCTTTAGACCCTTTACTATAGTAAATGCTTGCTTTTCCACAAATTTATATTCAGCTTCATATTCATGTAGGGTCTTTGAATGGAAGGCGATGAGGTGTTCCCCCTTCATCTCTACATCTTTCTATGTTAGTACTACAACAATATTGTGTTTACTACTGTAAAAATACATAATAAAGTCTTTTGAAAAGTTAGGATTAACTAACACTGGGGCTGAAGAAATTACTTTTTTGATATCTTCAAAAGTTGCTCCACCTTCAAGAGTCCACTTGAAGGCGTGATCCTTTTTTAACATGAGGGTGATCAGTCTAACTAGCCTGAAGAAATCATATATGAATCTGCTGACGAAATTAATATTTATAAGGAAAGATTGGACTCCTTTCTTATATACAATCAAGGGTGATCTTTTGATATCTTGCACTCTTTCGGGGTCTATAGAGATCCCTTCTTTGGGCACTACATATCCAAGAAACTTCCCTTGCGGAACTCCTAATACACATTTTATGGGGTTTAAAAATACCCTGAACTTCTGAAATCTCTAAAAAACTTTCTCTAAGTGATCAAAATGATCTTCCTTTAACTTAGAGAAGACTGTGAGGTCATCCAAGTAAATAAGTATAACCACATTGATGAGACCTTTGAAGGTGATGTCCATTGCTCGTTGGAAGGTAGCTCCAGCATTTAAAAGGTTAAAGGGCATTTTAGCATATGTGAAAGTTCCCCACTTGGCAGTGAATGTGGTTTTGTGTTGGTCCTATTCCTTTACCCAAACCTGGTTACATCCGGAGAAGCCATCTAATAGGGAAACCATTTCAAAACCTGCTATAGTTTGTAAAATTTGTTCCATGGAAGGTAACGGATAATGGTCCTTCAAGGATGCCCTGTTAAAATCTCTAAACTCTACACACAACCTGATATCTCCAATTTTATTTCGAACTAGAACCAGGTTGGATACCCAAGTAAACTACTTGATTAGATATATTATTTTTGAATCAACAAGCTTCTTTAGCTCCTGAGCCATCAAAGACTCTATCCTAGGATTGACTAGTCCTTTCTTTTGTCAAATAGGTTTGGCCCCTTCAACTAGATCAATGGTATGTTGGATTACATTGCGGTCATATCCCTTGAGATCATCATATGGCCATGTTGTTGCTCTATCATATTTTTTGCAAAAGGATATTAGTCTTTCTTTGTCTCCTTAAGAGATGTCTTTCCCTACTTTTAGCTTCCTACCACCTCCGATGTCAAGATCAACATAATCGCCTTTATTTACAACAAACTTTCTCTTGTCATTCCTTGCATCATTAGAATCAAATAGATTTTCTAGTGTGATCGAACCTTTTGGGAGATTATTTGTTCTGAGCTAAATGATGTAGTCTTCATATTCTTCTTCAACCTTCAGGTGTAGTTGTTCCGTAAACTCATAGGATTGCTGGATAAACAGAGCAATTTGGTCATCGCTCTCAAAAACTTGCCAGTTCTGATCATTGCCAAGAATTGCTGGTCTCACAATTACATCTCGCACAGAATGCTTATTTTCTTGGAGGTATATGACCATGTCAAACTATGACCCAATCGTGGCCAATCTATCAGCATTTATGTTTTGAGATCTCAGGATTACTTGGATATTGAAGGCCTTGAAACATTTGAGTAAGCCCCATACTCTATGGTGGTGGAATCACATTTGCACATTTTTTTTCTGCTGAAGTCCCTCTTACTTGTTTTATTACCAATTCAAAGTCACCAAAAATACTCAGCTATTTTACTCCCATCCGCTCCACCAAACTAAGCCCTTGGACCAAGCCTTCATACTGATTTTCGTTGTTGGTACAGGTGAATTAGAAGTGGAAGGACCTTAGAGCCTCTTCCCCGATGGGAGATACTACTCGAATGTCAACTCCCGAGCCATTCTTGCATCGTGCACCATCAAAGTGTAGAGTCCACAGGCTGGAATGATCACTAAAATCTCCATCATGCCTGCCTTGGCTTTTGGTGATGTTAGGAATGATTTGATCTTCGTTGTAGATTACATAGGTCTGGAGGCTGGTAACATGGTAATTGCCAAAAGGGTCTTCTTGAATGAAGGTATTGATCAGGGATTCTTTATCTTCACTTCTTTCTCCTGTCACTTCTTCATCCTCTAGGAGTTCCACTCAGTGCATTTCATCCTAAGAGAAGAATGTATGGGTAGCCTCAAAGTTTATCATAGCTTAGTTGACTATATGCTTTGTGTGTAACAGTTTAGACAACACCTTCATTTTAGATCCATATTTGGTCCTTAAGATCAGATGTGACCAATCAAGAGACAAATATCCTCCAATTTTTGCAGTAAAATCTCTAGATAAGCATATGCCAAAAATAGGGGGAATGTCTATTATGACCACTTCCTAAGACACTGTGATACTAGGGCATGAGAATAGGGTCATTAGGAGCTCTTTGATTATACCTAGAGTCTGAACCATCTTTCCATCAAGCTACATAACTCCTTTATTTAAGGGTTCATACTACAATTTTAATGCCTCAGCTATATGCTTAGGCATGACCATAGTGCTAGCACCTGAGTCAATCAAGGAATTATACAATAACTTGTTTCCTATAATTAGAGTTAGGTAAAAGGGAGTAGGTTTTGGCTTACCTATTTTTTTCTTCGCTTTCTCTTCTCTTGAATTTGTGAAAGTTGCAACTACTTGTTTCAACACATCTTGTGTTATGATAACTGGCTCTTTATATTTTGTTTGAGTGATAGCACCTATTACCACCATTTGCATGGGACTTTCACCTCCTTCTAAGGCTTGTCATAGCAGAGACTTCTACTCTGGGATGGCCAAAATGTCCCATATATATACATGGGTGGGGGCCTTTTTTAATTGTTTGACTACATTGAGTGATCCTGGCGGTTGAAACTTCAAATCCTTCGGCTTGTAGGAGAATGCTTCTTTTGATTTTTGGAATGGTTGGGTCACCACCGGGGGACCAAAACTCTTTTAAAAAATGGTCTAGGTTCTTGTTCCTGAGGTATAGGCTCGCCAATGAGTCTTCTCTTAGAGCAGGTGTTGTAATCAGATTAAACTTACAGGATCCTTGATGGGAGGCCCCCATTCGCGAACACTGCATCCTCTTCTTCCATCCAGGAGAAAAGAGTGTGGTCCAAGGCAATTTCCCCTTCCTATTCTAGGGACATTCCTTGGACCTGAGCTACTAGCGCAACACTTTCTACCCCTAGGGATTGGTAAGAATAAACCCCTGCATCGGGTGCAAACCCATGGTTCCATTGCTTTGCTACCTTCTGTTGTAGGTTGCCTCTAGGGTAATTGTGAGGTGTGTGCAGGGCGTTGCAAGGAAAACACATGCATTGACCTCATTTACTAGATTTTTCTAGCCTGCCATCAGCTTAGTTCTAATTCAAAGGTATCGCTTGTAGCGGAATCGGGACCAGTACTATCTGGTTTAGGGTTTGAACTTGATTATACTGGTGCAAACCATTTTGATGGTGATTGTACTTAAAAGGAGGTCTTCTACCTTGATAGTTCTGATAAGGCGACTTCAAGGGCATGACCTGTTCCCTTTTAAGGTTGATTATCTCATTCAAAAAATTATATAGCAACGACTTCATGTCATTCATCTCTGTGGCTAATGAAGATGAAGTAGGGGCATTTGTCTAAGTACTGGGGTACACATACATGGAAGGTGCTGCAGTAGACATACTCAGAGAGGCATCTTATGGTGATTGAGGTGATATTTCAGGGAATACTGGCATAGATGATCGTGGCAGCATCTTTCTAGCGTCAATCAAGTTGTTTTCCACACTAACAGCCAGATCATAAGCATCTGGGAGTGTTTGTCCTCCCAACGACTGAATCATCACAGTTATGTCTGAGTTGAAAGCCTTTAAGTAAAAGACAAATGCCATGTCCACCAGGGGTTATGCCATTATCAGGATTCTTTGCCAAGACTTATGAAATCTGGTGTTGAAATTGGAGACCATTTCTTGCAGTGCCCTCTTAATAGTTATTAGCTACTGTAGCAAGGAAGATCAGCCTCCTTTCTCTGTAAAACATGGAAAGAAACAGTCCCCTAGTTGGTCCCAAGTAGTGATAGAATTAGCGGGAAATGATCTATACCAATCTTGGGCCTTCAATTTAAAATAAGTAGTAAGCAACCTAAGTACCATGTTTTGTTGTGTGACATGGTGAACAATGCAGACATTGGCTACATCTTGAAGATGTTCCATGTGAGTTTTAGAACCTTCTCTGGTAAACTTTGGGAGTGCTTTTAAAGCATTGGTTGGAATAGGGTCCCATACTGCAAGAGAAACTGGAGGGGTGAGTAGGCTACCACTATTCCACTGGACAAAATTTCTAGGCAGCTGAATGGCCATACTTGCCTGTGCTAGTGGCACCTGACCTTGGGTTTGAGTTTAGGCCTAAGTTGCTCCGCCTTTTATAGTCTTCTGCCGTCCCACAACTACCAGTGGTGGTAAGAGCAGTTTAGGAGATTTTATTGTTGATGAGCTTGTAATGGGCCTTCAACTCATAAACTAGCTTCTAGATCAAGATAAGAGTGGTCCCATCAGGCATGCCAAAAAAGTACTATTGATTTATAAAACTAACAGCAAGAGATACAACCTATGGGAAGCTCTGCAAATGGCAGACTAGGGTGTGCTCTGTAGAACAACCTCCAAGGTTTTAGAAGATGACTCTTCGAATATTCATTGGGAAGGGGAAAAAAGAGAGAGAGGGGCTGATAAAACCAAATCTACACTAAGGTGATGAATCGAAAACTGAGATAGTTCATTCATAGACAACATAGTATAATTCTAGTTGTAGTAACTTCGAGGAATTTTGAAAGAGTATTAAACATGATCCAAAACATCCTCAGCATCATATAAATTGAAACTATAAAAGCTCAAAAATATAGACAATAAATGAATATAATTATTCCTAAATAGACATTAAGCATTACATTTAGCAAAGTTAACAGAAAATAACACAACATAGAGATAAGAACTACACATTTAATGCATTAGATTTCTATTAAACAACATAAACTCTAAGGTCTCAGAATAATATTACAATCAAGTATCTACCAGGATATCTACAGACTATTTTTCTCCAAAAAGTGATGAACCCTTTCCAAAACAACAATTCCCACTCTTATAGAAAACTAGGAGGGAGAGAGGGAACAACCAAAAAGATTCCCCCCAAACTAGCAAGACACCCATCATGGTTGCCATTGCAATTGCCATCCAAAAATAAAAGCGTGCTCTCATTTTCCAATTGCTAGCACCACCTACAGAAAATGTCAGGAGTCCGTCGGGAGAAGGGGGTTACACGACATGATGCTAATAAAACACGTTGCAATGCTACATGCACTCATCAGTAGCACACCCAGAAAAGGAACCAATAGTGCACGAGAAGGCCCTCAGAGCCTTAGAAATATTCTATCTTGTGTCTGATGGACACATGGTCTATTCCCCTACCTCCACATGTTGCCAAAAAGAAAGCTAAATGCCTTTTTGAACTAACGAAGGGTTAGATATGTGGCATAATGGTGCAACTCTGAGAGAGCCTTGCCATTCCTTTAGATAGAAAATGTGTCATGTAGACATGTGGCACTATCTGCAGACTACAAAGGATGCAAATCAAAACTTGTCTCCACCAAAAAGATATCACCCAGTGGTGCCGCTACGTGGTGCCCCTACGCAAGCTTTAAAAAGAAGAAAGCTCCACGAACATTAGAAAGTGTGCCATGTATACATGTGGCGTGACTCATTAATAGCATAATCTAGGAAATCTTCAGGGTTGTGAAAAAGAAAGAGTAAAACTAAAAGCCATTGAAAAGGAAGTGAACGGGTTTATTTCTTTCATTATTGATAATGGCTTTGATATGATCTAGGAGGTTCTCCCCTTCACTCCAGCTAATTATGTTATCAGATTTAGTGCCTAGGTTGGCAAGGGCATCCACTGGCCCATTCCCTTCCCTATAAATGTGATGTATAGCCACCTTCTCCAAAGTTGATATAAGGCTTTTACTTATATCAATAAGGTCTTTGAAGGACCAGTAATGCTTAGCCTTGGATTGAAGCATATTGAGGATATTTTTAGAGTCTCCCTCCACAACAAGGTTCTTAATACCTTTATCAATAGTCATTTTTATACCTTGGAAAGCAGTGTTGGCTTCCGTAAAGTTACAAGTCTAAAAACCTAAGTTCTCATTATAAGCTCCCACCACTTGACCTTTATTGTTTCTTAAGAGAGGACCCCCTCCCACCTAACTAGGATTTCCTTTAGAAGCCTCGTCAAAGTTAAGTTTAGTCCATCTTGTGTCAGGGGGGACTAGTGAGTTTTCCTTCTAATAGCCTTCTTGTCTTGATTAACTTTACCAAGTCTATCTTGAAGTCCCTAGTTCTGAGCAATTTTGGATTCCAGTTCAATAGGGTTGAGATTAGGAGTTATAAGGTTGATCACTTAACATTTTCTGTGATTCTGAGTTTGATTATCTTAGCTAAAACCTTCCACTTTTTATTCTCTTCCCTAAAAACTCTATTATTTCTTTCCCTCCAGAGCCCCCATATGATATGTAATAAAGCCTACCACCACAGCTCAATGATTAGAGGATGTTTGAACAGAGAGGCCCAAATTTCTATAATTTTCTTCATCTTGCCTTGCCAGACCCAAGGAAGGAGGAATTTACTCATGATTTTTTGCCTGCCCTTCCACACATAGTTACAGTGGAACAACAAATGGTCTATGTTCTCCTCAGCCTTCTCACAAAGTAGACACCTATTGGCCAAATGGAAACCACATTTTTGGAGGTTGTCTATAGTAAGGATTTGATTATGGTTCATTGTCCACTAGAAGAATTTGACCTTAGGAGTAGACTTATTCTCCCATATTTGACTGTAGCCATCCTTGCAAGACTTATCCAGACTATCGTATCCTGATTTGACCATGTAGTTTCCAGTATGGTCTTCTTTCCAGACTATTCCATGAATTTCCTATGGAATTGATGGTTTTGGAGCTTCTTAAGCAAGGTAACAGCTACAGTATTTAGAGGATAATCAAAATCAGACTAAGTAATTTTCCAAACCATCTGATCTCCTTCCATTTTCCAATAATTGTTGACATACCTCCCAATTCTTTCCTGTAGGATATCTTTGATGGCCGAGCAAATGGGGTGATAATCCAAGGGTGGGTAAGAAATCTATGCGTCTTCCCAGAATCTAACTTTGTCCCCCTTACTCACCTTCCAATAGAGCCCCTAGGAGAGGGTAGATTTGGATTTAACTACATTGTTCTAGATGGAGGATCCAAAAGGCAACAACTAGTTATTCATATGGGATAATCCCATAATTCCATTCATATATTTAGCCCTCATTATGTCCATCCATTCATTACTATAATACATAAGCCCCAAGCCCACCTTAGCCAATAAGGATTTGTTAAGAGTGGAGATTTTCCTACCTCCAAGCCCTCCCTTCCTTTTAGGGGTGAAAACAACATCCCAAGCCACTAGGGACATTCTTTGTTTTTCCTCCATTCCACTCCAAAGGAAGCATCTTTGAATTTGTTCAATTTTGTCACCGATATTCTTAGGAAATTTGAAAAGAGATATCATATACACCAGAGTACTTTGAAGGGAGGCTTGGAGGAGTTGGAGTTTTCCAACATGACTGAGGAGAACACCCTTCCAAGCAACAAGTTTTTTCTGCATCTTTTCGATCAAAATATTTCCAATAAGACTTAGGGAGTTTACCATGAGCTAAAAGCATTCCCAGATAAGTCTTTGACATTTCTCTTATTTTGCAATTAAGGACATTGGAAATAAGCTTCTGTAGTTTAGGATGGGTGTTGGAAAAAAAGATACTACTTTTTTCAAGATTGATTTGTTGGCCTTAGACCAAAGCAAAGTTGTTGAGGATGGTTTTTCATTCATTTTATTCCATAACCATAGCTTTCCCTAGGAGAATGGTGTCATTGACAAATTGTTGATGGGAGGAAGGATGGAGGGTGGAGGCTAGGCTAAACCCTTTCAACTTGCCTTTCTTGATATGATCCACAATGGTCTTTCCCAAAACCTCAGCCATTATGATGAATAAGTAGGGTGAGAGGGGGTCCCCTTGCCTTAGGCCTCTTGAAGCTTTGAAGTGCCCTTGAGGAGAGCCATTGATCCGAATAAGGAAAGTGGGATTGTTGTAACAGTTCCTCATCATGTTAAGAGTTTTCTCTTAGAAACCAAACTGGTTAAGCACTTTTAAAATATCTAGTTTTAGGATCATGCCCTCTTTATTGCTTCTAACCATGGAGTGAATGTTCTCACACACAATAATGATAGTGTCTGTGATTTGTCTTTCGGGGACAAATCCTTTTTTATTTGGGTGAATGATTTTCCTCAAATAAGGTTAAACTCTAAGGACCAACATCTTCAAGAAAATTTTGTAGAGCATATTACAAAGACTGATGGGATGGAGTTCAGACATCTTATTGGCTCCCACCCTCTTGGGAATAAGGATGATAAATGTGTTGTTGATTTCCTTTAGTACCTTGCCACACCAGAACAATTCTTTGGCAACAGTAGTGATATCCTTCCCAATAATGTCCCAGTAGACTTAGAAGAAGATTGGGGGGAAACCATCTAGCCCTAGAGATTTGTAGGGGTCTAGGGAGAAAACAAATCCTTTCACCTCATACTTAGTAACCTCCTTAACCATATCCATATTATCTTATTGAGACAGTGAGTTAGGAATGACTTCCAACATTTGGGCTAGAGTCCTATTCTCATTGGGTAGCTGGGGAGTGGTGCCATTCAATAGTATCTCAAAGTAACTGACTCCTTCAGACTAAATTGACTCTCCTCCTTGAATATGTACCCATTCTCAAGAACTATCTCAGATATCTTATTTCTTTTTCTGTGTTTCATAGCTGATTGATGGACGAATTTAGTGTTCTTATCACCTTCTTTAAGCCATTGAATTCTAGACCTTTGTTTCCAGTAGATTTCTTCTTTCTCAACTATATTGTGCATCTTACTTAGAAGGATCTTTTCAAGGGAACTATTTTCCTAGGTGTTGCTTCTAGCATCCATTTCTCCCTGTATTTTCTTCAACTAAGACTTAATATCCAATTTTTGGATAAATATATTACCAAAAGAGTTTTTATTCCAACTTCTGAGATTTTGTTTCACCAACTTGAGTTTCTAAATAAAACTATATATATTTGAGCCACCTATTCTCTGGTTCCACCAATCAGTTATTAGATTGAGCATATCCAGGTGATGAGTCCACACTGCCTTGAATTTGAAGGGATAAGAGACTTTCTTAGATTCCTAGTTTCAATTGAAGATTAGAGGGGTGTGATCTGAGCCATAATGTAGAAGATTATTGAGCTTACATTGCTCGATAATATCTCAGTTAACCAAGCACAGGAATCTATAAAGCTTCACCTGGATGAGTTTGTTTCCTTCTCTTTTGTTGGACCAAGTATACTTGAAACCTTCAAGCTCCACATCCACAAGACCTCCCTAGTGGAGGAATTTATCCAAATCCATCATGCTATCTAAGAAGTCCATCACTCCTCCCATTTTATCATATGGATATAAAGGAGAATTAAAATCCCCTGCAATCATCCAGTTGCTATTTGCTCGGGAACCCCTAGAAGACAATAGATTTTCCCAACACCTCCTCATATGAATGAGGTTGTTGGGTGCATAGAGATTGGTAAGAATGTATTCTATATTGTTGATACTCTTGAATCTTATATTGATGTATTTTTTATTGCTAGTGATTAGAGAACCCATCAAGACCTGAGGTTTCCACATGGTGATTAGGCTCCCCAAAGCTCCCTCTGCCTTTTTAGCTTTGAAACTAGCAAAAGGCCATATGTTTTTGCTTATTTTTTCAAACTCATCTACATTTATTTTAGTTTCTTGGAGAAGAATAATGTCCAACCTCATATCTTTGATAAAGTTTTTGAGTGTGTGTTACTTTTGGGGGTTGTTTAGCCCCCTTACATTCCAAGAAATGATAATCATTTCTTATTTCTTCTAGAGCTCACTTGCTCGAGAGTCTTTTGCTTACCATTGGCCAGATCTCTGGTTATCTCCCTTCACCTAGTTTCTCTCAGGGATTTCTTCCCTAGTTTAGAATCTATAGATACATCCACAGTTATTCTATTCGCTTTCTTAGAGAGAGGAGGGTTATATTCTCTCTTTTTTGGGAAGAGGGGGTTTTAGGACTAGTGCTAGTTGTCCCCATATCCTTGCCTATTCTGGCTTCTAGAAATAATTGGAGAGAGACTAAAATTTCCTCAAGCGACAGCTTGCCCTAGGTATCTATTTTAACTCTCTACCCTTTGGCAAAATAGTGCTAGGGTAGTCTACCTTCTGAAGATTGACCTTGCACTGAAGAGTAGCTCCAATCAAGGGGTCTTCATCCTGGGGGCTTGCAGGTAGAGGCATCAAATCCTCTGTCAGGATCACCTGGTTCTATGCCTGACTATGCTAGTCTAGAGCTGTGCCCTTCAAGACTTCCTGGGTTTCCACCTTTCCTTTATCTTTTTTGGTTGGTCCCTGAGTTGGCTTTTGGAAAGCATCGATCAAGTGCCCTATAGTACCACAGTTTTGACAATATATGGATACATTCTCACAAACAATCTCTTGGGTCCATTCCCTGAACTTGGAGTCAAGGATGATGGATGTGGGAAGAACTTTATTAGTTTCAACACTAACATAGAATTAGGTGAAAACAAATCTATTGCAATTCTCAGTCACATTGTCTAGGGCCAAAAAATGACCAAAGGAGTTTGTGATAGCATTAAAAACTTCATCATCCCAGAACTCCAAGGGGAGTCCTAGGTGCCTCACCCAAGTAGGGGTCGAGGCAGACAAGGCCACCTCCGGATTGAGACTTGGGTGCCACTTACAGAGGGATAGGATTTGTTTCCCAAAATACCACAGACCTTGGGTAAGAATACCTAAACAATCTTTAGCTAGGGATAAAAAGAAGCTGAAGAGACCTTTAGGTAATGCAAAGATTGAAATATTACCCTTAATGGCCCATTTGGTTGAGACCCATTTTCTCACCATCTCTATGTTCGGTCTTCTACCAAAGACCTTACTAATGAGAACATTTTCCATCTTGGTCACCGCCCCATCTAGGATCAAGTTTTTGATTTTGAGATAGACTCCTTCCTCAGTGTGAATGATGTCCACTCTATCATTAGTTTTATGAGCCTGGTGAGTAGTAAAAAGAATTTTCCAGGTAAGCAACCTGCCCAAGGAAATCTTAGAAGAAGATTTGTCCCTAACGTTGGCTTTCGAGGCAGAGGCCCCACTAGACATTCTACACTTTAGATTCATAGTAAACAACTGTTCAAAGCTAGGGATAATACAAACCTCTATCATCACTGCTCTAGGAGATCTAGGGATTCTCTGCACACTTCTAGCACTAGGGTTTTCCCGCTCATCCATCTCTGCTCCCATTTCAAATGCATGATGGACATGTTAATAGAAGTATTTAGAACACATATATGTTATAATGTGTTTGTGTTACCAAAAAGTGATTGAGCCTTAGGACAAGTGCTTTATGTTTTCTATAATGCAAGAACATTTTGGATAAATATGAATGTATGGTGACTGTTGACCCCCATATTTGTGCACATACCCTTTAACAGTCATAGATTTATAGAATAGATTTTCTGTAGTCAGGAACAATGTAGTTCAAGTGAGGAAATATCTTGAGGGATTCACCTCTAAAGTAATGCCTTATCACATACATGCATATTGGGGTTTTTTAAATAACCAAAATATGACCCAATATATTGCTTGAATAATAGGGGGAAATAGATAATTTAGTTAATGTGATATATGTACATTTGGAGGTGGGAGGGATGCACAAAATGGGGTAGGGTGTTTATAAGTTACATTCCAAATCCTCTACATATCACTTTACATGGATTAATAAGAGGAAATTCCATTCATTATATTGGTATCGCCAAGGTCATGAAGCTACCTTTTTTCTACACCGCATAGTCATGTATTGTGTTAGAGCCTCATAATCCTAGGGGTGTTTGCTTAATATCAACTCTAATATAGTTAAAAAAGAAAACAATGGTCACACCAAGGTCATGTAGGTTTAGTACTTGATCCCACTTGATTTTCTTAAAACTAGTTGTTGGACACCTTTTGGTAATGTCATGATGCTACCCAAAAGAATCACCAAGTATCTCTAAAATTATTCCACTATAATTTAGATTAATATTTATATTATAATTAAGATATTTATTACTAGGGAGATTCACTATTATAGTTTTTGTGGTAAGGGTTTGGGGTTTGAGATATATAAGTGCTTTTAAATCAAAGTTTTCTATAGGATGACATATTTATCATAACTCATCTAGGTTTTTTGTCTCAAGGATTTAATGTATGGGATGAAAACCAAAACCAGTTTTGAGTCAATGTAGGTGTGAGTAATTCCGTTGGTTGATGGGGTAGAAATAATAAGGGGATATAAAATGTAACAAAAAAATAGGTGTGCATAGAATACCTAGTGAAAGTAGGGAGGTATTTTATTTATACTAGTGTATGTAAAGGGGTAGCAAAAACATGAATTTGAGGGGGTAGAAATGAAACTAAGGGTGTTTTATTACCCTATGAATACATGATCTATGCTATTGGTTTATTAACTAAATCCCTTGGGGGAAACAAGAGAAATCAAGGACGGAATTTTCAAATGCAAATATCTTTTGATGTAGAAAAAGATTTTTACAAAGCTATGAAAATCTAGCATAAAAATAATAATAAAATAAAATTCTCATCTAGAATCTAAAAAATGTTTCCCAAAGGAGATCCAAAGGTTGAAGTTGACATAAAAGACCTCAATAATATTATTTTAAAAATACAAAACCAATTAGATCAACTCACTCATAACATAAACCATTTAGACCTTTGATAGATGGATGTTACACTTATTGTTGGCCAATGGAGGTTCAATTTAGCCTAGCTCAAATTCTTCCCATCACAAACATTTCTTGGGTGGCTTATATGGCCACGCAAAGCTCCAAGAGATTCACAAGCCTAAATTTTATGGCGAAGGAGTTGACACATGGTTAGGCATGATGGCATGTTACCTTAATGTTCATAGGGTTTTAAATTTTGAGCATGTCACTATTGCCAACTTTACTTTATAACGAGTGGTACCCTAGTGATATCTTTGGTGTACAAGGTCTTTCCAAAAATGTCCAAGTAAATAGAATTTTCAAAATCTAAATTCTAGCTAGATTTGGGCCTAGCATCTATGAGGACCCAAATGGTAAGCTTGTCAAGCTAGTCTAGACATGAACAATAACTAAATACATCACCCAATGTGGGATGTTAAATTTGATGGACTCTCAGATTCTTCTCTTAAAACTTGTTTCATATCGAGGTTAAAAATATAGATTTAAGTGAATTTTAATATGAATAACCACAAACTATGAAAAATTATATTGTTATAGAACGATTAGTGGAGGACAAACTAACATATCATAATTTTTTTGGGGACTCTTATTGATTATTGTGGTAGAAGAAGGATTTGGGAGATCAAGGGAATACGTACATCACTATTGACAAGCTATCAAGGGAGAATTTGGTGGGGAATAAGGCCAAGGGAATCAATTTTAATTGTCATCAAATGTGGGGAAAAGTCCATAGATGTAGTTAATAGAGGCTATTTATCATTGATTTAATAGGGGTGCCTAGTCATATGGATGGGTTTTCAAACAAGGAAGTAGAGGCATAATTACAATAGGAAGAATTAACTAAGGACGCTTACATCTCCATTCATATACTCATGTTTTTCTCCCCCTAAACACTATAAAATTCATTAGCTACATCAAGTATCAAAGAGTTGTGAATCTAATTGGTGGAGACAACAAACACAATTTAATCACTTGGAAACTCACCAACTAACTCCATTTCTATGCCCATTCCTATAACAATTTCAATGTTATGGTGGTCAAAGGTAATACTCTATCCTATGGTAGCAAGTATTGTAATGCCAGACTCACCATGGGGGACTATTAGTTGACTTTTGACATGTATTCGAGCTCTAGGTGGTGTATATGTGGTGCTAGGAATATAATGGTTGCATATTTTGGGACCTCTTGTGATTATTTATAACTTTAGATAAAATTCAATGAATAGAGCAAGGTGTGAAAGTTAAGAATTCTCAAATAGGTAATTTTCACTACTTGGAGAAGTTGTTGATGAAGGAATACTTAGACATTATTTCCTAATTCCATTCCATCAAAGAACTCACTCTCCCTCCTTTACTCAAAAATTTACAAAAAGTATTGGATATGCATCAATAATTTTTTCAAGAACCAAAAAGTTTGCCTTTGAAGTAGTCACATGACCATGTAATTCTACTAATACCAATCAATCAACCTTGAAATATCTGGCTTATAGATTTCCTTTTGATTAGAAGAATGAAATTGATAAGATGGTTAAAAGGAGTTCCTAGAGAATGGAGTAATCAAACCCATACAAGTTTATAGTCAACACATGTGATGGTTCCTAAGAAAGATGCAAGATGTTGGATGTGTCCACACTTTTGAGAACTCAATAAGTTGACCATAAAGGACAAGTTTACCATTTGATCACATATGATTTATTGGATGAGCTCTATGGGGCTAATTTTTCTACTATTTTATATCTTGTATCAAGCCACCAACAAATTAAAATCAAAGAGGAGTAAATTCCTCTAACAACTTCCATGACACATGAAGGTCATTTTGATTTTTTGGTGATGCCCTTTGGTCTCAATAATTCTCCTTCCACCTTTTAGAGTACGATGAATAGGATAACCAACACAATAGTGTCTCCCACTTTTCTGTATTATTGGACCACCAAATTTAGTGTTTTTCAATTTGTATCAATTATACCAAATAAATAGTCAAGAATTTAAGGACAATGCAAACTAATGAGTTGTGGAATTTTCTATGTGGATTCAAATTATAATTTTTTGAATTTTTTAAGAATAATTTCTAGCATTTTTAGTTTTTTAAATCAATTTTTATTTTTTCAATTAATTTTTAGTGAGTGATATTTTACCATAAGGCATAACTTTCACTACAAATAAAATTCTTCCATGATTTCTTGGATATAGATCATTAACTCCAATTTAAGACATTAAATTTCCATAGTCCATAAGTGTTTTTTTTTTTAACTTTTTGGTGTATGGCTAATCATAGGTTTGTATGTCATTGTATAAATGCTTACACTTTTGTTATATATGTATGCATCTATGTATGTATATGTATAGATAGGTATTTATACATATGTAGATATTTGTATTGTATACATATATACATATATGTATACAATACAAATATATACATATGTATAAATACCTATCTATACATATACATACATAGATGCATACATATATAACAAAAGTGATGTATACATATTCACTCTTTTGTGTAGATTTTATAAGTTCTTAATTTCAATTATATTCTAATTGTGTTATCTTGTAAAGTAGTTGGCTTTAATCCCCCTGGTGGTCTCTTGGTTCCCACATCACCTCACTCCCTCCCTCTTTTTAGGTAGCTTTGGTCTACAATTTATCATTTCTCTTTCTCTTCTCTAGATCTCTATATCTTGTTGATGGAAAATGCATGACATAGTTAAATCCAGAAGCATTCGATATCTAACATTAACTCCAATGTCTAGTGTAGATATATTTTTTGGTAATTTTTTATTGAAATATTAATTATTAATTTTTTGATTGACACTAAAAGAAATTTCAGACCTATATTTTACGATGATGCATTTCTCTTATGTATATATCAATTTTTTAAATTGAAACATGGACATCCATGTGGAGTGCAACATATGTTTTTTAGATTTTTTGACAAAGTTTGTTATTTTCCCAGTGTCTTGAATAAAGATTATTATTTTTTATAATGGAACTATGTTCATTGTAAAAATGTTAAAAATATAATATTAAAGAACATAATAAATATTATACTCTTTGGAAAGATAACACTAAGGGCTACATACTTGCAAAATGACATCATTTTGCAAGTATGTAGCCCTTAGTGTTGTCTTTCCAAAGAGTATAATTTGTATAAGCACATAGGAGACTCCATCAAGGATTTTATTTAATCTTAGGTGTGTTATATTTAAGGGGGTTTCATTTATGAGGATTTGATCTAACCCCCTTAGATAAAACCCCCTAGGCTTAAAGCATTCCTTTTTCTAAAAAAAACACGATTTCAAGAAAAATTTGGATGGCCTAGAAGTGGGACTCATTATTTTCTTCATTCTCATAAGGTATTCAAATGATAAATTCACAAAGTCCTTGTAGTGTTTTTTATGACATTTTCATTTAAATTTGGACTTGGGTTGATCATGTCAAGCACGTGGATAGCTCTCAAGATTTTAAAGGATCATTCCATTTTTCCAGGAACTCTCAATGTGCCTTTGGAGTGTAGAAGGTAGAGGATTTGGGTCATATTATTTTAGAAGAGGGAGAGTGAGTAGAATAAAAAAGATTACGGCCATGTAAGATTGGCCTACCCTAATCAAACAAGTGTTAGAGTGTGTTCTTAGGCTTGATAGGCTATTACATATTCAAATTCCTAGGAATTATAGTAAGATTGTCAGATCCCTCACAACATTGCTAAAAAAAATTCTTTCCTTTGGAATGAAGAAGCCACTAGTTTTGGCAATGCCAAGTTTTAAAAAAATGTTTGTATTAAATCTGATGTCTTGGGATTAGGTATGAGTGTGGTATTAATGCAAGAGGGATGACATATTTCTTTCACTAGAAGCAATTGATATGGAAGAATTTATCCCGGTCAACTTATGGAAAGGAGATGGTTATTTTACATGCAATTCAACGATGGAATTCATACCTCTTGAACTATAGATTCCAAATCATAACAAACTTAAATATTTCTTATAATGAGTGGAACCCCTAGGAAATATAAATAGATCACTCAAATGTTGGGTTATGATCACAAAATTATTTATAAAAAAGGCAAATAAAATGTCTAGAATATGCACTTTTTGGGCCATAAATATGAAGATGATGGTGCATTGTTTCCCCATTCTATTTAGGTACACACTTGATTGGAGAAAGTTTTTAAGGGTGAGAGGAGGATCCTAAAATTTAGGATATTAAATAATAGTTGAAAGTGTATCCTCTATTAGTACTAGGGTTCACATGGCAAAGTCAAGGGATAAAGTATCATGACATAATTTATTTATGTAGAAACTCCTACCTCAAGCAACAATTACTCAAAGACCTCCAATTTAGTCCCATAGTAGGTCAATTAAGATTTTCTAATTTATATGATCTAGTCAAGTGAAAATTATTTTGAGATGATTTAAAGAAGGATTCCAAAATAAAATTGGTAGAATGTGAAGTTCTAGTGCAACAAATGGGAAATAGTTAAACCTCTAGAATTTTTACAACACCTTCCTATTATAAAAGTTGCATGGGTTGATATTTCAATGGAGTTAATTGTGGAGCTTCCTAAGTCTGGGAGTAAACAAGTTATTTTAGTAATTATTGACATTATAAATCTGTATGCTCATTTTTGTGTCCTCCCCCACCCTTACATTGTAGCAATTGTGGCACAACACTTCCAAGACATAGTCTTCAAGTTACATGGCATGTTGCATTCTATTATAAGTGATTGTGCTCTTGCCTTCACAAGTAATTTTTGAAAGAAATTATTCAAACTAAACAACACTAAGTTGAACATGAGTATACCATATTGATTATCCTAAAATGGATGTCTAAACATACATAATCAATAAATTCCTTGAAAGTTATCTTCATTATTTTGCATGTCAGAGTACCAAAGGAAATAGACTTGTTTTCCCTAGAAAAATGGTGGTACAATATCACCTATCATAGTGAACCCAATATGACCACTTATGCGGCCTTATATGTTTAGCTCCCATTATCCTTAGCCTCTTATGTTCTAGGGAGTTCTTGAGTACATGTTTGTGAGAGTTCCTTGTCCCACAAGGAGAACATTCTTAGAGTTATTAAGGAGAATTTGTAGTAGAAACAAAACCATATGAAGTAGCAGGTGGATTATCAAAGGTTAGAGAAGACTTTCAAGGTTGGTGATTTTATCTTTTTGTACAATTGTAGCCCAAGCAATAGTCCTTATTAAGAGATAATGTGGGTGGGTCATAAGTTGGGCAATACATTGTAGTACTTCCCCCCTCTTCAAATATCTACTCCTTCAATGTCTCCTTTCTCAAGAGAGTTATTAGGCAATACATGTAGGTGAAAATAGAGCTTCCATTACTAAGGGGGGTCACTCATTTTAGAACCAAAGATGATCATAGACAAGTGAGGGAGGAAAATTTATAATTAGGCTCATTTAGATGTTTTGGTAAAATAGAAAGGAATGTATCTTGAAGATATAATGTGGGAGCCAATGACCATTTTATTGAAGTTCCCTGATATCCAGGGATAACTTTAAGAAAAGACCCCTAAAAAAAGTTATAAAATCCTTGCGAATCCTAGCTAAGTGCTTTAATTTTCCTGGCGAATCTTTCATTTTTTTTGAAAAAAATATTAATTTTCCTAGTGAATCTATGCACATTACTAAAAAAATTATAAAATCGTGGCGAATCCTAGTGAATACTCACTAAAAAAAATAAAAACAATGGCGAGTCTTAGTGAATAATTACTAAAAAAATTAATTAGAATGGCGAATCCTTACTTTAAAAATTTGCATATTTGGTCAACCCCATATATTCTTTTTTTTTTTTAATTTTGAAGTGGGGGCAGGAGACAATTTTATAAACCTAATAACTATCACTAGATTATAGTTTTATCACCTAAGGATAGTTTGGTTTGCATCCTAATTTTTTATATCAACTAAAGTTTAATGAGTTTCGACCAAGAAAATTTAACCATAGGTACTCTTCCTATGAAATGGATGTCTCATCTAGAGTCTAAACATTTAAGAAATAAATTAAATTAAAATGAAATTTGTAACTAATAGATAAATTTATAATTAAATTCCAAAATTTAACCCTTTTCGTAAGGCAATTTAAAATGATAAAGTAAGTCAAATAAAACAATAATAATTAAAAATTCATTACACTAACCTTAAAAGAATAAAGCTAATAAAATATAAGTGCCTTTCATGTTTAAAATACAATAAATATTTAAAATTGAATTATATATGGAATAATAAAATACAAATATGAAAATTATACTATGTAAACATTTTTTTCTAACTCTAAAATAAATACCATTATGAGTGCATCTATTTTAAAACAATTAAAAAATCACGCTACTCCACTAAAGGTGAAGTCAACTAAGTGAAATAAAATAATAATAATTAAAAATTCATTACACTAACATTAAAAAATAAAGCTAAATCCCTTTCATGTTTAAATTACAATAAATATTTAAAATTGAATTATATATGGAATAATAAAATATAAATATGAAAATTATACTAAGTAAACATTTATTTCTAACTCTAAAACAAATACTTTTATGAGTGCAACAATTTTAAAACAATTATTCGACTAAAAGTGAAGTGAGTCAAATAAAATAATAATAATTGAAAATTCATTACACAATAGAAAAAGAATAAAGCTAATAAAAAAAAAAGAATAAAGCTAATAAAATATAATTTCATTTCATGTTTAAAATACAATAAATATTTAAAATTCAATTATATATGGATAATGGAATAATAAAATATAAATATGAAAATTTATTTCTAACTCTAAAACAAATACTACTATGAGTGCAACTATATTAAAACAATTAAAAAAGTATGATACTCCACTAAGTGAAGTCAACTACATTTTATGAGCTAATTATGTAATTTCTATTATATTAAAAACTTGCTAAAATAATAAAATATTGCATAAATATTTTTGTTGCTACCTAACCCTTTCATTTTCTCATAATCATTTTGGTGTGAAGTTTTATTTTCATGAGAGAAGGAGGTTATGCAAGTGGAAGGTAATTTCTATTGATCTAAAGAAATCTTCCACAGATCTATTTGACAATTGTATTACAGCTACAAGGTTTTATTATTTTGGGTTGCATGCAGAGATTTTTCATAGATTGTATAGGGTTTATTATTTTGGATTGCATGCAAAGGGGTTGCATGCAAGGTTTTTCATAGATTGTATAGGGTTTATTATTTTGGATTACATGCAAAGGGGTTGCATGCAAGGTTTTTCAGAGATTGTATTTTTTCAGAAGGGAAAAAGGAATAAACCCTTTACTTATTTCCTTTTGTAACTCATGTTTTCCTTCCATGAAATAAAAGAATGAATGCTTCTAGAAAATATTTATCTCAAAATATTCAGTCAAGCTAAGCACAAATACACTATTAGGAATGGTTTGAAAATACAAAAACACATAAATTAAATATTTTAAAAATATCACATTAAAAATTAAATTAAAAAATAAGTATAATAAAATTCCATGCCTTTCTTGTTGAGCCTTGAGTTGCACGATCCGCTACTGTTTAATTCTGGGAGACAAAGAGCACATGCCTTTTAAAAGGCTTGCTGAGCCCTGGAATTGATTTTGAGCCACAATATATTAAAATTACAAACAACCCTAAAGTACATGATAATGGCGATATTGCCCAAAACTAATGGCTGAAATATATTATTAATGGCTAATATGGTCCAAAATTAATGGCTGAAATATATTATTAATGGCGAATATGGTCAACATTTTAAAATATATTATAAATTACTGGCCAATCAACTTTAATTATGCATCATTTACTTGGCGAAATAGTTCAACTTATTAGTTTAAAAAAATAAACCTTAGGCAAATTAACTAAGACTAATTATTTTTTGGTAAAAATGGGGCGATTTAGTTGACTATTCGCTATTTTTGGTGGTTCTGATTTCAAATATTCACCAATTGGTGAAGATTCGCCACTAAAAAAATCCCTGCTCATATCAATCTTTTAGGTCAAATATTTTTTGAAGAGGGGGTAATGTTAAGAACCCCCTTTCTCGTATATATATTAGGTAACAATAAATAAAGGATTGGATAAATATGCTTTGTATGTTTCCCATCTAAATATTTAAAAAAACATTATTATCCTACATGCATGGGAAAGTAGAAGTTTTCTTTAGTTAAGAGATATGAATTTTGGTATATTTTCCCACATGCATAGGAAAGTAGTAGGTGTCTTTAGTTGAGAGCTATAAATTGTGGTGTTTAGGAAAGACAGAGTCATCTAGAGAATATTATATTTGATGTTAGTCTCTATTGGAGTATTGCCTCCTTAATGTGGCACCTTGAGCATTAATATAGTTTCATTATTTTGCCCATATTCTCTGAATTGTTCTCTTATTTGATAATAGTGGATCTTTCTATATTTATAAGATTTTTTTATCTACATTTGCAAGTTCCTTGCAAATCCTATTATGCCAAGACTAGTGGTAAGATAACTAGTGTTTGTGTGCATAACAATGTATCTTTATATAGTACATCATGTGGAACACGTAATAATGAAAAAGACAAGGTATACATTCTTGCAAGTACACATCAATGGACTAGTATGTGGTGGTATTCTTACAAAGGTACATAGTGAGAATCAAAGTGAGGCTTGAGATTACAAAAGAAGTATATAAAGATACATATCAAAATCAAGAAAAGGTTACTTCTAAAAATACATCAAAAGTGTTATCCTTACATGACATATTTGTTCATAGACACATTAGTGGATTGTAGTTCACTTTTGTGTCATGATGTACCCAATAGGATGGTCTCATTAGGAGTATCAATTTGAGTGATACATGTAATCCTTTTGATTTAATATTTTTTCTATATCTTGCATGTGCTACATCATGTTCTTCTATGTTTTTCCCTTTATCTTCCCACTTGAGGGTAAGTTTGTTGTTCATTTTTATAGGTTCCATGTATTCATTATTTCTCCAATTAGAAGGCAAATGGGAGCATCTTTCATATTTATTTTACATCCATCGTAATCACACATGGGTAAGTATATTAGGTATGCATCTCAATATTTCCTCTAATTTCTCAAAATATTATGCTTTACTCAAATTTTTCTTACTCAATTTATCATGATCATCATGTTCATTTTTCTATACTAAAATTTTCATGTTATCATGCTTTGTTTTTATCTAATTTCCTCTCATTGATTTATTTTCACGCCTTTGTGGAACACACAAAATCAAGCAGGGACATATTATTATTAATCACATTCTCAAGTTTATGAATAGTTGATAGTTTGACTCTAATTTATTGCTCTACTTATTTTGTTTTTAATTGTGTTTGTCTTTTTTATTTATTTTTACTTTAGCAGCTTTATCATGTAAATATTTACATGCACAGCAAAGTGGGGGAAATGTAAGGGATAAAATGCACTTTTTCCCTTTCAATTTACACCATTTTATATGGGTGTACTAATTGAATAGCCCTAGCATATGATTTTGGTTGATTTGGCTCTCTCATTGACTCTTGAGTCAAACTTATATTAAAAAACATCATCTTACCTTTGCTTAGAACTTTTTCAAATCTCATAACAAGATTTCCACTACCAAATTCAAGACTTCAAGTGTGGCCTTGATCCAATTCAAGACCACAAGTATAGTCTTGACCCACATTATCCAACTCTAAAATTAAGAATGACCCCAAGTCAAACCAATTCCAAATATTCCTTACTTGCCAACCCTTGCACCAAATTTTCAAATTGTGTGCCTAGGACATCTATAAAAGGACATCACTCACATCCCTGTCATAGCTCTTTTTACATAATCATTTTGATTGCATCAACTGGATTATATTGGTATATGGAAAGCACTAGTTCTTACACTAGATCATTCTAGCATTAATTAAAGTTTGTCAATTTCATCTTGTCTCAATCTCTCATTATTATTGTAATGCATTATCCACATCTATTTATGCATTTTTTGCATATGCTTCTTGGTGTGTCTTCCAACGTTTTACAAAATCATTGAATAAATCAATGAGGTTTGACAAAGGTGCAAGGAGGAAGTTAGTACACTTCAACACCCTATATTAGCAAGTTGTAGTGATGTTTTTTAGCATCACATAGTTTTAGGTACAATTATAGGTTAATTTTTATCACAAGTACTATGATTATGAAGACTTAGGGTTTAGGATAGACCAAAAAGTCGAAGATCACATTTTCTAACTCTAGGTCACAAATGTGGGGATCATAGTTGAAAGTGTGGATTTGATCTATTTTACACAAATTTCTAGATTTAATAAAATATAGTCATATTAGTCTTCTCATTCCAAATATAATCTTATGTTCCACATATTAATCATCTATCATAGTCAATTCAGACTCCTCTCTAACATTACTTAGGTATGTATTTCCTTGTTATTTAATTTATAATTTAATTCCAATCAAGACATAAATTTTTGAACTCAAGTCCTCTATCTAAGTAAATTATGATACTAATTGATAATCTTAGATAATTTGATGCAGGGGCATCATTTCCCCATCAAATTTTGTTTTAATTAGTTGCTATTTTAAGTCTTTTTCATTGAAGTTGTTAACTCCCTAAATTTCCTGAATCGACCTCTCATGGATTCGTCGAGGCAGTTTTTGGTTAAAGAGGGAAGTTAGTTGGTTTTTGTCGCTACCATTCGAACGGGTGGGTTCCTATTGCCACAAAACAAAAGGATTGTACAAACTACCAGAACAGCCAAGGAGGGAGATCGACAGTTAGAGGAATTGCTCTATTTTGAGAGAGACAGAGAAAATTTGCAATTGGGAATAAGAAAAAATAATGGGGATAGAAGAGGGACACCAGAGAAGATTTGATTGTCCAGGGTAAAATCTTGGTTATTGGGAATAAGAAAAAATAATGGGGATAGAAGAGGGACACTAGAGAAATTCGATTGTCCAGGGTAAAATCTTGGTTATAGAAGTTACAGAAGCAAACTGTATAAAGGGAAATTGATTGTGAATAGGGAGGTCAATTCTTTCATAAATTGGTTGTCGTTGTAACTTGATATCCATAGTTCAATGCACATTTGCTATTTCCTTTCATTGTCATTTGGAAGTTTTGTCTCCTTTCGTTCTGTGTGAGGAATGAATTTAACCATTGTTCTTGTCACCCTTGATAAAGGATCAGCTTAACCGATTGGGCAACATTCTGTAGGTTGCTATTACTGGTTATTGCAAACTTCTATTACTTGAAGTGTATGAACTTTGTCTTTAACCTACTAGGGTTCCATCATATTTAGTATCAAAGCCTAATAAGTTGGGCTTTTGTGGAATGGGTAGAATGCAACTGAGAAGGATGAGAGGAAGAGGTATTAGAGGAGGAGGCCGAAGAGGCCACGATGAAGGAATTTTTGAAATGTTACATAACTTGGTAGTGAGAATGGAAGCCATAGAGAGGAACAACAATAGATGATTTTAGTGAAGTTGCTAAGGAAGATTAGTTATGAGATGATGAAGAAGTTCAGGAAGAACCTGAAGGATTTGAAGAGAAATTTTTGAGGATAGTTATTAGTGTGGGAGCAAACCTAAAATTGAGGTCCCTACGTATTCTAGAAGTTTAAATGGTGAAAAACTCATTAACTAGATCAATGACCTAGATAAATATTTTGAGTATGAAGGAGTTGCAAAAGAAAGGAAGGTTAAGTTCACCTTGTACAAGGCTCAAAGGCCACACTGCTATTTGGTGGGACTATGTCCAATCTAAGAGGTGAAAGAAGAATAAAGAGATGATTACTTCTTGGGATAGAATGGTTGCTAAGTTGAAGGCTAAGTTCCTTCTAGGAGACTACCAAACTAATATTTTCAAAATATTACAGAATCTTAAACAAAAGGATATGTCAGTACAAGAATATATAGAGGATTTTTACAAGTTGGTGATTTTCTCAGGCCATAGTGAAGAAGATCTAGAGAAGGTAGCAAGATATTTGAATCATTTGAAATATAGTTTGCAAGATGAGTTGAGTCTAGTATCCCCTAGAACTATTGAGGGGGGATATCAGCTTGCCATAAAGGCAGAAGAGAATCTTTTAAGGAAGCAAAATCAACAAGGGAGGAATAGAGGATGAGGTTATAGAGGAAGAGGACATCAAGCGAGAAGAGGACATCAACAACACCATGAAGAAGTGGCTAGAAGTTCAAGTGGGATAGCCAATCAAGAAAGAGGAGGATATCAAAACAAAGGAGGTAGATCATATGGAAGAGGAGGTTTTCAAGGAAGAGGAAGAGGATTTGCTGGTAAGTGTTTCAAATGTAACCAGTATGTTGGTTATAAGAGTTGGGAGCATCCTAAGTTCTCACAAGGAGGCCATACAAGGACTGAGAGAAGCATCAGATTGTACAAGCAAATCAAGAAAGTGTTGGGTCACCTTCTCATCACCAAGAAGAACCTAAATCCGGAGAGTCCTTGCTATTCAAAAGAGTGTTGTTAAATCCACTAAAGGAGAACCAAGAACAGGTGCAAAGGAGAGCTTTGTTCAAGACAAAATGTAAGGCTAAAGGTAAGTGCTGCAAATTGATTATAGATAGTGGGAGTATGGATAATCTAGTGGCTACTAAAATGGTAGATAAATTAGGTCTTAAGAGAACTAAACATCCTACACCTTATAAATTTTCTTGGCTACAGAAAGGGTATTAGTTGTTAGTCAATGAACAGGCTTTGGTTGAATTTCAAATTGGTAGTTATAAGGATAGTGTTGTATGTGATATCATGCCCATGGATGTGTGTCACATGTTGCTTGGTAGACCTTGACGGTTTGACATTAAAGCTATGCATAATGGAAGAACTAATACTTATACTTTTGAGAAGGATGGAATTAAGCATACATTGTTGCCTATACAAGGTCAAGAAGAGGACAACAGTAGTAGTAGTAGCAATAAGCTAATGTTGGTAAGTGGAAAAGAGTTTTTACAAGAGATGAAAAATGAAGTAGGATTTGCTTTGGTACTAAAACCCACAACTGTGCTTACCTCTACAAAACTAGATGATTTTCCTAATGAAGTATAGGATATTTTGAAGGAACATCTGGACATTGTAGTAGTTAATTTGCCTAATGAAGTACATGATATTTTGAAGGAACATCTAGACATTGTAGCAGTTGATTTGCCTAATGGGTTGCCTCCCATGAGGAGTATTAATCATCATATGGATTTGATACTTGAGGCTAGTCTTTCAACAAGGATGCCTATAGATTGACTCCTAAATAGACTTAGCCCTTGTGTTGTTCCTCAAATAGAGTTACTCAAGAAAGGTTTGATAAGAGAGAGTCTTTTTCAAATATAGATTTGAAAAGTGTTTATCATCATATTAGGATCAGACCTGGAGATGAGTGGAAAATAACATTTAAAACTAATGATGGACTTTATGAATGATTGGTTATGCCTTTTGGGCTTTCTAATGCACCTAGTACTTTCATGAGACTTATGAATGAGGTCTTAAAACCATTTCTAGGAAAGTTTGTTATTGTGTATCTTAATGATATCTTGGTGTTTAGAGAGTCAAAGGAGGAACACTTGGAGCATTTGAGGATAGTTATGACAAGGTTGCATGAGAATAAATTGCAGATTAACCTTAAGAAGTGTGTATGTTTGCAGACCGAACTAATTTATTTGGCCTTTGTGGTGTCCAAAGATGGATTGAAGATGGACAAGGAAAAGGTTCAAGCCATTATTGATTGACCAACACCTAAGAATTCAATGGAGGTAAGAAATTTCCATGGACTTGCTAGTTTTTATAGAAAGTTTATTAAAAGTTTTAGTCATGTAGTTGCTCCTATACTTGAAACAATTAAGGGGAATAAGAAATAGTTTGAATGGACACAAGATGTTGAAAGAAGTTTTAGATTTCTCAAACAAAAGGTGAGTGAGCAGCCTATCCTTACATTACTTGATTTTAATAAGCTATTTCAAGTTGAATGTGATCCTAGTGGATTGGCAATAGGGCTGTTATTAGTCAAGAAGGAAAACTAGTGGCCTACTTTAGTGAAAAATTAAATGATGCTAAGAGGAAATATTCTGCCTATGATCTTGAATTTTATGCATTAGTGAAATCATTGAAAAAGTGGAGCCATTACTTACTTCCTAAGGAGTTTATTGCCTATACAAATATCCATGCCTTACAGTTTATAAACATCCAACATAAGCTGAATCAAAGACATGCAAAATTGGTAGAGTATCTTCAAAGTTTTAATTTTGTTTTGAAACATAAGAGTGAGCACACAAACAAAGTTGTGGATACATTGAGTAGAAGAAGCCTATTGTTTCATGAAATTCAAGCTAACAGTGTGGGTTTTGATAGTTTGAAAGGATTATATGCTGATGATATAGATTTCAAAGAAGCATTTGAAGCTTGCCGCAGTCCTACCAGCAAAGATAGAGGACCATAGTTGGATTTTATGCTACAGGAGGGTTTGTTCAAAGGAACCAAATTGTGCATACCTAGAGACTCAATGAGAGATAATCTATTAAATGAGAAACATTGTGATAGCTTAGCGGGACATTTTGATCAAGATAAAACTTATTTATAGTTGAGTACACATTACTATTAGCCTAAGATGATGACAGATGTTAAGAAGTGGAAAGATGTAGAGTTTGTCAATTGGCAAAAGGAAGAAGTCAAAATGTTAGTTTGTATCAACCATTACCAATTCCATCTAGACAATGGGATTCAGTGAGTATGGATTTTGTTATGGGTTTGTCTCACACTCAAAGGGGCAATGATTCGATATTTGTATTTGTGGATAGGTTCTCTAAAATGGTTCAATTTATTCCATGTAAGAGGACTAGTGATTCTACCAATATTGCTAATTTATTTTTCAAGGAAGTGGTACGGTTGTACAGTCTTCCAAGAAGTATCATATTCGATCGACACACCAAGTCTGTAGGGCATTTTTGGAGAACTCTATAGAAAAAGTTGGGTACACATCTTAGTTTTGGTTCAACCTATCACCCCCAAACAGATGGTCAAATGGAGGTGGTTAATAGAAGTCTTGGTGATATGTTGAGATGCCTTGTTGGAAACACACCTGGAAATTGGGATATGGTGTTGGCACAAGTGGAGTTTGCTTCTAATGACTCTCCAAATAGAAGTACAGGTTTCAACCCATTTTATATTGTGTATGGCATGCATCCTAGGGGTGTATTTGAACTCAAAAATCTTGGTGACATGGAGAAAACAAGTGTAGATGGAGAAGACTCTATTAAGATCATGTATGACCTTCATGAGGAGGTTAAAAAGAACATTGCTAGAAGTAATCAGCAATACAAACATTATTCTGATCAGAAGCGAAGAGAAGTACATTTTCAAGAGGGTGATCTAGTGATGGCTCATCTTTGGAAAGAAAGATTTCCTACAGGAGCATATAATAAAATGAAAATGAAAAAGATTGATCCTTGTAAGATCCTTCGTAAGTTTTTACCAAATGCTTATGAGATAAGTCTTCCTTCAGACCTGGGTTTTTCACCTATTTTTAATGTGGTAGATTTGTTTCCATATAAAGCTACTACAGATGTTGAAATATCAAAGTTGGAACTACAAACTACTGTTGATCAGAAATAAACCACATCAGCTCTGCTAGAAATTGAATGCATTCTTGATGAACAGTTGTTACGGAAGACCTAATGCAAGCATTATTTTAGGTATTTGGTGAAATGGAAAAACCATCCTTTAGAGGATGCTTCATGGCTTACTACTCCTAAAATCTTCAAATTGGGTTACTCTATTAAGGACCTCATGTGCAGGATCTCATGAATCCATTTGTTCTGTGGGGGAGCCTGATGCAGGGGCATTGTTTCCCCATCAAATTTGTTTTGATTAGTTGTTGTTTTAAGTTTTGTTTTGGTTGAAGTTGTTAACTCCCTAATTTTCCTAAATCAGCCTCTCATTGATCTGTCAAGGTAGTTTTTGGTTAAAGAGGGAAGTTAGTTGGTTGTTGTCGCTACCATTGGAATAGGTGGGTTCCTATCAGCACAAAAGGGAAGGATTGTAGAAACTGTCAGAACGGCCAAGGAGGGAGATCGTGTTGCAAGATTGTGCCTAATCAGTGTTGTCATTGATGTCAACATATATGTGTTGTCATTAGTGTCAATTATTCTCTTACTTTGTTGAGGATATTGAGAAAATTAGCTCCTCCGGTGATAACAATGTGTTGCAGTAGAAACAGTGTATTATAGGCAAAAGAACAGTCCGGAAGAATGCTCCACATTTCTTGTAGAACAAATATCTTTGCCTACAGATTGGAAGTTTTTTAGAATCTTGTCTGAAGATATTATATTCCAAGTTTGAGCCTCCAGTATGAAGAATTGACAGAGTTATGTTCACCAGAGTGAAAATAGCTTTTTCTATGTGTTTGGTGGTGACAAGGAGAAAGTGTTTTTATTCGTATTCCTCCACATTAAAGTCTGTGGTGATGTTAAGTGCCTTCAACTGCAATGGTTTGTGATTTGGTGGTCTGCAATCTATCTTTTATTTATGACAATTGTTGACAGTGTTGTTCTTGTGCTCTGGTTTGAAGAATCTCATTGATAGAGTGGTTAGAGATCGTGTGGTTGTTCCTAGTGATTACAATGTGCTTGTGGATGTCTCTTGATCATGCTCCTACATTCGGATTGGTCTGCAAGGTGTAAATCAGATCGTGTATAAAGTGTGTTCTTGAGGATACTTGTGTTAACATCAGTCTTGGCTGACCTGGTGGAATTCATCATCTATGGAGATGCATCAAAGGTTGTGATAGTGTGTTGTAGCATGGAAGATTGTGTTTGAGTCCCAGCTAAGGAGTGGCATGATCTGCATACATTCCTACACCTTTTTTTTAGCTAAATTTGTATTAGGTCCAGACCTATTTTATGTATGTCTGTAATGCCGACCTTGGAGATTGTTCCAACGGTTGATGATTGTAATGCCAACCTTGATGATCATTCAAAGGTTGATGCAATGTATAAACACTTGTAATTGAGTCATGAAAATGAATCCATTATGAAGATGCTAAGAGAAAGTAAAGTAAGTTAGCAGAGCAGAGCAAAAGTGTTTTGTGCTTCAATGAAACTGAACCTTGGCATGGAGTAGATGTTATTTTTTTCAACCTTTTGGCAGTGAGCCACCCTTCGGCAGTGAGCCTTCTTTTGCAGTGAGCCTTATGGGCAATGAGCCTCTATTTTTCAGTATTGATATAACATATATATTTATGTGGGCTAACACCCACCGTAGTTTTTCCCTTTTAGGGTTTTCCACGTAAAAATCTGGTGTCTCTTGTGTTGTTTATACAGTTGTGTTGAGTTTCTCATTTGATGCTTTCATGATTATATTTGAATATAAGTAATTGATAAGTTGGTGATCATCTTTGGTTAAAAGTTTTAGGACAACTGATTCACCCCCCCTCTCAGTTGTCTGATGCAGTTCAGCAATTGGTATCAGAGCTAGTTTCCTCTGAAGAAAGCCTAATAGCTCGAGGAAGATCCAAGATGTCTTATAAGAAGGAAGCTCCACATTTTGATGGGTCAAACTATGCTCTTTGGAAGGTACGAATGAAAAGCCATCTCCTCTGTCTTGGTTATAAAGTATGGCTAGCTACCCAATCATAATTTGTCATGCATGAAGGTGGTTTGCAAACTGAAGATGACATCAAAGAATATGAGTTGGATGTCAAAGCAAAGGATGCTCTATTGAGTTCCTTAAGTGACTCAGTGTTGACAAAAGTTGTGGACCTTGAATCTGTAAATGAGGTATGGGATAAGATGAAAATTTTATATGAAGGAGATGATTATGTAAGAGAAGCCAAGCTACAAAGCCTGAAAGTGAAATATGAGGGTTTAAAAATGAATAAAGACGAAAACATAACTGCCTTTATGCAAAGAGTTGATGAACTTGTCACTGGAATAAAAGGCATGGGAGGAACTCTCACTGATAAGGAAGTTGTGATGAAAATTCTTAGATCACTACCAAAATCCTATAGTCATAAGGTGGATGCTATTGAAGAGTTTATGACTATGAAAACTATTGACAAAGATCAGTTACTTGGAAATCTTACAGCCTTTGAGATGACAGAATTTGGTGATGCCCTTCTAAAAGTTGAATCAACTTTCAAAGCCAGTACTTCAGAAAAGATTTCCAAAGCTGAGAAATATAAAGTAGATGATGACTTTACATAAATTGAAGCTAACTTTGTTGATAGGATGCAAAGAGGTTCCGGTAAGTTTAAAGGTAAACTACCTTTCAAATGTTTCTCTTGTGGTAAGGTAGGCCATTATGCTTCTAGATGTCCTAAAAGAATTGAAAGAAATAGGAAAAGATATGAAAGGAGACCTAGAGTTCCAAAGAAATGCTACTATGTCAGAGATTTTGATGATGAAGGTGTGACTAATGATAATCTAATGATGCTAGTACTAGTGTAAATGAATGTCTGTTTATTGCTATTAAAGAAGATCCTATGTCTATTAGCTCTGCTAACTGTATTTAAAGGAAGAAAAACCAGTGGAAGAAAGTGCTTTGGCTGTCCAGGTTAAGAAAGATAAGGATGAATGGATTATTGATAGTGGATGCTCACATCACATGACTGGTGACAAAAGTAAATTTATAAGTTTGGAAAAATATGATGGTGGACTAGTTAGGTTTGGGGATAATGCAGCTAGTAAGATTTGTGGAAAAGGATCCATTTCATTTGATGGAAAGCATAATACTGACAATGTCTTGTATGTAAAGGGTTTGAAGCATAATCTTTTGAGTGTTGGACAGATGTGTGACAAAGGATATGATCTGAGATTCAAAGATAATGGGTGCAAGATCATGGAAAGTTTCAGAACTGTGATTTCTACCAGTAAGAAGACAAAAGGTAACATCTATCAATTGAGAGGAACTCATGATTATTGTTTATTGGCTCAGACAAATAAAAATTGGTTGTGGCATAGAAGGATGTGTCATATAAACTTTGATAGTCTGGTAAAGATAAGCTCAAGTCAGGCTGTGAGAGATTTACCAAAACTTGTGAAACCCTCCAACTCAATTTGTAAGGAATGTCAATTGGCAAAGCAAATAAGGACAAGTTTCAAGAGTAAAGAACAATTTTCTACCAGTTTACTGGATCTAGTGCATACAAATCTCTGTGGTCCTACAAGGGTGAGAAGTCTACAAGGTGACAGGTACTTCATCTTGCTTATTGATGATTATTCTAGAATGACTTGGGTTACTTTTCTAAGAGATAAATCAGAAGCCCTAGAAAATTTCAAATCTTTCAAGGCAATCGTTGAGAATGAAATAGATTTGAAGATCAAATGCTTGAGATCTGATAGAGGAGGTGAGTTCACATCAAATGAATTCAACATTTTCTATGAAGAGCATGGGATAAAGATACAAATGTCTGCGCCTAGGACTCCTCAGCAAAATTGAGTTATGGAAAGGAAGAACAAGACAGTTCAGGAGGCTGCTAGGACCATGATGAAGGAAGAAGGTCTTCTGGAAGTCTTTTGGAAAGAAGCTATTCACACTATTGTCTACATTCAAAACAGAGTTCAAGTGAAAGGTAATGGTACTAAAACTCCCTATGAATTGTGGTATGGAAGAATTCCCACAGTAAAATATTTCAAGGTCTTTAGAAGCATATTTTATATCAAGAGAGATGAAGATCTAGGAAAGTTTGATGCAAGATGTGATGAAGGAATCTTTCTTGGATACTCTACCAAGAGTAAGGCCTACTGGTGCTACAACAAAAGGCTCAAAAAGATTGTTGAAAGTGCAAATGTGAAGGTAGATGAAGGTAAGGAAAAGATATTAGACTTGAATTACTATAAACCAGATGAACCTAGAACTATCTTGAATGAAGAAAAAGATGAGCATGAAGATAGTCAAATTGAAGAAGAGTCTCTAGATAGTGTTGACAAGAATCCTAGGTATGTAAGGATTAATCATTCTGAGGATCAGATTATAAGTGACAAAAACAAAGGTGGGCTAACAAGAAGAAGAGGTGCAAAGAAATAAGTCAATTACTATTTGCTTTCAAAGATTGAACCAAAAAATGTGAATGAAGCATGCAATGACGAAAATTGGGTAAAGGCAATGGAGGAAGAACTACTGCAGATAGAGAAGAATGAAACTTGGGAATTAGTTCCTAGACCTGTTGACAAAAATGTTATTGGAACTAAATGGGTCTTCAAAAACAAGTTGAATGAAAATGGAGAAGTTTTAAGGAATAAAGCAAGACTTGTATGCAAAGGATATTCTCAAATTGAGGGAATAGATTTTGAAGAAACTTTTGCCCCAGTAGCTCAGATTGAAGCAATCAGAATGTTTTTGGCATTTGTAGCTCACAAAGATTTTAAGGTATATTAGATGGATGTGAAATCTACCTTCCTGAATGGTGAATTAGAAGAGGAAGTATACATTGAGCAACCAGAGGGATTCCAATTGTCAAATCAAGGTAATATGGTATACAGGTTAAAGAAAGCATTGTATGGACTCAAACAAGCTCCTAGAGCCTGGTATGCAAGGTTAGATAGGTATTTATTGCAATTGGGATTTAGTAAAGGTACTGTTGATAGCATTCTATACTTCAAAACTAATGATGATCAGATCTTGATTGTTGAGGTCTTTGTTGATGACATTATCTTTGGAGGAAATTAAGGTATGTGCATAAGGTCTGCCGGTGAGATGAAAAGTAAATTTGAAATGTCCATGTTTGGTGAAATGAATTTCTTTTTGGGTATGCAAATTAATCAATCAGATAAAGGAATCTTCATATCCCAGTCTAAGTATGTGAAAGAGTTGTTGAAGAAGTTTGGGATGGAAGACTCTAAACTAGTATGTACTCCTATGGTGGCTGGTTGCAAGTTGAGAAAAACTGATGAATCATCTAAGGCTGATCAGAGAAAATATAGACCCATGATTGGAGGATTGCTTTATCTAACTCAAACCAGACCTGATATCATGCATGCAATTTGTCTTGTTGCAAGGTTTCAAGCTGATCCAAGAGAATCACATGTTATGGTAGTCAAGAGAATTATGAGATATTTGAAAGGTACTATGGATTATGGCTTATGGTATCCAAAGAACAATGATTTCATTCTCAATTCTTATATAGATGTAGATTGGGCCAAAGATGTTGATGACAGGAAGAGTACAAGTGGTGGTGCCTTGTTCTTAGGTAATAGATTGGTCTCATGGCTAAGAAAGAAACAAGATTCAATATCTTTGTCAACTACAGAAGCAAAGTATATTGTGTTGGAATTAGGGTAGACAACTGAGAGGGGGGTGAATTAGTTGTCTTAAAACTTTAATGCTTGCTGCAGTTAATTCTTCTTTACCACTTCTTAATTGATTAATGATATAACCATGAAAATCAAGAATCAATAACACATGAGCAGACACACACTTAACACCAATATTTTTAACGTGGAAACCCATTTAAGGGAAAAACCACAGTGGGGGTTAACCCACAAAGATTATACTCTGTTAAACGTATTACAAAAGGGGAAGGCACATGCCTTCAGGCTCACTACCCACAACTTGCTGCTCAAAAGAAGGCTCACTGCCTACAAGAATGATTACAAAAGGATTACAGATTGTTTGAACTAATGAATAACATCTACCAATGTAAGAATTCAGTTCTGATTAAGCATAGAATACTGATCTTACACACTTCATATTTACTCTGCCCTGTTTACTGCTCTGCCATAATCTGAACCTTAGATCTCTTCTCTTTCACACTTCTTATCTGCCCTTTTTGCACTTACTCCATATTCACACAACATCTCTTAATACACTCGAATCCATCGGCTATATATATCCGCCTGAAGAAATTCAATCACTTTTCTGTCGGCCTTATGAAGAGCTTAACAAACAATACAAGTACTATGTTTTGTCAGCTGAAATCATACACCAATATTGATGCGTACCAAAAATAACACTTGCAGGTCACCATACATGTCAGCCACTAACATTATATCCCATACGTAACTCACCAAAACACTTCTACTAGATCCACACAATGATCTAACACAAGTCGGCATGTTCTTCACTGAACTGTTCTGTCATATTAGGACTCGGTACTCATATGCTTATAACTTTTAATCCCTTTGACACCAGAGGCTGAAATCTTGGATTTAGATTTTCTTGACATTCCTCTACACTCCCTCAGATTCGCAACACACAATTATTAACTAGAGAGATCCACTGACCAAAATACTAAACTCTGCCATACCATGTTCCTGTCTATCCGGACTGAACAAATCTTGGAACTGACTTCCGGTATGATCTGATACTTCACTATGGATGTGTGGAATGGACTTAGTTGCCATCAATGACAACACGACATGCCTTGCAGTGTCTCTTGCCAACAATCTCCCCCTTTGGCATTGATGGCAACACTTAGTGAAAAATGACTAAGTGTCATGACTGACTCCCCCTACTGTGTACATTTATATATTCTTTGATTGCTCCCCCTTTGATGGATTCTTCATTTTCTTTTATTTTTCACTGTCTCTCATCATTTTCTTTCATTTTTCACTATCTCTCACTCCCCCTTTGACATCAATGGAAAAGGGTGGGATCTACAAACCAAAATTTTCACAAGAAATCTGTATACAGGGCCGCATATGTACAAATAATCTATGTATTATATTTACATGAACTTGAGAATATCTACAAAATTATTTTTCAACTGCACAAGTTTAGAGGCCCAACTTCTTTTCATTCCATCCAAAATTGAGATGTGTCCACTTAGTAGGAATGTCTGTGTTTCTGCTTTCTTCAGATATGAAGGATCACCTGTCCGGACTACAACTTGAGCTTCTGATAAAGCAGTAAACATTGTTTCTAATTTGGGGGCAATCAATTCTCTGAGCTTACACATTCTCTCCACAATATTGCTCTTTTCTGTAACAAGTTTCTTTATTTCATCGATCAAGTTAATTTCTTGACACTCCTAACTTACCAGAGAAACTGTTAGAGGATCAAAATTTTGAGATAGATTCAACAATTATTGTTTCCGCTCCTTTATCTTCTTCTCAATATCCTCAATAACTTTGGGCCAAGATAGACAAAATTTGTAAACATCACCTCTATCATTAAGAGCATTTTGAATACTCTTTATACTGATATCAAGTATCTTTCTATCATTCCCTATTAGGACCTTTAGCTCACTAAATCTCTTATCCAAAAATTCATCCCAGACTTTAATCTCTGCAGACTTCTCAAAGGACTCAAAGTGTGTACTTACAGAATTTACAAGGTTCTTCAGATTTCTAGAGGGAGAATCAGATGGATTCTTCTAGAAAGTTGTTATTATCTTCTCTAATATACCAGATGCAAGGCCTAACAGCTCATTGTCCTCTATGTGAGATTTCAATATCTTTTCTCTTGCCTTGGCTTGTGTGAAAGATGCTATCTTCATCATATGGACTGGAGAGAGAGTATCTGGATTGATTGGTCCTTGAATCAGTTCTGGTTCATCAAACTCTAGCATTTCTTCACTCAGGAAACTCTTCACTGCATCTACAGCGTCTCTTGCCACAATTTCTGGACCACCTTCCTTTCCTTGAGTTTTCTCAGTGTCAATATCAGGACTATTTTGTTTGGGTGCATCAACATTTGCACCATCTTCTTCTACTTTATCTTCCTTACCCTTGACTTCTTCTTCCTTTTGTTGTGAGTCAACTTCAATGGGAATTTCTGTTTCCATGTTAGTTTCTGTGTTAACTCCATCTGTTTGATCCTGAGTATCCTTTTTGTCTTCAGCCTCTTCTAATTTCTGATCCTTGTTCTTCTCAAAGTCATCTTGAGTAGGACTTAGTGTCTCCACATAGGTTTGCTACACATTGATCTTTAATTTTTCAACATCCGGAATTGAGGAGTTAATTCCATCATTAGTCTCTTCTTCAACAATAGGAAGATTGTGTCTTTTCAATGCATTCAGGAGAATATCCTAAGTATCTTTGACTATCTCATCTGTTTCACCAAGCATGAGTTTATTCATTCTCTTCTTGCTCCTGAAGCCATCCTTTACTTCCCTGAATATCATGTTCATCTGATCTAGAGTAATCTAAGGGCACAGATTTATCAACACCTCCTCCCTAATCTCAATGTCTTTACCTTTAGCATTTTTTTTTCTTAACTCCAAAATATCTGCAAGACTTCTTGGAATTTCAGAAGTTATTTCAATCAAAGCCTTATTGTAGATGTTCAGATATTTGACAATGGCTTCCCCTAGGACCCTCTTATCAACATCACTATAATAATCAAATAATTCAGTCATTGGCCTTAAATTCCCATCTATAGTGACTGATTTGATGATGTCATCCATGAAGAGAGTAGGCTTTTCAACAAATATTTCAGTCTTTTGCCTCTTGCTTGCCCTTTTGTTTCCAAAGGGTTTTTCTTTAGTTACCTTGGCTATATTTGTGCCTGAGGTCTTCAACTCCTTGATCTCAATATCAGAATCAGTTTCTTCTTCATCATTTTCCATGCTTTATAATGTCCGGGTGGCCTTAGTTTTCACTCTTTTCCCTTCTTTTCTGGATGATTTTCCTTCATGTTTCTCAGGATTTGCAGGTTTTGGGAAAATAGGGGTAGTAGTAGAGCATCTAGTAGTTCTTAATGTGGAGGAGGATTCTACTAGAGCACTTCCTTGTTTCTTATCCTACTTCTCCTTCTCTTCCTTTTCAATTCTTTCCATGAATTGCCTCACAGCTTCCTTTGTGAGGCCTAAATTCTCAACTAACTACTCAACTTCTTTTCTTACTTTCCTTGTGGTTTCAGGTTTTCTGAGCTCAACATGCGGTTTTGCACTTAGCTCCTCATATGTCTCAAATCTTTCAACCGTTGTGTCTTTTGGCTTGCTCAAAAGGTGTTGAGCATACATATTCAAGATTTTTCCATCTACCTCATACCCCATGGGCATGATCCAAATAGTTTTGGGTTCTACTGCTTCCGTTAAGCACTGATCAGTGTCCATCATAAAACATATTTCATTCTTGTACTTTTCAACAACTGATTTAGGGAGTCTTTCTCTAGAATGCATCATATTCTAAAAATTCTTGAAGTATCCCCAGATTGCAGTTTTCTGTGCTTTATAGTCACCAATGCTGCATAGATGATCTTTGATCTGAATGGCAACTGGCTCATCATTTGTCCAGTGTACACCTTTTACTCCAGGTACCTCATTCATAAAGTAGAAAAATAAACATAGAACCAATGTACCATATTTAAAGGTGTTTTTCTTATCTTTCTTGATTTTGTTCAAGTTCTCAATTAGTTGGTTCTACAATAATTCACACAAGTCATAATTTGCATTTTCCTTTAACATTTTGTATGCAGCATATATGGTCATTCCGGAGACAGAGTTCTCCCTGCTAGAATGATAAATTTTGTAACCAATTACCATTGATGCAAACTTGACATTTGGATCAATAATATCATTGATAGTCACTGCCCTTTTGTCAAATTTGGCACCGGTTGCATATGTTACAGTCTAGTTCTTCACGGATTTTAGCATTGGTAAACCACCGGTTGAATTCAACCCAGTCTCAATCCTGATAGCATCCTTTGTAATTTTGAATGGTTTCAGCAGCCACAAAAACTCATCATGCATTCAGCTTAAAATATACCGGACCCACTCATCTTCATCGAATGTTGGAAACCCCATAATCTGAATGAAATGTTTTTCATGCAATGCCTTGTACTCAGGTTTAAGGTCGTGATTTTCATCCTTGAGATGACTCTCAAACAAATCTACATACCTTGAGTCCCCAAATTCATCTATGTTCGCATGAATATAGACCCTAATATCTTCAACATGCAGCACACCATACGAAACACTTGAAAATGCACCTAATGGGTCAACTTCTATTGATTTGTGTGGATGCTTTTTAAATTTGGGTCGAGGCCTTTTAGTAATATCAAAAACCAAAGGTGTAGCCATTGCAAAAGATTATAGGTTCAAAGCTTCGCAGATAAATACCATTTTCATGAAATTAGGGTTGGCAAGCAAATTCACCGGTCGCACTTCAAATCCTTGAAATCTCTGCTTAGACGCTATTCTTCCTACTCTCTTCGAATGCAAAGTGATTCAAATGAAGAGCGAACAACCTTTTATATTCTGTAAAACCTAATTTGCCTTTGTAATAAATGCTCTGCCCTAACACATCTGGTTACACTAGTTTTGCATGCAGTTGACCTTCAATTGCTCCGCAAATCGTTATATCCAATTCTTTTCTTCTGAAAAATCCTGTCAAATGATCTGCAATAATCCAAATTATTTTCTTTCATCATGCCAGATTCAGGCACCTACTTACTAGCTGGGGGAATTTGATTTTTAATGCTTCTCCCCCTGAACCAGAGCTCCTAATTCAATTCCTGGAGGAATTGTCAGCACCAAATTCCAATGCAGACCCATTACTATTGTTCATAACACTTTTCTTGACCCATGTCTTGCTCATTTCATTCTGGATCTCATTCACATCAATTTTGCCCTTGCCTTTGTCTTGTCTCTGCTCATCCATTTTTTTGTTTACCGGACCTCTTCTTTCATTATTCTTGCTTCTACAGAATTTTGCAAAATGACCAGATCGGTTACAATTGAAGCACACAACATTTCTTTGCCCATTTGATTGATTTCCTCTTGATCTACACTGATTAGCCAAATGTCCAAATCTATTGCATGCAAAGCATTTGCCATTGAAAGGATTATCATTTCCTCTGATGATTGAGTTATTCATTATCATACTTCTGCATTCATTGGATCTATGACCATACCTCTTACAATTGAAGCATTGATTGGAGAAGGATGGACTATTTTGATTCACTCTACTTCTGCATTGAGTAGCTCTATGACCAAATTTATTGCACTTGAAACAATTTCCATTGAAAGATGGATACCTTTGAGCATTAGGCTATCTTACCAGAGGTCTTCTAGGTCTGTTTCTCCTATTCCTTGATTAAGAACTTCTTTATCTGGATCCAGAGCTTTCACCTTTCTCATATCCAAGACCATGCTTATCATCAGCCTTCTTCTGACTCTCAAGAAACACTTCAAGTTTAGTTGAGCTTATCTTGAACTTCTCCTTGTATTCATTTGTAACTTTTAGGTCACGTTTGAGGATAACAATTTGCCTCTCAAGTTCTTCATTTTCCCTAATTTCTTGTAGATTAGACTCTAGATGGCCAATTATTATGTCCAATCTGCAACATTCTTCAATTCTTTCTTTCAGATATTGATTCAATTTTTCTTCAATCTTCTTTCTTTCTTCAATATCCTTGGTTAGCCTCATCACCTTGGATTCCATTTCATGTTTTGGAACAACAACTTCTTTTGCTGACTTCTCACATTCCTTTGTCTTCTCTTTCAGGGCCTTATCCATGTCATTGTCCTCATTCTATTTTCCTATTTGAAGAAGCAACTCCTTTCTCTTCCCATTAGATTTACTCAATTTTTCTTTTAGGATCTTAATGCAGTCTTCAGCATCCTTAAGATTTTCTTGTAGTTCTTTGACTTTTGCTCTGGACTAGTCAAGATCATCTAAAGCAAGTTGAAGTTGTTCTTTGAGATTGTATGAATCCATTGTAATACCTTCCCAGATCTTCCTCAAGATGTTAGGCTTCTTTCAAGGAACCTTGCTCTGATACCAATTGTTGGAATTAGGGCAGACAACTGAGAGGGGGAGGGGTGAATCAGTTGTCCTAAAACCTTAATGCTTGCTGCAGTTAATTCTTCTTTACCACTTCTTAATTGATTAATAATATAACCATGAAAAGCAAGAATCAATAAGACATGAGCAGAAACAAAAATAACACACTTGACACCAAGATTTTTAATGTGGAAACCCGGTTAAGGGAAAAACCACAATGGGGGTTAACCCACAAAGATTGTACTCTATTAAAAGTATTACAAAAGGGGAAGGCACATGCCTTCGGGCTCACTGCCCAGAGCTCACTGCTCAAAAAGAGGCTCACTGCCTACAAGAATGATTACAAAAGGATTACAAATTGTTTGAACTGATGAATAGCATCTTCCAATGCAAGAATTTAGTTTTGATTAAGCACATAATACTGATCTTACACACTTCATCTTTACTCTGCCCTGTTTACTGCTTTGCCATAATCTAGACCTTAGATCTCTTCTCTTTTGCACTTCTTATATACCCTTTTTGCACTTACTCCATATTCACACAACAACATCCCTCAATACACTCAAATCCATTAGCTATACATATCTGCCTCAAGAAATTCAATCACTTTTCTGTCGGCCTTATGAAGAGCTTAACAAACAATAGAAGTACTCTGTTCGGTCAGCTGAAATCATACACCAATATTGATGTGTACCAGAAATAACACTTGCAGGTCACCATACATGTCAGCCACCAACATTGTATCCCATACGTAACTCACCAAAACACTTCTACTAGATCCACACAAGGATTTAACACAAGTTGACATGTTCTTCACTGAACTGTTCTGTCATATTAGGACCCGGTACTCATAGGCTCATAACTTTTAATCCCTTTGACACCAGAGGCTAAAATATTAGATTTAGATTGTCCTGACATTCCTCTACACTCCCTCAAATTCACAACACACAATGATTAACTGGAGAGATCCACTGACCAAAATACTGAACTCTGCCATACCCTGTTCCTGTCTATCCAGACTGGACAAATCTTGGAACTGACTTCTGGTATGATCTGATACTTCACTGTGGATGTGTGGAATAGACTTAGTTGTCATCAATGACAACACATGACATGCCTTGCAGTGTCTCTTGCCAACTTATTGCAGCAGCATGTTGTTGCACTCAAGTATTATGGATGAAGCAGACTTTGAAGGATATAAGAGTTGTGTATGAAGATCCAATTGCAATATTTTGTGACAATACAAGTGCCATAAACATCTCAAATAATCCAATGATGCACTCAAGAGCAAAGCACATATCAATAAGGTATCACTTTTTGAGAGAGAAGGTGACAAAGAATGAAGTAAAGCTAGAATATGTGTCCACAAAGGATCAGATTGCAGATATTTTCACTAAACCTCTGCCTAAAGATACCTTTGAGTGTCTTAGAGAAAAGTTGGGGGTTCATTACCCCTCCTATCCTGAACTAAGATGCATAGGAATGCATCAATCCAGTGGAGCTCAAACTGTCATTTCTTGATCTGGATTGATGTTCTGAAGGCTACCTCTCAGGGGGAGTAGCTAAATGTTTCTGGTAAAGTAAATGGATCAAAGCAGCAGCATGCAAGTATGTGCCCTTTTCCATTGATGTCAAATGGGGAGAGAAATCATGTGAAAAACTTGAGAGGAGAAAGAATGGAGAGAATGCAGTGCAGATGTGTAAAGAGAAAGGGGGAGAATCTTGTTTTGATGGTCTTTTTAGTTTTTCACATCATATGTTGCCATCAATGACAAAGGGGGAGATTTTTGCAAGTATCTACCTAATTGGTGTTGTCATTAGTGTCAACTGTGCTCTTACTTTGTTGAGGATATTGAGAAAATTAGCCCCTCTGATGATAATAATGTGTTGCAGTAGAAACGGTGTATTACAGGCAAAAGAACAGTTTGGAAGAATGCTCTGCATTTCTTGTAGAACAAATATCTTTGCCTACAGATTGGAAGTTATTTAGAATCTTGTCTGAAGATGTTATATTCTAAGTTTGAGCCTCCGGCATGAAGAATTGAGAGAGTTATGTTCACTAGAGTGAAAACAACTTTTTCTGTGTATTTGGTGGTGACAAGGAGAAAGTATTTTGCTCTACATTAAAGTATTTTGGTCTGCAATTCTGGAAGTCTGTGGTGATGTTAAGTTCCTTCAACTGCAATGGTTTGTGATTTGGTGGTCTGCAAGCTATCTTTTATTTATGACAGTGGTTGATAGTGTTGTTCTTGTGCTTTGGTTTGAAGAATCTCATTGATAGAGTGGTTAGAGATCGTGCGGTTGTTCCTGGTGATTACAATGTGCTTGTGGATGTCTCTTGATCATGCTCCTACATTCAGATTGGTCTATAAGGTGTAAATTAGATCATGCATAAAGTGTGTTCTTGAGGATAATTGTGTTAACATCAGTTTTGGCCGACCTGGTGAAATTCATCATCTATAAAGGGGCATAAAGGGTACTCCAAATGCTATTTGGTTTTTGGGTTTGAAGCCTCCTATAAAAATTATGCTAGGAAAACTTGTTTTGAAAGGCTGCTAGGACAATGGAACAATTATGAAGGAATGACCATTATTTGATGGTTCAAGACTCAAAAGGTGTATTGGTTGAGTTTGTTTAGTGGTTTTAACCTTCTCTGCATCATAGCCCCAGGCCATCATGCAAGGGAGAAACAAGACCTGCCTCTATCAAATATTATGTTTTCTAGTGACTTCATCAAGCCATTTATGAAACCTTCATTACAATCCATCTTGCTTCTAATATAGATATTTAGATAGCTTATAGGACAATTAAATCCATCCTCTTCAAAATCTCTCCAGCTCCTCTAAACAAATGATGACTGAAATGTACTTTCATTAAACAAAGGGCTAACACATGGTTCAATCATATCCATCCAACTAAAATAATTATCATTTCCTGATCACTGGTCTTCTTTAAATTTACCATATAGATATGAAAAATGAAAGCATTCATATTTCAGTTGATAGTTGATATTGAGGACATCCTCATTTTTTGTTGAGTTAGTATCAAACCTAAAATAGTCTTACTCAACATTCTCTTGAAGATCTAACAATTTGATTTTACTTTCTAGCACTGTATCTAATAATTCAACCTGATGAAAGGTAGAGAACTGGGAAGCACTGATAGAATAGACATCTAAATTTTGATCCATTAATGAGGAGCCTATGTCCTTAAATACCTTTGCATTCTGAGCTAATGTTACTTCATTCTTTCCCTGCTTTAGTGGGTTAAGAAGGTCAATAACTTTGTTCTCCTATTTGTTAGCCTCTAAGGATTCTTCTTCAAAGATTGGATTATCTCTATATCCATAAGGTTCAACACTCCTTATTTCTAAAAAATCTAAAGACTCATCATAAAGTGGATTATGCCTTATATGCATTGTTTTCATACATTCTTTAGTATCATTGTCTTGATAGCTTATATCATCATCTGACTCAAATTTTCCACAACTTTGATATGAACATTTTGATAACTGCTCATCACTTTTGTACAATTGGTAGAAACTAATTTCACTTGATAATTAGGCTCAAAACTAGATGATTCCCTAGGAGATGAAATTTTATTATTTGATATTAGATATACCTCCTCATAAACAGGGGAAATATCCTCAAATTTTGCCATACACTCATAAGACAAAGAAATTTCTTCATTACCCTTACATCTTTCAATAGAATCATTTTTTACAAGGATGTGATCTATTTCCTCATTTATTGTTTTCCTATGTGTCTAAATATCATTTATCTCTTGAGTTACCCTATAGGGATCTGGGGATATCCATCCATCTTGACTAGGGGGGGGGAAATGAGTGATGGAATTATATAAGCTTTGAATTCCATTATTCTGATCACAATCCCTACTCTTCCCTGTGTTTTTCACATATTGAATTTCATGTATTGACCGATCTAATATGGGCTCATTTGAACTGTCTTGTTTATTTTCCTTTTGGCAAATGAGAACACAATTGGATCCATTTTTCTCAACATAATTATTTCCTATAGACTCACAATCCTTTATCCACGTATGTTTTAGATTTTTCTCTATATCCATGGCCAAAGAATATGCTTGTCTCCAAAAGATAACTATCTTCTTCATTGAATGCACCTAGATATGATTAAACACATAGCCTCATTAGGTCTATTATTTTCAGGGATATCCCTTACTATTTTGGAAGATCTCAAATTAAAATATGAGACTGATTCCTTTTCAACCTGAATGAGCCTTTTAATCAACAAACCAACATCTATTCTTTCACCAAACTGCTCCATGAAAGCTACTTTTAAATCTTGCCAGGAAGAAATAAACTAATTGGGTAAATATGCAAACCAATCTCTAGCTTCTTCTTTAAGGGTTTGAACAAACAATTTTATGACTACATAAACCCATACTCTAGAAGCCACTTGTCAATTTTCTTCCTTTCTGCGGTCATTTAGTGGGACCTCTTGGTGAAGCTTGGTGGAATGGTGGAAGCCATAGAGAAGTCTCCATGTAGCGCTAGAGACCCACCACTACTTTTCATTGCAACTGAAGAACAGTTGCTTTCCAGCTGGCGCCCTTTCCACAATTCCGTAGGCGATTTCTTTATTGATATTTTAACATCGACAAAATATTGGAAGCGAATCAACATTTGCCACCTGTCAAAAAGGAGTTAGTGTGGTCCGACCCTCAGTTTATTATTTTAAAACAACCTTCGTTTACTAGGAAAGAAGGGGCCACAGGACCACCAAAGGGTTAATATGTAAAAGAATTTTGATATTTTTGAAAAATATTAGGCACAGGGCGGAGGCGGTAAACTATATAGCAAGGGGCCAATAATTAACATACCTCAAGGCATAATGAAGCTACTAAAGAACTAAGCAACGGGCGATGAACAGTCAACCTAAGAATATAACAAAAGTGATTTTCATTATTCTCGACACAAGGGTTTATGGTTTAAGGGGTATTACTCAGAGTATTTTCACTATGCAAAAACCCTAGGCCAGAGACCTTCTAACATGATGATACAAGATTTGGGCCAAATACCAGAACCAGGGAAAAAGTTTATAGGGTCCCATCACCTAGTAGGCTACCATCATAATTGGAAAGGGGTGTTTTATTTCTTTTCAATTATTAATTAACATAATTTAAATTTTTCTAATGGTGAAGGTTGTATACTCCATAGTAAGTTCACAATTTAGAAGGGATAGGTTTTTAAATAATATATCAAAGACAAATGAAAAGTAGTATCTTTGTTAAATGTTGGCATAAGGAAGGTTCCATACATTAATTTGGTCTCTCTCTGTGTCTATATATGTATGTATGTATGTATGTATTACTCTCTGTGTGTCTATGTTTGTGTATGTGTATGTATGTATGTATGTATGTAATCACATATACATATACATACATACATATATTCAAAAATAAAATTGATTAAAAGGTGGTTTTGTATTCAAGGGTTTGTGGAGGGATTTTGTAGTTTAGAATATTTGCAAATGAAGAAATATTTTCTCAATATTGTATAAGCATAAGGTATAAAAGTGCTTATTTTTCCTTTGATATTTTCTCATTTTATATATAAGCAAACCTCACCTATGCACATATCACCATAATTTTTTGTATCATTTTTTTTGGAGCAAGCTAGAAGACTAGCTTATTCCATTAGGTCTTACCCCTCCTAGACTAGGTTGTGCATGTAGTTATGTCCCTTAGATTAGACTGTACCCACCAACTAATCCTACCAATTCAAATTTAATTTCACACTTTCTCAAGCTAATCCATTCAAATAATTTAACTAGTACCAAATATGTTAAATGTCAATACACTTCAAATTAAGTATCAAGGATATTGTATTTAGGTGAGTCAAGATCATGATGGGCCAAACAATGCAATGCCAAATAATCTGTTAGATAGAAAAGTGCTAACATTTGGATGGAAAGCTAACATTTATAGTTCAAATTTGAATTTCCTCAAAAAATGTCTTGGGATTACCTTGGATTTAGGCAATTAGGAGTCCCAGAACTTTCAAAAAACTTGCATGTTAGATCCTAAAATTTTCCATGCCTTTGCCCTCAAAGATAACAAACAGAATTTTAAGCAAATTTAATAAAGCTAAAAGGATTTATAGAGTAAACTCTCACAATTTTAAAAAATATAATTTATTCTTCATTACAACTTTAATACTTAATTATTATTTATTTCCTACATATACTACATTTGAATTTTTTATTTTTATTATAATTATAATTCACATGGTGATCTCATACTCCTTTTCCCTAAGTGAAACCTATGCCCTTCCTTTGGCCTCATCAGAGGATTTTACTAATCTTTCTCAAGCTGCATTGACTAGTCCTTCTATAGGTGTGACTATTTTGTGTGGTGGTGGCTAATCTACCCCTAGGGAAACCTATGTTCATGTTCCTTTATTTTTGTTTGGGACATATGCTTCTGGCTTTGGAATTAATGTTGTGGGTCACAATAATGAGTCTTCTCCATTAGGTTTAGGTGTCAATGTTAATGCTCATGGCAATGGATCTCCTACTCACATTTATGGTTCTAAGGATTCATTACAAAATATAGGGAATCTTTAATACATCTGCTATAGCTATTGATGGTTTTCACCCTATGTTTAGTTTGGCCATGGACATTGGCTCTATGCCCTACTTCTTAAAAGTGTGACCTATGCCTAGTTCTGATAGTGCTATTCCTTGCTCATTTTCAACAACTATTGGAAGAGCTTCTACAATTATTGTGGATGTGTCTCACCCTCCTTCACATGGCAAGGTAGAGCCTCTTCCTTGTGATCAATCCTCCCTTCTTGTGGTTCTTTGATAGGACATTATTGATAATGAGGATTTCTATGCTAAAAGGGGGCAAATTTGTAGATTTAATTATTTATGGCTTAGCCTCCCTGATTTACATCAGTGGCTTTAAAAAATTGGCATCCTCTCATGAGAATAGACTTGATATTTACCCCTATGCCAAGGGGTTATTTATTATGTCCTTTGACTGGGCCTCTCATAGCGATGTGTTGATGGATGGAAGGTTGTGGTTGTGGGTCCAACACTCCCTTATGCTCAAGCCTCAATTACCATCTTTCAACCCTCTCATTGAATCCCTTAATATCATGTTGGTTTGGGTCAAACTATCTAATCTTCCTCTCCATTTTTGTTGTGATTCTTATTATGAGGTGATTGGCAAGGCTATCGGAAGCTTTTTGAAAGTTGATTTATCTACTTCACATTACTCCTGTTAAGAATAGGGAAGACAACTGAGAGGGGAGGTGAATCAGTTGTCTCAAAAACTTTTAACCTTTGCGATAACTTAAACTTCTTTACCACTTATTAACAGATGAATGATATAACCATGAAAACGTGAATCAATGACACATGAGAAAAAACAAATCAACACACATAAAACCAGAATTTTTACATGGAAAGGTTAAGGGAAAAACCATGGTGGGGGTTAACCCAAAAGAATTTATACTCTGTTAAAAGTATCACAAATAGGGAAGGCACATGCCTTCAGGGTGCACAACCCAGAGCTCACTGCTCCAAGAGGCTCACTCCCTATAGAGATGATTACAAGAAGATTACATAATGTTTGAACTGATGAATAGCATCTACCAATGTAGAAATTTAGTTCCAGTTAAGCACAGAATACTGATCATGCACACTTCATCCTTATTCTACCCTGTTTCACTCTTAGGCCATAATTCGAGCTTAGACCTTTATCTTTGCACTTCTTTCTTCCTTTTTCATACTTACACCATCACATCTTCACACATACACCTCAAAACACTCAAATCCATCGACTATATATATCTGTATCAAGAAATTTAATCAACTGTAGTCGGCTTCAAGAAAACTTAGAACATTTGTTAAGAACTCTGCTCTGTCGGCTGAATCTATGCACAATCAACAACACAAACCAAAAACTTGTGTTCTCAAATCATCAATCATGTTGGCCAATACCATTGATTATCACAAATTACTTAACCAACAACTTTTCTTCATCCAGACCAAGATCAAATACTAGGTTGGCCTGTTCTTTTTCTAATTGTACCGACTAATTGGAACTCGATACTCAAATGCTTATAACTTTTGAATCCTTCATCACCGGAGGCTAAATTCCTGGATTTAGATAGTCCTGACAATCCTTATTACTTCCTCAGATCCACAACACACTGTGATTTACCACCGGAGAGATCCAGACCAAGATACTAGACCCTGTCACATGCTCTGTTTCTGACTACCCGGACTTAGACAAATATTCACTCTGACTTTTGGTATGAACAAATTATGTAATGCAGATGTGTAGGATAGACTTAGTTGCCATCAATGACAACACCTATTATGCGTAGCAGTGTCTCTTGCGAACAATCTCCCCCTTTGGCATTGATGGAAACACTTAGTGAAAAATGACTAAGTGTCGAAACAACTCCCCCTTACTATGTACACTTATGCTTTCAACTATTCTCCAGTGCTCCCCCTTTGTTGGATTCCTCATTTTTCACTGTCTTCACTCCCCATTTGACATCAATGGCAAAGGCTGGACTTTTTGGATGTAACAATTCCATAATCTCACATTCCTCCACAATGAAGTGTATATGTAATACAGCTTTATAGTCAGGAGTAAATATTGCCTTGTGGTCCAGTAGTTCCAATATCTGTAATTGAGCATCAAACTCAACAAAATCAGCATACCAAAATTCACCAAAAATTTTATGTACATGGGCATTTATACAAACAACCCTATGACTTATTTACATGAGTTTGAACACATCACCAAAGACATTCTTTAACAATGCCAACTCATTGTCCCAACTCTTCTTCATGTTGTTCAAAACTGAGATGTGACCACTGAATAAGAATTCTTGAGACTATGCTTTCCACAAGTCAGTAGGATCACTTGACTTAGCAACAGCTTGGGCTTCTGTCATGGTATTGAACATTGCTTCCAACTTGGGGGAAATTAGTCCTCAGAGCTCACTCATCCTTGCCTCAATGCTCTCCTCTTTTGTCAATTTCTTTATTTCTTTAATCGAGCCGATTGCCTGACACTCCTTGCTTGCCACAAATGTTGTCACAGGATCAAAAGATTTGGATACACTTGATAGTTTTTGCTTAGACTCCTTTATTTTATCTTCAATGTCCTCTATAGCTTTAGGACAAGATAAACAAAATTTATATACATTCCCTCCTTCTGTAAGAGCATTTTAAATATACTTATCACTAGTATCCAGCACAATTCTATCTAATGCAATCATCCATTTCAGGGTATCAAATCTTTTATCCTTGAATTCATTTTGAACCTTGACCTCTGTAGACTTTTTAAGAGATTCAAAATGAGAACTTATAGATTTTATTAGACTTTTCAACTGGCTGGAGGGAGATGCTGAAGAATCCTTCTGAAAGGTAGGCATGATCTTCTCCAAGATTCTTGATGCCAGACCAAGTAGCTCACCATCTTCTATGTGAGACTTCAAAATGTCTTCTTTGGCCTTAGCTTGTGTGAGAGAGGCCCACTTTATCTTCTAAACTGGTGAAAGACTATCCAAATTGATTGGACCTTTCAACTCTTCTGCAACTAGTTTATCATTTTCCAAAATTTCTTTCACTGCTTCTGCAGTGTCTCTTGCCCAAGATGCTGATGTATCTATTTTGTCCTTACCGGTACTGTCAACCGGATTGTCTTGCTTGGGCTCTTCCTCAACCTTTGCCATCTCTTCTTCCTTTTCATTTTTGTCCTTGGCCTTTTCTGCTTTTTGGTCCTTAGCTTTTTTTGTTCCATGCTCTTTATTCTTCAATGAATCATCTTCAGTTTGAGCATCTGTTTCAACATTCATCTCTGTATCTTCTTTGCTGAATTGATTCAAAGGAGTTTGAATACATCCTACATCATTAGTTTTATCTATCATCTTTTCATCTTCTTTTTTTGTTGCTTCCTCTTCTGGAACAGAGGAGTCATCTATCTCAGTTTGTTGCCCATTGATCTTCAATTCTTCAACATCCGGAACTGATGTGCCATCAGCAGGTTCATCTAAAATCACAAAGAACTTGTTCTTGTCCAATGCCTTCCTTAGAATTTGTTTAGTTTCTTGGACAAATTCATCTATGTCTCCAATCATTAACTTGTTCATTCTTTTCTTGCTTCTAAATTCATTTTTGACTTCTTTAAAATTTTTATCTGCTTCTCTGCTGGAGATCACCGGACATAAATTGGTTAACACATGTTCCCTCATTTCCATATCCTTTGTTTTGGCAGCTTCCTTTCTAATTTCCAAAATGTCTCTCAAACCTTTTGGAACTTTAGACAAAATTTCTACTAGTGCACCGTTGAATACATTAACTATTTGATAGTAGCATCTTCCAAGAGTCTTGTCAGCATCATTCTAAAGATCATAGAATTCAGTTTTTGGTTTTAAATTACCATCAACAGTGATTGTTTTGACAATGTCCTCCACAAAAGGAATTGGCTTCTCAACATCAGCTTCTGATTTCTACCTCTTATATGTCTTTTTTCTTTGCTTCTCCTTAGATACTTTGACTGATTTAGTACCTGTGACTTTTAGCTCTTTAAGCTCATCATTTGAATCTATCTTTTCTTCATCCTCTTTTTCCATACTACCATATGACTTCTTTGCCATTACTTTTGTACTTTTTCTTTCTTTCGGTTCCTCTATTCTGACAGGTTTTGTTTGAACAGGGGCAGCAGCAGAACTTCTGGTTTTTCTAGGTTGGCTGGTGGAGACTTCGAGAGCACTTCCTTGTTTCTTATCCTGCATCTGCTTCTCAAATTTTTCTATCTTTTCTCTATTCTGCTTCACAGCTTCCTTAGTTATGCAAATTCTTTTAGCATACATTTCTACTTGCTTTTGAACTTTCCTCTTGATTTTAAGATTTCTGAGCTCAACATGCAGTTTCAAACTGTGCTCCTTATATGTCCCAAATCTCTCCACAGAATCATCCTTGGGTTTGCTCAAGAGATGTTGAGCATACATATCTAAAATTTTCTCATCTACCTCATACCCCATGGGCATGATCCAAATAGTTCTTGGTTCTACTACTTCCATTAAGCATTGATCAGTATCCACCACGAAGCAGATCTCATTCTTGTATTTCACAACAACCGATTTAGGAATTTTTTCCCTAGAATGCATCATACTCTGAAAATTCTTGAAGTAACCCCAGATTGCAGTTTTCTGAGCTTTAGAGTCACTAATTTTGTTCAAGTGCTCTCTTATTTGTATAGCAACAGGTTTGTCATTTGTCCAACACATGCTTTTCTTGTCGGGCAACTCATTCATGAAATAGAAGAACAAACATAGGATTAGTGTACCATATTTGAAGGTGTTCTTCTTATCCTTCTTTACCTTGTTCAAATTTTCCATCAGATGGTTCTGCAATAGCTCACACTAGTCATAATCAACATTCTCTCTCAACATCTGATAGGCTACATAGATAGCTATACCGGATACAGAATTTTCCCTACTGGAATGATAAATCTTGTATCTAATCACCGTTGAAGCAAATTTGACATCCGAATTAGTGATCTCATTTATAGTCATTGCCCTTTTGTCAAACCTTGTATCGGTAGCATCAGTTACCATTTGATTCTTTACTGCTTTCAACATTGGCAATCCACCAGATGAGTTTAACCCTGTCACAGCCTTAATGGTATCCTTGGTGATCTTGAAGGGTTTCATTAGCCATATAAACTCATCATACATTTGGCTTAGCACATACCAGACCCATTCATCTTCATCGAAGGATGGAAACCTTATAATCTGAATGAAATGTTTATCGTGCAGTACCTTATACTCATGTTTAAGACCGTGAATTTCATCCCTTAGATGACTCTTGAACAAATCTACAAACCTTGAGTCCCCAAATTCATCTATGCTCACATGAATATAGACCCTAATATATTCAACATGCAATACACCATACAAAACACTTGAAAATGCACTTAACGGGTTGACTTCTACTGATTTGTGTGGATGCTTCTTGAATTTTGGTCGAGGCCTTTCAGTGATATCAACAACCAAAGGTGTGGCCATTGTAGAAAATTACAAGTTCAATGATTCACAAAAAATACCTTTTTCATGGAATTAGGGTTAGCTGATGAATTTGTCAGTCACACTTCAAATCATTGAAATCTTAGCTCAGGTGCTCTTCTGCTCACTCTCTTTGAATGCAAAGTGATCCAAATGATGAAAGGATGACCTTTTATGCTTCGCAAAACCTAATTCTCCATTGTAATAAATGCATTTCCCTAACTTCATTCAGTTACTCTATTTCTTGATGCAGTTTCTCATGAATCGCTCTGTAAATCACCATATCCACTTCTTTTCTTCCAAAAATCCTTTCAAAAGATCTGCAATAACCCAAATTAGCTTCTCTCACCGTGCCAGATTCAGGCACCTACTTACTAGCTAGGGGAATTTGATTTTTAATGTAGCTCCCCCTGAGCCAAAGCTCCTGATTCAATTCCCAGAGGAATTATCAGCACTGGATTATGATGCAGATCCATCACCTTCATTGTTTGCATCTTTCTTCACCCACGTTTTATTCATTTCTTTCTAGATCTCATTTACATCAATTTTGCCCTTACCTTTGTCTTAACTCTGCTCATCCAGTTTTCTGTTTACCGGACCTCTTCTTTCATTATTCCTGCTTCTGCAGAATCTTGCAATATGACCAGATCGATTACAATTGAAGCATACAACATTTCTTTGCCCATTTGATTGATTTCCTCTTGATCTACACTGATTAGCCATATGTCCAAATCTATTGCATGCAAAACATTTGCCATTTCCTCTATTGTTAGAGTTATTCATTATCATACTTCTACATTCATTGGATCTATGAACATACCTCTTACACTTGAAGCATTGACCGGAGAAGGATGGACCACTTTGATTTATTTTGCTTCTGCACTGAGTAGCTCTATGACCAAATTTATTGCAATTGAAACAATTTCCATTGAAAGATGGATACCTTTGACCATTAGGTTGTCTTACCGGAGGTCTTCTAGGTCTATTTCTCCCATTCCTTGATTGAGAATTTCTTTTCTAGATCCGGAGCTTTCACCTTTCTCATACCCAAGACCATGCTTATCATTAACCTTCTTCTGACTCTCAAGTAGCACTTCAAGTTTAGTTGATCTTATCTTGAACTTCTCCTTGTATTCATTTGCAACTTCTAGGTCATGTCTGAGAATGACAATTTACCTTTCAAGTTCCTCCTCATTATAGCTACATTCTTGTAGATCAAATTTTAGGTGACCAATTGTTCTATCCATTCTGCAGCATTCTTTTGTTCTTTCCTTCAGAGTTTGTTTCAGGTTTTCTTTAGTCTTCTTCCTTTACTTAATTTCTTTGGTTAGCCTCATCACCCCAAATCCCATCTCATGTTTTAGAACATAAACTTCTTTTGTCAGCTTCTCACATTCCTTTGTCTTTTCTTCCAAAGCCTCATTCATGTCATTTTATTTAGTAAAATTAGCTAGCTGGTGAACTAGCTCCTTCCTCTTTTCCATACATTTTTTTAGTTTTTCTTTTAACATCTCAATGTAATCTTCAACATCTTTAAGGTTTGCTTTCAGTTCATTTACTTCTGCTTTGGACTGATTAAGATCTTCTAAAGCCAATTGAAGTTGTTCTCTGAGTAAACCCATTGAAACTCCTTCCCAGATCTTCCTCAAGCTGTTAGGCTTCTTCTAAGGAACCTTTCTCTGATACCAATTTTTAAGAATAGGGCAGACAACTAAGAGGGGGGGTGAATCAGTTGTCTCAAAAACTTTTAACCTTTGCTGTAACGTAAAGGTGAATCAATTGTCTCAAAAACTTTTAACCTTTGCTGTAACTTAAACTTCTTTACCACTTATTAACAAATGAATGATATAACCATGAAAGCATGAATCAATAACACATGAGTAGAAACAAATCAACACACATAACACCAAGATTTTTATGTGGAAACCTAGTTAAGGGAAAAACCACGGTGGGGGTTAACCCACAAGAATTTATACTCTATTAAAAGTATTACAAATGGGGAAGGCACATGCCTTCAGGGCGCACTGCTCCAAGAGGCTCACTACCTACAGAGATGATTACAATAAGATTACAAAATGTTTGAACTGATGAATAGCATCTACCAATGCAGAAATTTAGTTCCGGTTAAGCACAGAATATTGATCTTGCACACTTCATCCTTATTCTGCCCTATTTCACTCTTAGGCCATAGCCCAAGCTTAGATCTTTATCTTTGCACTTCTTTCTACCTTTTTCACACTTACACCATCACATCTTCACACACACACCTCTCAAAACACTTGAATCCATCGGCTATATATATTCGCATCAAGAAATTCAATCAACTGTAGTCGGCTTCAAGAAAACATAGAACATTTGTTAAGAACTCTACTCTATCGGCTGAATATATGCACAATCAACAACATGGACCAAAAACTTGTGTTCTCAAATCATCAATCATGTCAGCTAGTACCACTTATTATCACAAATTACTTAACCAACAACTTTTCTTCACCCGGACCAAGATCAAATACTAGGTCGGCCTGTTCTTCTTCTGACTGTACTGACTAACTAGAACCTGATACTCATATGCATATAACTTTTGAATCCTTCATCACCGGAGGCTAAATTCTTAGATTTAGATAGTCTTGAAAATCCTTATTAATTCCTCAGATCCACAGCACATTATGATTTACCACCGGAGAGATCCAGACCAAGATACTAGACCCTGTCACATGCTCTATTTCTGACTACCCAGACTTAGACAAATATTCACTCTGGCTTCCGGTATGAACAACTTATGTAATGCAGATGTGTAGGATAGACTTAGTTGCCATCAATGACAACACCTGTCATGCATAGTAGTGTCTCTTGCCAACAACTCCCACATATCTTATGCTCACATTCTAGTGGATATCAACATAACCAAGCTCCTTCTAGTGGATGTAGTCATGTAGGTGGTGGATCAACCATGGATCTAACCTCTTGATTATAGAGGTCTCCCATTCCACTGTTAATGTTGCTTTTCTATTAGACATTTTGATTCAAACTTCATGATTTCTAGCTATAAGGTTTTGTACATGGATAAATGGAGGTATAGTTCCCTTCCCCACAACCTAACCATTAACCTTGATGATTATGACTCTTTATTGGATTAGCTTTCTCTTGTTGAGCCTCTACATGTTGCCTCTAATGTTGCTTTAGATATTTCTATATCTATCAGTTATCCTCCTCTAATCATGTACTTGTAGATTTTATGATTGATTATTTCATCCCTCTTATGGTGGATGTTGTTATGGATCCTACTCATATTGTGCGTAGGATTCCTACATCCAATCTATGGCTATCCATGCTTGCTTAAATTAATTCATCTCTAGTTAGGTGTTGTTAGTCCTCTCCTACTCATTTGGTGCTCCAATTTAGTGTGCCAAAGGTAGATTCTGCTCCTCTATGCCCTCACTCTAAGGTTGTGGGAAACTTTACTTCATCAATTGTAGTTCAAATGAGGAAGCAAGGTCTTCTTAAATCTATTTTAGGATCCCACACTTAGGTCAAGGGTGTGTGGGTTGCCAAGTTAAGGTTAGGGATTGTGTAGGCCTTTGGCTCCTTTTTCCTATGAAGCTATTGGTTTGATGTGTTTATGTAGTTTCATCTCTTCTTACTTTTTTGTTAGGTTGTTTCTTGTTGATCATGTCATCTCTCAGCTATACAAGGGTTTGGGCCCTTTCAAAAACTGACTTTTAGAGATAATCAAAATTTTAAAGATTATATATTGAAAAACACTCATAAGTTTCAAACTATGTTATTTTCAAATCCAAAAGTTGTCACCCTCTAGCCTTTTTTTGCTATAGGTCTTTTTTTTAAGTCTTAAGCTTTTAAATTTTTTGACTAGGTTAGGTTATTCATTAGTTGTCATGTTTGATCATATAAAATGACTTGATTCGCAATAGTACAAAAGCATATTTATAATTGCATTTGTACGTTATTACGCATTGATTCATCATCTAGGAAGTTTTGCATGGCATGTACTCAAACTTGTTCATCAATGATAGGGATCGACTAGTTATAAGGGAGTTTCTACAATTTTTCTCTCTGCACTATCAATTTCCCCAAGGTGCTTCTCAACATAAACAATATTTAAACACATTTATTAATAGGTCTTGTTGATTTATAGAAGTACATGGCATTCTATTATAGGGAGACCTAACCACATGTGTGGATTCACTTCTATTATTTTTACTTTTACTAAGTTAAATTTAAATAATAATTTTATTCTCATGGATTCAATTGAAAATATCAATCCATTAAAAAGTAAGAGATGCATTTGATGTAATGACCAAATCCAAAAAATGGTTGTTATTTTCTTGATTATGTGTGAATTCAAATGTGGAAAATGAACTTCTAACTTTGATCACCCTATCCTCTAAATATGGTGTTTGGGTGCAATGAATTGAGCACAAGGATGTCTTAGTTGTTTTCCAAAAGTGCCACAAGTTTAGCCACTCTACTATTTCTTTCTAGGTCAATAAGAGGAAGCAAAATCTATGGAGGAAGGATAAACATGTGTTTTTTCTTCCTCAAGTGAATGAAGATTTTTTTCCATAGAGAAGCCTAAAGTGGCCAGCCACTTGGAAAAGATCACAGGTGTTGCTTCAAATGTTAGAATGGAAAAGGTGACTAGTGGGGGAAGGAAAATTTTTAGTGGTTTCTTGGAGGATCCCTCCCCTTCATAGGTAGTCCAAAATTATTCATGCTCCCCCTCTGCATTCAAGCGAAAGAGGAAAATTGAGGATTCAAGTCTAAAATCTTAGTCTAACAAGAGGGTTTCAAGAAGCACATTGAAATCCTTTGAGTTAGGTATGGAAACTATAAAAGAAACATCAACTAGGAAAGAAATTTGCTTCAACAATTTAATGGGAAAGACCACTACTAGTGTCTAGGCTTCTCTAACACTTTATAGGTCTAATCCACCTAACTAGGTTTTGTTGGATAGCATGTCCTAATTTGTATGCTTCAATTTAATTTTGTGAGTTGTCTCAATGCTATTAGTGTTGTTTAAAGCTATTAGTTTATAGCCCTAGTGTTGTTGGTCTATGTAGTAGTTTCTTTTTTATATGTGTCTTTGTAAAAAGATGGGTCTTTCAAAAACCTACCTTTACTCTTTAATAAAGTATTATATTTAAATTTCTAAAAAAATACTTAAAATGACAAATATCTTTTTAAGTGATATATTTCTAAATATTAGTTATTCCTTTCATAACATACTATTCAAATTATATTAATATTTAATTAAGAAAAACTATCCAAATTATACTAGTGTAATTAAGAAGTATAAAAAATATTATCAAATTTTAAATTAAAAATTAATATTTTATATGGTGAAAAGTTCAAAGCATTACCTTTGCCATAATCTCTTGAAAAGATCTTAATAATATCTGTAAACTTAATGTTGCCACCAGTGAAGCAAACACTATACCTGCCTGTATAAAGATAGTGTTTTATACAATTAAAAATGGATATATTTTTCTAGAAATCAACATTTGAAGGTCTATTTATTTAACTCTATAAATTAGAAAATGTAATATTGAATGGACCAACAAAATCATAAATTATCCACAATGTATTGTCATGTATGTAACTCTTGATTATATTTACACTAAAATTTGTGTACGTCAAGAATTGTAAGACACTTGACTTGTTTCTCTTAAGTAAGTGAAAAGATTTCTTGTGCATGCTAATTAGTCATCATAGTTTATTTTGAATTGATAGATAATGCAAGAGCTAAAGCCCATGTTCCATTCAAAATGTAGTTGTACTTCCTAAGAGTTAGATTCTAATAAGCTAGCAAGAAATGAGTGGATGCAAACAACAATTATATTATTAAAATGATTTAATGAAGTTTAGCATATCATGTTAATTTCTATTTAGTTTAGTTTTGGATTCATTTTGATGAAAATTTGTAATATAATTATTTATTAAGAGGTGACATATTTTGTATTAAGATTGGCTTATGGATTGATTTTTATTTATGCATATTTCATTCCTTTTACATATATTCTTTAATATTACCATTTATTAGTTATTTATCCATTTCCATTCACACACATCTCTATACATTTGCTCTATGTCTTAATTTGATCATTTTATCCATGTGTTTCACTTACACACCACTTGAGATTGAATCTAGTTCAATTCTTAGGAATGCAAGATTAAACATGATTTCAAATCTTCAAATTCAAATTCCAAAATTCTCACTTTTCACTAGTTGTTGTGAGCCAACTTGACATGCATTTGTGTGACTTATTATTGTGTTTTGGTATTTAAAGACATCCAATATACATTTATTATCATGTTGGATAAAATTTAATCATATGAAAAAATAAGGATAAATTACTAGAGCACACTTTGTTTTTTAAGGGACAAAGAATCATAATCTACATTAGAATCATATATGTCATTTGCTCATTTATGCATGCTATCTACGATTATTCACTCATAACCATAATGTTGGTCCATCTAGGAGGTTGAACTAGGAGAATTTGACTCTAGAGATATAGAAATCTCCTCAAAGGTGTTTGTAAACGTTGCCTTGATAGATTCAGATATAGAGAAGGTGAAGGTGAACAAATTTCTACACATACAGTCTATTGGTTCATTCCCAGACATCAAATCAAGGTTGCAACACCTAGGTTTGCACCTGATGGACTTATATTTGAACCAAAATAAATTTTGAGCTTACACAAAGATCAAGACATCTTCCAAATTGAATGCATCAATTTATGTACCTTTAGTGAATGATTTAATCTTAACATCAACAATGTTTATTCATCTTTGTTCTCAAAGCTAAGTGCAGCTATCCTCCTATTTAATTTCTAAATATCCATAGCATATTTATTGATAGCATACTTATTGACCTAACTCCTAATTAAATCTAGGTTAATTATATTCTTATTAATTGCATTTATTTATTTATCGTAGGTTTATATAAAAGGGATTTTATTTCCTTACATTTATGGTGAACCTGACATACCTAGGCCCCCTAGGGCTTTTCCTTAGGGTTTATCCTTCTTTGCAATTAGGGTTTCACATCTTCATTTTTTTTATTTCTTCATCATATAATTTCTAGGGTGTGCAAGAAGTTGAGTCCACTTTTTGGCCAAAAAGTGGTAGTGTTTTCCCTAATTTTTAGAATTTGTCACATTCGACCTAGAAATTTGAAGCACTTAAAGGTGGAATCTTGAAAAAGTCAGTAAACATGAAATGTAGTACTCGGAGTCTAGTTTCCAAATATATAATTTTTTTAATACCTAAACGATACAAATTGATTTTTAATAGGGATTTCTAAATACCACTGTTTAAAAGTCACTTTTTTCTAACTATACCATGCATGTGTACATCATCCATATTTTGACCTAAATAATCATATTTTTCTAAATCCTTTTGGGAAAAGATTTGTAACTCACCGAAGCAAGTTTTTCATATTTTTTGTAATTTTTTATTGAAAATTTTTTTTGTTAATTTTTTATTGGCCATTTTTGGTGTTTTAAAAAACCGTCATGTACGTCATGCATAAGATGACTTAAACTTATCATTTTTTGAAATTTTTTTCCAAATTGAAAAGAATTGTTTGAAGTACGTTTTCATACTTTTTTTTTACAAAAAATTATTTCAATAAAAAGTTATTAAAATACTAAAAACCCTGATAATTCAAGTTTATGGACTTGTTTCATCAGAAACTAATTGAAAAATAGGAAAAATAATCCAATTGTAAAAAAAATACATATTTGGAATCTACACTGTCTCATCTATAATGGGTTTTAATTTCGTCAAAAAAACTGCAAAAAAGGCCTTCAGACATATGCTCAAAGTTACTATTTTGTTGTGACATTGACAGGACCTTCAACTTGTAGGTCAAACCAGGTCCAAAGGCAAGGGTCAGGTTCCCAAGCCTTTTTTCCAACCCAAAAGGTCCAAGCAAAAATTGGGTCAGAAATTTAAATTTTATGGAACGGGATCCTGTTTCTAGAAAACAGGATCCCTCTTTTGGCTCGAGATCCTGAATCAAAGTGGAATCCTGTTTTGGTTTACCTGATTTTGGGTTTTTTTCTAAGTCCGAAACTTCCACCTTAAGTGGACTCATCTTTGTGCATTTACCCTCTAAATCTCCTTAAGGTTTAAATATCTTCTTATTGGTGCTTCATATCTATATCTTGTAGGATTTGATTTCTTTTGTCTAACCTTGCTTTTGCCGACCGTACACACCCTTGGATTTACCCCTAGGGTTTCATTTTTTAGATCTAACTTTTTACTAATTTTATGATTTTTAAATATAAACACAATTTATATTGCCTTATCTTTTCATCTTTAGGTGATATAACAATAGTGTGTCTCACTTTTTCGCCTAAGTGGGTTCCAAAAATTAGTATTTAAATAAAATTCTCTCAAATATAACAAGCAAACTATTTAAAATTTGAAGATGATATAAACTAATGATTTGTGGAATTTTCTATATAGATTATTTTTCTAATTTTTTTCTTAAAATTAGAAAATAATTTCTCTCATTTTTGAATATTTGTTGATAAATTGTTTCTTATACTTTCTACTATTTTTTAATGAGTACTATTTTCCTATAACTTATAACTTGAGCTAGATATAAAATATTTTCATACTTTTTTAAACATAGATCATTGACATTGCATGCATTTTTTTGTAGCATTTTTTTATAGATGAACTTGGTCTAAGGGGGCCATACCTATTAATATTACTATTCAAAAATATTCATATTTTATTGGCTACTCCAAAGGAGAGCCATGGCCAAAAACCCCATAGGGAGGCATAGATTACATTATGTTGTCTATAGTCAAGAAACTATCACTTTAGCTATTACTTATGTGATACATAATAGTATGCAATATTAAATATCAACCTAGTATTCAAGCATGTGGCTCTGTTTCTATGTCCCTATCTCTACTCAACTCAAAGCTACCACCATCAAAATAAAATGACCAATCCACCTCCTGAGTTAGTGCAACACTACAAGAAACCTTAATAAATTTGATGCCCCACTTTACCTATTGCCTATGCTACATGTTGTTCTACCCAACCACCCTGATGCTGAATAGAACCTAGGGGCTAGTATATGGAGTATTTATTATTGTCCAAGTCCCTACACCTAGGTGAAAGCCTAAACCAACCACAACATCATCAATAATTTTCCTCATCCCACACCTCCACCTCAACTTAATCAGGGACTCTCCAACAACCTGAATAACCTCCTTTGACTCCCTTGCCTCTAGGAAGAGACCAATGAACATCAAAGAAATGTTCATGTTGACACATGATAATAATGTGTCATAGACAGTAAAGTCTCTCCCAACACCATATGAATTGCATGGATCATAATCACTCCCCTCATCTTAAAAATCATCTTCAACCTCACATTAAAAATCTCTCCTAGGAATACAATTTTCCACTTCTTGGAAGTCAAACACAATGTGGTGTCCATTGCCTTTTTCTTCCCAACTACAACAAAATAAAATGCAACATTGTATTTTAAAGACATCAATGGGAGCTCTAGCATAGCCTTCATCATAATTTTTTGTATTCTTACAATAAAACTACATAGTACTTCCCTAGTGAGAAGCAATCCAAGCATAAAACAAACTCCAAAATATTATGAATGCTCAAGAATCGAATGAGGGAAAAAGGATAGTAGATCTAATGTTATCTGTCACCACATGAGGGGGAGTTGTTAATGATGCATGCAATGTTTTCATCAATAGCGACATTAGCAAGTATATCTACCTCCCCATTTGCTTCTTGATAAACATGACCGATAGTGTAGGATGCTAGAAATCCAAGTATGGGTTAGCAAAGTTTGAGAATGTTTTCAATTTCCTAGTTTAGCAACGACCTTTTTATGAAGTGCATTAATAATTGTTAGTGAATCTCCTTCAATCTGAACATTATTGACACTATAGTGCTTACATGTTTGAAGCCCAAAAAGAATTGCTTGGGATTTTGCCTCATTGTTAATGCATATCAAGAGTTTTTATCCATAACTTCAATCATCTTCCCATTATGATCTCTAATGATGCATCTAGCCCTTGAGCATCCAAGGTTTCCCCTAGGGGTGCCGTCAAAATTGAGTTTGAGCTAACCAACTGGTGAAGGGGTCCATTTCACATTCACTCTTGGATTTGAAGTTGGATTATCCTGAGCAACCCCATCAATGGGGGGGATCACCAATCCCTTCCAATAATTCAATATTTTATTGTCCCAAGAGGTAAAGGACTTTATTTTCTAATTTATAGAAACATTATTAGTTGTTTCCTTGATTGTATTTTCCAATTTTTTGAGAAAGTAGTTGATTGCCATTTCTTTATCTTGGAAGATTCTTTTATTCCTTTCTTTCTATTTCTCCCATACCACCATTGATGGGAAAATTGATCATATGCTAGAGAAACTTACATTCTTGTGAAGCACTATCCAAGTGATAAATAATGGAAAGATTTCCTTGTGGGGTGCTATACCAATTCATCTTTTTCATTATTCACTTCTAACACATCTTAATAGTAGATGGTCCACAAATTCCTCATCTTACTTGCATAATACACATCTTGACAGACTTTTGAATTGTAGCTTCCAAAGTCCATCCATAATAAGAATTCTATTAAATACAAGGTGTCCCATGCAAAGGCCCCAACCTTGGGTAGGAAATGTTTATTCTAGCATAGATTAATAGGTCAATCCTCTTTTATTGTAGCTTCTTCCAACGTATATCCACTTTTCACATTATAATTTCCTAACTTTGCCCCACACCACTTTATGCTATCCTCACCCTCAAATATGAAAACTTTTCTACTTGTAAGTTTTGACTCTATGCATCCTCCCTTCTCTATAGGAATATTTAGATCCTACAGTGGTCTCCACTACCACTCTAGTCAACCATCCTTCTATGTCAAGGTAAAATAATCTCTCACAAGGATCCCCTATACACTCTTCAACTTTTCTCTAGTTTGTGAAATATTGTGAAACTTCTTAAGGGTCATATACTTGTTCCATGAATCTTCCCAAATTATGACCCTCTTGCCATGTTGGATTTCCCATGTGATATGTTTTTTAATCAAATCTACTTGACAGTAAAATATTTCTAGATTGTAGACCCTATAGGTGGATTAACTATTGTTAGGATTGTCATTGGGTCTATGGGGTCAAAGTACTAGCCCATTTAAGGTGTAGTTTTGTATAAAGGTTCTGAACAAGTTTATCCCCTAATATTGTGTTAAGGATTGGCCATTTTCTTAACCCCACACCACTAATAATTTTTGGGCTACATATTGTGTCCCATGCAATTAGTGGGAATTTGTTATCCTCCAAGGAGTCATTCTAGAATAAATTCTACATTTTTATTAATTATTTCAAAAAAATCTTTGGAATTTGAAGGCAAGACATTATATAAATAGGAATTACTAAGATTGTCACTTTAAACATAAGAATTCTACCTACCAGGGAAAGCCACTTTCCTTTCTAGGAGGACAATTTTGTATTGCAACCTGAAAGAAGAGAATCCTAGAGAGGGGACTTACCAAAGCTAGAGAATAATGGAATGCCAATGTATTTTCCTGGGAGTTGACTTATTTTGAAGCCTAAAGTGTTGGTGATCTCTTTCTATTTTATCTTATCTGTATTAAAGAATAAGATCTCATATTTTCTCTAATTGACACTTTGTCCTAGGGCTTGATAGTAAAAATCTAGTGTGTGCTTCATGAATTTTTCTTCTCTTCTACAAGCCATGCCAAAAAAGAGTGTGCAATCTACAAATGGCCAATGTGCAATAGGGCTAACATTAGGAGCCACTTTTACCCCTTTCCATCTCCCTTGACTACACTCATCTTGTATATACCTTCCAAATCACTTTTTCCATAATTATGAACAAAAACGGGGGTAGTGGATCTCTCTATATGATTCTTTGGGAAGAAATAAAGAAACCATGAGGTCTACCAATGACCAAAATTGAGAATCTAGGAGTAGTAATGCAACATTGAATCCAATTGATCCATTCTTTACAAAATCTAAATTTCTCTAACACTTCTAGAATGAACTACCTATTCACTTGATCATATGCCTTTTTGATATTGAGCTTGACTAACATCCTATCTATTTTCCTTCTTTTGATGATGTGTATGGCTTCATGAGAAATTATTATACCATCTAAAATTGATCTCCCTAGAGTGAATCCACTCTGCTCTTTGGATATGTGTAGTGTAGAAAATTGTGCACACTTACAATTTCACACTAGGTTTGGTGCTCATTTTAGCTTGTATGATCATATCTATTTACAATATGCAACTTTCACTACTTTTCTAAGAAACAAGGCTTAGTCCTCTAACATTTGACATTTGAAGAGCTCAAATCACCAGGACTAGGGTTATAGTGCTTGGGTCCTAGAAATTTGGCCCCAAAAAGTTATATTTGAATGTTGGCCTTATGAATTATGTGATGTACCTTGTCGGCCTCAACTCAATAGGGCCCTCAGAAACTAATTGGGAATCATATATAAATAATTCTTGAACACACATGATTCTCCTATATATACTCTATGGTGATTCTCTCTAACAAGCTATCTCTTTCTCTTTGTCTACAAGCTCTCTATTTATGCAGATTACTAGTGTATACATTAACCCTCTTTGCAAGTCTTCAAGGAAGTTTCTTCCTCCAACAACTTGTGGATGATCCATGTTGTGACATACATCCACCTAGGGTTTCATGCGCATGGTAACTCTATTTTGTCTCCTTTGATTACATCAATCTCTATTATATGTTTTGACTCTGCTCATCACAAGCATGCACTCTCTATCATACTTATCCTTGTTATGGATGTGGGAACACCAACATGGGGTTTGACTAAGGCAAGCCCCTATACATCACAACCATTTTCCCTCTTTTATGTGTGCAGATCCGAATCAGGAATTTCTGACACTTGACGAGCAATACAACAAAAGTAGCAAATACAGTTGCACACAAACTTCATCAGCCCTAAAACCATCGGACTAGGGCAGATAGTGCCCTAGTATCTACTCTAGTTTCTGGTTGTAGGCTCTGATAGCTCTACTCCTTCCCAATCTACCCTCTATTCTTGGATAATTAGTCTGTAACACTTGTAAGTTGTTCATTTTATCAATTAGGTCACTTAAAACCCTAGATATTGCTATTCTCAAATCAATCTCCACTATTATAACCAAAGAACAAAGCCCCAGACAACTTGGCTCTCCCTTAGGGATTGTATCCAAGTATGCAAGTCTTGGTCAGCTTGTGTGTTCTAATGTTTGATATAAAAGATTAATCTAGTTAGTACATAATTAATTAGGCCTCTCTTTTCTATCTTGCATTTTGGTGAAACTAACGTATCCTACACTTGCACTTTCTTATTTTATTGTTGTATTTGATTAGTTGATTAACTAATTGAACATTTGTATTGCATATCTTCTTTCATATCATGTTTTTAGTTTAAAAATCAACGCACTTATAGATCTTCATTGTTGTGGTTTCCAAAATCTTACATTCTGGTAAACACAGGACATCTTACATTTGTACAACCTTCTTTGATCTGTTTGGTAAGTTGACAAATTGATTAAACCCTTATTTTTGCATATACATAGTCATATTATACATTATTTTATCATTTTGCAAAATTTTAACATGTTTCTCTTCTCCACTTCTTTCTCATCATTGTCAACTTTTTCTCAAAAAGTTATTGATAATGATGGCCCACTCTCTTTTCTTATTCCCTCTCCTAAAATTCCTCCTACTTGTGAGGATATTTTGGTGCAAGAAGATGATATCATTGATAAATTCCTTAACACTACTCTACGTTCTCTTCATCTTGATGATCTCTCTTTCAAAGATGAGAAATTAGTAGATGCTGAGCATATTAATTCTACTTCTACCACTTCTTCCATAATCCATGATGATTCCATGGCTCATCCTATTGATCTTCCCCTTTGGTTACATATATAAACTCCTTAGGTATCACGAAGGATATGATGACCTCTTTTCTTCCTCCTTTGGCTGCATGTCCAAGTACCTTGGCTATCATGAAGGATGTGAAGACCTCTTCTCTACCTCCTTTGGTTGCACATCCAAGCTCCTTGGGTATCACGAAGGATGTGAAGACCTCTTTTCTTCCTCATTTGGTTGCATGTCCAAGTACCTTAGGTATCACGAAGGATGTGAAGACCTCTTCTCTTCCTCCTTTGGTTGCATATCCAAGATCCTTAGGTATCATGAAGGATGTGAAGACCTCTTCTCTTCCTCCTTTGTTGCATATCCAATGTCCTTGGGTATCACGAAGGATGTGAAGACCTCTTTTCTTCCTCCTTTGGTTGTATATCCAAGCTCCTTGGGTATCATGAAGGGGGGGCATATATTCCCTATTCATATGTGCATCCATACATGCACCCTTATTCATTCATTCTTCCTAAGCTTTAGCTTATTGATGTGCCCCCTTGCGGTATTTTTTTTCATAGCAGTCACTGAAGTGTAGTTATCAATATGCTCCCTAAGGCTTTGTGTATTTTGCGCTCCTTGAGGCATTGTTTATTTTACACTCCTTGAGGCATTGTTTATTTTACGCTCCTTGAGGCATTGTTTATTTTACGCTCCCTACGGTGTTGTTTATTTTATGCTCTTTGAGGCATTGTTTATCTTTATGCTCCCTAAGGCATTTATAGTATATAACCACCTAGCATAATGCAACTTGCTATCATGTGATCTGTATAGTCTATGAGCCACCTATCATAACACAACTTGCTAGCCTGTGTGCTTCATATGACCTAATCTTGCTACACTCATGGTCACCTAGCATAACACAACTTGCTAGCCCATGATCCATGAAGGTACCTTGGTTTACATGACCCCTAGCGATAGAGCAAGCAGTGCCAAAGTCATGTATGCTTCTTCATTCGTATTGATTGCTCCCTTGTCTATTTGTATGCATTCTCTCCTTGAAGCAATTGATCGACTCATTAATTCTTTTATCTCCTTTTTCTTTCCTATATTTTTGGCTTCCTTTTATTTTATATTTTGGCATGATGCAAGGTATTGAGACATCCTTTCAACCTAGGTCTCTTTACTTTGCTGACTCAAAAATTTTGTATTTCATTTTCTTATGCATTTTCTCATTTCATGCTTTGTTTCCCATGTATACTCTATGTATGCTTCATGTTTTCCATGTTTACCTTGTGTTTTCCATGTTTTCTTCATGTTTTCCATGTATACCTCATGTTCTCCATATATGTTTTGTGTACATGTGTGATTTATGCTATGTGTCTTGTGTATGTATAACCTTTTTATCTAAACATTGTAGATTCGTATAATCCTCAGCTTGGAGGCTAGCGTGACTCTCAAATTAGCAACATTCTATGGCTTCAATGTATTGGTAAAGAGATTTTTCTTCTCCATACTTTAGCAAGCGTATGAGCATAAGTTCATACCCTCACTAAAGTGGGGGCTAAATGTAGTGTAGAAAATTGTGCACACTTACAATTTCACACTAAGTTTGGCACTCGTTTTAGCTTGTATAATCATCTTTGTTTATAATATGCAACTTTCACTACTTTTCTAAGAAACAACCTTAGTCCTCTAACATTTGACATTTGAAGAGCCCAAATCACCAAGACTAAGGCACCTAGTGCTTGCATCCTAGCAGTTTGGCCCCGAAAAGTTATATTTGAATGTCAGACTTATAACTTATGTGATGCACCTTGTCGGCCTCAACTCAATTGGGCCCTTGGAAAGTAATTGGGAATCATATATAAACAAGTCTTGAACATACATGATTCTCCTAGATGCTCTCTATGGTGATTGTCTCTATCAAGCTATCTCATTCTCTCTCTCTACAAGCTCTCTATTTCTGTAGATTACGGTTGTATGCATTAACCCTCTTTGGAGGTCTTCAAGGAAGCTGCTCGTTGTTATATGGAGCCTAATTAAACTCGAAGGTTAAACTTTCCCCACTTTTATCAGCTCGGGTTCCCCCCAAATTATTTTATAAAGGCGTCGCGAATTATTTTTCTATTACCCGACATAAAAAAACCCTAATTTTGTAACCAACATAAGGCTTGATAAAAGCGGCTAAGGGTTAGGCTTTTCGTTGATGTATTGTAGCATTTTTGTAGTGGTATTGAGTTGCAAGGATTGATGGTTGTAATCGGTTTGATTTACTAGATAATAATATTGGACTCTCTGTTGGTGGATGTAGCCCAAGTTTGGGTGAACCACGTTAAAACTTATCTCTCGTTGTTATTATTTCTGTGTATTTTTATTCCTCTGTTTAATCTGTATTTGCATTTAATTGATATCTTCTATCAGCTAACCCTAACAAGTGGTATCAGAGCAGGTTGTGTTCGATTATCATCTGCAGGAAGGTCTCACGGTTGAGTGGGAGCAATGGCGGATGAGGGTAAATTGAAGGTCAATAAATTTAATGGGTAGAACTATCAGTTATGGAAGATGCAGATGGAGGATTACCTCTATCAGAAGGATTTATGGAAGCCATTGGAAGGAGTATCCAAGAAACCGACAGGAATGATGAATGAGGATTGGGAACTTTTGGATAGAAAGGCACTGGGAACCATTCAATTGTGCCTAGCACCATCTATGGCATTCAATATAACAAAAGCGAAGACAATAAGTGAACTGATGAAATCTTTGGCTAAATTGTATGAAAAACCCTTAGCCTCAAATAAGGTATTTCTCATGAAGCGTTTGTTTAATCTGAAAATGATTGAAGGTGGATCTATGACAGATCATTTAAATGAGTTTAATAAGATTGTCAGTCAGTTAACTTATGTAAAAGTGAAATTTGATGTAGAGGTGAGGGCTCTCTTGGTTTTATGTTCTTTGCCAGAAAGCTGGAATAGCTTGGTAATGGCTGTAAGTAACTCTGTCTCTGGTTCAAACACTTTAAAAGTTGATGATGTTGTTGGTGTTATCCTTAGAGAGGAAATGCGACGGAAAAGCTCAGGAGGGTCCACATCAGGTAGTGCTTTGAATGCAGAAAGCAGGGGCAGATCAAAGGAGAGAGGAAAAGGTTTTGAAGGTCATGGGAAGTCATGAGGAAAATCAAAGGACAAGAGATCCCAATCCAGAGGACAAAAGGATTATTGGTACTGTGGGAAACCAGGTCATCTGAAGAAAGATTGTTAGTCTTGGAAGAATAAAGAAGGAGACAAACAAGAAGGCAATAAGGAGGCAAATGTGGTAAGTAATAAATCTGAAGATGATGCTTTGATTCTTTCCCTAGATAATGTTGATGATTCATGGGTTTTAGATTCAGGGGCCTCATTTCATGCTACACCCCATAGAAATTATTTTCTTGATTATGTCCAAGGGGATTTTGGGCTGGTTTATTTGGGAGATAACGAACCCTGTCAGATTGTTGGAAAGGGAAGAATTAAGATTAAGTTGCAGAATGGGAATCATTGGCTACTACAAGAGGTAAGGCACATTCCAAGGCTCAGTAGAAATTTAATTTTAGTAGGACAGCTAGCTGAGGAAGGTTACATTGTTACATTTACTGATAAAAATTGGAAGGTTTCAAAAGGTGCCTTAATAGTAGCAAAAGGTGTGAAAGTAGGCACCTTATATCTTTGTACAGGTCATACTGTTCCTTCTACTTTAGCTGTTGCAGAGAAAAAACAAATAGGTTCAGGAACAGTTGTTGTAGGTTCACAGGAAGAGATTGAAATAGTTGTTGCAGGTTCTGAGACAATGTTGTGGCATAATAGACTTGGGCATATGAGTGAAAAAGGTATGAAGGGACTTCATTCTGAGAAAGTTTTACCAAGTCTGAAATGTATTAATATGGATTTCTGTGAAAGTTGTGTGTATAGAAAACAAAAGAGAGTTTTCTCAAGGATGGGAAGCAAAAGAAAGATGAAAAGTTGGAGCTTGTGCATACAGATGTATGGGGACCGGCTCAAGTATCTTCTCTTGGTGGCTCTCGGTATTATGTTAAATTCATAGATGACGCAACTAGGAAGGTATGAATTTATTTCCTTAGGCAAAAATATGATGTATTTGAAACATTTAAGAAATGGAGAAGCTTGGTTGAGAATGAGACAGGTAAAAGATTAAAATGTCTCAGATCTGATAATGGTGGTGAGTGTTGCAGCAAAGAATTTAAGGATTATTGTTCCTTTAATGGAATTCGTAGGCAGAAAACGATTCCAGGGACTCCACAAGAAAATGGAGTGGCTGAACGCATGAATATGACAACAATGGAGTGTGCAAGGACCATGAGATTGCATGTTGGGCTGCCTTTAAACGTGTGGGTAGAGGTTGTCAACACTACTGTATATTTAATTAATAGAGGTCCTTTAGTTCCTTTGCGTTGTGGTATTCCAGAGGAAGCATGGACAGGTAAGAAGGTGAGTTATTATTTTCTCAAAACATTTGGATGTGAAGCATTTGCACATGTAGATTCTGAAAATAGAACCAAGCTAGATGCAAAACCAAAAAAGTGTACCTTCATTGGATATGGCATTGATGAATTTGGTTATAGGCTTTGGGATTTTGAAAATCAGAAAATTGTGAGAAGTAGAGATGTTGTATTCAATGAGAAGGTGTTGTACAAAGATCAGTTGTAGCAGCATGAGAAGAAAGAAAAGGATTATGTAGTGCTGGATGATACTCCAAATAGTGATGTTCCAGTGGTTCCTCATGCTCCGCAACAACAACTAGAAATACCACAAACTCCAGTGAATGTTAGACGGTCAACAAGGCTAAGTAAACCTCCTGAAAGGTTTTCTCCCTCTTTGTATTCTATTTTTTTAATAGATGTTGGTGAACCAGAAGAGTGTGATAAAGCTATGCAGGTGGATACACAGGTTCAGTGGGAGCTTGCAATGAAAGAAGAAATGGACTCCTTGCTGAAAAATTAGACTTGGGAATTATGTAAGTTGCCTACAGGTAAAAAGGCTTTACCAAACAAATGGGTTTATCAGCTAAAAGAGGAAGATGGAGGTAAGAAAAGATTTAAAGCTAGGTTAGTTGTAAAAGGATTTGCACAGAAAAAGGGCATTGATTTTGATGAGATATTTTCTCTGGTTGTTAAGATGACTTCTATTCGTTTTGTTTTAAGTATTGTGGCTGCTAAAGATTTGCATTTGGAACAACTAGATGTGAAAACTGCCTTTCTCCATGGTGATTTGGAGGAGGAGATATACATGGAACAGCCCCAAGGATTTGAGGTCACAAGTAAGGAGAAACTGGTGTGCAGATTGAAGAAGAGTTTGTATGGCCTAAAACAAGAATCTCGGCTACTTGAAATTTGATAGTTTTATGGCTGAGCAAGGCTACAACCAGTGTAATTCTGACCATTGTGTTTATTTTAAGAGGTTGGATAATGACAGCTACATTATTTTATGTTTATATGTTGATGACATGCTTGTAGCGGGGTCTAACATGGATCACATAAGAGAGTTAAAATAGCAGTTAGCACAGTCATTTGCTATGAAGGATTTGGGGGTAGAAAAATAAATCCTTGGTATGAAAATTTGCAGAGATAGGAAAAATAGAAAATTGACTCTATCTTAGGCCAATTATGTTGAAAAGGTGTTGCAGAGATTCCATATGGAGAATGCAAAAGCTGTCAGCACACCTTTGCCTAGTCATTTGAAATTGACTAAGGAGATGTGTCCTAAGACACCAAAGGAGGAAGAAAAAATGTCCAAGGTACCATATGCTTCAGCTGTAGGAAGTTTAATGTATGCCATGGTATGCACGAGATCAGATAGTGTACATGTTGTAGGAGTCGTAGCCAGGTATATGAGTCATCCTGGATTGGAGCATTGGAATGTAGTAAATGGATTCTCTGATATTTGAGAGGTACATCCAATAAACACTTATGTTTTGGGGGCTCTAATACTGATTTAGCAGGTTATGTAGACTCAGATTTGGTAGGGGATATTGATACCAGGCGGAGTACTGCAGGTTATGTCTTTATTGTAGGTGGGACAGCGGTGAGTTAGATTTTCAGGTTGCAAAAGGTGGTTGCTTTATCCACCACAGAGGTAGAATATGTAGCTGCAACAGAGGCAAGCAAGGACATGATATGGTTGCAATATTTCATGGAAGAATTGGGCAAACAACAGACTAACAGTTATTTGTTTACAGATAGTCAGAGTGCCATACATCTTGCAAAGAATTTTACCTTGCATTCAAAGACCAAAGACATACAGTTGAGGTATCACTTCATTCGATCAGTGTTGGATGATGGACAGTTAAGGCTGGAAAAGATACATACAGATGAAAATCCAGCGGATATATTTACAAAGGCAGTGACAAGGGAGAAGTTGAGTTCCTCTTCAGCTTCGGTTGGTCTTCAAGACTGAAAACAAAATCAAAACAGCAGAGTCCAAGGTGCTTATTTCCAGTGGGAGCTACAGGGTCAGTGGTGTTATGATCAGTCTCCAAGTGGGAGATGATATGGTGTGGAGTCTGATAAGTCTCCAAGTGGGAGATTGTTGTTATATGGAGCCTAATCAGACTTGGAGGTTAAACTTTCCCCGCTTTTATTAGTGCGGTTTCCCCCCAAATTATTTTATAAAGGCGTCGGGAGTTATTTTCTATTAGCTGACATAAAAAAAACCCTATTTTTGTAACCGACATAAGGCTTGATAAAAGCGGCTAAGGGTTAGGCTTTTTGTTGATGTATTGTAGCATTTTTGCAGCGGTATTGAGTTGCAAGGATTGCTGGTTGTAATCGGTTTAATTTACTGGATAATAATATTGGACTCTCTATTGGTGGATGTAGCCTGAGTTTGGGTGAACCACGTTAAAACTTGTCTCTCGCTGTTATTATTTATGTGTATTTTTATTCCTATGTTTAATCTTTATTTGAATTTAATTAATATCTTCTGTCAGCTAACCCTAACACTTCTTCCTCCTTCAACACCTTGTCGATAATCTATGTTGTGACATACATCCACCTAGGGTTTCATGCTTTTGGTAACTCTATTTCATTTCCTTTGATTACAACAATCTCTATTATATGTTTTACCTCTACTCATCGCGAGCACGCACTCTCTATTATACTTATCCTTGCTATTGTGGAGGTGGGAACACCAAAACGGGGTTTGACTAAGGCAAGCCCTTATACAACACAACCATTTTCCCTCTTTTATGTGTGCAGATCCGAATTAGGAATTTTTGACACTTGATGAGCAATAGGAGAACAAAAGTACCAATTATAGTCTCACATAGACTTCATCAGCCCTAAAACCCTAGGACTAGGGTACCCAATGCACTGGTCCTCCCAGATCTACTCCAATTTCTAGTTGTAGCCTCTGACAACTCTGCTCCTTCTTGATCTACCCTCTATTCCTACATAGTAAGTCTGTAACACCTATAAGTTGTTTATTTTGTCAATTAGTTCACTTAAAACCCTAAATCTTTCTATTCTCAAATCAATCTCCATTATTGCAACAAAATAACCAAGCCCCAAAAAACTTGGCTTTCCCTTTGGGAGTGTAGCCAAGTACGCAAGTCTTGGTTGGCTTGTGTGTTCTAATGTTTGATAGAATAGATTAATCTAGTTAGTACATAATTGATTAGGCCTCTCTTTTCTATCTTACACTATGATGTTTGGTAGTGTCACCTTGAATCTATTGGTCATGGCTTTTGAGATTATCTTATATACCATGCTATAAAGAGAGATTGGAAGAAATTCATCCAATGCTTCCAAAATGGTCTTTTTGGATCAATGCTATGAATGTTCTTTTCATGTCTTTTAGCATAGTGGATTTATTTCTTGACTCTTCCATGGTAGCCAATAGTTATTTGCTAATTACATTCCAACTTTTCTAATAAAATCTTATAGGAAATATATTAGGGCCAATGGATTTGTTAGGGGCCATTTGGGAGACGACCAATTTTATTTCTTCTTCTACGAAGGGTATTTTTAGAAAGTCATTATGTTCAGATTTTAGGAAGCATAGTTCTTGATTCTAGTGATTTTGTTTTGATTCATCTTAATCTTTATGGAGTTATGAAAGAACTAGGTGTTGTTGTCTCCCACTTTGAGCTAGTACTCCCTTGATTTTTGTTTCCAGACATCTCTTCTCAGATCAAAATTTTAGCATATTGACCTTTTAAGCCTTTTTCCTTTGAATAGGTGTTTTGATCCATGTGCCATCTCTTATGATCATCTTATTAAGGACTACCAACTCAACCTCAACTTTATCTTTTCCTTCAAAGATGTTTTTGAAATGAGTTTTGTTCCACACCTTAATTTGTTTTTTGATGTGTCTCAATTTCTTGTAGAACTGAAATAATTATGTGCCTTTAAGCTTAAGGGCTTGGGACTACCATTCATTTATTCTATTGATTAAATCCAAGTCATGCAACCACACGTTTTCAAATTTGAAGGGGCATCTAGGGGGGGAATCTAGAAAGAATCTAAGAAGTAGGGGAATCAATCAGAGCCTGAAATGGGGAGAATGGAGCATTCATAAAGGAGCAGGAGGGAAGACCAATCTCCAGAGAATAAGAAATGATCCAACATTTTAGCAATGTTTGTGAAGCTCTATCTCCAATTGGTCCATGTGTAGCATCCATTTTTTGGGGCTATGTCCTATAGATGATTGTTGTATACAAAATATTGGAAGTCTATTTGTGATTGTGTCAATTTTGTTATACCCCCCTCTTTTTTGAAGCACCTAAAGTGGCATTGAAGGCCCCCCCAATTATAATATATTCATTCTTCATAGATTGTACAAGAATATATAATTGATCCCAAACCTCCTTCTTTTAAGAGTTTCTTGTGGGGCCACAAACATTAATCAAAATACAACAAAATTTAAGCTAATATGTTTGATTTTACATACCTACAAAGATTGGCAATACTGGATGCTTTCCACCCCCACCACATTGGGATTTGAGATAGTTCCTAGGCCCCTCTAGTTGCCATGAATAGTCCCTTCCACTACTTTTGTTTTTGCATTAGTGTTGAAGTCTTTGTATTCTCCATCTTTGTTTCATGAATGAGGAATGTATTAGGCTTAGACATATCCATTTGACACTTGAGCAAGCACCTTTTCTTAGGGGCATTCATGCCCCTAACAATCCACATTAGAAGCCTCATGGCTCATTGGGAAAGGTGATCCCCAATTTCATCTAACCTTTCACTCTTCCAACAATTTCTAATCTTGCCTTGTTTGTTTTTCTCCCTCTTAGGCTTCTTTTGCCAAACTTGGGTTTCTTTATTTTCGACATTGACTAGCTCACCATCCTTTCCTCTAGAAAATCCAATTTATCTAGTATATTCATCCCCAATGTTGATATCAATGTTGGGATCCACATCTAGATTCATTGGATTTGACTACAATTGATTGTTTCTTTCCACATCCTTATTACATCCAAAGATATCCAATGTCATTTCAAAGGTAGATTTCCCATCCTAAATTTCTTCTAATGCCATCAATGGCATCTCCTACACCTCCATGAAAACCTGGGTGTCCAAGGTCTAAATTAGGAGGTCATGGACTAGATCTACCACCACAAGTCGATCTAGTGTAGAGCAAAAAGGAATATTTTGATTTTGATCTATATTCACAACTACCTAGAGCATTTCTAGATTCTATGGTATATAGATCCCATTATCTTTAATACATGAGAATCATTTGAAATCAATTACAAAGTTAAGCAATCTCTCTCTTCATTAATTATTATTTATAACACAATTATATTTTCTGTTAAATGTGACTTGATTTGATCTATTCCACTCCATCTAACCAGAATCCCATATTCAATCCTTAAATTAATTTATACTTAATTGTATTTATTTACCTAATTAACCTGAAAAACCTTATTTCTTTTTTTCACAAATCTTTAACATAAAATATTGTTCTAATTTAATTTATTTATATTGTTTTAGTTAAATTAAATTTGTTTAATTAAAATGAACCGAAGTTCTTACACTTAAAAAAGATAAAAATATTTCTACAAGCCTATAATAAAGCTTGTTAAAAACATTCGTTCTATTTATATTGGACTATGACAACTTTAAAAATCTATTTTTAAAAAAATTTCCTTCACACACAGAGAAACAATTATGTGACAATGACAAAACCCTGAAACGAGCATCTATACTGTTATGCTTCCACTCCCTACAAGAAAAAACATAAACTATCTTTTTAAACTATCTATTTGTCAATGAACATGCACTGTTTGGTGTTTTTGACAAGAATCCGTGCATTTTTCAAATACTTAGTTTCCAGTTCCAGTTATAGCTTAACAAATATAATACAAATATTTTAATTGTGGTTTAGAAAAAAGGTCTCGGTGCTTGAAAATTTCATTGGACCAGTAACTTGCCACTCAAAAAATTTAAAATAGCAATAAATCTACTTTCTACCAAATGGAAAAATAAAAATTAAAAAAAATTAAATTGTACAACTACTAGACTATAGTCTATAAAATAACTACTAAGTTATTCAATGCACTTGAGCTGGTTCATTTATACCGCATATAATTATGCCCATAGTTGTCTGTATAAATTTCTTTTGCTATTTACAGTTGTTCTTCATCATTGGGTTTTCTTACAGTAATACATAAAATAATTTTCTTTCAGAAAGTAGATGTTTTAACTGCGACTTTAATTTAGTGAAAGAGAAGACTTACCAATGGTTGCATCCTTTGTTTCCCAATTGGATAGATGTAAGGATCTGATCTCTTCAATGAAATTGTAGTGAACCAGAGAATCAACCCACACAGCACAGTCAAAACAGAGTCTATTGTGGAAGCAATTATAGCTAAAGACCCAGTGCTTATTGATGCATATATTTTCCCAATGCAGAGCACGATGTTGGCCAAGTTACAGATCCAAATTGCAATCCTCATCTGTCTTCCATCAGCCTCTACATCCACTCCCTGCAACTGTTATAATAATAGCATCCCTGGATAAATTAATGGAATATATATGATATCAATATGGAAAGAAAGAAAAAAGCACAGAACCCCTGCTATAGGTTCTTCCTTGATTATGTTAAAGGAATATATAGGACACCAAATTATAAGCATTAAAAGAAGTATTATACCTGTGAGTCCACCTCTAGCAAGGCATCACCTTCTACAACAGTACCCATTTCTTCAAATCCTCTGGTCGCCTCTTCTTGTTGTTGATAGTATGGAGCCATTGCATTTGCAAGACATCTGCTAACCATTGACATCTATATCTTCTGCAGTTGACTGTATTCATATGAATGATAACATGAAGAAGCAGCTGAAGGTCAATATATAGAAGCAAAAAATTAGACTTGAATTCCCAAAGAAAAATGGAAAAAATTTAAACACATATTGCTTCTTCTGTGTGTTTAAAATAAAAGTTAAGAAAAAAATAGTGTTCTTCCATTCTTATAGAACTTAAAACTTCAGACTTTAAAGTGGGTAATTGAAAACACTATAAGATTAAAGGGAAAGGCTGGGAAGAATATAATTAATACTTTTATTGTCACTGTATTATATGTTACCAAAAGCCTTACACCAAACAAGAATCCTGTTACTAATTTATAGGATGACATCTATGTTCATGTACTAGAAGCTATTATGTAATTCATAAAGCAATGGAACTATTCTAAAGAAAGCTAACAAAGAATAAATCTGTTTCTTTAGAATAATTTAATCCTTAATTGTTATGATATTATCATGCATAGCCATTAACTAATTTATGGAATACATTGACTAATTTGTGGAATACATCTATGCTGACGTAATAGACATTGTAAAAACAAATGCAAAGTCCATTGAATAATTTTGGTTACGATAAAGATACAATCGTCTCATTATTCTCTCAACCTGCAATATGCTTGCAGGACAGATCCCATCTATTTAGAACTACTAAAATCCTCCTTTGGGAAAAAGTAAGATTTACATCATAGATTACAAGCAAAGGGAGTAATTTGGGAAAGCCAATGGCTCTCTTTTTCTTTTTCCTTTCTTGAGATGGTAGTTATTCCTATTCCAAAGAAAAGGTCATGTTCTTGTTGTAGGCCTCATTAAGATGTAATATTGATATGTATTCCCTGTCTTTTTTTTTTATTCTTGCTTTTTTCTTTGTTATTGATGACTATGAGTGTAGTCAAAATCACAATTTTTATAATTATGGTAGGAGACTATTTATGAATGGCTATTCCTAATTATTAATTGATTCAAGGGTCAAAAATAATTTTTGGTCAATAAAAATAGGACAATTATTTATCACTTTTGAAGGGGGATGAAATGTAAAATTACTATTAACTCATTAATTTTAAACCTTAATAAAATATTCTAAAATATACTCATAAATAATTAGTTTATAATAAATACAATTAATGGATGTCTTTTTTATTTCTCTTTTTAAAAGAGTTAGAAGATTAACATTAAAATAAGTAATCTTAAAGTAAATTTACCAACCTAAGAAGCTCTCCTCTTTTCAAGTCCTAGTTGCAAGCATTTTTGGTTTATGAGATGTAATAAATGTGAGGGTCCCTTGCCTACATGATGTTCACCTTTTATAAGTGTTTGGGGGCATGTGTCTTCCTTTTACAAGATTAGTAAATGTAAGGGAGATCACATTATATTGGGCATTATTATTAATATATTCACATAGTGATTTATTCAATTTGTTTGACACATAAATTGACTTTAAATTCTAAACTTATGTAATTTTTTTTTTTTCCATTACCCTAAGTCTAATTAGCTAAGTCTCTTATTATCTTAGATTATGCCACATAGTGTGGCCCTATCCATTGATTGGGCCACACCGCATGGCTTCATCTACTTAATTCAAATTTCAAATCTCTCTCTCTCTCTCTCTCTCTCTCTCTCTCTCTGAACTTTTCAAAAATTTGATTGCTACTTGGTCATGCACTAAATACCTCAAGTTGAGTTACTAGGATCATGTATCTACAAAAAATTCTAGGTCATTAGATATTATTTGAAAGTGTCTAGAAAACACACTTGCATATTTAGAAATCAAAACATGAAGAGCATCTAAAGCATATTTGATTGCACTACTTCATCATTCTTAGGCATTGCATTGATTCTTGGCATGACATGCAATTTTTTACAATAACTCCTAAGGGGTTTGATTGCTAGTATGGAACTCTAAGGTCTTCTCTCTACCCTACAACAAATCCCATTGAGTCGTCCTTGATCAATAACAAGTACAATATGAACAAACACATCATAGAATGTCATATCAACAATAGACAAGGTTGTAACATCAAGACAAAATTGTGTGGCGTGATCTAGCCCTAGATGAGGTTGCATGATGCGACCTAGTCTAGGTGTCTAATTACTATCACACATTAAGAGTTTGATCTAGGAGATTATTTTTTAATTTGCCTTTTTTACACTAACACAATGATTATCTTCTTTTCTAGTAATTTTGCTTCCTAAGCATTCCAAATATTTTGTTTTCTTTGTGAATTTTTGTCATGCTCCCATTTTAAACCTTCCAAGGCACTTTTCCCACTCATACATAATCTTTTTCAATGCTATTTTTTGAAAGTACATATTTTTGGTAGAAAATTAACATAATCTTATAATTACATTATTTTGTAGAAAATTTGTATTTTTCTTATTTATATTATTGGGACCTGAGCAGTTGTTTGTGTTGATATGCGTCAGACAACTGAGAGGGGGGGTGAATCAGTTGTCACAAAAACTTAAACACTTTCTGCAATTTAAACATTCATCACTTATACACAATTATTATGATTTAACAGTGAGTGCATGAAATCAGAAACTTAACCATAGATACAACATCAAACACAAGAGACACCAGATTTATGTGGAAAACCCCAAGGTGGGGAAAAACCATAGAGAGGATTAACTCAATAAATATTGCAATCTTGAAATAATGATGTTCAGGCTTGGTCACTCCACGAGCCTAAACATATTAGCTTACTGCCATGAAGAACAACTAGGTCTAGCAGGCTCACTGCCTCAACCCTAAACCTAGCAAGATTACAATAAGGGTTGTTAAACCCTACTAGTATCTTACTGCCAAACTCACTGCCATGATCAACATATTTCTATATTGTGAACAATAATTCCTCTACTCTACTTTTCCTCTGCTTTGCTTCTCATCTACTCTATTCTTCCTCTTCTTTCCTCTGTCTCTTCTCTGCTCTGTTCTTCCTCTTCTTTCCTCTGCCTCTTCTCTGCTATGTTCTTCCTCTTCTTTCCTCTGCCTCTTCTCTGCTCTGCCTTTGGACCTTTGCTCAAGGACACCTTTTCCATGACTCAACTACAAGTATTTATACACTACATCAACCTTGGAATGACCATCAAGGTCGACATCACAATCATCAACCATTGGAGCAATCTCCAAGGTCGATATTACAAACATTTACAAAATAGGTCTTGACCTATTACAATGATGTGCAAAGGAAATGAAATGCAGATCATGCCATGCGTTAGCTGGGACTCATACACAATCTTCCAGAGATCTCTGCAATCGCTGGGATCAACCAGGTCGGCCAAGACCGGTTACACGCTACATTATCTGGGAACAATCTTCACACACCATCTCAATTTCTTAACGCAGACCAAAGTCTAGATAGGAACATGATTAGGAGACATCCACAAGCACACTATAATCATCAAGAGCAACCCTACGAACCTTAACCACTTTATCCATAGGAATCTTCTCACCGAAACACATGAACTTCTATGTCTTCAACTGTCATAAAAGAAAGATAGCTTGCGGACCACCAAACCACAAACCATTGCAACTATAGGCACTTATCATCATCCCAGACTTCCCTCTAGAACTACATAGCCAAATACTTTAATGCAGAGGAATGCAGAGAAGAATACTTTCTTCCTGTCCCAACTGATCTTACAGAAAAAATTAGTTTCACTCTGGTGAATACAACTCACTCAGATCTTCATGCGGATGGCTCAAACCCAGAATGTAACATCCTCAGACATATCTCTAACTTACTTCCAATCCACAGACCATGACCTTTAAGAAGAAATAAAATGTGGAGCAGTTTACCAAATTGTTCTTTAGCATACAATTCACTGTCTATACTGCACTTCTCTATAACTCACTTGTTTCTTTTGGAGAGGCTAATTTTATCAATATCCTCAACATACAAGTCTTCTCAACAAGTAATAGAATAAGATACGGTTGACACTAATGACAACAAGGATATGTTGACATCAATGACAACACCAATTAGGCACATACTTGTAAAAATCTCCCCCTTTGTCATTGATGGCCACATATGATGTGAAAAACTACAATAGCCATCAAGACAAGATTCTCTCCCTTTCTCTTTACACACCTGCACTTCTTTCTTTCTCCAAAATTCTCCCCCTTTCTTTTACACATCTGCACTCTAAGTTTTTCACATGACTTCTCTCCCCCTTTGACATCAATGGCAAAGGGCACATACTTGCACTCTTATCTTCTGATCTAATCTTTCTTTTGAATTCTCTGACTACTCCCCCTTCAAAGTAGCCCTCAAAAGCACCAATCTAGACCTTTGAACACATTCAGACTGATGCACTATTGTGCATCTTAGTTTAGAGTAGGAGGGGTGATGACCCCTAACTTTTCTCTGAGATACTCAAAAGTATCCTTAGGTAAAGGCTTGGTAAAAATGTCTGCAATCTGATCCTTGGTAGAAACATACTCCAACTTGACTTCATTCTCTATCACTTTTTCTCTCAGGAAATGATACCTAATGGATATGTGTTTGGTCCTTGAATGCATCACTGGGTTCTTTGATATGTTTATGGCACTTGTGTTGTCACAAAAGATTGCAATAGGTTCTTCATACACAACTTTGATGTCCTTCAAAGTCTGCTTCATCCATAACACTTGAGTGCAACTGCATGCTGCTGCAATGTATTCTACCTCTATAGTATATAGGGATATTGAATCCTATTTCTTACTTAGCCAAGATACTAATCTTTTTCCCAAGAAGAATGCACCTACACTTGTACTTTTTCTGTCATCCACATCTCTGACCTAATCTGCATCAATATATGCACTGAGAGTAAAGTCACAATCCTTAGGGTACCACATACCATAATCTGTTGTGCCTTTTAAATATCTTAGAATTCTTTTAACTGTCATCACATGTGACTCCTTGGGTTCTGCCTAAAATCTTGCCACAAGACATACTGCATGCATTATGTTAGGTCTGGTTTGAGTCAAATAAAGTAATCCTCTAATTGATCTATACTTTTTCTGGTCTTCCATGGGTGAGTTATCATCTTTTCTCAGCTTACAACCAGTTATCATAGGTGTGCATACCGGTTTAGAGTCTTCCATCCCAAATTTCTTTAACAACACTTTCGCATCATACTTAGACTGAGAATTGAAGATACCCTTATCTGATTGACTTATTTGTAGACCTAAAAAGAAGTTCATCTCTCCAAACATAGACATTTCAAATTCACTTTGCATTTCTCTAGCAAAAACTAAGCACATACCTTCATTGCCTCTAAAAATAATATCATCAACAAAAACTGCAACAATCAGGGTTTGTTCATCATTGATCTTGAAGTAGATATTACTATCTGTAGTACCTTTACTGAACCTTGTCTGTATCAGGTATCTGTCCAACTGTGCATACCATGCCCTGGGAGCTTGTTTTAATCCATACAATGCTTTCTTAAATCTGCATACCATGTCCCCTTATTCTGATAACTGAAATCCTTCCGGTTGTTCAATATAGACTTCCTCTTCTAATTCTCCATTTAAGAAGGTAGACTTTACATCCATTTGATAAACCTTGAAATCTTTGTATGCTGCAAAGGCTAGAAACATCCTCATTGCTTCAATCCTTGCTACTGGAGTAAAAGTTTCTTCAAAGTCTATTCCTTCAACTTGAGCGTATCCTTTGCATACCAACCTTGCTTTGTTTCTTACCGCTTCACCATTCTCATTCATTTTGTTTCTGAAGACCCACTTTGTACCAATTACATTCTTGTCTACTGGTCTAGGAACAAGATCTCAAGTCTGATTCTTCTCTATCTGCATCAATTCCTCTTTTATAGCATTTATCCGATTCTCATCTTTGCAAGCCTCATCCACAGTTTGAGGTTCAATCTTAGAAATCAGACAAAAATTTACTTGTTCTTCTATAGCTTTTCTTCTGGTTAAGATCACTTTTCTCTTATCTCCTATGATTTGATTTTTAGAATGACTGATTCTTACATATCTTGGAGTTTTGGTAGCACTTATCAGAGCTTGTTCTTCTTCATCTGTGTTGTCTTCATGTTGCACCACTTCTAAAACATCTAGATCATCTGACTCATATCCAGATGATTCTGAAGACCTTTCCTTACATTCATCAACTTTAACATTTGCACTCTCAATGATCTTATTCGACCTCTTATTATAGCACCGGTAGGCCTTACTCTTGGTGGAGTAACCAAGGAAGATTCCTTCATCACATCTAGCATCTTCTTGAACTGTTATGTTTTTCCTTTCAACAACTCCATTTTGTTGTGGAGTTCTGGGCGTAGATAGCTATCTCTTTATTCCATGTTCTTCACAAAAGAAATTGAATTCATTTGATGTGAACTCTGCTCCTCTATCAGACCTCAAGCATTTAATTTTCAAATCCATCTCATTTTCAACCATTGCCTTAAATGCCTTGAATTTATCTAAAGCTTCAACTTTCTCTTTCAAAAAGGTGACCCAAGTCATTCTAGAATAATCATCAACATGAGCAGCATGAAATACCTGTCTCCTTGCAAACTTCTTACTCTAGTAGGTCCACACAAATCTATATGCACTAGCTCAAGTAGTCCTCCAACTGATTGGTCCTTGCTTTTGAAACTTGTTCTTGTCTGATTCCCAAATTGACACTCATTGCAAACTGAATTAGCAGGCTTCACAAGCTTAGGTAAATCTCTAACAATCTATGCAGTACTTATCTTCATAATATTATCAAAATTTATGTGACACAACCTTCTATGCCATAACCAACTCTCATCAATCTGAGCCAACAAGCAATAGTTCTCAGTTCCTTTCAAATGATAGATATTACCTCTGGTCTTCTTACTAGTTGCAATGACTATTCTGGAGCTTTCCCTGATCTTTCATCCATTGTCCTTGAAGCTTAAGTCATACCCCTTGTCACACATCTGATCCACACTTAGAAGATTGTGCTTTAATCCTTTCACATACAAGACATCTTCAGTATTATGCTTGCCATCAAAAGAAATAGATCTTTTTCCACAAATCCTACTAGTTGTATCATCTCCAAACCTAACCAGTCCACCATCATATCTTTCCAAACTTACAAACTTACTTTTGTCACCAGTCATGTGGTGAGAACAACCACTATCAATAACCCATTCATCCTTGTCCTTAATGACCTGAGCAGCCAAAGCACTTTCCATTGGTTTTTCTTCCTTCACACAGCTAGGAGAATTAGTAGACACGAGATCTTCCTTAATAGCAATGAACAAGCATTCATTTACAGAGGAACTAGCATTATCTGGTTCACCATTATCTAATACTCCTTCATCATCATCAAAATCTTCAACATAATAACACTTCTTTTGGGTCATAGGCCTATTCTCATATCTTCTTCTATTTCTTTCAATTCTTTCAGGACATCTAGAAGAAAAATGACCTACTTTACCATAGGAAAAACATTTGAAAGGAAGTTTGCCTTTATACTTACCAGATCCTCTTTGCAATCTGTCCACAAAGTTGGCTTCAACTTCATCTAACTCATCATCAAATTCTACCTTATACTTTTTTGATCTGGAAGTACTTCCAGGAGTATTGGCTTTGAAGGTCGTCTCAGCTTTCAGCAGAGCATCATCTAACTCCCTCATTTCAAAAGCAATAAGCTTGCCAAGCAACTGGTCCCTATTAACAGTTTTTACTTGCATAAATTCTTCAATCACGGCTACCTTGTGATAGTAGGACTTGGGCAGAGATCTGAGAATTTTCATAACAATTTCCTTTTCTTTGAGGGTTCCGCCTATGGCATTTATCCCTGTAACAAGTTCATCAACTCTTTGCATAAAAGCTTATATGTTTTCATCATTATTCATCTTCAAGATTTCATATTTCACTTTCAAACTTTGTAACTTGGCTTCCTTCACAGAATCATCTCCTTCATACATTTTTTCAACTTTTCCCATACCTTATTTGCAGTTTCAAGATCCACCACTTTCATCAATATTAAGTCAATTAATGAGCTTAGCAAAGCATCCTTTGCCTTGATATCTATCTCATATTCTTTGATTTCATCTTCAGTCGTCGGACCATTTGGAGGTATGGTGTATTTTGTTTCTACAGCTTTCCAAACTTTGTAACCAAGAGAAAGAAGATGGCTTTTCATCTGAGCCTTCCAGAGAACATAATTAGTTCCATCAAAATGCGGTGCTTCCTTCTTGTAAGACATTTTGGATCTTCCTCAGGCTATTTAACTTTCTTTAGAGGAAATTAGCTCTGATACCAATTGTTGATATGCCCCAGACAACTAAGAGGGGGGGTGAATCAATTGTCACAAAAACTTAAACACTTTCTACAATTTAAACATTCATCACTTATACACAATTATTATGATTTAACAGTGAGTGCATGAAATCATAAGCTTAACCATAGATACAACATCAAACACAAGAGACACCAGATTTACATGGAAAACCCCAAGGTGGGGAAAAACCACGGAGAGGATTAACTCTCAATATATATTACAATCTTGAAATAATGATGTTGAGGCTTGGTCACTCCACGGGCCTAAACATATTGGCTTACTGCCATGAAGAACAACTAGGTCTAGCAGGCTCACTGCCTCAACCCTAAACCTAACAAGATTATAATAAGGGTTGTTAAACCCTACTAGTATCTTACTGCCAGACTCACTGCCATGATCAACACCTTTCTATATTGTGAACAATAATTCCTCTGCTCTTCTCTTCCTTTGCTCTGCTTCTCCTCTGCTCTATTTCTCCTCTGCTCTGTTCTTCCTCTTCTTTCCTCTGCCTCTTCTCTGTTCTGTTCTTCCTCTTCTTTCCTTTGCCTCTTCTCTGCTCTATTCTTCCTCTTCTTTCCTTTGCCTCTTCTCGGCTCTGCCTTTGGACCTTTCTTAATATCTTTTCATTTTCACTCAAGGACAGCTTTTCCATGACTCAACTACAAGTATTTATACACTACATCAACCTTGGAATGATCATCAAGGTTGACATCACAATCATCAACCAATGGAACAATCTCCAAGGTCGGTATTACAAACATTTACAAAACAAGTCCTGACCTATTACAACAATGTACAAAGGAAATGAAATGTGGATCATGCCATGCCTTAGCTAGGACTCAAACATGATCTTCCATGCCACAACATGCTTCCACAATCTTCCAGAGATCTCCAAAATCGCAAGGATCAACCAGGTCAGCCAAGACTGGTTACACGCTACATTATCTGGGAACAATCTTCACACACCATCTCAATTTCTTAACGCGGACCAAAGTCTAGATAGGAACATGATTAAGAGACATCCACAAGCACGCTATAATCATCAGGAGTAACCACATGAACCTTAACCACTTTATCCATAGGAATCTCCTCACCAGAACACATGAACATCTCTATCTTCAACTATCATAAAAGAAAGATAGCTTGTGGACCACCAAACCACAAACCATTACAACTGTAGACACTTATCATCATCCTAGACTTCCCTCTAGAATCGCAAAGCCAAATACTTTAATGCGGAGGAATGTGGAGAAAAATACTTTCTTCCTGTCCCAACTGATCTTACAGAAAAAGCTGGTTTCACTCTAGTGAATACAACTCACTCAGATCTTCATGCGGATGGCTCAAACCCGGAATGTAACATCCTCAGACATATCTCTAACTTACTTCCAATCCATAGACCGTGACCTTCAAGAAGAAATAAATGTGGAGTAGTTTACCAAACTGTTCTTTAGCATACAATTCACTGTTTGTACTACACTTCTCTGTAACTCACTTGTTTCTTCCGAAGAGGCTAATTTTCTCAATATCCTCAACATACAAGTCTTCTCAACAAGTAATAGAATAAGATACAGTTGACACTAATGACAACAAGGATATGTTGACATCAATGACAACACCGATTAGGCACATACTTGCAATAGTTTGCCACTGGCTCTAACTCACAATATGGCTTCCAATTTGGCTAAGAGAGTAATTGAACAAGTTGCAATGTAGTATCTATATTAACAAATAAAGTCAATGACATTGCAATCATGAGGATCACCACTCATGATGTCATGTGATGCAGGAGCATCTAGGGTGTAAGAGCAATCTTGCATCACCTAATTTAAATATTGTTTCTTTTTCAATAAGGGCTAAAATTGGCAGGGTTACTGTTTTTAGTAAGTTGGCATTTGTACATGTATGAACACAAAATCTTACACAAACCTCCAGAATGGTGAATTGAAGTCAATGTGAAGAAATCACTTCAATATCATTTGTCATTTGTGGGATATTAATATTTTCATTTTTCAAAATCTTGATAAAAATATTCGAAGTCAAATTTGAGGCACTAAGAGGCTCTAGATGCGCCTGAAAATTGGTCGAAAATCAAAATGTACTCTAATGGGCCATTTTGTGGACAAGTGTCTTTTCGAGAGCTTTCCAACAATATATAATAATTGAAAATCTGATGGTCGGATCAAAAGTATGATCCTGAGAAGTTGTACTACCGAAATTAAAAACAAAATTGAAAATATCTTCTTGGGAGGAGTTACATTTTCTAGAATATTCTGGGGTGGTTGCGCATTCTAGATAAAGGAGGCAAACGGGAGTTGCAGGAGGGGGGTTTCAGTAATTCAGATGGTGGCTCTAGCTTGTAGATTTTTGTAATCAGAAAGCCCATGTGGTTGTAGCTTGTAATTTTCCTAAATATTATAATTTAATTACATTGAGATAATAGAAAGCAGGTGTTTCTTTCTTGCATTCATTGTTTTATTCTCTATTATTGTTGTGTTTGGGTTGGTAAGGGGAGTCTCCTTCATCATCATCTATCTAGATCTAGCACTTATACTACAGATATATGTGAGGTTAAAATATATGATGACTCTCATGACCCAAGCTCCTTTCTAGTTGGATTGTTGATATGGAGACCTAGTTTGATTATAGCTAGATAGTTAATGAGGAAAAGGTACCATTTGTAAAGTTAAAGCTCTCTAGAATTTCTAAGGTCTTGGTCATTTTTGTACCTGACACAACAGGCCCCATTTTTCCCAAACAAAATGTGAACCCCCTTTTTTTCTCTTTGAGTCTTGGATTAGGTTTTCTTCAGTCCTCTTTGGTCTCATTTGCATAACTTTCACTTTTGGAGTCCTGAGTAGGTTCTAGGAGGTTGGTCAAGCTTAACATGAGTTGTACCTTTAGAATATGAGGGCCCATTATCTTTTTGACTTGATTCATGCTAGTGATATGGCCTTTGTTTGATGATTTCCTCTTAGTTGACATTGACACCTAATTGGTTCTCTTTCTATTTTCTTAGGTGTTTTGTGGGTCATAGTTTTCCCCTTTTGATTTCAGGTTCTTGTTGTCTTTTGGAATATATGTTACACCTAAGTAGTCATGGGTCATCAATGATCGCAGTAGTCAAATCTTGTATTTTATAGGTCCTGACTCATTGCATATTCATGTATATTAGAATTTAATTTTCTATTATTTACATTAGGAGAGACTGGGTCTCTTGTAGGGTATTTAAGCCTCCTTTGAGATGGTTTAAGGGTGTTCTTTAAGTCTTGTATTTGTCACAAATGTGATTATAATAGTTATATCGATCAAGATGGGACTTATTTAAGGACATAATTTTGATTAGCAATCTTTCAATGGCTTAAATAAGGTCCTAAACCCTCACAAGCTATCCTAAGCCCTCACAAATGGTCCAAAAGTCTTGAAACTATCATAAAAAGCCTTGAGTAGTCCTAAAAGGAGATTTGGTGCCAAAAATTTTGAAAATTTCTTAGAGGGAAGGTATTTTGGAAACTTGAGTTTAAACTAAGACTATTTGATATTTTGCTCATTTAAATCTTATTCCTTGATTTTCCTTTTAGTAACTCAATGTTTAGGATCTATTTCTCCATTATGTTTCAAGTTAAAATTTATGGTCTATCCCTCTTATTAAACCCTTCACTACATGTCATTAATGGTTGCTAGTTTCTATGGAGATTTGGAGGTTTGTGGATAGTTGTAATTGCAAATTTAGACATCTACCATGCAAGATATCTAGACCCACACACATGTTGTTTGACTAGTGGCCTTTTCAAAGTTGTTGCCAATATTAAAACTTATTTTCTCTCATATTATTTTAGCATTTGGATGAGAGAGAACTTAATTTTTGGGGGTTTTGACCCTAGGGTTGGTTGTTATGTTTGATTTTATGCTTCATTTCAAGCTTGAGCACCCTAACAACACCCTATTTTTGCTTGTTTTTATCATTTTCATTCAATTAATGAAAACTATCAATAGGTATTTTAGGATCAAAACCAAGTTGGTTATACAAGCACCCATCTCTTCAACCAGGAGCAAGGGTTTTAGCCTTTATTTATTCGTATATGCATGAGATTGATTTATTATCTAATATTTATGCATTTATTTGAAGGGTCTAACACTTTTCTTCCTTATTGTTCTTGCAAGGATGATTGGTATCAATTAGAAGATAGAGAATACCATGAAGACCCAAAGGAAGATCATATTTTTGAGATCAAGATTTGATTTCCCATTGGGCAACTCACCAAACATTGATGAGAAGGCTCTCTTAGGATTAGGTAGTTTGTTATGAAAGGAGATCGTGTTAAGGAAAGTTCTAAGACAATCATGACCTATTGGAATGAAGGTCATAAGCCTAAACAACAATCATGATGCAAAATAATGTTATAGACAAGCCTAAATCAACTTGCACACTAAATGTGACTATCATTAGTACATAGGGATCTATTAGATTGTCTTCAACAATGTATGATTGTCAGAACAACAAGGATAATTTATTCGTGCCCTAATACTATCATAAATACATTAAGGTAGTTCTAAGTATTTAGAGAAGGCTAACATGATAATGAGGATAGTCACCTATCAAGTTACGATTCAAAATATTGTCACTACCCTCTAACCTAGGAGGCAATCATAATAGTACCTAAAACATTGTCAAAAAGATGTACACAAGGATGTTGTCTTTGGAAACATGGTGTTAAGCATGTAGGGTTGCTAGATCTAATATTGATAGTTTATGTTGGTGATATTCATAGCATGGATAAATGGGGGGCTCATAGTTGTTGAATTCTAGTTACACCTACTCTTCTATAGTTGAACCCTATAAAGGCCCTATCTCCTAGTTGTTATTGTTCATTCTTCCCTACTTTCCTTGGGTAGGGAGGCAAGTCTTTTCAAACTTTATTTGCTAATTGTAGGTAGTTTGATTGATGTGATTGAGGAAGTAGGGACCTAAAGAAATAAAGGCTCAATTCCCTAATTAGGAAAGTAGGACCAACCTTCCAACCTCCAAGTTAAGGCTTATGACCCTTCTCTTTGGATAGGGTAACAATATTAAACTCTGTCATAAAAAATGAAAAGATAGTCATGATGTTACGAGGATTTTCATAAAGTTGAAAAGGATAGTCATTTCAACCCAGACATTGATCAACCTCCTAGAGTTGTCATCAAGATACACAGGCCTACCACAAATCAAAACCACTAGCATATCATTTAAACAACACAAGTACAACTATGGTCAACATTAAGGTAGTCATATGGAAGGAAATAGGCAACCATATCATGCATATTAACCTCTAAGGATAGTTATGACCCTATGAGTATTGTCATGACCATAATGGATAGTTACCATTCATAGGAAAGTTATCATGCAAAGGATTATTGCAATGTATAATAGACTGTGAATGAAGGTTTAGGGATTGTTGTCAAGATCATGTCATGAGAGGATAGTCACAGAGATTGTCATGTGTAGGCTATCATATCATATAAGTACTACAAAACTAGGAAATGATAGTCAGGTCACCTACACACCATCAACACTATCATATCAATAAAATTTTAGTATGATTAAAGGTAGTGGTCATAGGATAGCAAGGATTGTCTCTAACATAGTCAATATGACTATAATTATCACCTAACAACAACATTCATATCTCTGGTCAAAATGTTTACCAATATCAAAACAACATAAGGACTATCATTTCACCTACCAATAGGGAAAAGACTATCATATCACAACCCCTTCATTCAAACATAGGTCAACAAAGAACTTTTATAGAAATTGAAGATTGTTATATCACTCAAAGGATATTGATGAATATCATTAGTCAATCATGAAAAACAAAGAGAATTGTCATCCTATAAAACTCTCCTATCGAACCTAAAACTACCTTTAAGATTTTCCTACTCATTCATGCAGAAATAATGAAAATTAAATCCTTCATACTAGTTGTTGGTGGGGTAAACCCCACCACTACTTGCACAATGTAAAAAAAGACAAACTCACTACAAAACTAGTGCAGTACTTCTAGCCAACATACAACACATACAAGGGACATTGAAAGGGGAAAAGGCATGCCTCTCTATGTATTTAAGTACATATATATCAAATAGAAATAGAAAAAGAGAGAAAAATAAGATAGATAGACATAAGAAGATACAAGGAAGTTGTAGTAGAAGCTACCCAAGCATATTTGATGTTTATATCTATGCTTGGGGTAAAGGATGTACATTGTATAAGAGTATATGATATAAATATATGAATAGACCTATCTTATGGTATGAATAAATGTGTAAAATTGTTTGGATCTTTATGTTATGTATATATTATCTACCACACTATTTCTATTTCCTTCTTACTGCATCACCCTAGGGTTAACTTATCTAACATAAGTGGTATAGACATTAGGACTCCATTTTATTTTTAACATTTGGATATGTTACTAGGACCCCAATTTGCAGTGTATAAAATGAGATATTATAGAAACAAGAAAAAAGATTTGTGGTAAATAATACCACCAAGGTAGAGAGTATTAATGACAGTTATTGTAGTAAAAGAGATGTGTGGCAACACCCACTAATTCATATCCTATGAGAGGGGTCAGACACCTAGGGGGTGATAAATGGAATGATGGGGATCCTAAAAAGATGTGACCACTAAAGACAAGTCTAGAGTGAGCCATTAAGGATGAATAAAAGGATTAATGAAACTCCAAATCAAAAACACCTATCAAAAAAGGAGACAAAAAAAGATTGAGTAAAAATTTTGAAGAGATTAAAATGTCTTATGAGATGCACATGGAAGAAGAAAGAAGGTTGAAACTATTAGGAAAAAGGTTTGTTGTACATCTTGCATAAAAATAAAATATTTTAATTATGTAAAATAAATATTTATTTGTGGTGCATCTAAGTGATCTGTTTAGCCACCTTAAATATTTATTTGGGTCCACTTGTAAAGTTGTATGTAACATTGGATTAGTTATTTTATGTGTGGGAGACATAGAATAATTAATTAATATTGGAAATACTTGTACCAAAAAGTGATAACTTAGTATCAAGAATTATATAAGGGGTCAATGGTTTTGTGTACTCATGGTTTTGAGGCACATGGTTTTCCCAATACCACAAGTTGTATTTGTGTGAGCTTGAGTCTATAAAAGCAAGCACATGGTAAGTGGTTTAGGTTGGTTGGTTGAGTGGGTTGTCATTGTATTGAGTTTCTCTTGTGAGTGCATACGTGAAGCATGGCATGGGATGTGTGGTTACATGCTTGGACACATGGAGGATGCATTAGAGGAGCTTGATGCTTTAGAAGTATTCATGAGACATTGTAAGTGCATTGTAATGTTTTATTGTTGAATAATACATAGAGTGTGGATGTTTTTAGAGGCTGGATTTTTCCCACTTGAGGGTTTTCCTGGGATATTTCTTGTGTTATCTTGTGGTTTCTCTTTTGATCTTTACATTATGGCTATTTTTTAAGCTTGTATGCATCATTATCTCTCATAGGGTTATGTAGGGAATGGTTTGATCAACCTGGTAATTTCCTAATAGAAACAAACCCAAGAAAGATAAGAAACATAGAACAGAAGAATAGAGAAGACCAAAGAAGCCTCAATAGAGTGTGCCAGAAGGGATTCTATGGAAAATAATAAGATTCTATCAACAGCCTAGACAAATAGTTACTATGCCACTCAATAACAATGAAACATCTAAACAAATAACTATCCACATAAAAAGAGTAGAAGAAAATTTGACTGAATTACTAGACCAAATAAAAGAATATGATGAATTCTAGGAATCAATTCTAAAAGGGCCCATAATTAAATAGTGCTCAGCTAGAGTGTAGAAGCAATAGTTCTTTGTAAGATGACTTCCTAACACTAGAGTGTAGAAGTAAGGTCGATCCACAAATTGAAATTTTAACAAGAAATCCATATTCTAAGCTAGATATATCTAACATTAAGGTCACAACTAATAAATAATTTGAGGGATTACTAACCTAAATTTTAAAACTAAAACCTCTAAATTTGAGCAAAGAATATCTAGAAAACATAGTAAGTAAAATTATATAATTACTAAAAGAAGAGACGTTAAAAAACTTAAAATTTCTTAAAAAAGAATGTAGAAAAAGAGGATATAAGGGAATCATGCAATCAATTATCCATTGATACAATTGAAATAATTGAACAAGGATGGGAGAGTCCCATATTATGTAACAAGATGTCATTAACTAATTATAAATTACCAAAATTTGCATCCCCAAGATGAAACAATACCTTGAAGAGGTGAACTCCTCGAACCAAGAGTCACCCCTAGTTCCAAATAAGACAAGAAGATTATTAGAAGAAAAGATAAATAGTGATTCCTTGTTGAGGCTAGATAGAGCAAGAGAAAAAAGAGAGTGTGTGAAATATTTTGAAGAAATATTAGGCAATTTTGAAATCCAATTATCTAGAGAAAAGGGTAGAGGAAGGAAATTAGTCAACCAATAAAAGGATAAAACTAGGCAAAGGAGACCTAAGGAAAAGAAAGAAATAAAATCAAGAGTAGAAGATAAATTTGAAAATAAGGACAAGCCCTAAAAAGAAAATCGAGAGTAAAAGATAAACCAAAAATAAGGACAAGGCCTAAAACACAAAAAGACAAACCAAAGACACCTTTCACTCGGACATAGATGGTGGTAAATAGGATTAAACTTGTTGTGTTTGATAAGGATACTAAGAATACAAGTGACCATCTCTTCATTCTGGAATCCTATTGGAGAAAGGAGAGCCTATATGATTAATAAACTAGATTATATGAATTCATAGAGAAACTAAGGGATGAAGCCTTAAAATGGTATATTAAGGTATGCCCCATACATGATAAGGAATGGGAAGAGAAAAGTCAATTATTTTTGGAAAAAAATTATTCTTTGGATACTCCTACTGAGAGTGAGAAAAATTCAAGAGATGATACAAGAAAAGAATGAATCAATAAAGAAATATGATCAAATATTTGAAAGTGTTGTCCACAAATTAGAAGAATTGTAAACCAAAAAATTGAGGATAGAATGGTTTACAACTAGTTTAAAACCACAAATCAAAGTTGCAGTAAATGGAAAAATTTACTACCTATAATGAAGCAATGGAATTAGCAACTAGAATAGAAGCTCAATCAAGGAGAAATGAATTAGGAAAAAGTAATGAAAGTAAAGTTTAGAAATTAAGGTTAAAATTGGAGAAATTGAAATTACACCAAGAAATTTTAGTAAAGGGTAGGAGAAATGAGACTTCTCCCTTACCAAGAAAAGGTATAACATCTAGTGTACCTATCGTAGTAGAGAAGGACACCTTACAAATGAATGCCCAATGGCTAAAGGAACAAAATGTGCCACCACAATAAGGGTAGACTTTGAAAAAGTTCCTGGCAAAATGGTAAGTTGTTACTATGGTATATGTGAAGAGTGGGATAGACATCTAACAGATGTTGCCCCATGTTAGTTACAGAAGAATATGAACCATTGGTTAGATGAATGAATAAGGAAGAATTTGTTATTGGTAGAGGAATTTCTAAATTCCAACGATTGGCCACAATAGCACTTAATGGATACACAACACATGGTTCCCAAGAACTGACATGGAAGAGAAATCAATGACAAATCAATAATGTGAACCATGTGGTACCCCAAATATAAAATGGAGAACCTTCTACAAGTTATAACAATGATTATTCACAAGGATATGATAGAGGTGATTGTTGCAACAACAATTACAAAGGCAGCTAAGGTAGATGAAGAGGACAAAAGCCAACATGCTACTATTGTGATAAGCCAGATCATTATGCTAATGAGTACAAAAGCAAAAAGAGAGAAGAAAAATCAAATTGTGGATTATGTTGTGACAATTCACATGGTGCATTTAGTTTCCCTAAAGTCACACAATTTTACAAGAATGGACCAATACAAGAGCCTACAAGTGAAGAATTGTTGGTTCCTAATGCACCATGCGATGTGAAGATAATAATGAAAATACCAAAAGAACAAGGACAAAATATTAGGAGATCTCAGAAAAAAGAAATAGAACCTAGATATAAAATAGGAGAACCTTTAATGACAAAAGAATAATTGGAAAAGGAGTATCAACAAAGGAAAGGACTATTGAAGAAAGAGGCTATTGAAAAATTTAGGAAGAAATAAAATAGAGCAGCAGTCATAATCTATGGAGGGAAAGATACAAATTGTAACGACCACAACCTAGCTAATTGTCTTACACTAACTTGACAAAAAACATACACTAACTTGACGAAAAGCACCCAAATTTTTTTTTCTAAAAACTTCTTTTTTAATTTACACTAGATTTTTCAACCTTAGTTTTCTAATGTAATGTGATCTAACCAAAAGATCATCTAATTTTTCCATAAGGTGCATAAAATGCAAGCCCATGAAATTTTAAATCAAATGTAAATATATATATATATATATATATATATATATATATATATATATATATATATATATATATATATATATATATATATATATATATATATATATATATATATATATATATATATATATTTCCAAATAAAGAACTAAGTAACCCTTGTAAAGTAAAATAAAAATTCTCCTAAGTAAATAAAATAACTCTTAGATAAATAAAATAATTCTTAAGTAAATAAATAAAATTATTTTTTTTAACACTTGTATGGTAAATGTAATTACTCATAAGTAAATAAATAACACAAGTTGTTGTACAAAGGTATTTTAATTCTAAATAATAATACTCATTAAATGTGATGTCTACAAAAACATAACTCCAAGAATATATGAAAGAACTATGTCAAACAATTTTATTCTTAAGGAAACAAAAAGAGACAAATATCTAAGGGTTCCAAGGTTACACTACAAACCTCTTAAGTCTATGATATAGCCTAGGAAAAAAAAACTTCTCTCTAAACAAATCTTAGTGCACAATCCTATTGACAAGAGAACATAAGGTCCTCAAAGGAATTTCTATTTATTTATTATTTAAAAAGCTACTTATGAATGACTTGAATAAGATTTCCACTATTAGTGTAGCTAACCGGTCAAAATGATTTATTTGAAAAGAGAACTTAATCTGCTCCCCAAGCACATTCATTATATGAAAAAAAAAGAGAAGGCTAAGCATATTATATGAAAAAAAAAAGAGGGCTAAGCATATACTTAGGTAAAGGATAAGGTGATAACAATTTACTAAAATCAATTTTTTTTCTAGCCTTCCCACAGCCTCTAAGATTACAGCAAAATATAAAATATATTACTTGTGCTAATTTTTAAAAACATGAAAGGTGCCGATACAATTCAAGGAGCTTATTTATTTATTTATTTTTATTCTGAGTTTCTTTCCAACTTAGGTGCCTACTTTAGCAAAAGTGCCTCTTTTCTTTTTACATGGTAAAAAAAATAAGAGTGAAGGCCATTAAATTTTAATTGGATACACAATGTTTGGGCAAGCAAGAGAGCTAATAGTCATAAAAATAAACTTAAATATGAAAAGGGAATATTGCAAACCTCACTAGGGCGGCTCTCCCAAACCCCAAAGCATTTTCTACCCTAACACTGCCCTAGCCGAATGCCTTCACATTTTACTTCTAAATCCTTTTTCCTTCTTCTTTTTAGCTCACTGACCTTGAGGGCATGGCGGCGGCCAGGAGGGATGGTTACTATCAGGTATACTTTCTATGATTGCTATTGTTATTAATAAAAAAAATTATGAGTTCATCACCCGGTTTAAATCTGTCATAGAATTTGTCCAGCTTGCGGCTCTGAGATAATAATTGGTCTCCATGTATTACAATGTTTTCAACCATTCTAACTGAAGAACGACATGCATATGCAAACCAAAGCTGGCTAGCACATTCTCAAAAATATTAACTAGTTTCTTATAGTCAAATAAAGTTCACCATAATACAACAACCATTTTATTTTTTGCTAAAGTTAACTCTCTTTTCTCTCCTTTGATATTGCTTGCAGACCTCTCTGATTGGCAGCACTAGAGAAAGGAGTAGGATCCATGGCCAGATCATTTGGAAATAGTGAGCTTGCATCTTGTATCTTTGTTACCCTCTACTTCTTTAGAGATGAACATTGGTTTCCTTTTTTTTCTCATGTGCTCACAGGGGTATAAACTTTGTTATGGAAGAGTTGCAGCACTCTGGTAGAGGGGTCGTGGTTTCAAGACCGACCCACAACTCTAGGACTTAATGTCATACGGATTCTCTGATGCCAACATTCAGGGAGGGTTTCATTTATCTATTTTGTTCTATTTATTACAGATATGACCTTTTTACCCTTCGAGGGTTGTTCGAACTGTGGGATCAAGTTGAGGGCATATGGTGGGTTGAGGGCTACAGGCCATTCTTTGTCCTCCCTACAACTAGTACGCCCTGAGAGTTAAATATTTTTTTCTCTTTGTTCACTTTTAGCAATATTTGGTTTGATAAGTACTGTGTATTCCTATCAAAAGAGATTGATGTAATGTTGTTGATCAGAGATAATTTAGACCTAGGGTTTCTTATTGCAAGACATGGGCAGAGAATGATTTGACTAAGAAAACTTTGCTTTATCAATAGGTAGTATAATTACAGAAGACAATATCTTTTCAAATGCTACTTCATAGATTTGGTATCATCTAGGAAAACAATACATAGCTTTAAGAAATAGTATTTTATTTTTCAATCTATTTTATTTGTAAGAATAGAAAATAAATATTTCTGTAGAGAAATACATATAGCATAGAGAAACAAATATAGTTAAAATAATTCATGTTTTAGACATTAATCTTCTAGCTTCCTATTCTCAGCTTATGATTATCAAGAAAGAACCAGGCTATTTATATCTATGTATATTTTTCAAATGCATATATTCTATCATTTCCTTTTCTAGTTAGAAGAAGATTAAAACTGCTCAGACCATGATTGATCAAGTAATACTACTGCTTATCACTGGATTTAACATGGAGAAATAATAAAAAGCAAAACAAAACAAAATAAAATCCTTTCATTTTCTTTGTCTGCTTAGCTTTGTATATTTACACAGCAGATCCTAGAACATTCTGAACAAGACTATGCCTTAACACTGAAATATATTACATATATCTCCTTTTAGAACACACATAAAATCTCAGAAGTAGTTTCTTTTAATTATTCATGATTACAGACTATTCTTCAGAAATTGATAGTTTTACATTCTCACAAGTTGGACACCAAAACTCAAAAAGGTTAAACACTCCTTGGTTTTAGCAGGTTTTAGTTTGACCAGTGAGTTTTCTCTATGGCTATATGTACCTGGTAGCTGTACCAAAGATCTTTTATTCTCCCACTACCTGTAGGATCCTGTAGAATGACCAGATGACAACAAAAAAATAAGAAATCTTTTGATGTAGCCAATGAAGCTCACCACCCAGCCTAGGGAAGTAACTGCCCACCCCCGAGCTCGAGTAAACACAGGGAGACCCAGGTACTCTACACATTCATTCCCTAGACCCACACAATTCATACTTGTAGACATTCACCAACAATGGATTGCATTCAAGCAAATCCAACACATTTACTGGACATTCACATTTGCACAACCACAAGAATGCTTTGTGAAAAAAAAACCTTCACAAGGGGTAGAAAGAGATAGCAACCTATTGGATAATTTTGTCCTCCATAGATAGAATTTCCTTCATTCCAAGGGTACTCATACCCCTTTTCTTTGCTGTTGGGTACTCTTACCCATAAATTTGAGATCTTTTCAATCTAGTTTTTTGGGTACTCATACCCTTCCAAAGAAAACAAATTCAAGATCATAAGATTGGGTACTCTTACCCATTGATTATTCATTATCAGAATTATGTATAGGATTGGGTACTCTTACCCATTGAACATTCAGATTTCAGTATTAAAACTTTGAGTACTCTTACCCATTTAAGACTCCTACAGGTCCTCTTCCTTCTACCCCCACAACATAATTTTACACAGCAATACACAATAGTACTGAACATTCAACTTAATATCAACATGCAGTACAATAGAACTAAACACATCAAAAGAGACAGTAACAGAAATTTTAACAACACAAATAGTCATTTCAAAATTAAAATTCATTATGTAGTAAGACATCAGGTTCTACCTAGAATTTACTTCTGAGATGTCCAATTCCACACAAATCTCTGGCCCCTCCAGTTTTTCTATCTTATTTTTTTCTTTCTTCTTTCTACTAGCAGAATAGTAAAAACAAATAGAAAATCCCCCCTATGTCACACCTTTGCAACTCTCTTTTACCCTCAAATCACATCTGTCCTATAGACAGCATGTGTTCATCCAAGTGTACAACATGTATCCTAAGATGGACAGCATGTTGTCACCTTGGATGGACAACAAGTGTCTTCCCAACAACCTTGATTTATCAAATAAAAAATGAATTCCTGTCCAAAATGGAAATGTAAATAAAAAGGTGCCTAAAATTTGTCTTTTTTTATTCTTATTGCATTAATTTGAGAGGTCCATTAATGTCTAGGTTGAGGTTTAATTTTCCTCTCAATAAAAGACATAGTTTTGGACTAACAACAATTTAAATAGGTTAGATAAATTCCCAATCCACAACAAAACATCATAAAACACTTAACAATGTAAATGTCAGCATACAATAACTCACGTGAAATCACATGCCCCAAGACAATACCATCACAAGACAGATTGACAAAATGTTGTCACACAACACCCATCCCATAAGACACAAGCCTGACCAACAATAGACGTATGCCAGCCATACAAGCTAGGTCAGCTTACTAGGGAACTACAACGAGTTTCTAGGTGTTTTCCCCGTTTTCACTGGCTTAACCTGCACACTCATTAGTACATTGTTAGTACAATAATGATAGACAAAGAATAAAGATAAAATTAACCATTACTTCATTAGATATATGCATTCAATTCATCCTTACAACATAACGAAATCAATTCAAGATCACATTAGAGAATACGCATATAAGTATATCAAGAAGTCTAAGTCATAAAACTATATGGCATCAGTAATCACAATTCTAATTGCAAACTTAATTTAACATTGAGTTGCATCATTCATAAAAGGTATATGAAATTCACACCTTGTAATCTAAGAAACATGTATAACTATATCCTAATGAGAAATATAATCCACTAACAAAATTCAAGGCAGGATCTAACAGCATCACATAAGGTCAAATAAGAATATGTTGTTGGAAAGAGACACTACTAGGCATGTCAGTTGTTATCATTGATGGCAACTGAATCTATCTTACACATCCACATTGTATCATTTGATCATATTGGAAGTCAGATTGCAGATTTGTCTAAGTCCGGATAGATAGGAACAAGGCATATGATAGGGTTCAGCATTTTGGTCCACATTTCTCCACAGGTAATCATATTGTATTGCAGATCTGAGGGAATGTTAAGGGATGTTAGGGCTACCTAAATCCAAAGTTTTAGCCTCTGGTGATGAATGGATTGAAAGTTACAAGCATCTGAGTATCGAGTTGTGGTTAGACAGTTCAGTCCGGTGAAGAACAGGTTGACTTGGTGTTTGATCCTTGTGCGGATTAAGAGAAGTGGTTGGTTGAGTAATTTATGAGATTCAATGGTATTGGCTGACATGAGTGGTGACTTGAATACATAGGTTTTGGTTCACATTGATGTTTGTGCATGGATTCAGCCGACAAAACAATGATCTTGAAAAGGCTTCTAAGTTTTCTTGAGGCCGACTGCAGTTGATGAAATTTCATGTTGCAAATATATATGATCTATGGGTTCGAGCATTTTGAAGGAATGGATGTGAGAATATGATGTGATAGGTGTGAAGTATGGTAGTATCAAGTGCGAAACAAAGAGATCTAAGCTCTGGATCATGGTAGAACAGTGAAATAAGGCAGTGAGAGATGAAGTGTGTGAAGTCAGTATATTGTGCCTAACTAGAACTATAATCTTGCATTGTTAGATGTTATTCTTCAGTTCAAGTATTTTAGTGAACTCTTTGTAATTGATCTTGTAGGCAGTGAGCCTACTTTGAGCAGTGAGCTCTAGGTAGTGTGCCCAAAGGCATGTGCCTTCCCATTTGTAATACTTTTAACAGAGTATAAAATCTTGTGGGTTAACCCCCACCGTGGTTTTTCCCTTAACCAGGTTTCCACATAAAAATCCTGGTGTTCATGTGTGATGATCTTGTTGTTGCTATTCTTAAGTTCATGCTTCTTTCTCTTGAATGTATATGGTAAATTAATAAAGGAACATAATAATAAGTTTTGTAGAACACTGATTCACCCCCCCTCTCAGTGTTCCTTAATTTCAACATATGTAATATCAAAATATGTATCATCCATGGATCCGAGTCAAAATCAAATAACTAAGTTAGCCAACCATAAGATGTCTCATCATAGATCTACAATAGTAGAATGCATAATCACTCCTGCCATAATGGCGGTACCGAGGAGGGGCCCTACATCCTCCCCCCTAGGCTTGGACTTCCTCCCGAAAGCCCTCAAAAAAGGTGAGGATAAAAAGTCCTCATAGCAGAAGTGTCCTCCCAGGTGGCTGCGGACTCATCATATCTGTCCCACTGGACCCTGACCTAGTCCAACTCTCGTCCTCGAAGGCTGAGCATTCAACGAGCTAAGATACGAGTGGGTTTCAATCTTAGCTGTTCATCCCCCTCTACCTGTAGAGCAGCCCAATCCAAAACATGAGAAGGATCATGGATATAATGCCTCAAAATAGAAACATGAAATACATCATGGATATGTGATAGGCTAGGTGGCAAGGCTAAATAATACGCTATGGGTCCTATCTGCTCTAATATCTCAAAGGGGCCTACATAACGAGGTGCTAGCTTAGATCCTTTTCCATAACAAATTGGACTCTTATGCGGCTGCACTCTTAAGAAGACTCTGTCACACACTAAAAAAGACCGATCTATCCTCTTAGTGTCTGCATACATCTTATGTCAATCCTGGGCCTCCTGTAACCTCTGGCGAATCACTGTCACCTATCACTCCATATCCTACAATAGCTCTGGCCCAATAGAAACTCTATCCTCTAAATGATCACAACTCAAGGGAGTCTTGCATGGTCTTCCATACAACACCTGATAAGGTGCCATACCCAAAGAACTGTGAAAACTATTATTGTAGGCGAACTCCACTAAGTACAAGTACTCCTCCCACCTGGACTGATGATCCATAACATACATCCTTAGCATATCCTCAAGCACCTGATTAACCCTCTCTGTCTATCCATCAGTCTCAGGATGGTAAGTTGTACTAAAATTGAGCTGGGTACCCAAAGCTCATTGAAGTGCTATCCAAAAGGTAGAAGTAAACACTGGGTCCTTGTCTAAAATGATCTTGCAAGGTACTCCATGCAATCTAACAATCTCATCCATGAATACCCATGCCATGGCCGATGCTGTATAAGTGGTGCAAATGGGTGAGAAGTGGGCTACCTTGGTCAACTTGTCAACCGTTACCATGATGGCGTCATGGTGTCGGGCGGACATGGGTAGACCAACTATAAAATCCATGGAAATAGTATCCCACTTCCACTCTAGAATCTCATGGGGTTATAACAATCCTGCAGGGTGCTGGTGCTTGGCCTTGACCCTCTGGCACTCAAGGCATCGAGCCACAAACTCTTCAATATCTCTACGCATGTCTGGCTAGTAATATAGCTACCAAAGATCAAAATGCATCTTTCTAACCCCTGGATGTGCTGTGTATGGTGCTCTATGAGCCTCTAAAAGAATCAATCTCCATACATCCCCACTCTCTGGCACATAGATATGTCCCTTGAATCATAACAAACCATCTGCCTCAAGAATGAATCCTGAATACTTGCCCTCAAGGGCCCCTGAGACTGCATCGCACACTCAATCTTTTGATAACAATCATCCTCTGACAACTGCTGCAAAATACATGACCTCAAATCGGTACCCACTATAATGGCCATGATCTCATGATGTTGTCTGCTCAAGGCATCTACTACCACATTCTCCTTCCCTTTGATGTAGTGTATATCGAAATCGTACTCGCACAGGAACTCCATCCATCATCTTTGTCGTGTATTTAGATTCGGCTGAGTGAATATTTATTGAAGGCTACAGTGATTGGAATGAAGCTTAAAATGATGACCAAGTAGAAAATGTCTCCATCTAGTGAGAGCATGTACTACTGCTACAAGTTCTAAATCATGTGTAGGATAATTCTGCTCATGGGTCTTGAGTTTCTATGACTCATATGCGATAACTTGACCCTCCTACATAAGTACTGCACCTATACCATCCAATGAAGCATCTCTACAAACTACAAAATCTCGAGTCAGATCTGGTACTGCTAAAATGGGAGCACTGGTAAGGCACTCCTTGAGGGTCTGAAATGCCCTCTCACACTGCTCTGTCCACTCAAATCTCTTCCCTTTACGCTGAAGGGAAGTAATGGGGTGGGCTATCTTGGAGAAACCATCAACAAATCTGTGATAATACCAAGCCAACCCCATAAAACTCCTAACCTCTGTAACACTAGTGGGTGCTGGCCACTCTACAATTGCCCTAACCTTCGATGGATCTACTAAGATACCATTGCCAGATATAATGTCCCCTAAATACTAAACCTCAAACTAGAAGAATGCACACTTAGCCAAATTGGCATAAAGCTGATGTCTCGTCAAACACTGTACTACTTGCCTCAAATGATCCATATGCTCCTCCTCTGAGCAGGAGTAAATCAATATGTCATCCAAAAAGATTAGTACAAAGCAATCCAAAAATATGCGAAATACCCCGTTCATCAAACTCATGAACACTGCAGGGGTATTCGTCAATCCAAATGGTACCACTGTAAACTCATAATGACCATATCAAGTCCTGAAGGTTGTCTTATGAATATCGGCCTCAACAATCCTCAAATGATGGTAACTAGATTTCAGATCAATCTTGGAGAATACTTTGGCTCCCCTCATCTGATCAAATATATCATCAATCCTTGGCAAAGGGTAATGATTCTTGATCGTTAACTTATTCAACTATCTGTAGTCAATGCATAAGCGAAGGGACCCGTCCTTCTTAACAAAAATAGCTGGTGCACCCCAAGGTGAGACACTAGGATGGATGTGGCCCTTCTCTAACAACTCCTCCAACTAAATCTTGAGCTCACTGAGCTCCTAAGTGGTCATCCTATAAGGTGCCCGTGAAACCAGTTGTGCTCCTTAAACCAGGTCAATATGAAAGTCTACCTCACAGTTGGGTGGCATCCTTGTCAACTCCGATGGAAAAACATCTACAAACTCTCTAAGAATTGGGTGATCATCTAAGGATACCTCTGTCAATCCCTTTGATCTATCACTAATGGTAATGGCAAACATCTAGTACCCCTTATGCATGCTCCGCTTTAGCTGCATAGCAGATATCATATGAAGGGATACGGGTCTCTAGACTCCTGCTAACACCACTGGCGTACCATGATCATCAAAACACTTGATCATCTTATGTTTGCAATCTATCCTAGCCTGATGTGCGTCGAGCCAGTCCATGCCTAAAACTATGTCATAAGATCCCAGAGGGGTAACTCAAAGATCCACTAATGGAGTGAAAGTCCCGAAAGATATCTGATAATCTCTTACCACAAAGTCCACAATGACTCTAGCCCCTGACGCTAACTCAACCTCCTACTTATCATCTTGCCTACATGCCACTAGCCTACAACACTCCACAATAGTGGAGGATATAAAAGAATTAGATGCTCCAGAGTCAAATAGAACACTAATAGATTCATCACCAATCATACCTAGAGGCTCAATAATAGTGGCCTGATGATCAGCCTGGCAGTTCTCGACCGTAGCAAAAACCCTGTGGGTCCTCCCCACATCACCCACTATCTACTCCAAACCTGTTGCGCGGGGTCCACTTGCTCCAAACCCCTATGGGCAGTCTCTAGTGAAGTGTCCAAACTCCCCACAGATGAAACAAGCTCGCCTCGAATAACCCTGTGTGGACTGGGCCCTGCCACCCTGAGATGACCCATGTCTGGATACACTACTAGATCATCCCCTGAAAGTCTGTTGACCCCAAGATGGTCCTGGCTGCTGTCCATGTGACCTCTAATCCCTAGGGGTACCCTATATGATTGCTCTGGGTACCCTGTTGTGGCCTGGGCCTATGTCTCTGTTGCTGCTGTGGCTGAGGTACCCTTGGAGGTCCCAAAGAAGACCTGAATTCCTTCTTAGAGGGGTGTGGAACTCAAGGTGTGGAAGAATCTTGCTGCCCCTAGTTGCAGTTTCTAAACCACTCTCGTGCCTCTCGGGACCTCCCATGTATCTCCTCATCTATAAGGGCCTTCTCCACAGCATCACTGAAATCCACTGGGTCGGCCATCCAAACAGATCACACAATGTTGGGGTTCAGACCCCTGATGAAATGGTGGACAAGTAGTTTCTCATCCTGAATATAGTCCACATACTGCCGGAGCTCAAAAAATCTATTCTCGTATTGGGCCACTATGAGGCCCCTCTGTTGTAAGTCATGAAACTCATCAATGTGCCTCTGTCTAAAATGCTCAAAGATGTAATGCGCTCTAAAGCGCTCCAAGAATGTCTCCCAAGTCAGTGTGTCTATCGACAAGTGACGCTTCTGTTCCTCCTGTCGCAACTAGGTATAAGCGGGTCCCCTCAACTAATGAATGGCAAATCTGGTCCTTAAGTTCCTCGTGACAGGTTGCAACTGAAAACACCCCTCCAAACTAAGTATCCAAGACTCCACCTCCACCCCGTCGGTGTCTCCTAAAAAAGTGGGAGGTTGTAACTGAAACAACTCCCGAATCTGGTCTCCAATGCATCGGGAACCCCTCGATGTTGTATCTGGTGTTGTTTGAGTCTGAGTGTGTCGAGGGGATGGAAATCGAGGTGTCTCTCCCTCTTGTGTGTGCGGCATGTACGAGGGACTCCTACTCCACTCTCAGAACTCTAGTATATGCTCTCCACCCCCAGGTGGATCCCCCTGAGGTCTCTCTACAACTAGAGGGAGTCTAGCCTTGAGCACCCCTAGTAGGTCTTGCAAGGCCTGAAGAATCTGGGGGCCATAGTCATGTCCCCTGATCTGATCAATACTCTTAGAGTGATGAGATTTTGCTGGTCTCTCTGGTGGTCGTGCTCCACCTAAATCCCTAGTGGGAGAATCACCTCTCCCCTCTCTACGTGACATCCTATAGTCAAGATAAAATTATGTTAAACAAAAGTTTGAACAGTTGTTCCCAGAGCTCCTAGAGTTGGGAATCGTGCTTTGATACCTATGTAATGACCACAACCTAGCTAACTGTCTTAGACTAACTTGATGAAAAACACCCAATTTTTTTTTCTAAAAACTTCTTTTTTAATTTGCACTAGATTTCTTAACCTTAGTTTTCTAATGTAATTTAATCTAACCAAAAGATCATTGAATTTTTCGATAAGGTGCATAAAATGCAAGCCCATGAAATTTTAAATCAAATGTATATATATATATATATATATATATATATATATATATATATATACATTTGATTTAAATGCAAGCCCATGAAATTTTAAATCAAATGTATATATATATATATATTTCCAAATAAAGAACTAAGTAACCCTTGTAAAGTAAAATAAAAATTCTCCTAAGTAAATAAAATAACTCTTAGATAAATAAAATAATTCTTAAGTAAATAAATAAAATCCTTCTTAAATGCTTCTAAGTGAAATGAAATTACTCCTACGTAAATAAAATAACTCTTAGATAAATAAAATAATTCTTAAGTAAATAAATAAAATCATTTTTTTTAACACTTGTAAGGTAAAATGTAATTACTCATAAGTAAATAAATAACACAACTTGTTGTACAAGGGTATTTTAATTCTAAATAATAATACTCATTAAATATGATGTCTACAAAAACGTAACTCCAAGAATATATGAAAGAACTATGTCAAACAATTTTATTCTTAAGGAAACAAAAAGAGATAAATCTCTAAGGGTTCCAAGGTTACACCACAAACCTCTTAAGTCTATGATATAGCCTGGGAAAAAAAAACTTATCTCTAAACAAATCTTAGTACACAAGGTCCTCAAAGGAATTTCTATTTATTTATTATTTAAAAAGCTACTTATGAATGACTTGAATAAGATTTCCACTATTAGTGTAGCTAACCAGTCAAAATGATTTATTTGAAAAGAGAACTTAATCTGCTCCCCAAGCACATTCATTATATGAAAAAAAAGAGAGGGCTAAGCATATACTTAGGTAAAGGATAAGCTCATAACAATTTACTAAAATCAGTTTTCTTTCTATCCTTCACACGGCCTCTAAGATTACAACAAAATATAAAATATATTACTTGTGCTAATTTTTTAAAAACATGAAAGGTGCCGATACAATTCAAGGAGCTTATTTATTTATTTATTTTTATTCTGAGTTTCTTTCCCACTGAGGCGCCTACTTTAGCAAAAGCGCCTCTTTTCTTTTTACATGGTAAAAAAATAAGAGTTAAGGCCATTAAATTTTAATTGGATACACGGCGTTTGGGCAAGAAAGAGTACTAATAGTCATAAAAATAAACTTAAATGTGAAAAGGGAATATTGCAAACCTCACTAGGGCAGCTCTCCCAAACCCTAAATCATTTTCTACCCTAACTCTGCCCTAGACGAATGCCTTCACATTTCACTTCTAAATCCTTTTTCCTTCATCTTTTCAGCTCGCCAACCTTGAGGGCATGGCGGCGGCTAGGAGGGATGGTTACTATCAGGTATACTTTCTATGAATGCTATTGATATTAATAAAAAATTTGGGTTCATCACCCCGTTTAAATCTGTCATAGAATTTATCCAGCTTGCGGCTCTGAGATAATAATTGGTCTCCATGTATTACAATGTTTTCAACCATTCTAACTGAAGAATGACATGCATATGCAAACCAAAGCTGGTTGGCGCATTCTCAAAAATATTAACCAGTTTCTTATAGTCAAATAAAGTTCGCCATAATATAGCAACCATTTTATTTTTTGTTAAAGTTAACTATCTCTTTTCTCTCCTTTGATATTGCTTGCAGACCTCTCTGATTGGCAGCAGTGGAGCAAGGAGTAGGATCCACAACCATATCGTTTGGAAATAGTGAGCTTGCATCTTGTATCTTTGTTACCCTCTACTTCTTTCGAGATGAACATTGGTTTCCTTTTTTTTTTTCTCGTGTGCTCATAGCGATATAAACTTTGTTATGGAAGAGTTGTTGCACTCTGGTAGAGGGACCATGGTTTCACGACTGACCCACAACTCTAGGACTTAACCTCATATGTATTCTCTGATGCCAGCATTCAAGAAGAGTTTCATTTATTTATTTTATTCTATTTATTACAGATATGACATTTTTGCCCTTCGAGGGCTACCTGAACTGTGGGATCGAGTTGAGGGTGTATGGTGGGTTGAGAGCTATAGGCCATGCTTTGTCCTCCCTACAACCAATAAGCCCTAAGAGTTAAATATTTTTTTCTTTGTTTTCTTTTAGCAATAATTGGTTTGATAAGTACTCCGTATTCCTATCAAAAGGGATTGATGTAATGTTCTTGATCAAAGATAATTTAGACCTAGGGTTTCTTATTACAAGACATGGGCAGAGAATGATTTGACTAAGAAAACTTTGCTTTATCAACAGGTAGTATAATTACAGAAGGCAGTGTCTTTTCAAATGCTACTTCATATATTTGGTATCATCTAAGAAAACAATACATAGTTTTAACAAACAATATTTTATTTTTCAATCTATTTTTTTTGTAAGAATAGAAAATAAACATTTCTGCAAAGAAATACATACATCATAGAGGAACAAATACAGTTAAAATAATTCATGTTTTAGACATTAATCTTCTAACTTCCTATTCTCAGCTTACGATTATCAAGAAAGAACCAGGATGTTTATATCTATGTATATTTTCCAAATGCATATATTCTATCATTTCCTTTGCTAGTTAGAAGAAGAATAAAACTACTCAGACCATGATTGATCAAGTAATACTACTGCTTATCACTGGATTTAAAATGCAGAAATAATAAAAAGCAAAACAAAACAAAATAAAATCCTTTCATTTTCTTTGTCTGCTTAGCTTTGTATATTTACACAACAAATCCTAGAACATTCTGAACAAGACTATGCCTCAGCACTGAAATATATTACATATATCTCCTTTTAGAACACACAAAATCTCACAAGTAGTTTCTTTTAATTGTTCATGATTACAGACTGTTCTTCAGAAATTGATAGTTTTACATTCTCACAAGTTGGACACCAAAACTCAGAAAGGTTAAACACTCCTTGGTTTTAGCAAGTTTTAGTTTGACCAATGAGTTTTCTCCATGGTTGTATGTACCTAGTAGTTGTACCAAAGATCTTTTATTATCCCACAACCTATAGGATCCTGTAGAATGACCAGATGATAACAAAAAAACAAGAAATCTTCTTATATAGCTAGTGAAGCTCACCACCCAACCTAGGGCAGTAACTGCCCACCCCCGAGCTAGGGGAAGCATAGGGAGAGCCAGGTACTCTACACATTCATTCCCTAGACTCACACAATTCATACTTGCAGACATTCACCAACAATGGATTGCATTCAAGAAAATCCAACACATTTACTGGGCATTCACATTTCCACAGCCACAAGAAGGCTTTGTGAAAAAAAAAACCTTCACAAGGGGTAGAAAGAGATAGCAACCTGTAGGATAATTTTGTCCTTCATATATAGAATTTCCTTCATTCCAAGGGTACTCATACCCCTTTTCTTTGTTGTTGGGTACTCTTACCCAAAAATTTGAGCTCTTTTCAATCTAGTTTCTTGGGTACTCATACCCTTCCAAAGAAGAAAAAATTCAAGATCATAAGATTGGGTACTCTTGCCCATTGATTATTCATTATCAGAATTATGTATAGGATTGGGCACTCTTACCCATTGAACATTCAGATTTCAGTATTAAAACTTTGGGTACTCTTACCCATTTAAGACTCCTATAGGTCCTCTTCCTTCTACCCCCACAACATAATTTTACACAGCAATACACAATAGTACTGAACATTCAACTTAATATCAACATGCAGTACAACAGCACTAAACACATCAAAAGAGACAGTAACAGAAATTTTAACAACACAAATAGTCATTTCAAAATTAAAATTCATTGTGTAGTAAGACATCAGGTTCTACCTGGAATTTACTTCTGAGATGTCCAATTCTACAAAAAGATCCTACTCCTCTAGTTTTTCTATCTTCTTTTTTTTCTTTCTTCTTTCTACTAGCAGAACAATAAAAAAAAATAGAAAATCCCCCTATTTCACACCTTTGCAACTCTCTTTTACCCTCAAATCACATATATCCTATAGACAACATGTGTTCATCCAAGTGGACAGCATGTGTCCTAAGATGGACAGCATGTGTCCTAAGATGGACAGCATGTTGTCACCTTGTATGGAAAACAAGGGTCTTCCCAACAACCTTGATTTATCAAATAAAAAATGAATTCCCGTCCAAAATGGAAATGTAAATAAAAAGGTGCCTAAAATTTGTCTTTTTATTAATCTTATTGCATTAATTTGAGGGGTCCATTAAGGTCTAGGTTGAGGTTTAATTTTCCTCTCAATAAAAGACATAGTTTTGGACTAACAACAATTTTAATAGGTTAGATCAATTCCCAATCCACAACAAAACATCATACAACACTTAACAATGTAAATGTCAACATACAATAACTCACATGAAATCACATGCCCCAAAACAATACCATCATAAGATACTTTGACAAAACATTTTCACACGACACCCATCCCACAAGACACAAGCCTAACCAACAATAGACGGTCTTCCATACAGGCTAGGTTGGCTTACTAGGGAACTACAAAGGGATTCCAGGTGTTTTCCCCATTTTCACTGGCTCAACCTGCACACTCATTAGTGCATTGTTAGTACAATAATGATAGCCAAAGCAAAAAGATAAAATTAACCATTACTTCATCAGATATATGCATTCAATTCATCCTTACAACATAACGAAATCAATTCAAGATCACATTAGAGAATACGCATATAAGTATATCAATGAAGTCTAAGTCATAAAACTATATGGCATCAGTAATCACAATTCTAATTGCAAACTTATTATAACATTGAGTTGCATCATTCATAAAATGTATATGAAATTCACACCCTGTAATCTAAGAACCATGTATAACTATATCCCGATGAGCAATATAATCCACTAAAAAAATTCAAGGCAGCATCTAACAGCATCACACAAGGTCGAATAAGAATATGTAATATCAAAATATGTATCATCCATGGATCCGAGTCAAAATCAAATAACTAATTTAGCCAACCATGAGATGTATCATCATAGATCTACAATAGCAGAATGCATAATCACTCCCACCATAATGGTGGTACTGAGGAGGGGCCCTACACAAATCATAAGAACATAATCAAAGAAGAAGATAAGAGTGAGGAAGAAAATGAATATCCTAGTAAAAATGACCATGAGTTAGTGGTCCAAAAATCTAAAAATATAATATAAAAGCTACAATAGGAAGAAGAGAATAAGAAAGCCTATTTTTTAGAAAGAGAAGCTCAAAATATAAAAGAAATAGCCAATTTAATAGAAGAGAATTTATTACAAAAATTCAAATATTAATTTTCAAAACATTGGAATAAGAAAAGTAGAGAAAACAAGAAGCCACAAATTAGATCTATAAAAACCCAAAAGATATGGAAAAACCAACCAGTACTATTGGATGTAAAAATAAATGGTAAGATGGTTAAGAAATCTCTATTGGACTTTGTAAGGTAGCGGAACAACTTCCTACACTAATCTTGAGGGGAGGGATATGCAAAAAATTTGAGATCTTTACAACAGTTACAGAAATAAACACAAATAGCAATCATACCACAACACAATAATTACATGGGGAAACCCTTTCGGGAGAAAAACCCCACACTCCAAATCCACCCAATATATTATTTAGGAATCAAGAAGATTACAATATACTTGTAGAGAAAGATTTAACAAGAGTATAACCAACCAGAGATCCAGAGGCAACTCAACATCTATAAGATTCTTACACTCAACCTCCATCTCAAGCTCCTGATAAATAGGAGATACAATACAGTAAGCCATCAACAGTAATTACAAAACTATGAAGCAAAACCACCAAAAAGTGGCAACCAAATCATCTCCATTCAAAGATGCCTTGTGATGTGCCAAATCACACACCAACATGTGTAGATCTCCCCTTTACAACTCTTTTAAATGTCCAACATGTTTTCACATTTCCCAAAATAGGAGGTCCAACTTCTAGAGGCCATAACTTTTGATCTGGGTGTTCGATTGATGAAATGTTTGATATGTTGTAAATCTCATGAAGAGATCTATCAAGATATAACCTATTTCATTGGTTACAACAACTTTTGAGGAATTTAGGGACTTCTAAGTGCCTCAAATCTGAGTTCAAAACTTTTTCAGGAGATTCAAAAATGAAAACTTTAATATCTTGCAATCCAGGTATGATCTTGAGTCGAAACTCACCCAAGATGTTTACTTGGTAGTTCCGCATCTTTTGGGAAAATTATGGGTCCATCTATCCTCAAATGTAGAGCTACTAAAAATAGTAAGCCCTACCATTTTTAGGCCCTTTCAGAAACTTTGAAAGTTCTAAACCATTCTTCAAGATAAAGGGTATTCAAAAAGACCAAAATTGGGAAGGATAGAAACCTTTTTGTAGTTGCAAGGTTGAGACACCTTTCCTAACATTCTCCCACTTGTCCAACACCTTGCAAGAGCAAAGGGAGTATCAACACCATGATTTAATTGCTAGGGGCTGAGAGGCCCATAAACTCTAAACACCATCTGAACTTCTTTGTGCTCACAAGATTAGTTAATGAATCTGTAACATTCATCAAAGTCTCTACCTTAACTAGGTTCACCCTGCCATCCTCAACCATATCTCTAACAAAATGATACTATACATCAATGTGCTTGGTCCTATCATGAAATGTTGGGTTCTTAGCTAGTTAGATCACACTCTAACTGTCACAATAAACTATCACTGCACCTCATTTTATTCTAATATTTAAACATAGTCTCTTAAGCCAAATGGCTTCTTTACAAGCACGAGTAGCTGTCATATACTCAGCTATCAACAAAATAAATACATAAGCACTGGAGGATTGTCTGCTATCAACATCACCTACCTAGTCTGAATCCACATAACCATGAATATCAAGGGAATGCATGTCTCCTATCAAATTACCATGATAACACAATGAATAATCTAAGGTATCTCGCAAATATAGGAAGACTCTTTTAACTGCATCCCAATGAACTCTACCAGGATTAGACATATATATCTGGAAAGAACTCCCACTACTCGGGCAATGTTTGGTCTAGTACAAACCATAGCATACTTCAAACTTCTGACTACACTCTGGTAAGGCACTCTGCTCATGTATTCCATCTCTGATGGGGATGTTGGACATTGTGAAACAGATAACTTCATTCTGACTATAAAAGGAACACATAATGGTCTACAATCTTGCATGTTAAACCTTTGTAAAACTGGATTGACATACTTACTCTGGCCAAGCCATAGTTTTTGTTCACTCTATCTCTTCTTATTTCCATCCCAAGAATGTGTTTAGCTGCACCAAGATCTTTCATTTCAAATTTAGCTACAAGTTGAGACTTTAGTTCTAAAATCATTCATTTCCCTTTACTAATAAATAACATAACATCAACATATAATGCAATAAACAAGAAATTATCACCATCAGATTTATAATAAACATAGTGATCAAATTTAGAATGCTCAAATCCCAAACTCAACACATATGTATCAAATTTCCAGTACCACATCCTAGGACTTTGTTTAAAGTCATATTGTTAGAGTAAATAGGGATATTTCCTACCTAGTTTCCCTTGTGTGAGGATAATTCATATTATTTAACTATTTATTAGTTAAATAATATTCTCACATATAATTCACATGTTAAGTTGACTTAGTGAGTCTTCTAGATGTTTCTAGTTGTTTCTAGTTGTGTCTAGTTGTTGCTAGTTGTTGATAGTTGTCTTATAGTTGTCTTATCCTACACAAGTGTTGTAGTTGTCACATATCATAGGATTAAGACACTTGTCACATGACTACAACATCTTAGCTCTCATCCTTGTCTTTATAAGCAAGGCTCTTTCATGTACATTGTAACATAACATATCATGAATAATTTTGCATTCATTGATAGAATAGTATTATTCTCTCACATTGTCTCTCTTGTGCTTTCATAAAGTCCTAGATCTTGGGTGGATCCTATCTAGCCAACTCTTACATGGTATCAAAGCTCTCTAGGTGGGATTTCTTCTTCTTAGCCAAATTGTTGAGAGATTTGAAAGCAAATTCATGGTGGATCTTGATAGTTGAGTATGCTCTTCTCTTGCATCAAACGATGACCAAAAGAATCATAAAGACTTGATGGAAAAACTAGATTTGTGAGGGTTTCCTCTTTGTAGTCTTGTATTGCAAGTTCATTTTGGAGTGTTCAGCTGCAAATATGAGCACACCATTCAAAAGGTCTGATATATTCAAGATCACCTTTTGTTTCATCCAGATCGAACACCGGAGGCCAAATCTATGAGGTTTTCAATCTATGGAGTGGTTACCTAATCTGGGAGGTGTCTATAATTTTGGAGCAGTTTGGGCAAAATCAGACCCTGCCATCATGCTCAAGATGCCCAAAAACCTATAGATCGACTGTCAAATCACTCAAATCAGACAAAGTCATAATGAAAGGCAAAAAAATTTGCAATTCAGACATACAGAATATTTCATAGAATATTCCACATACGTCATTATTGCAGGCAGAATCTTCTGCGCACTACTTGCACAGGCACCCTACGTCAACGTACAGGAGTTTGCAGATCTAAAACACATGCAAGCGCAGATACTTAGAATATTATGCTTTTTAAACAACCTGCCACCGCCGGTATTTTACAAATGGTTTTGGTGTAAATCTGATAGTGATTTAGCTCTCAGAAAAGTGGTTTTTGTTGGTCTCATACAATGATTTAACAACTAAACCCATAAAGTTGTGACTTAGAGATTAGACATCTAACCTAAATAACTATCTTAATCACTATGAAGATGCATTTAACTTGTCAACCCAAGGACGTGAACTTGAAATGGGCCAGCACAGTATGTGCACTAGGAACTCCAAAGTAGCCACATTCATTCTATAGCTTAGAAAGACATAATGCTGAAAGTAAATTGCTTGGAAAGAAATAACATAAATGTTGAACATCAACCAACAACTATACTAAGCTGAAGTGCATGACAGAAAATGAAAATCTGGGCAAACAAATAGGAAACTACTCTATCTGCTTTGGCTGCAGGAACAGACACAGAATGGAATTCTAGTGGCTGCAGGAACATTCGATGCCAAATTCTAACTAACTGCTTAACAGAAAATAACAACTAAACTAAAGGATGGAATGCTCACCAAGTGGGCCCCCTTGGATGAGTATCCCTTAAGACAAATGTAAACTCAGAGATGTGAACTTATAACTTCATTTTATTCATTGGAAAACATGAGTACAAATGAGCAACATAACTGTATTACTGGAAAACTTAATAGTGAGAGTACAACCTCAGATTAATCAACCCCTCAGAAGGAGCATTTGAGTCTTATTTATAGAAAGAAAAACTACAAACCAACTACCTAGCAGGGCAGTCAACTCCAATAGAATAGGAGGACGCCACTTTAGGGAAAGCATAGAAAGTGGAGAGGAGGTTATGCATGCGTGGAATCTGGTCAAGCATGGTCGCTTCAACGTAGATCTAGCACAACAGTAGCTCCTATATTTGCTCAATAAGTAACTAAGACCAGTTACAAGGCAGTTCTCTTCCCTCCATTTGACATTTGAATGACCACCTTGTTTGACTTTGATGGCGAGTAACCAACTGACAGAATCTTCCTTGACTTTATAGGCTGCTAATTATATCTGCATAACAATATTAGTACGCACAATAATTGCATATCTGTAACTATCTTAGAGTAACATTCATTAACCACATGTAAAATTAACATAGATAGTTCATATAGCATGTCAATGTCATTAAAGATTATAGGAAATAACCTATGCCCAATATCTTATGGTTTTGAGGAAATGTCATGAAAAGATCAAGATATAGGTACCAAAGTCCAAGATAACTACAGCAAATGAATGATAAATTCTAACAAAATCGAGTCATAAACTAGACTCATCACTTTTCACCGATCAAAGGTGGTTTCAAACCAAAACAGTGGTTTCAGCATTCTATAAGGTGCTTTCTTGTCATTCCATAGGTGGTTTTATCATTCGACAAGGTGGTTTTCACTTTCTACAGGTGGTTTGGACCCACAGGAAGGCGGTTTCACTATACAGGAAGGTGGTTTTGCAACCTGCACAAGCAGTTTTTTCCTCAGATCAATGGTTTTCCAGTCAATGAGGTGGTTCTCAAAATTTTGCAGGTGGTTCTTTTTTTCCAGCAGTATATTCTAGTGACACAAAATATTTTGTTAGCACCAGGGCCCCCTTTGGTCCCCCTTCTAGCCCTAATAGGGTGATTTTTTCCAAGAGCCATAACTTTTTGCCACGGTATCGAAAATCACCAAATGAGATAACATTGGAAATCTAGTTTCGATCACGTCGTAGTGGTGTAGGTTTTTTTTTTGATATTTTGTTGCAGGTGCTTGATACAACTGTTTGAAGCCAAATTTTGCATTTTTCATTCTCGAGCTCACAACTTTCGCCCACTTTATCAAAATTTCAACTTTTTATAGGCGTTGGAAAGGTATTTCTATACTTTACAGTTCTGTCCATGCCATTTTTTCCATATTTTTCTTTAGACATAAGATTTTTAGTTTGAAGCACTTTGGGTACATATCACTCATTAATTGGAAAAAGAGTTAAAATTGGTGGTTGTTTTGGTTTGGGGGGCTTCAATTACAATGTTGATTGATTTTGTGCTTTGGTATATCTTCTTGTTCTCTTCTTTTCCTCTACATAATGGATAAATCAAGGGTTCCATTATTAACACCTTATAACTATGCAACTTGGAGTCAACATGTATGGAATGCCCTAATGGATCTTGGACATTCTTTATATGTTGAAAACAAGATACCTGAACCCACAAATGATAAGGAAAATATAAAATGGATGATAAAGCATACTAAAGCTCTTGGACATCTTCGTAGTTTCATTTCCCTAGAGCTCTTGTTTCAGATTGAGGCATGTACAAATTCAAATGATGCTTGGGATAAGTTGAAAACATTGTATGGTACAACAGATGAAGTGAAAGGCTATCAAATTGATAATCAATTGATGAGCCTTAGTCCTAAGAACTTTAACAACATCCAAGATTACATAACTAAGGTTAATGATCTAAGAGCACAATGCAAAGCATGTGGTATTGAGAAAAAGGACATCTAGTTGATCTACAATGTGTTGAACAAACTTGGTCTTGATTATGCAGCTTTTGTATCTAGCTTTCACACTCATAGGTTAACTCTGGGATCTACTTTCACTATGCCTTTATTTGCATCCTTTTCTGATATGTTAATGCATGAGCAACATAAGCTTCTTTCTATGGGTATTATTAAGCCATCACAGACTCATGCTTTGGTGGTTGGACAACCTAAGGAACAAAAAGCGTCAGGTTCTTCTAACAAGAAACAAAAGAAATCTAAGAAAAATCCACAAACGGATCTAGCACAAAATTCACTTAAGAAGGAGAAGCCTACATGTGCTTATTGTAAGAAATCAGGGCATGATGAACACAATTGTTTTAAGAAATAGATTGACATGTTGATGCAACTTGTTCAAAAGAACAAACTTTCATCGCCTGATTCTTCTTCTACTCCTTCAACATCTACAGAGATAGAACTTTCTGAAGCAAGGAAAGCTAAGGAACTCAAACATAAAGGTAAAGCACTTTGTGCAAGTACAAGTTCTACATCAGGTAAATGACTTCTTGATTCAGGTGCTTCTCATCATATGGCTTCTTCTAAGGATATGTTTTCTTCATTTGAGTTGTGTGATATGCCACCTATCTTGATGGGTAATAACACATATATGAATGTAATTGAGAAGCGAACGATTGATATTGGTGAAGGTACTTTCAATGATGTACTTTGTGTGCCTTCTTTGACCAATAATATTCTTTCCATATATCAAATTACTCATAGTGGTACAGGGAAGATAGTGGAGTTCACACCTGATTTGATTATTATCAAAGACTTGGAGAGCACAAAGATTATTGCTACTAGGGTGGTTGATCACACATCTCAGCTATACACCTTTCATGGTTTCTCTCCTGATGATGATTCAAATCCATTGGTTGACATTCACACTCCTTGTGTGAATCATATTTCACAGGAGAAGTTTGTTCACTTAAACCTTGGTATTCTTGCCTCTTCATCAGTTCTTGAGACATGTGCTACACTTCCATCTTCTCCACCTCCTGCTTCTTCAAAATTCAATGCTTCAGTTCAGTAGGATGCTTCTTTTCTTTCAGATACAACTTTGTGGGATGAGCATTTGGCAGGCATTTTAGATTTGTTTTGTGAGTCTCATCTTGCAAATTTGGATGACACATTTGAGGGGTTATCTCTCCTCTTTGATGACAGTAATAGCACAATTGTTGTCAACCCATCTTTTTCTTTAGAGCTTGACAATTTTCAATTTCTACTAGATCTTGGATTGTCACTTTCATCAGTTAGGCCTGAGACTCCTGATTTGACTGTGATATCATTCAGCATCGACATGGATACACATGAGCAATTTTCAGAGACATCATATTTCATGGGACTTCTTCCCTCATCTCTATTTTTGGAGTTGAAGTTTCTTCAACATAAACTAATGGATTGGTTTCTTCCCATAGGGAGGAATGTTGTTTGTAGGTTTTGGATCCTCTTTGGTCTTCTTCTTTTGTAGTTGGGGGGTCTTGATTCTTCCTTCATTCCATGACTTGTACATGTTTTCTTTCCATTATCACTTTTGGAGAGGAGTTTTTTCCCATGAGGCTTTCTCCCTTACTCCACTTGAGATTTGTTTGTACATGGGTACCTAACATGGCCTAGTAGCCAAGACCCATCCATCATTGTATCTTTGCATTAGTCAACTTCTCCCTAAGTTGCACTTAAGGGGGGTGTTAATGTGAATAGGGATATTTCCTTTCTAGTTTCCCTTGTGTGAGGATAATTCATATTATTTAACTATTTGTTAGTCAAATAATATTCTCACACATAATTCACATGTTAAGTTGACTTAGTGAGTCTTCTAGATATTTCTAGTTATTTCTAGTTGTGTCTAGTTGTTGCTAGTTGTTGATAGTTGTCTTATAGTTGTCTTATCCTACACATGTGCTATAGTTGTCACATGTCATAGGATTAAGACATTTGTCACATGACTACAACATCTTAGCTCTCATCCTTGTCTTTATAAGTAAGGCTCTTTCATGTGCATTGTAACATAACATATCATGAACAATTTTGCACTCATTGATATAATATTATTATTCTCTCATATTGTCTCTATTGTGCTTTCATGAAGTCCTAGATCTTGGGTGGCTCCTATCTAGCCAACTCTTCCATGGTATCAGAGCTCTCTAGGTGGGATTTCTTCTTGTTATCCAAATTGTTGAAAGATTTGAAAGCAAATTCATGGTGGATCTTGATAGTTGAGTACGCTCTTCTCTTGCATCAAATGATGACCAAGAGAATCAGAAAGACTTGATGGAAAAACCAGATTTGTGAGGGTTTCCTCTTTTTAGCCTTTTATTGTAGGTTCATTTTGGAGTGTTCTGCTGCAAATATTAGCACACCATTGTGTTCAAGAGGTTTGAGATATTCGAGGTCACCTTTTGTTTCATCTAAATCAAACACCAGAGGCCAAATCTATGAGGTTTTCAATCTAGGGAATGGTTACCTAATCCGGGAGGTATCTACAATTTCAAAGTAGTTGGGAAAAATTAGACCCTACCATCATCCTCAAGATGCCCAAAAACCTATAGATTGACTATCAAATGGCCCAAATCAGACAAAGTCGTAATGAAAGGAAAAAAAAATTGCAATTTGGTCATATAGAATATTTTGTAGAATATTCTTCATACGTCATTATTGCAGGTAGAATATTCTGTGCATTGCTTATGCAGGCACCCTACGTCAGCATACAGGAGTCTGCAGATCCAAAACACATGTAGGCATAGATACTCAGAATATTCTACTTTTTTTAAATAGCCCACCACCACGAGTATTTTACAAATGGTTTTGGCATAAATCTGACAACGGTTTAGCACTCAGAAAAGTGGTTTTCACCAATCAGTGGTAGTTTCAAACCAAAACAATGGTTTCATCATTCTATAAGGTGGTTTCATGCCATTCCATAGGTGGTTTTATCATTCAACGGGGTGGTTTTCACTTTCTACAAGTGGTTTGGACCCACAGGAAGGCAGTTTCACTATACAAGAAGGTGGTTTTGCAGCATGCACATGCGGTTTTTTTCTCAGACCGACAGTTTTCCAGTCAATGAGGTGGTTCTCAAACTTTTGCAGGCGGTTCTTTTTTTCCAGCAGTATATTCTGGCGACAGAAAATATTAAGTCAGCACCAGGGCCCCTTTGGCCCCCTTCTAGCCCTAATAGGGTGATTTTTTCTGGGAGCCATAACTTTTCGCCACGGGATCAAAAATCATCAAACAAGATAGCGTTGGAAATTTACTTCTGAGCGCTTCGTAGTGGTATAGGTATTTTTTTTATATTTTGTTGCAAGTGCCTGATACAGCTATTTGAAGACTCAAACATTTTTTATTATTTTATAAATGCGTCAGGAGTTATTTTTTCTATTGGCTGACATAAAAAAACCCTATTTTTTAACCGACATAAGGCTTGATAAAAGAGGCTAAGGGTTAGGGTTTCTGTGGAGATTGTATTGTACCATTTGCAGCGGTATTGAGTTACAAGGATTTCTGGTTGTAATCGGTTTGATTACTAGATAATAATATTGGACTCTCTGTTGGTGGATGTAGGCCAAGTTTGGGTGAACTACGTTAAAAATTGTCTCTCACTGTTATTATTTCTATGTATTTTCATTCCTCTGTCTAATATTTATTTGCATTTAATTGATATCTTCTGCATGCAATTCCTAACATGTAGAGCATGCTCCCTAGTGTCAATGATAGCCTCTAGAATCAAGATGAGTTTCCCTTCCTCGTCCAATGGTGGTAACTCAGAAGAGGGAACCACATTATTCCCAAGTGTCTTTTTAAGGTGAGACATGAAAGATATTGTGTACTCTATTATCTGCTAGCAACTCAAGCTCATAAACCACCTCTCCAACTTGCCTAGATATCCTGAAAGGACCATAGAACCGTGGCTTAAGATTCTCTGACCCACTCTTAGATTAAGAGTGGACTGTCTATAGGGTTGCAACCTTAGATAAACCATGTCACCAACCTCAAAGGTCTACTCAACACGGTGCTGATCAACATAAAGCTTCTACTAATTTTGTGTTTACTGCAAGTTCTCCATGTTTGCTACAAGTTCTCCTTCAGTGATTTCATGATGTCCTAACTCTCTCAGAGAAAATCCCTTGCCTTACGCACTTTGCTATCCCCATATAATAAGACAAGGAAACTAGGGGACTCATAACTGTATAATGCCATGAATGGTGACATCTTGATAGACATATGGTAAGTAGAATTATAACAATACTCGCCAAGGTCCAACTTGTTGCAAGTATGTGCTAATTGGTGTTGTCATTGATGTCAACAAGCTTGTGTTGTCATTGGTGTCAATTGTGTCTTCTGATGAGGATGTTGTTGTTTGATTAAGTTGTCTTGCTAAAAGTGATTTGGTTGCTTTATAGAGGTGCAGAAGATGTTGAGGATATGCTTATGTTGTTGGGTTTCCAAGTGCTTTTGAGAAAATTTGATTAATTATGGAAATAATGTGTTGAAGAAGTCTTTTGGCTTACAGAGTGTTGTTCAAGTTTTTTCTCCACATTTCTTTTGTGTTGGAGATCTAAGTATGTGGTTTGGATATGTTGTTTAGAAGTATTTGAAGATGCTAAATCCAAAATTTGGTGCTCTGGGTCGTTGTGTTGTGGAAGTTGTGTTTACCAGTTTGAGAATAGTATTTGACAGTGTTTGCAGTGTATCTAGGGGAAAGTATTTTGCTCCGCATTTCTTCGCAGAATGGTTTCAAGTGTTGTGGTTCTGGATGTGTGCTTATAAAGTCTATATTTTCCTTCAGTTCAAGTGGTTCATGTTTTGTTCCTCTACAAGTACATTTCTTAAGTTGCAGATGATGACAGAGCATGATATAGCTAGTTAAGTACTCTGGTGTGAAGTTTCTTCAATTAAAAGATGTTGTAATGGAATTTGTTAGTTTTCAGATGCTTGTGGATGTTTCTAGATCATGTTTGAACTTGATGCATGGTATGTATGTCGTCGTGTGATTTTGAGGAAGTATGCATTTAAAAGTTCATGGTGTTAACACAAGGATGGCCAACTTGGTTGTTTACACTATTTACGGTTGTGTTTTGGTGAAAGTGAAAGTGTAATGAAGCATGTAAGAGTGGATTTAGGTCCGTGCTAAGGTATGATGTGGTTGGCATTCATTCCCTTCCTCCACGGGAATGTTTAGGTCCAAACCTAGTTTGAATTTTATGGGTTAAGTCATGTTGCCAACCTTGGAGAATGTTTTCATGATTGATGATGGTATAAATAAGTGTCAAGGAGTCATGGATGTGTGTGTGCACAAGGGATATGATGTTTGTGATGCAAATTTGATCAGGGCAGTGAGAGCTTTCATGTGTTAGACTACTGGATGCAATGAGCAGAAGATGTCTACTATTTTTAGTGATGGTGTGAAGATGTTGTTTGTGTTGTGACGGATATTGAGCTTAATTAGACATGAACTCCATGCATAGGTTAGATGCCACTATATCAGTTCAAAGCCTGGTAGTGAGCCATTCTTCTCTTCTTTCTTTATTTCCTAATGGGCAATGAGTCCACCTGCAGTGAGCATTCTCTCTTTTGAGCAGTGAGCCTTTGTAATTCGGTATTGCTACTACATTATATTGTGAGCTAATCCTCATTGTGGTTTTTTCTTTTTAGAGTTCTCCACGTAAAATTTGGTGTTCTCTTGTGTGTGGTGTTATTATGATTCAATTTTAGTTATTTGCTTTTCATGCTTAATCATCATAACATGTTTAAAGGTTAATGTGGATCTGAATGTTTGTAAGGGTTTGACTCTCAGTTGTCTTGTGCATTCAACACAACCATCTTACCCATGCCTTCTACTACCCTAAAGTGTAGTTACACAAATACCCCTCCACCCACTTGTTCACAATATCAGTCTGCCCATCTATCGATGGATGATAGGAGGTACTGGGAGTGAGCTTAGTCCCACTCAATCTGAAAAGTTCCTACCAAAAAAGGATCAGGAACTTGTTGTCCCTATCACTAACTATGCTCCTGGGCATCCCATGTAATATGAATATCTCTCTAAAAAATAAATCATCCACTTGTGTTTTGTATATGTCATTGAAATAGCAAAGAAATGGGCAAATTTTGTCAACTGGTCTATCACAACGTATATGCAATCCTCACCTTACACCTTCAGAAGCCCAGTGATGAAATCCATAGAGATACATTCCTATTTCTACTTGGGAATAGGCAGGGGTTGCAACAAACCTGTCGGATATGTGTGATCATTCTTGTTCTGCTGGCAAGTGGGACATTTGCGGACATACTTAAGGACTTCATTCTTGATTCCTTTCCAAGTAAACCATTTCCAGATTAGCCTATAAGTTTTAAAGTAACCCAGGTGACCAGCCATAGGTTCATTATGGAATGTCCTCAAAATCTTCACCTTAAGCTATGAGTTAGGTACTAAATAAATCCTCTCCTTATAAATGATCAAGTCATTTACCACAATATACCTACCATCCTGTATAGTACCCTCTATGATGCCTGATGCCCAAGAGTCCTTCACATTCTCAGCTGAAATCATCTCTCACCAATCATCTATAATCTCCACTAAAGCACACAAATGAGGTCTCCTGGAAAGTGCACTAGCAACCACATTTTTCTTCCCTTTGACATACACAATGTCAAAGTCATAATATTGCAATCTACTTACCCATTTTTGTTGCCTATCATTGAGATCTTTCTAATTTAGGAAGTATTTGAGGCTATTGTGGTTGGTCTTAACAATGAATCTACCTCCCACAAGATATGGTCTTAACTTGGCTAAAGCATGCATAATGGCCAACATCTCCCTGTCATAATTCGAATAGCTCTTCTCAATACCTCTCAGCTTCCTTCTCTCAAACACAATGGGATGTTTGTCCTACATCAAGACATCTCCTATCCCTTCCCCTGATGCATCACAATCCAACTCAAAAGGTTTGGAGAAATCTGGTATGGCTAGGACTGGGCAAGTGCTCATAACTTACTTGAAGTGATCAAAACACTTTCGAGTTGAATCTAACCACACAAAGGCTCCCTTCTTAGTCAAATCTGTAAGTGGGGTAGCCACCTGTGAAAACCCCTTAACAAATCTCTTGTAGAACCCACAAAGGCCGAAGAAACCTTTGAGTCATGTAAGGTTTGTTGTGGGAGACCAATCCACAATTGCCTTGATCTTTTCATGATCAACTCTCACACCCTTAGAGCTAATGATATGGCCAAGGTAAAGAAGCTTTGTCATACCAAACTCGCACTTAGAATCCTTGGTATATAAAGATTCCTACTCTAAGATACTCAACCTCCTCTAGGTGTCTCATGTGCTCCTCCCATGTCTTGTTGAATATCAAAATACCGTCAAAGAATATGAGAACAAACTTACGGAGCTGATTCTAGAATACCCTATTCATACAAGACTTGAAAGTGGTAGGAGCATTGGCTAAGCCAAAAGGCATAACCAGAAACTCAAAATGCCCTCAATGACACCTAAATGTTGTCTTCTCCACATCCTACTCTTGAACTCGTATCTAATGATAGTCCGATCTCAAATGTATTTTGGAGAAGTAGAAAACACCATGCAACTTGTCAATAAGCTCATCTATGCATGGGATGGGATACCTATTTTTTATAGTCTTCTTATTCAACGCCTTGTAGTCAATGCACATGTGGATCATCCCATCCTTCTTTTTCACTAACACCACTGAAGAAGCGAAAGGGCTCTTACTAGGTATAATGTGCCCCATCTCAATCAACTCCTTAATCATCTTCTAGATTTCATATTTGAATCTCTTTAGGTGTCTATGCAATGTAGTGATCATGAGCTTGGTGCCCTCCTCAAGCTCAATAACGTGCTTAATGCCTCTCTCAAGAGGCCTCCCAGGAGGTATACTACTGAATACTTTATTGTGCTTAGACAACAAGGTCTGAATGTTAGGATGTAACTTTGTTTTTGTTGCTCCAAACCAGTGGACATGATAAGACACTCTATTGCCCACTCTACCTAGTCATGTCTAATAAGTCTCTCCATTCTTCTGAAAGTCACTACCCATAATTTGTCATTAGACATACCTTTGAGTACATGTTTCCTCACATCCACCTCAAACTTCATCTCCATAATATGCAGATTCAAGTAGAACTCACTGATAGCACGCAACCACTGCATACCAAGGACTATATCCATCTCTCCCATGCTCACCACATATAAATCAGCTTTGAGTTCATAGTCACTCAACTAGATACTCAAATTGTAAATCTTCCTTTTACAAGTAATGATGAATCCATCTACTATCCGAACTTTGAGGCCTTCAAATTCTTTAGTTTTGAGACCCCTCTTCACCATAAGCCCCTCATCAATGAAATTGTGCATAGATCCAGTGTCAAGAAGAGTATAAATCCTCTGACCTCCTAATACCCCATGAATCCTGAATGACCCCTCTTTCTGAATGCTAGAGAGGTGGGCTACTAGACTCTCCTCTCCTTTCTCCTTATCTAATTCATCAAAGGAGTTCTCCATCTCTGAATCTCCCAAATTGGAATGCTGATCTAAATCTTCAGTCGTTGATTCTTCAGCTGAAAAGTACTCTTATCTATTTAGCCTTGGCTTGGGCAGTACACTTGTGTGTTAGATCTCAAGGATCACTACAATTAAAACACAATTTCTTTCATCTGAGTCCATTGAGCTGCTCACTATCTAATCTTGAGGGTCCCTTCTTGGGCGATTTGATATCTTTTTGAAAATATTTATTGTCCTTGTCTTTCTTATGAAAGAAACCCTTGGACTGAAATTTGTTCCTTGTAGTGGAATATTCCATGTCTCTTATTTTGTTTAGAGCATCCTACAAATTAGGTGGATTAAGGGTCTTACTCCAACCTCTCAAAGGATCGGATAGTGCATCGATAACTAGAACAATCAACCTCCTCTCAGAAATATTAGTCACCATCATAGATAACTTCTGGAACTTAGAAATGTAAGTATCCACTGAACCCCACTGTTTCAATTGTGTCAATTCCTTAAACTGCAATTTAGGATCCCTTTTGTCGAATCTATCAATCAATCTCTTAGTAAACTTTGCATAAGAGTCAATATTCCATGTCTCTTATTGTCCTTGTCTTTCTTATGAAAGAAACCCTTGGACTAAAATTTGTTTCTTGTAGTGGAATATTCCATGTCTCTTATTTTGTTTAGAGCATCCTACAAATTAGGTGGATTAAGGGTCTTACTCCAACCTCTCAAAGGATCGGATAGTGCATCAATAACTAGAACAACCAACCTCCTCTCAGAAATATTAGTCACCATCATAGATAACTTCTGGAACTTAGAAATGTAAGTATCCACTGAACCCCATTGTTTCAATTGTGTCAATTCCTTAAACTGCAATTTAGGATCCCTTTTGTCGAATCTATCAATCAATCTCTCAGTAAACTTTGCATAAGAGTCAATATGATCCTGGCCCAAAGTGACCATCCTATGGTGCCACCACTCATGGACACTACCATCCAAATGAAGAGCTAGATACTTAATCGCTTCATCCTCAAGCATAGGATTGAGCTGAAAATAGGTATCTGACTTCTGAACCCAAGTTCTAGCTATAGTTTTTCCTAAGCCATCAAAATAAGGAATAGATAACTTACTAACTATCTTCTATAATTCCTTATTATGTAGTCTACCACCCCAACCTCTATGGGGTTTATGTCTCAATCGGATATCCATATAGTCACGAAATGACATCTCAACCTGAAATTCAGTGCCTGAATACCTCCAATCCCTCATTATTTGATCCTACAACTCTTTTTGTGTGGGTTCATTATCAACTGGAGGGTTATCCCGTGGAGGAAAGTTAGGGATAAGAGGCCTAGTGTTTGTTGTTCTAGCCATAGTACACTAATTTGCAGCCCTTTTTTGACTAAACCATCCCCATTTTCACCATTCCTTCCATTGCCATTACCACCACCATTTTTTCCAGTGCCATGATTACCACCATTTCTTCCATTACTATTATTACCACCATTATTATTGTTGTTATTGTTATTATTATTACCCATCATTTCTTGAGTCAATAAGGCACATAGTTGATTCATATTATGTTGCAACTCTCATTGTCCCCTAGCAAGATCATTGAGGATATCCCTTGAGCTCGGCTCACCATGATCCCTATCACCCATATTTACCTCAACCCTATCAACACCTGCAAAAGGATCAATATGTGTTGGGACTTCAAGGTTAGGGTTTGATCTGTTTATTCTCAAATAATATTAATGAGTACTAGGCTGCATTACTCAAGAAAATCACTACATGCTCACACCACTTCAACTGCATAGGATGGCAAGATGCATCTGTGCTCTGATACCACTATAACATACACCCCTGTTCTAATTTTTTTGTTTTCTGAGTTTGATGTTGATTATTTTATGGTATTGTCTTTTGCATTTGTTTTTGCATTGCATGTGACAAATATATAAATAATATGAAGCTTTTCAACAACACCCAGATGCTTACATATGGAGGAAATAACAATAACAATAGAAACTAGCAATACCCAAATGAAGTTTTGCCACAATCATCAAATTAATAACATACCCATGACTGTTGTTTGGTTATAGGTCTGAATATATAGTCTGATACAACATTTTCAATGGCTGGAATCACCTTGATAAAACTACAATGCAGTCCACCTCAATGAAGGAATGATCATCTATTAATATGAATAAAAAATCACACTAAGTATGCCAAATGGGCCTCCAAACCCTAGGTGTCTCAACCTATAGACTCATGTCCCCCCTATAGCAGTAGTACAACTTGTTTTTGGCCTCACACAGCAGTAAACAATTAATATCTCCTTCAAAAACTATTGTTTGTCCCTTCCTATCTCTAATAACCCCTATTACAATGGTTAAACTTGCACTAAAGACCAAGCAACCTCATCCAAAAATCCATGCCTAGCCAAGGAACTATATGACCAACATAGGAATGGTACAACCAACAATGAGGACTCCTCTATCACTCCAAACCCATACCAATCTACAATCTTTCCTTACAAATCTTTATTCATTGAATCTCAAAGATTTGTAAATGAAACCCTTGCCTGCAAATCATGAAATCTCTACAATGAGACTCTAGCACAAACTCTAAATGAATCTGTTAGTAACCAACCTTGGAAGATATTTCACTTCTACAACTGGTGTCCCCTGTGAAGGTTTTCATCTCGACAAAGCCTTTGCTAGAACTCTACGCTCAACCTGGTAAAACTCTCTTCAAAAATTAAAGCATACCATCCTCTTTTCAAATGAGCTCAAAATTGCTTTTATATACTTCCTCAATTCCCACACCTAGCTTGGGGAAATAAAATAACTTTATTTTATTTTTCACTTATGTCTCCATATTGGTGTCCCCTAGGACATACAACTTTTAGCTATCCTTTAAATATTACATGTATTGCACTTGGGCGCCCAACTTAATAAAGTTCCCCTTTACTATTAGATAAACACTTAGTAATAACTGTATAATAAAACATTAAAATATAAGCGTTTATTTAAAATCAAACACTTAATTTGCAGACCACACCAACAAAACATCATATGATGAAACTGACTGAGCCAGGTGGTAACCGAAGCTAAATACCAAAGTCAGTACCGAAACAGGGTGACTGCTAAAAATAGTAAAAATGAACCATGTGTCTGAAACATCACCGAAAAGAGTCACCATGAAACATCTAAATAACTAAGCTCAAACAACACCTGGGAGCAACCAAAAGATGACAACCAAACCTCCACGAACCATGGAATTCCCTAACCATACTGTAATAGCTTACGAGAACCCCGGGGAATAGGCTAACAACCAACAAACTGATGAACCTTAGGAAATGGACATTACACCTTTTGCATGTATTCTTGGAGTGAAGGCTTGTCAACTACATGAAGGTTTTGTTGGCCTTTTTCTTTGCCCTATGTTATTTCATTTCCATAGTTCAATTGCTTTATTTTGGGTATCCTATGTTACCTGGAAGCTACTAGATATTTTCTTTGTTTCTCATTGTACTATGTAGGTGTCCTGGGTCTGTACAGACCTAAGGATTTTTATTTTTGCAACATTTAGGATGCCAGTACTTAACACAGATGCCCTCATGGCATGCTATCATCCAGGGCAGTGAACTCCCTCTCTCGGTGATAGGTTCCTCTTCTAATCTCTTTTCCACCTCTACGTCTAGTGTCTTTAATTTATTCCTATATTTGTCTATTTCCAGCATTTTTGCTCTTTCCTTCATTGTCAAGCATTTAGTCTAGTTGTTTGCTTTGATTGGAATGCATAGTGGCTCTGTTAAGACCTAAATTAGGTTTTATATATGTAAACCTTAAGTAGCAAAACCTAAATGTAGCAGGAGTGAAAAACTCCCTTGATTGAAGACATTTGATTAAGGAGTAGTTTTTCCTATACTACAGGGCTAGTTAGTTAACTAAATAACATAAATTAGGTGTTAAGACCATGGGTTTATGTCATCCAAGAAATGTGATGTAAAACAAAGAGATAAAAATCAAGGGTAGTTATCTCTTATATACATAAATATATTCCACCAAGCTTTCAGGACAAGGATGGCTGGAAACAAGGAAATGCATTTCTAGGGTGACAAGGGATGGGATGTCTTTTTTAGTGGACAACAATTTAAAAAATAAGGGAAATTTAAAATAAAATAAAAATCAAATATTCATATGATAAGACATTCACCATATCCGTTATATAACCATATTATGAAACATTAGAGTTGAATTGGATATGGATTAGTAATTTATTATCTAGTAAAAAGTTAAAACCATTTGTATAATGTGCATTTGATAACTGAAGATCAAATATGCCTATGAGGGAAGTGTATGCTTTTTTATTTTTACAGACTATCTCTGACAATCGTATCACTCACAAAACCACTTTGAACCTTATAATGAGAAACATGGAGTATGGTGAAATAGGTTGCCTATCAATTTAAATTTATTGCTAGAAGACCATCTATCCATCCTTGGCTTACTTGAGACTTTCATTTTACTAAATATTACTCTTGGTTTTAGGCACTTCAAATTATGCAAGTTTTATTGGTACATGTTTTTGTCATTGTATGTTATGGTTGGCTTGCTTCTCTCTTATATGTTTTTCATCAGATTTGTAAGTAGTCATGTCATAGTTTAAGAAACCTCATTTTTCAATCTAAGCATGTCTATCTCTTTTTATCCTTTCCACCTATCCCTTTGGCTCATTATTGATATTTTGCACTAGGTTGTGTGTTCCTTTTAAATTTTATACCTTTTTGAGATGGTAACCCCATAATTACAAAATGGAAGCTATTGAAAAAATGGCAGACCCTATAGTATATACTATTGGGGTTAAGTGACAACCATGTTACATGTGTAATTGCCATAACATCATAAGGATCTGAATCAATAATCTATTTCTCCTTTGGTTGGGTAGCATCAATCTCAAGTAGTTCCTCCTTTTGAGTTACTAATTCTTTTCATGAACAAATCTCTACATTAGGAATATTATTTGTATGATGTCACTTGTACCATTTACCATTATTAAATGATTGACTTCTTATTAGGATATTTCTCTGGAACTAAAGTTGTTTTTTATATTAGTAAAAATGGGATTGAAAGGTTCCAAACCCTTTAACACAAAATAGCTAAAAGGCAGATGAAAAACGTCTCATGAGAGATGAGACTAACAACTACACAAAATAATCCAAACCAGTAAATATAGTAGAAAATAAGAACAGCACTAGAACAACAAAGGAACAATAGTAGAAAACACAAGATTATTTGATATTTGCCAATTTCTATAGACCACTCACAACTTGCCATTCTCTGTTGAGTGAATCCACCTTGTCAATGAAGGTAATAGAATCAAAGTCTTCTTCGATGCCTTTTCCTTGAACTATTTATGTTTTGTGGTTCGGGTCCTAGTCATATTGGCTAGCCCTTCTTGCTGGTCCCTTTGGAATTTATGGAGCTCAAACTGGAGAACATACAAGCTGGTAGCCGAGTTCTTTATAGTCTCCTTGTTGAAAGAGACCACCTCAACAAGGTTTTTCATGAGATCATCCTATTTTTTCTAAATTTTAGTAATGTTTTGTTCTAGGCCTTCCCATCTGTCAAAGGTGGCCACAAATGTTTCCATCTCCCCCCATATCTCCTCATCAACTTTATTACCATGTCATTCCTTGTTTTGCTTGAAAACCTCTAGTTCCATCTCTTATATCCTCTTCTTTGAAGTGTGCCAATGAGCCAATAGCCATTTCATTACATTGTTGTGCAATTGGAGACTTTCTTTTAATTTCTCCACTTGATCCTTCAGATTGACACAATTTTGGAAATTCTTACTCTGCTTAGTAGCCAGGGGGCTAGTAGAGGCCTTAGGATCAACTAGGTTGGGATCAATAGTTCCATTGGGTGGTAGGCTTAGGTACATCAAAATTGGGGTCAGCAATGGGGTTAGGATTGGGGAGAACTTAGTCCTTATTTGGTTTGTATGTAGGGTGAATGGGGCTAGTATACTTGTAAGCAATCTTAGGGCTAGATGGAAGGGGGGAGGTTGAAGGTGTTCGAACACAATGATATACTGAGAGGGGGGATGAACCAGTATATACCAAAACTTTATTCCATATTAACATTATCAACCAAATCTTCTTACTCCATTAAACAAATGATAAAGAAGATTAAACAAATCAAAGCACAACACATAAGCACACAACCACAACACTTGATTTACATGGAAAACCATAGAAGGGAAAAACCATAGTGAGAAAGCTACTTGGATCTACTGTCCAAATCTAGCCTCACAAATAAAACAAGATTTACAATATCATTTATGGGCTACAACCCAAAGGAAGCAGTAACTCCCTTAATAGGTACAACACTACAGTACTTACAGAATGAGGCTACAACCTATGAACATCACCTTCAACTAACCTCACTAATCAGACACCTTTGTAACATCCATACAGTTAACTCTATCTCAATTCTTCACTTCCTCTAGACAGCGGTCACTGATGTCTTCAACACATCTTCACATACACACTCACTCATTTTCACACTCACTCACATAACCTTGCATACTCTCACACAATCACACAATCCACAACAAACAAGTTCTTTTATTTATACCTTCCGCAAACAACAAAATCTTTCTCCTTCGTCAGCTAAAATGAAATGTGCAATGGCCACATCAAGTCAGCATCCAAACGATGTATAAAACTAATATGATTCAAGTCAAGTGATAACCAGGACCTATTCTTCATTAACACATTCTTCCAAGCTAGCCCACACTTCCAAGCATCCGACAGGATCATTAAAACACATCAAGTCAGTCTAGCAAACCCTTATCCTTCCACAAAATAGATCCAGACCTAAAATGATATTGGAGGGACCAATTCGCATCATACGGATCACTTCACAAGCAACATAATACTTTCACAACCTTCACAAACATTCCTTCTTCTGAATTGTACATCTTCTTTGTGGTGCAAACAAACAAATACTAGACCTGGCATCACATACAATCACTGAACACCTAGTCTTGAGATAGAACAATAAGAAATCATCTTGTGGTGCACTTCAACACCTGAAACCTGAAATGAACAATCATATTGAATATCTAAACACATCCTCAAAACATCAAAGCCAAAAGATGAACTGTGGTGAGATATGGTGGATTTTGCTATCTTCTCCAAACAACCCTAATCAACAACATGATATATCTTTGTTCTGCTGACTCCAAAGGACCTTTGTAGTACAACTTATCAACTGAAACTTTAATATAACAATCTTCTCAAATACATATGACCATCCTTCAATCTGTAGAAACTCATCTTCAAAAGCAGAGAAATGTGGAGCACTTCTCAGACATATCCTGATTGCAACTATCCTAAACTTCTATCTTCACTCTGCTAGCTCTAGAATATTTTGTGGTAACTTTCAAGATCTGAAATCAGGAACATACAATCTTCACACTTTTCTCTATCTAGCTTCCAAACCACAAAGCCATACCATCAAATGTAGAAGAATGTGGAGCATTCCCCTGAGTATCTTCAGTGCAACTTCCAGTGCCTTAGACTTCCTAAATCTTTCTTTCAATATTTAAGCAATGTTTTTCATTAGGAAACAATGAATACAAAATTCACCATACTAGAGACATCATTCATAACATCATACAACAACAATCACAACTCTTTTCATCAAAACAAGAATATTCATGTTAGCACAACCTTTGTCAATGAACTTCATGAGATAAGGTGCAACTGTGTACAGATGATACTGATCCAATTAGTATACATAGTACATGACATTCATCATCTTACCCTTTACTTCACCAATTCTCTAATCACCTCAACATATACTCATCACTTTGCTTCTCTGTCTCACAACAATCTGTAACAATCTCTTTAGTCATCACTATCCTTTGGCATCTCTAATCATCAATTGATCACCACTTCCACTTCCAACCTTTAGCACTATTGACATCAGTCCTATCCATCACACTGTTGACATCAATGACAACACATATACAAAAATCTCCCCCTTTGGCATTGATGGAAACACTTAACCTAATATACAAATTTCTCCCCCTTTGACATCAAGGACAAAGGATTAGCGGTCTTCTTCTGAACTGATCTTCCTTTAGCTCCCTTTGTCTGCATTCTTCTTGACCTTCTATCACTGCTCCTTATCTGTCAACTCCCCCTAACTGATCAATCCTTGTTGTCCTTCTAAACTTCTTAACTACCTGCTCCCCCTGAGAGGTAGCCTTCATCAATCTAGGGATAAATATATGCCTTGAGCTACTCCCCCTGGACAGATGCACCATCTATTCATCTATTTAGAAGAGGAAGGGGCAATAACCCATAACTTCTATATGATAAACTCAAAAGTATCCTTAGAAAGTGCATTGGTGAATATGTCTACATCTTGATCATTTGTAGGCACATTGTGAGGCCTACCCTTTTCATTCCCGTACATTTGACTATTTACTTACTATTGCTGATACATTTTGACTTGTGGGACTGTTGATCCCAAATTTCCAAACTATTAGACTTTATGATGTTATGGGAAAACTAATTGGGTGACGTTAGATAGATGCTTTATATTATGATGTTATGGGAAAACTAATTGGGTGATGTTAGATAGATGTTTTATATTATGATGTTATGGGAAAACTAATTGGGTGATGTTAGATAGATGCTTTATATTATGATGTTATAGGAAAACTAATTGGGTGATGTTAGATAGAAAATTGTTTTGTGATTCAATTTTGGGAATGGATGTTTGAAACACAGAAATTAGAATCTAATTGTAATGTGACTTCCTTTATGCTTATGTGAACTTGTGATATTTTATGCGAGTGTATGTTTTAATTTTCTTCGGCTATTATATATGTGTGTGTGTGTGTGTGTGTGGAATTTAACTTTGCAATTGAGTACGCAGGTATTTCTAACAAGCCACAGAAATTGGAGATCATCCCACACTTGATGTTGTTTGGAGCCAACCTAGTTCCACGAGGAACCAAGATCAACTCTATGTATGATGAAATTCTATAATGTTGATTTGCATGTTGTTAATTGGGCTAAGTCTACCCCTCTTTTAATTTGAATTATAATTGGTGTTGTAAGAATTTTGTCTTTGAATTTCATTTTTTAAATTTCATTTTTGAATTTCATTGGTGTTGGAGAAGCTCTACATCAACCTTCTTCCATAATTGGGCTTTTAAAGGTTGGCTTCAAGGCTAAGGCCTTCCATTTGTATTTTTTATTTGCTTGCATGATGCATATGTGTGAGATTTATTTTCTTGAGTTTTATTGTTATTGTGGGAAAATTTGTAGGGTGTTGTAAGAGCCTCTCTCACTTGGGAGAAGATGCTCAACAAGTGTGGGGTAGGGGAGGAGTGATCCTCCTCGGGGTCATTACCTTGTTTTTTTGGTGTTGTAAGCCTTGAGGGCAATATATGTGATTTTGAGCAATATGAGACATGGCTTAAGAGCCAAAATATGGAAACTTTTGGGAAATTGTGTTAAATGTGTTGGCTTGAGGCCATAAGAGGAAATTATATTGGGATATTTTGTAGGAGTGGCACTCTTGAGTTGAGTGTCTCCACTCCCCTACCCCTTTGAGCTCACCCTAGTTGAGTTCATGTGTTGTGATTATCCATGGGTGTAAAATTATGTTTTGAGTTGTTTTGAATGCCTCGTTGTGATGTGGAATGAGTTCCCAAGTGTGTGGATGACCTCCCTAGCTCGGGGGTGACCCTCTTGCGGGTCTACAGTAGGGAGGAGAGAAAGATGTGTGGTTTTCTTTCCCCTTGTTGTGATATGCAGGTTCTTTGGAGCTAAGTTATGAAGTTAGAGAAACACCTTATTCTTGGAGTTAATATTTTATTTTCCTTTACTCTTTTAGCTCTTGAGAGAGAGCTTGGCCTACTTAGGAGATTTTACCATTTGTTAGTTGTCAAAGATGAGAACTTGGTTCTCTCTTTTGTTGTAAAAACATATATTTTTCATAGTTGTTTGTAAGCTATTTACTTGTTATAGAGAGTTAAAATTTGCTGATTTAATTCCTATCCTTCAAAAAGGTTGAATGAAGAAAATTTGCTCTATAAGATAATTCATTTGTATGTAAATTTTAAGCATTTGTCAATTCGTAAAGTTGTGGTTTTTATTTTGTGATAAATATGAAAATTATATATTGTTATTGTGACAAAAGAGAAAATTAGGTGTTATATATTAGAAGTATCTAAATTATTTGTATTTATTCCTTCCTTTAAACAAAAAAAAATGTGATTATTAATATTGCAATGAATATATTTTTGTTGGAAAAATATGAGTTCTTGCCTTATAGAAATTTGATATAAAAAAAAATGGATATATATATTTGTATATTTGTTTAAAAAAAAATTAAATAAAATTTGTAAGTATAGAAGAAAAAAGATTTTAGTTGAAAAATAGTAATTATATATATATATATTTGAGTAATTCAAATGAATGTATTTTTTTAAATGTATTTACAAATAAATTGATTTTATAAGCTGTCAAACAGAATTTAAGATCACATTTTATATACAAAAGTAGTTATATATATATATATAATTTTATTTCATTTTTAAATAAACTGAGATTGTGATACTTCTGTGTGTAAATAAATAAATATATATATATATATAAATATATAATTATATTTTAAACCCCAAAATGGTTCGTCGTTCCAAATGTAAAAAAAGACGGAAGGATTGAAGTACACAGTTCACTGTGTTTATTTTTTATAAGAAAAAAATACATACATAGGTGGGGGGGTTCAAACCCCCCCACCGTCACTGTTATTACCAAGGGTGTGGGGAGGCGGGCGGAGCCCCTACCCACACCCCACTGTGTGGGATGTGGGTGGGGGCTCCGTCCCCCTCCCCACACTCCCCACTACCTTTAAACCCGTGGCCCCCTTTCTCTCTGTGCAGATCGTGCCCAACGTAGCATCTATCGGCCCTCCCTTCGCTACTCCCTACGGCTACTGCTCCTCCGACCACCGCCACCCCTGCAATAGGCACCTCCGTGCTGCCCTCCTCAGAAATGCCACTGCCGCTCACCACTAACACCACCGCCCATCCTCTGCCACAAACCCTGCAGCCTTCCTCAATGCCGCTACTCCTCCCCCTGTCACAAAATATGATTAGGGTTTTAGCAAAAGAAAGATAAAATATATTTATTTTAAAAGAAAACCTAGTTCAAAAACAAATTATATATATATATATATATTCAAATGCCATCATATGCATACAACAAAGAAACAAATGCAAAATGAGAGAGAAAAAGAGAAAGAAAGATAAAAGTGAAAAAAACAGAGGAGAAAATGAGAAATATAGGGTTAGGGCATTTTTCCCATAAAGAAAATTATATTTTATTGTTGCAAGAAATTAGGGCAAGGTGAAAATAAAATTACACAATTAAAATAGTAAGAGGTAATTATTTTAAACAATTGGGTGACGAAATCTAACTCTACGAGGACGTTTTAAACCACACGTTATTAACCCAATTTAATAGTCCTTTTAATCATGAAGGGGCAATTTAATTAACGGAATTAAATTAGACGTTGATTTAAACCCAGATCAGAAACCTAGTAAACCTATTTAAATGAAGTCAGTTAAACCTATTTCCGAGATCTAATCTACCAAGAAACTAGGAATAATGTAAATGATGCAGAGATAACTCTGATTGATCGAAAACGTGAAGGAGAACAAATTGATCGAGCTTTGTTGAAAAATAATTTAAATTATAGAAAACGTGAAAGAGAACAGATTGATCGAGCTTTGTTGAAAAAGTTTTAAATTAGAGAAAACGTGAAGGAGAACAGAATGATCAGACTTTGTTGAAAAATAATCAATTAACTTAATCATCTGATTTACCTATTCAGTTAGTGAGACGTAAGTAATTTAAAACAAATCAGTAAACCTTTGATTAAATTTAGTTTTAGTACAATAAACCCTACTCACGCCCGTGAGGCGTTATGCTGCCAGATTTTTTTAGAATTTAGGGTTGAGATAGGTTAGTGAAGTTTAACCCTGTTTTGGGATTATAATATTGTTTTCGCCGAGTATTGTCATTTGATTATGGTATTTTATCATCCTCTCTTGCATTTAATTTTTGGCTATTGATTTTGACTTACGTCAAAATCCTTCCATTCACTTAGGTTGACTTAGGGTTACGACCGTTGATCCTAACCCTATTGGCAACGTTAACCACATCGTGTTGACCCCCTAGTTAGTCTTCATTGCGTTTGGTATGTGCACATGTACGTATTACCCCACATTCAATTGTTATGTTTACGCCTTAAGTGTAACGCCACTGAGCACGCTTACGCGTACGAGGGGGTTTCTAGGGAAGCATTGAAAAAATTTTGATATTTCGTGTCATGACCACATGACATGTGTGATGTGTGTCGTGACCGCATGGGAAATGTGGACATGACATTTGGTATTAGAGCCCAAGTTTAAACACTGGGCATATTTGGGCATGTTATTTATTCCTCAACTTTGATTAATTAATGCCTACCTTGTTTTGTACTAGGATGCCTCCCCGATGTGTTCGACGAGCGCGATTGCATAACACTGCGTCCGTTGAGGTGTACAGGGTTTCCTCTACAGAGGGACAGGCACTCACATCCATAACAGATCAGCCAGTACCACAGGCACCACCAGTACTTGATATAGGTCCTTAGATTTTATAGACATTATAGGCCATGTTAGAGATGCTACCACTAGTTATACCAGCGCCACGTGATGAGCCTCACGAAATTCCACGAGAGGAGCCGCGTGCTGAGTCGCGAGCTGAGCCATGTGTAGAGCCCCGCGATGATCCGCGAGAGGTGGCACGTGTGGAGCCTTTTGTAGAGATACCTGATACTACAGTGGAGGAGGTAGGGTCAGCTTACAGAGCACAGAGTAGGAGTCCTCCGTGACATCAGAGACGAGATGAGACTGTGAGGGTAGAGCAGATACATCAGGGACCTTGTGAGTATCGTATGGATAAGCCGGTTATAGGACTTAGAGACAGAGGAGATCCCATCAGAGACCTACTTAGGCTTAATCCACCTACCTTTGCAGGAGCTACAGAGGGAGCCGAGGTTGAGGCTTGGCTCATCAGTTTAAACAGGTGCTTCACATTGTGACCTTATGGGAGCAACATGAAAGTGCGCGTGGCAGTACACCTCCTAAGAGAGGCAACAGCTACTTGGTGGCGCACTGATGAGTGCAAGCACCAATTATCCTTAGACACACTCACATGGGACACTTTCATAGAGCACTTTAATACGCGTTACTTGTTAGATCACTATAGACAGCACCGGATAGATGAGTTCCACGACTTACAGCAGAGAGGACTCACGATTGCACAGTATGAGAGCTGATTCATTGAGCTTTCACGTTACGCAGAGTATCTCCACGATGAGAAACTCCTAGTGCACAAATTCATCAGAGGATTGAATCATAGGATAGTAGGACCAGTGCATATGGCAGACCCCCAGACCATGAGTGAGGCTGCCAAGAAGGCTTATAGTGCAGAGGAAATTTAGGGACGAGGGCAGAATTCATGTCTGTAGTTTCAGGACCGTAATCACCAGCAGCAGCAGAACTTTCGTAGACCACAAACAACACCACAGAGAGGAGGATTTAATTCTTCATCATTACCTCCTAGGCCTCCATAGTAGTAGCAATAGCATCAGCAGAGGTCTAGACCCCAACAGAGGGCTCAGGGAGGACAGAACCATGGTTCACAACAATAGGGCCCATGTAGAGATCAGAGACAGTAGGGATCATCTGCAAGACCCGTGAGGTCACAGCAGTCCTATAGAGGTTCATAGGGGTCCACAGGACAGACTAGATAGCAGTAGTCAGGTAGGACTCGGTCAGGGCAGTTACAGGCTAGGGGTCCATGTTATGTATGTGGTGGGGTAGGGCATTTGGCCAGAGAGTGTCCACAGGATTACACAGCAGGGGGACAACCCCGTTCTGGAGGGTCAGAGCAGACTGTAGGAGATGTGGGCAAGTCCCACCACATGTTTACAGCGGTTGACAACCACCAGGTTGACTTTCAGACCTTAATTATTGAGACAGCAGGTACGATCGGGGATGTCCCCATCTCTATTCTTTTTTACTCTGGAGCTACCGATTATTTTCTGTCTACATCGTTAGTGGAACGTTGCAGGCTGATGGCTTCTAGGCAGAACATTAGGTGGGAGGTTGAGCTAGCCTCTGGGGCCAGGATGTCAATAGATACCTTGGTTCAGGATTGTGATATTTCCTTGGGTTCCTTCACTACATCATGTGACCTTAGAGTTATGCCACTAGGATCTTACGGTGTGGTTTTAGGTATGGATTGGCTTGCGGCTCATAGAGCCAAGCTAGATTATCGCCGAAGGGTGATTAGCTGCTTAGACGATCATGGCTCACCAGTTGAGATAGTGGGCATACAGAAGCCCATGGCTGTTTGTATGATATCCGCTCAGTAGCTTAAGTGCTACATGCGGAAAGGATGTCAGATGTTCGCTATCATGGTCAGTGACAGATCAGAGGATGAGCCTAAGGCTTCATTGGATGATCACCCTATCCTAAGAGATTTTTCCGACGTGTTCCCGTCGAAATTACTAGGTATGCCTCCACGCAGAGAGGTAGATTTCTAAATCAATCTAGTTCTAGGTACCAAGATAGTGTCTCGTCCACCCTATAAGATGACTACACATGAGATCACAGAGCTCAAACTATAGTTAGAGGAGTTACTTGAGAAGGGACACATACAACCTAGCGTTTCACCATGGGGCACACCAGTTATCTTCGTGAAGAAGAAGGATGGGTCTCTTCACTTGTGCATGGATTACAGGCAGTTGAACAAGGTGACGGTGAAGAACCGTTATCCTCTGCCTAGGATTGATGACCTTTTTGACTAGATGCAGGGAGCCAGAGTGTTCTCAAAAATTGATCTGAAATCTAGGTATCACCAATTGCACATCACAAAGGCAGCTATTCATAAGACTACTTTTTGAACCAGATATGGCCATTACGAGTTCACAGTGGTACCCTTCGGTTTAACGAATGCCCCTGCAGTGTTCATGAGTCTCATGAACGGAGTGTTCCATACTTGGATCGGTTCGTGATCATCTTTCTCGATGATATTTTGATCTATTCACAGACCAAGGAGGAGCATGTGGATCATTTGCATTAGGTTTTGCAGTGCTTGCGAGAGCAGCAGCTTTATGGCAACCTGGCGAAGTGTGCCTTCTTCAAGGCAAAGGTGGAGTACTCGGGGCACATTCTATCAAGCGATGGCATCTCCATAGATCCATCAAAGATCAGAGCTATTCAAGATTGGTCAGCACCCACCAGTGTGACATAGGTTAGGAGCTTCATGGGATTAGTCAGTTATTACCGTAGATTCATCGAGGGCTTTTCCAAGATTGTGTACCCCATCACTTCCCTTCAGGGGAAAGGGAAAAGTTTCACTTGGACTGAACAGTGTGAGAGGGCCTTCGAGGTCCTCAAGGAGTGTCTTACCAGCGCTCCCATCTTAGTGGTTCCAGATCCTACAGAGGATTTTATTGTTTGCACAGATGCATCACTTCAGGGTTTGGGAGCCGTGCTTATGCAGGGTGGTAGAGAGATTGCATATGAGTCGCGTAAGCTCAAGACACATGAGCTAAACTACCCTACTCACAATTTAGAGCTCGCAATAGTTGTACATGCTCTTGTTTGTTGGAGAAACTTCCTTTTGGCTCGACGCTTTGGGCTCCATTCGGACCACCATAACTTGCAGTACATTTTCACACAGCCCAATTTGAATGCCCACCAATGGCGTTGGATGAAGTTCTTATGCGAGTATGACTTTGATGTCCACTACATCAAAGGGAAGGGGAACGTGGTCGCTGACACCTTGAGTCGAAGGCACCACAAGATCTTGACCTTGACATTGAGGGTGGACTTGAGAGAGCATATCTTATAGCATATGCCTGAGGATGAGTGGTTTCTTGAGGTGCAGCAGGAAATCTAGAAACAGAGGGCCCTTAAGGGTAGATTCGCAAGATATTCCCTTGAGCCAAATGGTTTGCTTAGACATCGTCAACGCATCTATGCACCCCGTGCTGGAGATCTTCGTCAGTGATTATTTCAAAGGCTCATAGAGTACCTTATGCAGCACACCCAAGGGTGAATAAGATGCATGCCGACTTGCGACAGCTATACCATTGGGCAGGTATGAGATGAGACATTACAGAATATGTTGCTCATTGCCTTGAGTGCCAGAGGGTCAAGGTCGAGCATCAGCATCCAGCAGGACTGTTGTACCCTCACGAGATACTTGAGTGCAAATGGGACACCATTTTCATGGACTTTATTGTTGGTCTTCCTATGTAATCACGACGCCATGATGCCATCATGGTGACAATTGACAAGTTGACCAAGGTGGCGCATTTCTCACCTATACGCATGACGTACAATACACCATCTGTGGCGAGAGTGTTCTTAGATCAAATTGTTAGACTACATGGAGTACCTCGCCGTATCATTTCTGACTAAGACTCAGTATTCACTTCAGCCTTTTGGAGAGCCTTACAACAGGCATTGGGCACACAGCTCAACTTTAGTTCAGCTTACCATCTTGAGATCGATGGAGAAACAGAGAGAGTTAATCAAGTGTTAGAGGACATGCTTCGTATGTATGTTATGGACAATCAGACTAGATGGAAGGAGTATATGTATCTAGTTGAGTTTTCCTACAATAATGGGCATCACAGCTCTTTGGGTATGCCTCCTTTTCAAGCTTTATACGGCAGACCATGCAGGACACCATTGAGTTGGAATCGGATAGAGGACAGGATTGCCATTGGTCTAGAGATAGTTCAGGTTATGGAGCAGCAGGTCACACTGATTAGACAGAGACTTTAGGAGGCACAGGATAGATAGAAGAAGTATGTTGATGCTAAGAGAACTGATCGGAGCTTCTCAGTGGGTGACAGAGTATTTTTGAGAGTGCGACCGCACAAGAGTCCAATCCGTTATGGAAAGGGCTCTAAGCTCACACCTTAGTTTGTAGGACCTTTTGAGATCTTGGAGCAGATAGGACCTGTAGCCTATTGTCTAGCCTTGCCACCTAACCTGTCACATATCCACGATGTCTTTCATGTTTCAATTTTACGACGTTACATTTCTGATTTATCTCATGTATTGGATTGGAGTGCTCTTCAGGTAGAGGCAAACAGTCAGGTGGCTTTGGAATCAATTTGCATATTGGCTCATCAGACACTGGGCTTTCAAGGTCAAGAGCTAGACCAGGTTAGAGTCCAGTGGGACATGTACGACGAGGTCACAGCGACATGGGAGGATGCAACGAGATTGGGGGCTATTTACCCCCACCTATTTGACAACTTCCAGGAGGAAGTACAATCTTAGGGGGGAGGATGTGAGGCTTACCCTTTTCATTCCCATACATTTGACTATTTACTTACTGTTGCTAATACATTTTGACTTGTGGGACTGTTGATCTCGAATTCCTGAACTATTAGACTTTATGATGTTATGGGAAAACTAATTGGGTGTTAGATAGATGCTTTATATTATGATGTTATGGGAAAACTAATTGGGTGATGTTAGATAGATGATTTAAATTATGATTTTATGGGAAAACTAATTGGGTGATGTTAGATAGAAAATTATTTTGTGATTCAATTTTAGGAATGGATGTTTGAAATGCAAAAATTATAATCTAATTGTAATGTGACTTCCTTTATGCTTATGTGAACTTGTGATATTTTATGCGAGTGTAAGTTTTAATTTGTTTCGGCTATTATATATATGTGGAATTAACTTTGCAATTGAGTGTGTAGGTATTTCTAACAAGCCACAGAAATTGGAGATCATCCCACACTTGATGTTGTTATCCCCTGTGAAGCTGATCTAGTTCCATGAGGAACCAAGATCAACTCTGTGTATGATGAAATTATGCAATGTTGATTTGCATGTTGTTAATTGGGCTAAGTCTACCCCTCTTTTAATTTGAATTATAATTGGTGTTGTAATAATTTTGTCTTTAAATTTTATTTTTTAAATTTTAAATTTGGAGACCCTTTTCATGTGCTTTAACTTGACCCTGGGTGCTCTAACTAGACTAAACTTGACCCTAGGTTGCACCCCTTGGGTCTAGGGACCTTTTTGACTTGGGCAACCCTTGGTAAAACTCCATATGGTCACCTTAACAACACCCTCAAGTTAAGTGACGAAATTGGAGGCATGGGAGGGAGAGGATGAGTGGTCCCAACACTCAACCCCATCCCTTTTCACTTCCCAAGGTTGGAGATGTCTCCAAGACCCACCAATTGTGGAGGACTTGACTCTAAGTCTCTCTCACAATTGGTGAGGGTACCTTGGATTTATGTGGTCCCTCTTGGGAGGAAAGGAAGGGGACACATGTGTCACCCATTCACTCTTAAGCTCCACTTTTCTCTCCCACATGTTTGAGAGAGGACAAATGGAAGGGGGTGAGGGAGACTTGGGGATGGGCGAGTGACATGTGTCAACACCCATCCCATGGGTCTTGCTTGTAGTGGGGAGGAAGAGTGAGGAGGTGACAAGTGTCACCTCCCCATTCCTCTAAGCTCATGGGTTGAGCTTATTTTAATCCCACTTGGAGAAGGTTATGGGTTGTTGAATTTTTGAGAAATTTTAATTGTTTGAATTTTACTTTAGGGAAAAAGATAGAGAGAGTTTTGTGGCTTATGTTGGAGGAGGATTTAGAGAAGCTCTACATCAACCTTCTTCCATAATTGGGCTTTTAAAGGTTGGCTTCAAGGCTAAGGCCTTCCCTTTGTATTTTTTTTATTTGTTTGCATGATGCATATGTGAGATTTATTTTCTTGAGTTTTATTGTTATTGTGGGAAAATTTGTAGGGTGTTGTAAGAGCCTCTCCCACTTGGGATAAGATGCTCAACAAGTGTGGGGTAGGGGAGGAGTGATCCTCCTCGGGGTCATTACCTTGTTTTTGTGGTGTTGTAAGCCTTGAGGGCAATATATGTGATTTTGAGCAATATGAGACATGGCTTGAGAGTCAAAATATGGAAACTTTTAGGAAATTGTGTTAAATGTGTTGTCTTGAGGCCATAAGAGGAAATTGTATCAGGATATTTTGTAGGAGTGGCACTCTTGAGTTGAGTGTGTTCACTCCCCTACCCCTTTGAGCTCACCCTGGTTGAGTTCATGTGTTGTGATTATCCATGGGTGTAAAATTATGTTTTGGGTTGTTTTGAATGCCTTGTGATGTGGAATGAGTTCCCAAGTGTGTGGATGACCTCCCTAGCTCAGGGGTGACCCTCTTGCGAGTCTACGGTAGGGAGGAGAGAAATATGTGTGGTTTTTTTTCCCCTTGTTGTGATATGCAGGTTCTTTGGAGCTAAGTTGTGAAGTTGGAGAAACACCTTATTCTTGGAGTTAATATTTTATTTTCCTTTACTCTTTTAGCTCTTGAGAGAGATCTTGGCCTACTTAGGAGATTTTACAATTTGTTAGTTGTCAAAGATGAGAACTCGGTTCTCTCTTTTGTTGTAAAAACATATATTTTTCATAGTTGTTTGTAAGCTATTTACTTGTTATAGAGAGTTAAAATTTGCTAATTTAATTCCTATCCTTCAAAAAGGTTGAATGAAGAAAATTTGTTTTATAAGATAATTCATTTGTATGTAAATTTTAAGCATTTGTCAATTAGTAAAGTTGTGGTTTTTATTTTGTGATAAATATGAAAATTGTATATTGTTATTATGACAAAAGAGAAAATTAGTTGTTATATATTAGAAGTATCTAAATTATTTGTATTTATTCCTTCCTTTAAACAAAAAAAATGTGATTATTAACATTGCAATGAATATATTTTTGTTGGAAAAATATCAGTTCTTGCCTTATAGAAATTTGATATAAAAAAATGGATATATATATTTGTTTATTTGTATAAAAAAAATTAAATAAAATTTGTAAGTATAGAAGAAAAAAAATTTAGTTGAAAAATATATATATATAACTTATATATATTTGAGTAATTCAAATGAATGTATTTTTTTTAAATGTATTTACAAATAAATTGATTTTATACGCTGTCAAAAAGAATTTAAGATCACATTTTATATACAAAAGTAGTTATATATATATATATATATATATAATTTTATTTTATTTTTAAATAAACTGAGATTGTGATACTTCTGTGTGTAAATAAATCAATATATATATATATATTTAAACCCCAAAATAGTTTGCCGTTCCAAATGTAAAAAAAAGACTGAAGGATCAAAGTACATAGTTCGTTGTGTTTGTTTTTTATAAACAAAAAATACATACAAAGGTGGGGGGTTCGAACCCCCCCCCCCACCGTCACTGTTATTACCAAGGGTGTGGGGAGGGGGGCGGAGCCCCCACCCATACCCCACTATGTGGGATGTGGGTGGGGGCTCCGTCCCCCTCCCCACACTCCCCACTACCTTTAAACCCATGGCCCCCTTTCTCTCTGCGCAGATCGCGCCCAACACAGCATCCTCCAACCATCGCCGCCCCTGCAATAGTCACCTCCGTGCTGCCCTCCTCAGAAACGCCACCGCCACTCACCACTAACACCATCGCCCATCCTCTGCCACAAACCCTGCGGCCATCCTCAATGCCGCCGCTCCTCCCCCTGTCAAAAAATATGATTAGGGTTTTAGCAAAAGAAAGATAAAATATATTTATTTTAAAAGAAAACCTAGTTCAAAAACACATTAAATATATATATATATTCAAATGCCATCATATGCATTTCATATGTGGCCATTAATCCTGCAACAAAGAAACAAATGCAAAAGGAGAGAGAAAGAGAGAAAGAAAGATAAAAGTGAAAAAAATAAAGGAGAAAATGAGAAATATAGGGTTAGGACATTTTACCCATAAAGAAAATTATATTTTATTGTTGGAAGAAATTCGGGCAAGGTGGAAATAAAATTACACAATTAAAATAGTAATAGGTAATTATTTTAAACAATCGGGTTAGGAAATCTAACTCTATGAGGACGTTTTAAACCACACGTTATTAACCCAATTTAATAGTCCTTTAATTGTGAAGGGGCAATTTAATTAACAGAATTAAATTAGACATTGATTTAAACCCAGATCAGAAACCTAGTAAACCTATTTAAACGAAGTCAGTTAAACCTATTTCTGAGATCTGATCTACCAAGAAATTAAGAATAATGTAAATGATGCAGAGATAACTCTAATTGATCGAAAACGTGAAGGAGAACAAATTGATCGAGCTTTGTTGAAAAATAATTTAAATTATAGAAAACGTGAAGGAGAACAGATTGATCAAGCTTTGTTGAAAAAGTTTTAAATTATAGAAAATGTGAAGGAGAACAGATTGATCGGACTTTGATGAAAAATGATCAATTAACTTAATCATCTGATTTACCTATTCAATTAGTGAGACGTAAGTAATTTAAAATAGATCAGTAAACCTTTGATTAAATTTAGTTTTAGTACAATAAACCCTATAGGCATTATGCTGCCGAATTTTTCTAGAATTTAGGGTTGAGGTAGGTTAGTGAAGTTTAACCCTGTTTTGGGATTATAATATTGTTTTTGCCAAGTATTGTCATTTGATTATGGTATTTTATCATCCTCTCTCGCATTTGACTTCTGGCTATTGATTTTGACTTACTTCAAAAATTTTCCATTCACTTAGGTTGACTTAGGGTTACGACCATTGATCTTAACCCTATTGGTGACATTAACCACGTCGCGTTGACCCCCTAGTTGGCCTTCATTGCGTTTGGTATGCACACGTGTACGTATTACCGCATTTAATTGTTATGTTTATACCTTCAGCGCAATGCCACCGAGCACACTTACGCGTGAGAGGGGGTTTCTAGGGAGGCGTGGAAATTTTTTTGATATTTCGTGTCATGACCACATGACAAACGTGGACATGACACATGTGATGTGTGTCATGACCGCATGGGAAATGTGGGCATGACACACATACTCCAATCTGACTTTTGATCTGCAACCTCCTCTCTCAAAAAGTGATACCTGATAGATATGTGCTTGGTTCTAGTGTGCATCACTGGATTCTTTGAAATATTTATGGCACTAATATTGTCACAAAGTATAGGAATGGGCTCATCATATACTACCTTGATGTCCTTCAATGTTTGCTTCATCCACAACACTTGGGTGCAGCAGGCTACTGCTACTATGTACTCTGCCTCTGCAGTTGATAAGGATATTGAATCCTGCTTCTTGCTAATCCATGAGACCAGCCTGTCTCCTAAAAAGAAAGCTCCTCCGATGGTACTTATTCTATCATCAACATTGTCTGCCCAATCTGCATGATTAGTATAAGCACTCAGGGAAAAGTCATCACCCTTTGGATACCACAACCCATGTTCTGAAGCGCTCTTCAAATATCTAAATATTCTCTTGACTGCTTTCACATGTGTTTCTTTAGGATCAGCTTGAAACCTTGCAACCAAACACATAGCTTGCATAATGTCAAGCCTTGATGTTGTTAGATATAGTAGGCCTCCAATCATAGATCTATACTAAGCCTGATCAACTCTTCAGGTGGTGACTCGTCATCTTTACTCAAATGGCAACCAGTTACCATAGGAGTACTCATAGGTTTGCTATCTTCCATATCAAACTTCTTCAACATCTCCTTGATATACTTTGCTTGAGAGATACAGATGCCATCATCTAATTGTGAAATTTGAAGTCCGAGAAAGAATGATAGTTCACCTAACATAGACATTTCAAATTCTTTCTACATTTCTCCTACAAACTTCTTACACACCTCATCATATCAACAAAAGATTATATCATCAACATACACAGCAACAATTAGAATTTGTTCACCTTCTATTTTGATGTAAAGATTGTTAGACTTAGGGCATACAACTGAGAGGGGGGGTGAATCAGTTGTGCGAAACTTTCCCTTTTTAAACACTTGAATCTTCTTTAGTGATTAACATAATATTAATCATGAACCATAATGCATTTAAATCGGAAGTAGAAACATATCAACACATATGACACCAAGATTTTGACGTGGAATACCCGGTTAAGGGAAAAACCACGGGGTGATTAACCCAAGAATGTATTCTCTATTAGAAGAATAGAAAGAACAAAATGGCACATGCCAATTAGGGCTCACTGCCCGAGCACACTGCTCACAAGAGGCTCACTGCCTACAAGAGACACACTATCTACAAAGGAATAAGTATCACCTTTATGAACTGGAGAATAGCATCTTCAGCATGCTTGAATCAGTTCCATTTAAGCCCAATACTTCTACTCTGTCTTTCGCACTTCTCTTCACTACCACACACTCATTACAACAAAATACACTTCAAAATGAATTCACAATCCCTTATTTATACCAGGCATCGACTTAGGAACTATCATCTAAGTTGAAAACACCTATAAGAACATCTACAAGACGTGTAATACATCCAGTCGGCTAGTCTCAAGAAGAACACCAATCTCTATGGTTATTCTTCAAATGCAAACTCTAACTTCAATGCGGACCACCAACATTAACTGGACATGATCCAATGATCATCATAACCTTCCCTGAATCACCAAAAACATCCGCACTTCATCATCCTACTGGAATTCTTCTCTCCTTCATCCGAAGCTACAAGAACACAATCCGTCATCACTGTCACAAATGAATAGGCACTTCCGGACCTTCAACCCACGAACTAATCTAGTTGATACTTCACAGGGACATCCTCAACACTCCCTCATATCCGCAGAATGGGATAATGAGATACCAAATCTCACCGGACCTATCTGTGGCACTCTATCACCTCTGAACACCTACCAGAACCGGTTCTACTTGAGCGACCATAACTTCTTTAGATCTTCATGCGGACCTCTGAAATCTTGACTTGAGCATCTCAAGACTTATATCTACAAACCCTTTAAACCGCATCCTCTGATCCTCAACCTATTGAGGACTTTTACCTTCTTGTCATCACTGTTCTTCACTGTTCCTAATTGAGACTTATTTTCTCAATACCCTCAGCACACAACTCATCTAATCCTTCTCATTAATGCAACATGAGTATGTTGACATCAATGACAACACCGGTTAGGCCCATACTTGCAACAATCTCCCCCTTTGTCATTGATGGCAACATATGATGTGAAAAACCATCAAGATAAGAACTTCTCCTTGCTGTTACAACTCCCCCTAATAGCAACAACGATTCACATGTCTTCTCTTCCTTTATTGCTCCCCCTTTGATCAGCAACCACTTGTTTTTCACATGTCTTCTCTCCCCCTTTGACATCAATGACAAAGGGCTCATACTTGTAACTTCACTACTTCATAACATACCAGTTGCTCCCCCTGAGTAGCAAATCCCTTATCATCAATCTGGATCACAAGATATGACTGTGATATCCACTAAATTGATGCACATCAGTGCATCCTAGTTCATCACCGGAGGGGCAATAACCCCTAACTTCTCCCTGAGATACTCCAAAGAGTCCTTGGGAAGAGGTTTAGTAAAAATATCTGCAAGTTGATCCTTGGAGGGCACATACTCCAATCTAACTTCACCCTTGTTCACTTGCTCTCTCAGAAAGCGAAACTTGATAGATATATGCTTAGTCTTAGAATGCAACACCGGATTCTTAGAAATATTTATTGCACTTGAATTATCACAAAAAATTGTGATAGGCTCCTCATATTCCACTTGAATATCTCTTAGCATCTGCTTTGTCCACAAAACTTGAGTGCAACTACCTGCTGCTGCAATGTATTCTGCTTCAGTTGTAGACAGGGATATTTCCTCTTGTTTCTTGCTTAGCCAAGAAACCAACCTTTTTCCCAAAAAGAATGCTCCTCCACTTGTACTCTTCCTATCATCCATATCTCCTGCCCAATCTACATCTGTATATGCATGAAGAGAAAAATTATGATCTCTAGGATTCCACAGACCATACTCAACTATTCCTTTTAAGTACCTAAAAATTCTTTTGATTGCCATGACATGAGATTCTCTGGGATCAGCCTGGAATCTCACCACAAGACCAATAGCCTGCATTATATCTGGTCTAGTTTGAGTGAGATATAATAATCCTCCAATCATTGATCTGTACTTTGTCTGATCTATCTTAGGAGAGTCATCATCTTTGCTCAGCTTACATCCGGTTGCCATGGGAGTGTTCATTGGCTTTGAATCTTCCATTCCAAATTTCCTCAACAATTCTATCACATATTTGGTCTGAGAGATAAAGATTCCTTTCTTTGTCTAAGTAATTTGCAGACCCAAGAAGAAATTCATTTCACCAAGCATTGACATTTCAAACTTACTTTTCATTTGATTTGCAAAGGTTTTACACATACTGTCTCTTCCTCCAAAGATGATATCATCAACAAATACTTCAACAATCAAGATGTTTTCATGATCAATTTTGAAATATAGGTTACTATCAGCAGTACCTTTGTTGAAACCAATCTTGAAAAGATGTTTGTCCAACCTTTCATACCATGCTCTTGGGGCTTGCTTTAGACCATATAGTGCCTTCTTTAATTTGCAGACCATATCACCATGCTCAGATAACTGAAATCCATCCGGTTGTTCAATGTACACCTCTTCTTCTAAGTCACCATTCAGGAAAGCAGATTTGACATCCATCTGATACACTTTGAAATCCTTGAAGGCAGCAAATGCAAGAAATAGTCTGACTGCTTCAATTCTTGCCACCGGAGCAAAGGTTTCTTCAAAAACAATCCCTTCTATTTGAGAGTAGCCTTTGCAGACTAATCTGGCTTTATTTCTGATTACTTCACCAACTTCATTTAGTTTGTTCCGGAAGACCCATTTGGTTCCAATCGCATTCTTGTTTCTAGGTCTAGGAACAAGATCCCAAGTGTGATTTTTCTCAATTTGCATCAACTCTTCCTCCATTGCTTTGGTCCAATTTTCATCATTGCAGGCTTCATTTATTGTCTTAGGTTCAATCTTTGAAATCAGACAATATTCATCTGAATTTTGAGCAATTTTTCTTCTAGTTTGCACACCTTTTCTTTTGTCACCTATGATCTGATCTTTAGAGTGGTTTAGTCTTACATACCTTAGAACTTTGAGAGATTCTTGCACTTCTACTTCTTGATCAGGCTCATTCAGACCTATCTCTTCTTCCTGATTTATCAGATCAGTCTGAATCTGACTTTCAGGAGAGGATTGAGCTCCTTGAACCAGAACACCATTCTGATCATCTTCATCATACTCATAAAACCTTGAGGGTTTCTCTATTCCCTCATCAACCTTCACATTTGTACTTTCTATCATCTTTCTTAGTCTCTTGTTATAACACCGATATGCTTTGCTTTGAGTAGAGTAACCCAAGAATATTCCTTCATTACTTCTAGCATCAAACTTGCCTAAATCTTCATCTCTTTTGATGTAACATTTGCTACCAAAGACTCTGAAATATTTTACAGTAGGATTAATGCCAAACCAGAGTTCATAAGGGGTCTTATCGGTATTGCTTCTGATTTGCACTTGATTAAGAGTATAGACTACAGTGCTGACAGCTTCTCTCCAATAGATCTAAGGAACATTTGCTTCCATCATCATAGTCCTAGATGCTTCCTGGATGGTCCAGTTCTTTCTCTCCACTACTCCATTATGTTGTGGAGTCCTTGGAGCAGACAACTATCTCTTAATTCCATGTTTCTCACAGAATTCTATGAACTCACCGGATGTGAATTCTCCACCTCTATCAGACCTCAGACATTTCAACTTTATTCCTGTTTCATTCTCTACCATAGCCTTGAATATTTTGAATTTCTCAAGAGCTTCTGATTTCTCCTTTAGAAAGGTTACCCACATCATCCAGGAATAGTCATCTATTAGCAGCATGAAGTATCTATCACCTTGAATACTTCTGGTTCTTACCGGACCACAAAGATCAGTGTGAACTAAGTCCAATAGTCCGATAGAAGACAGTTCCTTGCTTTTAAATGTGACTCTGCTCATCTTACCCAACTGACATTCCTTGCACAAGCTGTTAGTAGGTTTCACCAATTTTAGAAGATCTCTTACAGCCTGAGTATTGCTTATTTTGATGATATTATCAAAATTCACATGACACATCCTTCTATGCCATAACCAACTCTGATCAACTTGAACAAACAAGCAACTTTTATCAATACCAACCAAGTGGAAGATATTACCTTTAGTTTGAGTACCGGATGCAATCTCTGTTCCGGACTTTCAAAGATTTTGTATTTTCCATCCTTGAATCGGAGATCATAGCCTTTGTCCACCAACTGTCCAACACTGAGAAGATTGTGCTTCAAACCTTCAACATACAGTACATTACTAGTTTTGTTTCTTCCATTAAAAGAAATAGTTCCTCTTCCTTTGATTCTACCAGTAGAATTATCACCAAACTTCACCACTCCTCCTTCATACCTATCCAAATCTATGAACTTATTCTTGTCACCTGTCATGTGGTGAGAGCAACCACTGTCAATGACCCAATCATTCTTTTCTTCAACTTGGGCAGCCAGAGCTCTTTCTACAACTTTATGATTGATAGATACAAAGGATATTGGTTCTTCTTCCTTGATGGCAATAAACACCCATTCACTTCCAGATTTGTTTCCTGTCTCTGATTCATCATCTGTTACTGCATCATTATCATCTTCTTCATGAACATAGTAACAATTCTTTTGGAACCTTGATCTGTTAGGATTTGGCTTTGAAAATCTTTCCGGACATTTTGAGGCAAAATGACCAATCTTATTGCAGTTAAAACACTTAAAAGGCAATTTTCCTTCATACTTACCAGATCCTCTTGGTAGTCTCTATTAGATCTAGGGCACACAACTGAAAGGGGGGGTGAATCAGTTGTACAAAAACTTGTTTCTACTTCAAACACTTGATTCTTCTTTGTTAGTTAATAGCATATCAATTAACCATCCATGAAAGCATAATGCATAAACACAAGAGCAGATAAACATCAACACATTGGACACCAAGATTTTGACATGGAAAACCCAGTTAAGGGAAAAACCACGGGGTGATTAACCCAAGGATTATTCTCTGTTAGAAAAATAAGAAAAATGAATGGCACATGCCAATTAGGGCTCACTGCCCGAGCACACTGCTCACAAAGAGGCACACTGCCTACAAGAGACACACTGTCTACAAAGTGATAAGAATCACAAACTTGAACTAGAGATTGACATCTTTACCATGTCTGGATTAGTTCCATTTAAGCCTGAGATACTTCTGCTCTGCCCTTCGCTCTTTCGCTATACCACTCTCATCTACTCCACACCACACTTTGAAATGAACTCACAAACCTTCATTTATACAAGACATTGACTTAGGAACAATCATCTAAGTCGGCAATCAATCATAAGGACATTCGCAAGATGATTAATACATCCGGTCAGCCACCACAAGAACATTCGCAAGATGAACAACTCATCTGGTCGACTAGTCTGAACAAGAACTTCATCCGGAAGAATATCTTCAATTTCGAGCTCTACCACCAATGCGGACCAACAACATAACCTCAACATGATCCAAGAACCTTCACAAGCTTGCCTGATTAACCAGGTACATCTGCACTTCCTCTACTCACTGGAATCTCTTCTCCTCTTCATCCGAAACTTCAAGAATACAGTCTGCCACCACTGTCATACTAAAGAAGGTGCTTCCGGACCTCCAAACCACGTACCAATCGAGATGACACATCACAAAGACATCCCAAACACTCCTTCCACTCCGCAGAGTCTGACAATTCTCCTCTGGATCTCACCGGACCTTTTTGCAACACTCTGTCACTCCGGAACAGCTCCCGGAACCAGTTCTACTTGATCAATCACAACTTTTTCATATCTTCATGCGGACCTCTAAAATCTTAACTGGATCATCTCAAGACTCATATCTACAAACCCTTTGATCCATAGCCTCTGATCCTCAACCTATTGAGTACATTTGCCTTCTTCTTATCACTATTCTTCACTGTTTCTAATTGAGACTACTTTTCTCAATATCCTCAACACACAGCTCATCCAAACCTTCTTGCCAATGCAATATGAGTATGTTGACATCAATGACAACACTGGTTCACCTCATACTTGCAACAGTCTCTTTGCAATAAGGGCTTCAAGTTGAGCAGTTTCTACTTCTTCTTCTTCCAGGTCTTTTCTTGCTTTTCCATACCATGAGAAATTCCTTGATGAGTTCTCTCCCAGATCAAATCCTTGTTTACCTTTCACAGAGGCATTGGCTTTGAATGCAGATTCAGTTTTGGGGGGATCATCTCCAAATTCGGTCATTTCAAAAGCAGCCAGTTTGCCAGCCAATTGGTCTCTAGTGACAGTTGTATGGGCTCTAAATTCATCAATGGCAGCAACCTTGATTTTGTAAGAGGCAGGAAGGGATCTAAGAATCTTACCAACAATCTCATTTTCATCCAAGACTCCACCAGAATTTCTAATTCCACAAACCAGCTCATTCACTCTTGGCATAAAAGTGGTAATATTTTCATCATCTCTCATCGTCAATTTTTCAAATTTCCCTTTTAGACTCTGTAACCTTGCACATTTAACATACTCATCTCCTTCATGCAAAAGTTCCAGTTTAATCTAGATCTCATAGGCAGTTGGTAGGTCAATAACATTTGAGAGCTCTGAGTCAGTTAATGCGCTTAGAAGAGCTTCTTTGGTCCGCATATTATTTTCAACATCTGTGATTTCATTTAGGGTTGTCGGACCACCCTGTGGAAGTGCATACGCTTTTGTGACCATGGACCAGTACGCCTTTCCCATACACTGCAAGTGACATTTCATGTGACCTTTCGAAAGAGAAAAGTTGGTTCCATCAAACTTCAGACTATCCTTCTTGTATGATGACATCCTGGATCTCCTCAAGTGGTTAAGCTCCTTTTAGAGGAACTTAGCTCTGATACCAATTGTTAGACTTAGGGCATACAACTGAGAGGGGGGGTGAATTAGTTGTGCGAAACTTTCCCTTTTTAAACACTTGAATCTTCTTTAGTGATTAGCATAATATTAATCATGAACCATAATGCATTTAAATCAGAAGCAGAAACATATCAACACATATGACACCAAGATTTTGACATGGAAAACCTAGTTAAGGGAAAGACCACAGGGTGATTAACCCAAGAATGTATTCTCTGTTAGAAGAATAAAAAGAACAAAATGGCACATGCCAATTAGGGCTCACTGCCCGAGCACACTGCTCACAAGAGGCTCACTGCCTACAAGAGACACACTGTCTACAAAGGAATAAGTATCACCTTTATGAACTAGAGAATAGCATCTTCAGCATGCTTGAATTAGTTCCATTTAAGCCCAATACTTCTGCTCTACCTTTCGCACTTCTCTTCGCTACCACACACTCATTACAACAAAATACACTTCAAAATGAATTCACAATCCCTTATTTATACCAGGCATCAACTTAGGAACAATCATCTAAGTCAGCAAACACCTATAAGAACATCTGCAAGGCGTGTAATACATTTGGTCAGCCAGTCTCAAGAAGAACACCAATATTCATGGTTATTCTTCAAATGCAAACTCTAACTTCAATGCGGACCACCAACATTAACTGGACATGATCCAAAGATCATCATAACCTTCCCTGAATCACCAAAAACATCTACACTTCATCATCCTACTGGAATTCTTCTCTCCTTCATCCGGAGCTACAAGAACATAGTCTATCATCACTGTCACAAATGAATAGGCACTTCCAGACCTTCAACCCACGAACTAATCTAGTTGATACTTCACAGGGACATCCTCAACACTCCCTCAGATCTGCAGAATGGGATAATGAGATACCGGATCTCACCGGACCTATCTGTGGCACTCTGTCACCTCTAAACACCTGTCGGAACCGGTTCTACTTGAGCGACCATAACTTCTTCAGATCTTCATGTGGACCTCTGAAATCTTGACTGGAGCATCTCAAGACTTATATCTATAAACCCTTTAAACTCCATCCTCTGATCCTCAACCTATTGAGGACTTTTACCTTCTTGTCATCACTGTTCTTCACTGTTCCTGATTGAGACTTATTTTATCAATATCCTCAGCACACAGCTCATCTAATCCTTCTCATTAATGCAACATGAGTATGTTGACATCAATGACAACACCGGTTAGGCCCATACTTGCAACAAAGATTACTATCTGTGGTACTTTCCTTGAAACCCTACTGGAGTAAGTATTTATCTGACCTTGCATACCAAGCCCTAGGGGCTTGTTTGAGACCATACAACGCCTTCTTGAGTCTGCATACCATGTTTGGGTCTTCTAATAACTTAAATCCATCATGTTGCTCTATGTAGACTTCTTCTAAGTCACTATTCAGAAAAGCCAATTTGGCATCCATTTGATATACTTTGAATCCCTTATGCACTGCAAATACAAGAACCATTCCGATAGCTTCCATTCTTTCCACCGGAGCAAATGTCTCCTCATAGTCAACACCTTCAACTTGTGAATATCCTTTGCAAACCAACCTTGATTTATTCTTGACCACTTCTCCATCTTCATTCAGCTTGTTCCTGAATACCCATTTTGTACCTATCACATTCTTTTCTACAAGCCTTGCAACCAACTCGCAAGTCTGATTCTTCTCTATTTGATTTAGTTCTTCTTCCATAGCTTGTATCCATCCTTCATCCTTGCTAGCTTCATCAAAATTTTTTGGCTCCACTCTTGACAATAAAGAAAAACTTACTTGTTCATTTGTTCTTGCAAATCTTCTTCTTTTCTGTACTCTTTCATTCTTATCTCCAGTGATCCGATCTTCTGAATGATTCTTCTGAACATACTTGGTAGGAGTCTTAGCAGTCTTCTCTTGAGTTTCTTCCTCTTCCTCAACTTTTTCTTCTTCTTCTATACAGGAAAGTAATCTAACCAACAGTCTTCTTGCTCATTTGTGATTTGATGTGACTCTTCATCCACTTTGACATTTGCACTCTCAACTATCTTCCTCATCCTTTTGTTGTAGCATTTGTAGGCTTTGCTCCTAGTTGAATATCCAAGAAAGATTCCCTCATCAGCTCTTGAGTCAAACTTTCTCAGACCTTCTTCATTCCTTTTGATGTAGCATTTACTTCCAAAAACTCTAAAATACTTGATTGATGTTGGTCTTCCATACCATAACTCATAAGGAGTCTTGGTATTGTGCACTCTTAGTTGTCCTCTATTAAGAATGTAGACAACAATATGGACTGCCTCTTTCCAATATGTATCTGGCAGCTTGGCTTCACTCAACATTGTTCTATCCATCTCTTCAACTATTTTATTCTTTCTTTCCACTACTTAATTTTTTTGGGGAGTTCTTGCAGTAGAATAATGGCTTTTTATTCCATGTTCTTCACAAAATTCCTTAAACTCGTCTAAGGTGAACTCACCACTGTTGAACAAGGCAAGACAACTGAGAGGGGGGGTGAATTAGTTGTAACAAATATTTCAAAACCATTAAGATATCATCCACTTAATTACTATTATTAATTTTAACCATGAAAGTATAAAATCAAAAACTTAACATATTTGCACATCAACACAAGAGACACCAGATTTTTACGTGGAAAACCCTATAAGGGAAAAACCACGGTGAGTGTTAGCTCACAATATATTATGTTATATCAAAACTAAAAATCAAAGGCTCACTACCCAGATGCTCACTGCAAATTGAGAGGCTCACTACCAATGGGGTGGCTCACTATCGTTGGGTAGCTCACTGCCAAGATTTGGTGAACTGAGATGGTAGCATCTAAACCATGCCAAAGTTTAGTTCCATTGAAGTACTGTAAACATCCTCTGCTCTGCTCTGCTTTTAACTTCACACTATCTTCACATCTTCTCTCTTGGATACATTTTCACGACTCCCTTATAGGTATTTATACAGTTCTTCAACCTTGGAATAATCATCAAGGTCAGCATTACAATCATCAACCATTGGAACATTCTCCAAGGTCGGCAAACACATATACATAAGAATAGGTCTAGACCTAAATAGATTAATGAAAGAGAAAAAATGAATGCAGATCAAACCAAGCCTTAGCTAGGATTCAAACACAATCTTCCACGCTACAACATGCTATCACAATCTCCAAAGTATAACCGCAACAAGTGAAACCAACCAAGTCGGCTAAAACTGGTGTTAACACTAAAGCTTTTGAGAACATGCTTCATGCACAATCTGTATTACACTTTGTGGACCAATCAAAAGGTAGGAACATGATCTGGAGACATCCAGAAGCACGTTACAATCACCAAAAACATCTGCACAACCTCAAAACACTTTACCCGCAAGATTCTTCAAACCAGAGCACTTGAACATTACGATCAACCACTGTCATCAAAGAAAGATCACTTGCGGACCACCATATCATGAACCATTAAAACTGAAGGTACATATCCTCATTATAAACTTAATTCCAGAACCGCGGACTGTAATACTTAATTACGGAGAAATGCAGACCAAAATACATTCTCCCTATCACCACTGAAAGTATGGAAAAATAGTTTTTACTCTGGTGAACATAACTCACTCAAATCTTCACACCGGAGGCTCAAACTTGGAATATAGCATCTAGAGACTTCCCTTTAAATAACTTCCAAACTGCAGACAAAGATATGCAATCTATAAGAAATGTGGAGCAAACTACTGGATTGTTTTGTTGTAAACAAAGATACTCTTCAACACACTGTTTCCACTATGAGAGCAAATTTTCTCAAAAGCACTTAAAAACATAGTATCAGGATCACTTACTCATTATCTTCAACACTTACGTAGGCCAATATAAATCAACTAACTTAATACAAGCAAGCATCAAAACAAGAGCACAGTTGACACCAATGACAACACAGATATGTTGAGATCAATGACAACATCGATTAGGCACATACTTGTAACAACCACCTCTATTAGACCTTAGACACTTGATTTTAGCATTCATTTCATTTTCAACCATGGACTAGAAAATCTTAAACCTACTGAAAGATTATGATTTTTCTTTCAAGAAGGTAACCCATGTTATTCTAGAGAAATCATCAATAAGCAACATGAAATACCTCTCACCTTGTAGACTCTTTGTCCTGGTAGGTCCGCACAAATCAGTATGAACCAATTCTAAAGACCTTGTAGATGAATACTCCTTGGAATTGAATCTTATGATTGTCTTCTTCCCCATCTGGCATTCCTTACATAAGGTGCTTGCAAGCTTGATGATCTTTGAGATGTGTCTTACTACTTGCATGGAACTGATCTTCACAAGATTATCAATGTTGATGTACCCCATCCTTTTGTGTTGCAGCCAACATTCATTTGTTTGTCCTAGAAGACAAGTCCTTTCATTAATTACCTTTAAATTATACAAGTTGCCTTCTGTCTTAGATCCTTCTACCACCAATTTTCCAGACCTTGCTCTTTTGATTTCACACCCTTGATCATGAAATGTGAGGTTGTGTCCTTTGCTACACATTTGACTTACACTGAGAAGATTATGCTTGAGACCTTCTACATAAAGAATGTCATGTGTCTGAGACTTTCCACCAATACTTGTGGTACCTTTTCCAGTGATTTTTGCAGAAGAGTTATCTCCTAACCTGACTAGTCCACCATTCCACTTACCAAGATTGATGAATTTGCTCTTGTCACCTATCATATGATTTGTGCATCCACTGTCTATCACCCAGAGATTTCTTTGCCCTTGAGCATGAAATGTTGTTTGGACAATCATTAAATCTTCAACTCCATCATCTGTCCCTTGCCTTTTGGAAGAATCACTTTCCTCTGCTTACTCAGTAACATTTATCAACTAAGATTTTGTTTTTGCCAAATCACTCCTGCCAAATCTTGCTATATGTCCAAACTTTTTACAAATTTGACATACCACATTGACATCCACTAGTGAAGCAAGAGGATTCCTACTTACAAGATTTCTTCTATTCATTTCATACTTGTAATCCATAGCCTTATGACCAAATTTGTTCCAGATAAAACAATAACCAAAGAAAACATGATTGAACCTATTCATGGAGAATTGCCTTGCATGAAGAGATCTTTCTTGAGGCATGATGAAGTCTATGCATTCAATATCATATAGTCTTCCAAGATTTGCCTTCTCTAACTCCCTCTTGAGTGATTAAATCTCTTTCTCACGTATTCTACATTCTTTTGTTTTAACTTCAATCAGAGCACTTTGTTCTTGATTCTTTTTCCTTGCACAATCCAAGTCTTCAAGAGAAGAAACAAGTTCACCCTCAAAATCAAATTCATATTCTTCTGCATCTGTAGTCTTGTCTGAACCATCTGAGATGACCCTAGCCATGAATAGAGATTCTCCTTTTTCCTCATCTGAAATATAGTGATCTACTTCTTCTCTGGAACTGTACTCTTCTTTTGAAAGAAGATTCCTCTTGAAACTCTTGCTGCTATTTTCATTTTCTCCAAAAGGACATTTAGATGCAAAATGACCAATTTTACCATAATTAAAACATTTTAAATGTAACTTACCTTTATACTTTCCTGATCCCCTTTTCAGTTTCCTTACAAAGTTTGCCTCTTCTTCCTTAGCTTCATTGCATACATCAGATGTTCCTTGATTTTTCACAGCATTGAAAGCAGCTTCTCTTTGGCATGGTCCTATGACTTCATTTCTCATCTCATAGGCAGTGAGGGACCCAAAAAGCTCTACCATAGTAATTTTCTTCATATCTTTGGCTTCTTCAATTGCATAAATTTTTGAATCAAACCTATGAGGGAGAGTTCTCAACACTTTCTTCACAACCAATGAGTCAACTATATCTTCACCCATACTCCTAATTCCATTGACTACTTCATCTACACAGTGCAAATATCCGACAATGTTCTCCTCTTCTTTCATCCTTAGATTCTCAAACACAGTTTTGTGGGATTGTAATTTTGCTTCCTTTATGGAGTCATTTCCTTCATAAAGATCTTTGAGCTTTTGCCATATATCCTTTGTTGTCTTGCACCTCACAACTTTGACTAACTCTGAACTGCTCAAACCACTTAAGATGGCATTCTTGGCTTTAGCATTGTTTTCATTAGCCCTTCTTTCATCTGGATTTATAATAGGGTGTTTAGCATCAACATAATCACTCATGATAGCACTCCAAACACCATACCCTAGTGAAGTCAAATAAGCTTCCATCCTAACACTCCAAAAATCAAAGTTACTTCCATCAAATATCAGAGCCTTAGATTAGGACTCCTACTGAGCCATGTGTTCTATTCCAAGATCTACCTTCAGCTATTAGGTTGCACCAAGGAACTCATCTCTGATACCAATTGTTAGAACAAAATGATATACTAACAGGGGGTGAATCAGTATATACCAAAACTTTATTCTAGATTAACTTTATCAACTAAATCTTCTTACTCCCTTAAACAAATGATAAAGTAGATTAAACAAATTAAAGGACAACACATAAGCACACAACCACAACACCAGATTTACATGGAAAATCCTATAAGGGAAAAACCATGATGAGAAAGCTTCTTAGATCTACTGTTCAAATCTAGCCTCACAAATAAAACAAGATTTACAATATCATTTATGGGCTACAACCCAAAGGAAGTTGCAACTCCCTGAACAATTACAACACTACAGTACTTACAAAATGAGACTACAACCTGTGAACATCACCTTCAACTAACCTCACTGATCAAACACCTCTGCAACATCCGCACACTTAACTCTGACTAAATTCTTCACTTCCTCTACACAGCGGTCACTATTGTCTTCAACACATCTTCACATACACACTCACTCAATTTCATACTCACTCACATAACCTTGCATACTCTCACACCATCACACCATACACAAAAACAAGTTCTTTTATTTATATCTTCTGCAAACAACAAAATCTTTCTCCTTCGTCAGCCAAGATGAAACATGTAGAATGAAACATGCAATGGCCACACCAAGTCGGCATCCAAATGATGTAGAAAACTAATGTGGTTCAAGCCGAGTGATAACCAAGACCTATCCTTCACTAACACATTCTTATAAGTTGGCACACACTTCCAAGCATCCAACAGGTTCATTAAAACACATCAAGTTGGCCCAACAAACCCTTATCCTTCCACAAAATAGCTCCAGACCTAAAACGGTACTGGAAGGACCAATTAGCATCATGCGGATCACTTCACAAGCAACATAAGACTTTCACAAACCTTCACAAACATTCCTTCTTCTGAATTGTACATCTTCTTTCTAGCGTAAACAAACAAATACTGAACCTGGCATCACATACAATCACTAAACACCCAATCTTGAGATAGAACATTAAGAAATCAACTTACGGTGCACTTCAGTGCCTAAAACCTGAAATGAACAATCATACTAAATATATGAACACATCCTCCATACATCAAATCCAAGAGATGAACTATGGTGAAGTGTGATGGCTTTTGCTTTCTTTTGTAGGCAACCCTAATCAGCAACATGATATATCTTTGTTCTACTAACTCTGAAGGACCTCTGCAATATAACTTATCAACTGAAACTTTAATTTAAAAATATTCTCAAATACATATGACCATCCTTCAATCTACAGGACCTCATCTTCAAAAGCGAAGAAATGCGGAGCACTTCTCAAACATATCCTGACTGCAACCATCCTGAACCTCTATCTTCACTCTGCTAGCTCTAGAATATTCTACAGTAACTTATAAGATCTGAAATTAGAAACATACAATCTTCACACTTGTCTCTGTCTAGATTCCAAACCACAAGTCCATACCATCAAATGTGGAGGAATGCGGAGGAATGCGAAGCATTCTTCTGAGTATCTTCAGTGCAACTTCCAATGCCTTAGACTTCCTGAATCTTTCTCTCAAGATTTAAGCAATGTTTTTCATTAGGAAACAATGAATACAAAATTCAACCAGAGGCTTCATTCATAACATCATACAACAACAATCACAATTCGTTTCATCAAAACAAGAATCTTCATGTTAGCACAACCTTTGTTAATGAACTTCAGAAGATAGGGTGCAACTGTGTACAGATGATACTGATCCAATCAATATACAGAGTACATGACATTCATCATCTTATCCTTTACTTTACCACTTCTCTGATCACCTCAGCATATACTCATCACTTTACTTCTCTGTCTCACAATAATCTGCAACAATCTCTTTAGTCATCACTATCCTTTGGCATCTCTAATCATCAACTGATCACCACTTCCACTTCCAACCTTCAGCACTGTTGGCATCAGTCATATCCATCATACTATCGACATCAATGACAACACATATGCAACAAAAGGGCCTTCGAAGCAAACATTTTTGCCCTTATCCATAGATTTAGTAGGTTGAAAGTTCCCTAAGTAGGGTGAATTATGAGTGGTGGGCACTATTATTGTAACAATAGGATTGGGGTCATTTTGTCAATGACAATAGACTTACATTTAGCTCTCTTAGGACTCGAGGTGGGCTCAGAGGTGTGCTCTGTGGACTGTCATGGTGGGACCAAAGAGGGATTATATATCCTAGGGATAAGGGGTGAGGCCAAGGTTCTAGCAAGTTGAAAGTGATACAAACAATATATTAGTCCTTGGTAGAGGGACATCTCTTCCTTCCCCAGAATGACCTTAAGAACAAAGTCTTCCAAAAAAGTAAAAATCCAAAAAAAAGGAAAACTCATTTTGATATTATGGCTAAGATGATTAAGCATAGGGAATAGATAGGAATAAAATCTTTTGTATCTACCTTCCATTGTTATGTACCTCATTAGGGTTTTCACCACCTCCTTCCAGCTGCTTGGAAAATCTTCTCTTGAAGCCATTTTGAAATCTCAACACCTATTCTCCATTCCTTAGGAAATTTTTCATGGTTTCGTGATCATGATTTTTGACTGCTTTTTGTAGCTTTGTACCCTCTATGCTAAGACTAGTTGCCATGGTGATGAGGTCTTCTGAAATCGTGAAAGATATACTTCTCACATACATAGTGTCACTTTTCCATGAGGTTGCAAACTCCCTTGACAACACTGGGTTGTAACCGTTAAGGGATTCCAGATATGGGGTTAGATTCCCTTTGTGTAATATGTTTCAGAACTCGGCACTATTACAAACCATCTTGCAACTGGACAGTTCTATTCTCCTGAGCTCCCCCCCATTTCAATTATCATGTTAGCAGACCAACAAAACCCTGCAATGTTGTTCTCAGTTCCCTTTTATAGACACTTCTTTGATGTCCAATTTGAATCATCTTTACTTCTAGGTTGTTCTTTCTTGGTATCATTATACATTGACCTTCTTTTCCTTTGGGGTTCCTAAACATCATTTTGGTGTCCTTTCTCCTATCCTGTCATGTGCCAACATCACTACAAATTAGGAGTGGCGATAGGGAATTAACTTGTGATCCTTGCTTCTTCATTAATGTTATCTTTGATGTTTTGAGGGAGAGACCCCTCCACGTCCCAACATTTATATCATATGATATTTCCACCTAGATTGGCCAACAAATCCACAGAGGTGTTTCCCTCCCTATATATGTGATTAATTTTTTAATTTTCAAATGACTTAAGGATTTCCTTAGCTTCCTCTATTATGGTCTTATAAGACTAATGGGCAACAACCGTGGAGTTTAACATTTCAATAATGTTTTTGGAATCTCCTTCAATTATCAAATTGGTCATTCCATAGTCTCTAGTTAAACATATTCCTTGTAGGGAAGCAATGGCCTCAACATAGTTATTAGTCTGGACCACAATGTTCTCAACGAATGCCCCTACTAGTTGACCTTTGATGTCCCTAATTAGGCCACCCCCACCTGCCTAGCCTGGGTTCCCCTTGGTCAATCCATCAAAGTTTAGTTTACTAGAGTGTTTTCTTAAATGGTTGTGACCTCTATATATATCCATAAGGTTTTTATAGGAGAAAACATCTTTTTCTTTTTGCATTAACCCTGGGTGATTTTTTAATGTTTTTTTTAAATTAGAGGAGGGACAATCGAGGACATTAACCTCCCCGACCATCTCTAATGTTTCCTACACATTTCCTAAGCATTTTAGGGATGTTTCCTAATAGTGATGAGGATTAGGGGATGACCATTGACAGGGGGACATTTTCAAGGCATCCTTGCCTCCTTGGAATGACCCCAATGCAGGGACACCTGCAAAAGGGCAAGGGGCATGTCCCCGTGTACCCTTGATGCATATTTATATGGGTAAACCCGCTCAATATTAGAAATGAGAAGGAATTTACACTAGTAGATCAAATGCCATCTTAAAAAATGTACGGTAGTTAAAACCCCAAGGAATTATCAAAAAGGCTTTTAGAACTCCCCCTACCATGAGATGAATAAAACAGGAATGCCCATGGGCCATTGGTCTAGGATAGTAAGAGGCCTTGTCTTATCACTAGAGCATGTGACCCTAATATTCCAACAAAATTACATGGTGGCTTGGTGTTCGATGTGTATTGTCATGGGTAGCTAGTAGGGAAGACTCTATAACATTAAGGAAGCTCTCCTAATGATTGTACATGATTGGTGACCAGTATGATCAACCCATAACTTTTGTTTGGATATTTTACACTTGTGTAGTGATGATATTATATGTAATCCATGTGGCATGTTTTTTACCCAAGGCCTCTCCTCAAACTTGTATATAAGCATTGCAATCCCTACAAAGCAAATATCTTTCATCTTAGAAATCTTGGGTTCATCTCTTAGAGATTTTGGTAGAGTTTTTAGCCTTAGCTACTATAGTCTTTGAATTAATGCATGTTTAAGCCTTCAATGGTAAGATGCAATTGCATACTTCTTGAAACATTCAATAAAGTTTATGCTCCGTTAACCATAAAGGATTTGTTGTTTGTAACTCTTGGCATGTTTTTGAACAAGGATAAATTATTGAATGTTAAAAATATATCAAATGGTAGAGAACATCAAAATGTTAGTTTTGGTAGGATAGGAAAGAACAAAAACTAATTGGTTCACTCTCTTTGATGAAATCATCGGTTGCAACAAGTCGTAAAAATAAAATCGTTGTTTTATCAAAAGTGACAAATTCATTATGTTTTTATGGTGTCCCATGGCATTCTATGTTCTCATTTTGGTGTGATTTCTTAGTGTTTTCATCTCCTATAAGCACTATAAATCTATATATAGCCTTAAGGGACGTGTGTAAATCATCTTAAATACTTTGGATACATGTTAGAGACTTGTACAAGGAGATTTTGAATATAGTTATTTTGTCTATAATTATCCTTATGTAGAGTAGATATAGTTTTCACTTCTGGTCCTAACCATCCTCTTTCTCCTCATCACGCGTTTCCACCTTTGACTATTAAAATAACTTATTAATATGTTTTACTATGTTACCTTGTGATTAGGTATTAGTACAGGTATCCCTTCAGTATGCAAACCCCTTATGATGAGGTTTTTTTTCTATAAAATTATAAGAGCAAAAATATTGTACATGAATTAATCTAGGCTAATTATGTAAATGCAACAATAACTAATTAAATATAGAAACCAATCATTTGAAATGTTATTTTTGGAAATTAAAAGGCAATGGATAGGTTACTTAACTTAGGGAACAATGATGAACAATGTTTATCCTTTGACCATGTTGAATGCACAAGACAACTGAGAGGGTGGGGGTGAATCAGTTGTAACAAAACTTCAAACCCTTACAAACATTCAGATCCAAATTAACCTTTAAACATGTTATGATGTTTAAACATGAAAAGAAAATAACTGAAACTGAATCATAACAACACCAAACACAAGAGAACACCATATTTTACATGGAAAACCCTAAAAGGGAAAAACCACAGTGAGGATTAGCTCACAATATAATGTAGTAGAAATACCGAATTACAAAGGCTCACTGCTAGAGGGCTCACTGACCAAAAGAGAGAATGCTCATTGCAGGTGGACTCACTGTCCAAGTGGACTCACTGCCCACTAAGAAAGAAAGAAGAGAAGAGAAGAATGGCTCACTACCAGGCTTTGAACTGATATAGTTGCATCTAACCTATGCATGAAATTCAGTTCTAATTAAGCTCAATATCCATCACAACACAAACATTTCCACATCACTTAAAATAGTAGACACCTTCTGCTCACTGCATCTAGTAGCCTAACACATGAAAGTTCTCATTGCCCTGATCAAATCCGCATCACAAATATCATCTCCCTCACGTACACCCACATCCATGACTCCTTGATACTTATTTATACAATCACCGTTCATGAAAACATTCTCCAAGGTCAACAACACAACTTAACCCATAAAATTCAAATTAGGTTTGGACCTAAACATTCCCACAGAGGAAAGGAATGAATGCAAACCACATCATGCATTAGCACGGACCTAAATCCACTCTTACACACTTCATCATGCTTTCACTTTCACCAAAGCACAACCATAAATAGTGTAAACAGTCAAGTTGGCCATCCTTGTGTTAACACCATGAACTTTTAAATGCACGCTTCCTCAAAATCACACGATGACATGCGGACCACACACCAAGTTGAACATGATCTAGAAACATCCACAAGCACCTGAACACCAACAAATTCATGTACAACATCTTTCACCTAAAGAAACTTCACACTGGAGTACTTAACCAGCTATATCATACTCTATCATCATATGCAACTTAAGAAATGTACTTGCAGAGAACCAAACCACAAACCATTTGAGTTGAAGGTATAGACTTGATAAGCATACATCCAGAACTGCAACATCTAAAACCATTCTGTGGAGAAATGCAGAGCAAAATACTTTCTCCCAGACACACTGCAAACACTATCAAGCACTGTTCTCAAACTCATGAACACAACTTCAATTGCACAATGATCTAGAGCATCAAATTCTAGATTTAGCATCTTCAAACACTTCTAAACAACATGTCCAAACTACATACTTAGATCTTCAACACAAAAGAAATACGGAGCAAAAACTCAAATAGCACTCTGTAAGCCAAAAGACTTCTTCAACACATTGTTTCCATAATTAATCAAATTTTCTCAAAAGCACTTGAAAACCCAACAACAGAAGCATATTCTCAACATTTTTAGCACCTCCTCAAAGCAATCAAATCACTTTAATATAGCAATTCAATCAAGCAACAACAACCTCACCAAAAGACACAGTTGACATCAATGACAACACAAGCTTGTTGACATGAATGACAACACCGATTAGCACATACTTGCAACAGACCAATGGTTCAAAAATTGATATCCTCAATGTACTCACTATTTTGAATTCTACATAGACATATAATTCTATATTGGTCAAATCAGAGTGACTTGAGGTTCATCCCAAGTGGCACAAAAGTGATTTGGCACACAAAAATGTCTTATAACCTACAAGATTGATCTAGTAGACTCTAGACTTTTGAAACCAACTTCGCCTCGATCTTTGATATTTGAACTTGCATAAGGACATGCAATATTTAGAAATACCTTAGGGGAAGCTATTGAATTGTTCTTCTTGGTCAACCCCCTTGTTTGATTCACTCTATAGCTAGGAAAATGTTGGCATATAATAAATAAGCATGCAAGTGGCCTATATGCAAATTTTGATTTTGAAGTAGATGTGTTTGTTTTAAGTTCCAAATCAAAATATTCCCAGAATGATTGCTCCTTGTATGAATTAATTACACATCGAATGCCTTTAAATGCCAATACATAACAATTAGTCACACAAATGTGTACCAAGTTAGCTAATAGGAAAGGGTGGGAATCAACAATTATAATTTTAAAAGTTTGAATTTTGGGGTCAATCGTGAGTAGCTCACAATCAAACCATGCAAGTATGTGCTAGTAATTATGCTAAATGTGTGGAAATAGGTGCAAATGAGGATAAGATAAGATCAAATGTATAGAAATGTGTAAATGTGTGAATAAATGAAGATGAATAGGGATTGGGGAATGAGGAAAACTCGACACAAGAGTGCACCACTTGTCGATATGTAATTGTAGTAAGTCATTTCTTCAAAATGGGCCCAAAATTAAATGGGAATTTGCATGGGTATACAAATTTCACCATTACATTTTGCCCCCACATTGAGGTGAATGTGAATCTAGTGTGAGCATGTATTTCAAAGTATGTGAACATTCTCAACCAACATGAAAAGTAAATATTTAGACATAAGAAAATATGGAGCTCATGTAAAGTAATGGACTCGTCTTGACTTCTTTATGTTTTCCTCTCCTTGGTCTAAGTGCTCCACAAAAACCTACAAAACAAGGAAAGATATGCGATGAGTATCTTCTATCACACAAGTGAAATAGGCACAAATAATAAGTTTGCTTTAACTGTCTAAAGAAATGTGAAAGTAGAAAAAAAAGGTTAGGAATTTTTCTTATATAGAAAGTGATACAAAAATACTTTTCCTAGTGTGGTGGCCGAGTAATGTGGCATGGCACTCTAGACATAGCCATGTAATTATGATCAAGATTCATCTAAGTACAATGATGAGTCTTTGTCTAGCAGAATACACTGTCTGAAATCTAAACATAGGAATGTTAGTAACATTATATGTCCCCCTTCAATTGGTTGCATATAAAGGGTGCAAGGAATTAGAGGAGAGGGGTAAATAGTGTATGAAAAGTAAATGTAATCTAAGGAAATGTAAGATGGAAGCGTATAGATCATGTAAAGTAATAAATGTTATAGATAGCATCATGTGACAAGAGAGTAAGACATCAAATGAAAAGCAAATAAGCTAGAGATAATTGTCAAGGTACATAAATTTACCCTCAACATAGGCAAATTTAAGAGTAAAAATGGCCCTAGAGGTGAGATAATATTGAGTGAGTGTATATACAAAGGAAAAGGCATGGTGTCCTTGATGTGGATCTTAGGAACATGATAACGCAAGTGAGTACACAATATGATGGGGAAGGCATGATACCCCCAATGTGATAAGATAGCTCTTAGGAACATGATAAGGTATGTGAGCAATCAAATATAAGGGGAAGGCATAGTGTCCCCAAAGATAGCTCTTAGGAACATGTTTAGTCATCTGAGCAACCAACAATTTGGGGAAGGTATGGTGTCCCTGATGTAATAAAAGAGATGTAGAAGCATGATAAGGCAATGAAAATGCAAATGAGTAGGATATGATCGTGAAAGAACATGTAAAGTTGGTTTCCTCCAAATGAGCAAGATATTAAGATGAGGCTCATAAAATGATGTCGATATAGGAAATGTCATAAGCAATGTATAGTTGCCCCCACATATAGCAATCAATAATAATATCATCATAAGTGCATAATATTAACTAGATCCTTCATTGACTCGTCATCAAGAGTAGATCATCCAAAGGCACCTGTACCAAACCAAGAAGTGATAATAAAGGGTCCTATCCAACTAGATCAAGATTTTCTACAATTATTTCTTGTTGTTTGGGTTTTTTAGGATTTGCTCAGAGAACCAAATCACCTAACTAAAAATCTCTTTGAATAATTCATTTGGGGAAAGTTTTTTTTAATTGCCCTTGATATATGTGAAAATTGTCTAAAACTTTCACTCCTCTCTCATCAAGTTTTTCAAATACTTATCATTGATGCTCTCACTGTGTATAATCACCAATAATACCACAAAGCAAGATGTGAGGATGGAATATCTAGCTCAAGGGGCATGATGACCTCCATAACATAAACCTACAAGGTGTAAAACTCGTAGGAGTGTGTATACTAGTGTGATATGCCCATAATGCAGGAACAAACTATGTATGTCAATTGGTACCATGTTTATCAACTACGTTTTGTAGAATTTGCTCAATAGTTTTATTGATAGCCTTTGCTTGGCCATTGTCTTGTAGATAGTATGGAGTAGAAAACCATTGTTGTATATGTAATGTTTTTAAGAATTTCTTTGCTTCTTTATTCTTAAAAGATGTTTCATTATTATTGACAATACTAGATGGAAAGTTGAATCTAGAGATAAGATTATCCATGATATAGGAACAAATATTATCCCCCATTGTAGATTTCAAAGGTATGGCCTCAACCCATTTTGTAAAAGTAATCAGGAGCAATAATGATTAATGTATGTCCCTTGGGGAGGTTGGAGCAATCTTGACCACCAATATAATCCCTAAGTAGAAAATGGTCAAGGTGATGTAAATGGATGAAGCTCATGGTAGGTATATGTTTTAAGTTACTATGTGTTTGACACATTGCACATTTTTTAACGGCATATGCCCCCATGGGCCTCTTGGAGAGCATAGATTTTTTGTTATCATTAAGGCATTTAAGTAACATAACATTGAATCCACACATATAAAACACCTCCATAATTCAAGTAAGTGTTTAGTAGTTGATTTGTGAATGCAAATGCAAGTATTCTTAGAACAATGAGGTGAGATGGTTTTGAATCTAGTTAACTGTAAATGTCATGAAACCATTCTTCACTAGTAAGTGTAGCACAATCCAAAGAAGATGTATATAACTAATTGTTCTAATCTAAATAATCAATGCAAAATGAGGACCATCATCATTCATACTCATAAGGGAAGCAATTCTAGCCATAGTCTCAATATGCCTATTATCTTTATGTGGGATCACATCAATAATAAAGGAGTCTAAGGAATCAAGCAACAGAAGGCCAACTCATGATCTTGTGTAAGTTTTGCCTCTTTAGCCTTTTTAATCACCAGTAACTTGTCTAACTACTAGCTATGAATCACCATTTATATCAATGGATCTAACTTTTAATGAGATGGTAGCATGTAACCCTACATTTAATGCCTCATATCCAACCACATTGTTGGTACATGGAAAATCAAGCCAAAAAGATAGGGGGTCCAATCACTAGAGAGAGGTATCAATACAACTCCCAACCCAAAACTCATCATAAATCTAGAACCATCAAAGAACATGGTCCAAGGTGATGAAGAGTCAATGTGTAATATATGTTCATCAGGAAAAGATGTATCAATAGGCCCATGAGCAGGACATGTGGTGTTGTGGCTAATTAGTCGATGACTACTTTCCCTTTAATTATTTTTAGGTAAAAAAACTTACTTGACCAAACTTTGAAATTAAGTAACATTATCTATTGTGTAGCATGACCCAAAAGATTAGCCTTAGAAAACATGTATTTTAAGGAATATTTTTTGTATAATTACATGTGTCTCAATGTGTATCATATAATATCTCAATTTATGTGATGAGAAGACCATGACAAAGCATAATTTTTCCATAGGAGTGTATCATGTCTCATAATCTAATAGAGTGCGATTAATATAATAGACAACATGCTCTTTTTCACTCTCAACATTTTGTGCCAATAAAGCTCCAATAGTAGACTTAGTAGCAGATACATTGATAGTAATAAAGGTTTACCATGATTAACATGCACATGAGTACCAACTGATTCATCAGATATTGTTTCATGTCATCAATTCCTTTCAGAAATCTTTATTCCATTCAAATTTTACATCTTTCTTCAAAAGTTTTGTAAAGGGTAGAGTTCAATCAACTAATTGTGTAATAAATCGCCTAATAGCTTGAATTTTCCCTTGAAGACTATGAAGTTACAAAAGATTCTTTGCTAGAGACATGTTAACAATAGCATATTTTTAGAATCCACCTCGATGCCTCACCTAGATATAGCAAATCCTAATAGTCAACCATTGTCTACACCAAATACATTTTGTATGATTCAATCTAAATTTATATTGTCATAGGCATTGAAAATTTTCTCTCAAGTCTTGGATATGGTGAGTACTTAAATTCTTAGATTTTCCCAAAATATCATCCACATAATCTTCTAAAATATGATGCATCAAATCATGAAAGATTAAAGTTATATCCCTTTGATAGGTAGCTCCAACATTTTTCAATCCAAAAGGTATGACCATGTAGAAAAATGTACCCCAAGGAGTGATAAAAGTAGTTAGATTATGTTGATCTTGGGAGTTAATAAGAATTTTATTGTAGCTAGATAATCCATCCATGAATGGTAACATCTCATGCCCAATAATAGAATCTATAATCATATAAATATTGGGCAATGGGAAGTCGTCCTTAGGAGATGCTTTTTTTAGCTCTAAAGTCAATACATGTGCTATTATGACCATCAAGTGTAGCCACAAACACCATTTAGAAATCCATGGAGAATAGTCAATTAGCCTAATAAAGCATGCCTTCTACATCTTGTTTATTATGTCTTTAACTAGCAAAGCAACCTTTGGATGCAACTTTCTAATTTTATGCTTAATTGGTTTAGCATCAAGCTCTAGAACAATGTTAATCATGACAATATCACTAGAGATACCCAGCATGTCTTGGTATGACTATGCAAATACATCACCAAAACCTTTAAGCAAAGTGGACATATCATATTGTTCATAAATGTTCAAGCAATCCCCCACTTTCAAGATTTCTTTGTCATTTTTATCTATCTCAACATCCTAGGTACAACCAATAGTGAGTATGTTTGTGGAGTGAGGTTACGAGTAGAGTTGCATTTAAAACCTCAAGGTCAATCAACTAGGAATGCACGTTATTCTGTTATAAGCCCAGTTGTTGTTCTATTATAAAAGGGATTTCCACTTCCCCCATCTATTGGGCGATACGACAACCCCTTAGATAGCTAGCTAGAGAATAAAATGTGGGAGAATCTGATGAATCATCATTGGTTGTTTCAACTGAATTCATTTATTTCTTCTCAAAGGAAGGCTTGAAATGGCAGACCTAGGCATTGTTAAATCCTTACTCTCCCTGGGACTGACATATCTGGTTGAGTAGGAGTTGTAATTTGACTTCTTATTAGAATCGGGACCAGTGCCTTTATATCCTCTCAAGGTTGGGTTGGCCTAATATAGAATAGGGGGATTAGGTTTCTTCATTCTCAGAAAGAGAGGTAGGCCCTACTATCTAAAGGGGGGGTAGGTGCTTGGAGGAAAGGAAAGTATGTTTCTATCTTCAAAGAAGGCTTTAGTGGGTAAAGCATCAAGAGGGTCGCCTAATGAAGGAGCATCTTCCCCAAAATATGAAGACACCTTAGGAACATGTGGGAAGCCTTTATCATGATGGAATGTGGGATAATCGTCAAACACCTAAGTATTTTACAAGAGCTTCATTATTAGTAAAAATATCCAAAGGAGGAGTAATATATAAGAGACCGATGTAAATCAACTCGTGATGGACTAATAGTAAGTCTACATCACTATTGATCACACAAGAATAACCTATACCTTTAATGTTTTTCTTTTTAAGTGGTTGGGGAGGTTCTACATGATAACTTAGTCCTTTAGATCAATAAAACTTTGTTTTTATGCTATCATTCCTATATTATTATTTTTGTTCATAGAAAACTATTTGTCTAACATGCTACACATGTCAATTTCCCTTGACATGCTAGCATACTCAAACCTACCTTCTCAAGATATCAAGACAAGTTCTAGACATTACACAACATCCCTAGACTCAACCTAATTCCCTGAGTCCATCTAGCATGAACCACCTACATATCCCATACTAAGAGAAACAAAGGTATGTAGTTCTACAACACAACTATAAGCTATACATTTTTCAACAACTAGTTGATTATACAACTAATTTCTCTCACAAAGGTTGTATGTTCATCCCTCATGATTAATATGAAAATAACTATTAAATTCACTATTTAACATTTAAAATTCATAATGAGTATGAATCCCTTTCCAAGTCATTTGCATTCCCAAACAATAGTCTGCTACTATCTAAAAATCATGAAACATTATCAATGCGCATTTGGGGTACTTAAGAATTACTAAGATCACTATTGGTGTCAACCACCGAGCCCAGGATCACAACCTACAAATAAATCTTCACAAACGAGAGAAGCAACACAAGGCTTTTTCACCAGAAATGAAAATATTGAGATGAGATATTTACACAATGTACAATAGTGCCTTATAAAGGCAAGAAATATGTGACGGGTGAGAAAACTACCCAACACGAGAAAAAACCACCCAGATAATTAAATGCATTATTATGCCTAAGTAAACTTAAGCAAGGTAAAATCTATTTATCCTAACACCCCCCCTTAAGTGCAAACATAGGGAGAATTATTATGCAAAATCAAGATGCAATATGGGTCCCGGCTACACAACCATGTTAGGTACCCATTTACAATGCAAAAAAGAAATCTCTCACAAACAGAGAAAAGGAGAAAAACCCTGTGGGAAAAAAACCCCTCTCCAAAAGAGAGAAAATAAAAACAAAATGATCCATGGATGGAGGACTCAATAACACCCCCCAAGGACTACATACATCATGTATATACAATCAATGACCCCCCCATAAGAGGGAAAGAGAGAGACTATGTAGCCCCCCCACAATGTGTAATCACCTGCAAAAATGGTAAGTGCTTGAAGACAAAACATGATCCAATGTCGACAAACAACTTGTCTTCCTTTTGAAAGAAACAAAACCATGTACAAATTTAGGTATGCTTCCCATTCTGGGTCAGAATTAGCAACTGAAATTCAAATGTAGGATGAAAATGTCTCTGAAATCTGCTCATGGGTCACCAAGACCTTAGAAAATGATGCCACGAACCAATCAGGAACATGTCCAATCACAATAGAAGGTGACAAACAAGGTACCACTGGAAACTGAATTTGAACATTCTCCAAAGACAAATGTGGAGTGACAATAGTTGTACCACAACTATCATCAAATAGGAAAATTAATCCCTCAAATGTGGTATCCAAGTCTGAAATGTAAGATTCCACGAACAATGAACCAATGTCCGATAAATACGAATCCCAATCAGGAAGACAATGGTAATCCTGTTGCTCAGGAATGATGGAAGATGAATCAACTATCTCTGACAAAGAATCAAGAACCTCTGAAGCAACTGCAACCTCATCTGAAGTCTCAAAAACCTCTAAAGGATCACAAGCATGGTTTATCTTCTCTGAAGAATAACAAGGCACATTGGTATTGGAAAGAGGGTCATCGAGAGATGGCAGAGGATCATAATCTCCATATGATTCTTGAATGTAAGTCCAAAGAGCATAAGGGCACTCAAAATGAACAAGAGACTCAAAAAAGTCATCATTTAGATGCTCAAAAATAACTCTGAAGACTCTAGCCCTATAGCCTTTCCAAATGATATACCCTCTAGGTGTGCCAGGAATAGGAACATCATTATAGAGCTACGGCAATAGATTGTGCTCATTAAGATGAGTGAGGATGAATTCACTTCACTGCCTATAGTTCCCTTTCTCCAAAGAAAAACCCATTATAGATATGATTCTTCAAAAAATTAGAAAAATAGTACCTTCCATATGTAGAAACCTCCAAAGGTGATGATGAATGGCAAAATTAGGTAGACTGGCCTATACCACTATGAGTTTGGCAAAGTCAGCTTTCCAATGATATGCGGAATGCAAAAATCAAACTCTGGATGCCCAAGATATGCTCCATGGAAGAAAAGTCACCTATGGGGACTCAATGCAAGAATGAAGGACCGGATTAAGCCCTTGGTCACCCACGTGACCACCTACTGCAAATGAGAGAAAACGTGTAACAAGGATGTTGCAAAATATGATGGCAATCGTGCCAACCAATCACCAAACTCAACCACCGATCACACACCAAGTATGAGCAAGCTTTGTACGAGGTACCAAATATGCATTACTCCAAAAGTTGTCCACAAGCTTTCACAAATATGAAGCAAGTGGTCAAATATATAAAGTGCTACAAGAGACGACTAAGGGGAGAATGTGGGACTAATTGTCCAAAGAAATGCCCAAAAAAGTCACGAACGGGCCCACCCAAGTAAACCCTAGGAAATATTAGGTTGAAAAACTTTAGCAATACTAAAGTCTTTGCAAAGGATCTGCACCAAATCTAGGCGCTGTGAGTAGCGCTCAAGGCTCTCTGAATTGAATGTGCACCTCACTTTAGACACGTCAGAGATATTGTATGGGGGCAGTGAACATGTAGTCCAAGCTCTCCAAAATGAGTCTGTACCTTTCACACGAGGATCTGCGTAGGTGACAAGGGTGGCTCTACACACCAGTCATCTAAACTCTACGCGAGAAAGGATTTGCACCTCTCACATGTGGATGCGCGTGGGGTAGTAAGAGCCCCAAGCTTTCTGAATTGCATGCCCAACACGCTGGAAGGAAATAGATCTATAGATACCTCCATCAAGCTTGGATCAGGATAGATACACGTGATCTGCTCTTTCAGATCATAATGAAGAAAATCGCCTCCACTCCCCTATTGCAGCCACAAGTATACATCAAAAAAAGATGGAGAAATAGAAATTTTAAAAAAAAATCAAATGCCAAATATCGATCTCACCAAAATCTGATGAAAACTCTCAATGGTGGAAGAAGGCTCAAGTTGAAGGCTCTGATACCATGTTGGTGTCAACCACTGAGCCCAGGATCACAACCTGCAAATAAATCTTCACAGACGAGAGAAGTAACACAAGGCTCTTTCATGAGAAATGAAAATATTGAGATGAGATATTTACATAATGTACAATAGTGCCTTATAAAGGCAAGAAATATGTGACGGGTGAGAAAACTACCCAACACTAGAAAAAACCACCAGGATAATTAAATGCATTATTATGCCTAAGTAAACTTAAGCAAGGTAAAATCTATTTACCTAAACACTGCCCCTTAAGTGCAAACTTAGGGAGAATTATTATGCAAATTCAAGATGCAATATGGGTCCCGGCTACACAACCATGTTAGGTACCCATTTACAATGCAAAAAAGAAATCTCTCACAAACGGAGAAAAGGAGAAAAACCCTGTGGGAAAAAAACCCCTCTCCAAAAGAGAGAAAATAAAAACAAAATGATGCATGGATGGAGGACTCAATAACACCCCCCAAGGACTACTTACATCATGTATATACAATCAATGACCCCCCCATAAGAGGGAAAGAGATAGACTATGTAGCCCCCCGACAATGTGTAATCACCTGCAAAAATGGTAAGTGCTTGAAGACAAAACATGATCCAATGTCAACAAACAACTTGTCTTCCTTTTGAAAGAAACAAAACCATCTACAAATGCAGGTATACTTCCCATTCTGGATAGGGGTATGTGCAGGATCATCGTGGGCCAAACAGTGGCAATAGGAAAAAAAAATTGCATTTTTACTTAGCCAAATTCGCGACTTGGCAAAGTTTGACTTTGAAACGGATATCTATTTTGGTTTGGATACCAAACCAAAATGGATATCCATTTTCAAAACGGATATCCGTTCTCAAAACGGATATCCGTTCTCAAAATGGATATCTGTTTTCTAAAAAATTTTGGGAAGAAGGCTTTTTACTCTTTTTGAAAATATACCTCTTAAATCTTGGATCTCCCATCAATATATGAACCTCCTTAAAGACTATTTCTAGTGAAGGAGGAGGGCAAATTAACATTGGTAGCTTCTTTACACATTGATCCATAAGGATTTGTTAAACACTAAGAATCATCACTAATGAATTACTCAAATAATCAATAATAAAATATTCAGTTTTGTTCATCATGTGAAATAATCACTTTTAGACTATGTTCCAATATTTCGGGGATAGGAATGGTGGGATAGCAGGGGATGTGTTTCGGGGCATTTCGGATTTCATGCCCTAAATTGCTTTACCCAATCCTTCATATGATTTGATTCATGATACATGGTTTGAGAAGGATACACATGATATACCCTTACCCTCTAGTGATAAAATTATGAATGATACTTTATGTGGTGAAGCTACACCTTCGTTAATCCTTCATGACATAGTTATTCCTTGTGATGATGATGTCCTTCATGTGATATGTTAGGACATAATGCAAAGTTAACATGGCATGAACTCTCTTGGAAGGGTAAGCATGGACTATAAGAACATTGAACTAGTTGGATCTGTTAAGCTCGCCATTTATGAAAGAACCTTAAAGGTTAACCTTAATTAGGTAAGGTTATGTTTCAGTGTGGTTGTTTGTGCAACAATGTGTAAATTAATGTTACCGAAGGATAAATCTAACTATACTAACATTTTAATAACCATGAGAGCTAGGACTAACAATTAGACTAAAAGCTTGACAAACAATACAAATTGGACACATGTAGGACTTCGAAAATGGAAAAGAATATAATTAAATGTGGAAAACAATGAAAAAGTGTTATTAGTTGCACCTATATAGAGAAGTGGTTTAGAGGTTGGTTAGGGGAATTATTTAGGGTTTAGAGGTTTAGGGTTGCTCGGGTTTAGGGGTTTAGGGTTTACAGTTTAAAGAGAGATAGAGAGAGGGGACTGATAGAGTTTGGGAGAGATAGAGGAGACAGAGGGGAGAGATAGGGAGATAGAGAGTGAGAGACATGTCGAGAGACATAGAGAGAGAGAGAGAGATTGAGAGGTAGAGGGATGATAGAGATAGGGAGATAGAGGTTTAGGGTTGCTTGGGTTTAGGCGCATTATTTAGGGTTTAGGGTTTTGGGGTTAGGGGTTAAGATTTAGAGGTTTAGGGTTTAGGGTTTAGAGAGAAATAAAGCACCAATAGGTAGATATAGAGGAGTTCGAGGGGAGAGATAGGGCGATAAAGAGTGAGGGACATGGCCAAAGACATAGGGAGAGAGATTGAGAGGTAGAGGGACAAAGGTGGTAGGGAAATAGGGGAGAGATAGGGAGATAGTGGTTTAGGGTTACTTGGGTTTAGGGTTTAGGGTTTAGGGGTTTAGGGTTTCTCAGGTTTAGGGGTTAGGGGTTAGGGTTTAGGGGCATTATTTAGGGTTTAGGATTTAAATTGTTTAGGGGTTAGGGGTTAGGTTTAGAGGTTTAAGGTTTTGGATTTAGGGTTTATAGAGAGAGAGGAATGATAGGGAGATAGAGAGAGGAGACTGAGGAGTGAGATAAGGAGATAGAGAGTGAGGCACATGGCTAGGGACATAGGGAGAGAGATCAAGAGAGGTAGAGGGATGAGAGAGATAGGGAGATATAGGTTTAGAGTTGATGGGATTTAGGGTGTACCTGGGTTTAGGTTTTCTCAGTTTTGGAGATAGCTAGATAGAAGGAGAGAGGAGACAGATAGGGAGAGATAGAGGTGACAAAGGGGAGAGATAGGGAGATAGAGAGTGAGAGAGATGTCCAGAGAAATAGGGAGAAGGATTGAGAGGTAGAGGGATGATAGAGATAGGGAGATAAGGGAGAGATAGGAGATAGGGTTTAGGGTTGCTCACATTTAGGGTTTAGGGGTTAGGGGTTAAGGTTTAGGGGCATTATTCAGGGTTTAGGGTTTATGGTTTAGGGGTTAAGGTTTAGAGGTTTAGGGTTTAGTGTTCAGAGAGAGAGGACCAATAGGGAGATATAGAGTGAGGGACATGGCCAAAGCATAGGGAGAGAGATTGAGAGGTAGAGGAATGATAGTGATGGGGAGATAGTGAGATAGGGAGATAGAGAGATAGAGGTTTAGGGTTTCTTGGGTTTAGTGTTTAGGATTTAGGGGTTTATGTTTTCTCAAGTTTAGGGTTTAGGGGTTAGGAAATAGGGGTTAGGGGTTATGGGTTAGGGTTTAGGGGTTAGGTTTAATCATGTGTTAATACAGGTTGTGGAGTGAGAAATGGGTGGTATGGGTATGGTTGAATGGAGTAATGAGGTGATTTAATTGGTGATGACCTAGGTGAAGTGATGGATAAGATGTCTTATGTGGGATTGCTAGAAAGTGTGATTGGTAATGGTGGGGATAGATAAATGTCATCTTCTAAGGGTTCAAAGGTGAGGAAAGTGTAAGATGGGGATACGGGATAATCCATGGTTTAATTATTATTCAAGGGAGTGTCCTTATATAATGATTATCAACGATGGTGTCAATAGGGGGAATGGAGTCTATGAATGTAGGTGTGGGAATGTGAGCTATGACATTGGGATTATAGTAATAGATGAATAATGGAAAGTACATGGGCACCTGTCTAGTGATGGAAGGAGTCACATGATCAAATGATGTTTGGGGAAGGGCTTTTATTAGGAAAGTAAGGATTTGGGTGATGGTCTAGGGTTTAGTGGAGAAGAATTTATGAAAAATGTGGAGGTCATTAAAATTAATATCCCTCCACCTCTATCTCCCTATCTCTCCCTTATCTCCCTCTCTCTATCATCCCTCCACAGGGCTCAATCTCTATCCCTATCTCTCTAGACATCTCACTCACTCTCTATTTCATGTTCTCAACATACAAATGCAGTATACACATAAAATGCATATTCGCATACATTTGCGATAGACATAAGAAATGTTCTTCAACACACATAAGTGATATATACATGAATTGTATACCTGATATATGTTAGCGATATACACACGAGATGTATCTTCTCATACATTTGCAGTATACACATGAAATGCATATTCAGTCACATGTTCCATCTATACTCATGTTCTGTCATTGAATATGCATACTCATGTTTTGTCACTGAATATGCATTTCATGTGTATAATACAAATGTATGAGAAGATACATCTCGTGTGTATATCGCTAACGTATATCGAGTATACAATTCATGTATAAATCGCTTATGTATGTTGAAGAACAGTTCCTGTGTATATCGCAAATGTATGAGAATATAAATTTTATGTGTATACTGCATTTATATGTTGAGAACATTTCATGTGTATATCGCAATTGTATGTGAGTATATTTCATGTGTATACTGCAATTGTATGTCAGGTTTGTATGTTGCAAATGTATGTTGTGAAGATACATTGAAAATGTGCATTTTGAATGATACAAGGACTGACCGACAGAAACGGTAGAAAGAACCGGCACAACAAGTCAAGTTATGTATATGCGAAGTTGTAGTTATGCATTTCGGCGTGAGATGGGAGATCGGAAGACTAGTTTAAAGTTGGGCCGATGGATATATGTCACAGCGAAAGGTTCAAAGGCTCGTCAAAAGTGGAGTGATCGGAGCATCGGTATAAGAATTTCTGAGTTGGCCGATAGTGTTTATCTTGTCGATATGAATAATGTATATGATTTGATGTTATTTGGAACTTTGAGAAGGTTTCTTAAAGCTGATTAAGCTTTAATCTATTTGAACTATGGGTTTTGATGGCTATTTCACCATGTTTTGAGAGCTTCCACTGTGTGCTCTGCATCAGACCAATAGGGAGATATAGAGGAGTCTGAGGGGAGAGATAGGGAGATAAAGAGTGAGGGACATGGCAAGAGACATAGCGAGAGAGATTGAGAGGTAGAGGGACAAAGGTGATAGGGAGATAGGGGAGAGATAGGGAGATAGTGGTTTATGGTTACTTGGGTTTAGGGTTTAGGGGTTTGGGGTTTAGGGTTTCTCAAGTTTAGGGGTTAGGGGTTAGGGTTTAGGGGCATTATAATTTAGGGTTTATGATTTATTGTTTAGGGGTTAGGGGTTAGGGGTTAGGTTTAGAGGTTTAGGGTTTTGGATTTAGGGTTTATAGAGAGAGAGGAATGATAGGGAGATATAGAGGAGTCTGAGGGGAGAGATAGGGAGATAAAGAGTGAGGGACATGGCCAGAGACATAGAGAGAGATTGAGAGGTAGAGGGACAAAGGTGGTAGGGAGATAGGGGAGAGATAGGGAGATAGTGGTTTAGGGTTACTTGGGTTTAGGGTTTAGGGGTTTGGGGTTTAGGGTTTAGGGGTTTAGGGTTTCTTAGGTTTAGGGGTTAGGGGTTAGGGGTTAGGGTTTAGGGGCATTATTTAGGGTTTAGGATTTAAATTATTTAGGGGTTAGGGGTTAGGTTTAGAGGTTTATGGTTTTGGATTTAGGGTTTATAGAGAGAGAGGAATGATAGGGAGATAGAGAGAGGAGACCGAGGAGAGAGATAAGGAGATAGAGAGTGAGGCACATGGCCAGGGACATAGGGAGAGAGATCAAGAGAGGTAGAGGGATGATAGAGATAGGGAGATAGGGGAGAGATAGGGAGATATAGGTTTAGAGTTGATTGGATTTAGGGTGTGCCTGGGTTTAGGGTTTCTCAGTTTTGGAGACAGCTAGATAGAAAGAGAGAGGAGACAGATAGGGAGAGATAGAGGTGACAAAGGGGAGAGATAGGGAGATACAGAGTGAGCGAGATGTCCAGAGAAATAGGGAGAAGGATTGAGAAGTAGAGCCCGATGATAGAGATAGGGAGATAAGGGAGAGATAGGAGATAGGGTTTAGGGTTGCTCACGTTTAGGGTTTAGGGGTTAGGGGTTAAGGTTTAGGGGCATTATTTAGGGTTTAGGGTTTATGGTTTAGGGGTTAAGGTTTAGAGGTTTAGGGTTTAGTGTTTAGAGAGAGAGGACCAATAGGGAGATATAAAAACCCCTATCTCCTCTATCTCCTCTATCTCTTGCCTCTCTCCCCCTATCATTCATATCTCCTCTATCTTTCCCTCTCCTCTATCTCTTCCTATCTGTCTCCTCTCTATCTCTATGTACCTAGCCATCTCTCCCAATCTCTCTATCTCTTGCCTCTCTCCCCCTATCATTCCTATATATCTTATCTCTCCCCTCTATCTTTCCCTCTCCCTTATCGATGAAGGAAATGGAAACAAGAAAACTAGGACTCCCTTTCTCAGGTTTAGGGTTTAGAAAAATGAGAGGTCGATCCCGAGTGTCACAAGTTTGATCTCAATTGTTGACACAAATATCATCTAATATGTAAGTTAAACATGAAATGATTTGTTAGAATTTACACCAAAACTACTTGCTTTTACAATTTTTTTATGACAATTATCTATTCAAAAGTGCCTTTGAAATACTATGAGATACCTTAGTATAAGTAAATCATATAAAAATCAAATATATATATCATCATAATCCTATATAAATTTTGATAGTTTGTCCAAAATCTCTCCTTTCATATGATACAGCCTTTCTAAAATTTGGATTGTATTTTATAGCTAAAATGCCTAAATACTAAAATACTAAAATAAAAAGCAATGAAAATAATTGAGAAAAAAAAAATGGATATCCGTTTTGATAACGGATATCCATTTTGAAAACGGATATCTGTTTTGAAAAACATAAAAAGCGAAAAAGACACTACGTTTTGGCAAACCCGCGGCTTGCAAAACGCAGTGGCATCTTTGAAGAATGGATATCAAAGGTGAATGGATATCCGATCCAAAAAGGTAAGATCTTTAGCATTTTTTTGTTTGTTTTGTATATTCAAGCAAATTTTTTGGTTTTTTATGCTAAGTGGGTATGTTTTCCTTTTTTAATTAGGTAAAATGGATGCACAAAATGAAAACCGAAACCCTCCACCACCAAACCCTCCCCCTCCAACAATAGAAGAGAATATTCAAAGAAATATTGATCATATAAGTAGGATCATAGAAATGTATCGCCGCCACCCTCGATTGTCTACAATGACATCAAATTTAGAGGGAATCATTAATCATGTTCAAACCTTGTCAACCCAACACGAATCATTTAGGCAATGGCGAGAAGCCAAGAAGGCCGAATATGCTAACGGTTTGTTATATGATGAAGTCAAAGAATTAGAGATTACAAAAACTATGTTAGCCCAACACTTTGTCAATCCTAAAACCGGATTGCATGTTGATGTCCCTAAGCCCAAGTTTTCAATCAAATGGTGTATTCATGACGGCATTAGTCAGAACTTTTGGGATGTTGGTGGATGGTTTTTGATAAACCACCCAACAACAATTTAGATGTACCTTTGTATTTCCTTCGTAAACTCTATGCAGAGTTCGTCATGGGTCAACATGTTAATTATTTTGATTTTAGAGAGTTTCAAGGAGTGGGCAAAAGAATGCCTCAAGATAGACCTGGGGCAATTAGACAAGTACAAGGTCCCTGTATGCCCCCTCCTGCTATCCCTTCTCCACCCCCAATGCAGCACCCAGACGTTGTTGCAAATGCAACACAACAGGGCCTTAGTGCCATACACTCTTTGACCGAGCATTTGATTATACAGACATCTCAATTTGCACAAGCACATGATGAAGGCGATGATATTGGATCACCTGGTTCTACTAGACCGTCATCGTCCACACATGTATGTGTGCCCCATCATTGCATTTTTTGCAATCATTTATGCTTAGGTCCTATTATGGAGAGTAGTGAGCCACTGTTGAACACATCGGAGTACGATCTCCATTCACGAGATGAGGCAATGGGGTCCAGAACTCAAGCTGAGGGGTCAGGGACAAGAGTAGAAGCTACCGGATCAGTGAACCAGAGAGAAGGAGAAATGCATGAGCAATCTTTTGTGCAGGTAAAATTTAAAGTTAAATTTTATGGTCTATTCCATTTGAATATATAAACAAATTTATTAGTACTAATGTATCTAAGTGGGATAACAGTTGATGACAGAGGAGGAGTTGACAGAAGTTCATCATGGAACTTTGTCTACCATCCAATTTGGCTTGGACTTGCCGGTATAATTTGTTCTACACATCAACTTTTTTTTTATGCATTTATTTCTTTGTGAGTAATTATATATTAATTTATATCTTGATGTTAATTTTATTTTATAGTCAATCGAAAATGTGAATGATGTGGCATCTCTACCAATAGTCTTTTCTCGAACTCCTGATCGACCTAAGGGACTATCATTTGCAGAACGGCTATCTCAACGCCAACAAAGGGTGGAGGTAATTTGATTGAATTGTACTTTAATTAATAATTTAGAAAACTTAAATATTTGATTATAGTCATTTAGAGTCTTACATTCTTGAAATTTTGATAATTCAGAGTCCTTCTCAATTGATGCAGGAGGCCTCAATGGTGGTATGTGCTTGTTTTCTAGTAGATAAGTTTTTGTGTAGTGCACTCTAGATTGTTTGTGTGTAACACATCTAACCTTTTTAAATGTATGCATTTCCTATTTTGTTTAATAATTATATATTAATTTATTTCAATGTTACTTTGTTTTTATGTAGTCTCTTGAGAATGTGAGTGATGTGCCACCTTTGCCATCATGTTTCACTAGGACACTTGATCGTCTTAAGAGAAAATCATTTGCAGAACGATTGTCCGAACAACAACATAGAGTCGAGGTAATTGAATTGAATTTTTCTAAATAATTGATAGTTTATCTAGCGGTCTTATAGTTGATTGTAGTGATTTAGATGTATGTTAATAAATGAAAGTTCTTAATTGTAGTAGATAAGAATCTATTTACTAACTTTAACTTATTTTTATTTACCATTGAAGAGATTAATCAAATTTGTGTTTTGACTTGTTAATGTAAGAAACTTCGCCTCCATCAATTACTAGACATTTTGGTAGAAAGAGGACACTTTTTCAGGATCCATCACAAATTGAGGATCCATCACAGATTGAGGGTCAAGTGGACTTGTAGTATTTGATGTAGCTATTTGGCATGTAGATTGTATATAGATTTTGAGACATGGCATATGCCACATTTTGTAAAAAATATTTTGAGTTGGCATATTTGCCAAATTTTTGTATATGTCTACCATTATGGACAAGATTTTAATATATATACACCTTGATATACAATATAATTTAAATTCCTTATGTGCATGTCATGATACTTCCCACGATGCCATACATTATAATGATAGTTCTTTAGTCTATTGATGATATGTTTAGCATTGTGAATGGTTTTAGATCAATAGAATCAATATGACAAAATTCCTTATATGCCCTAATCAAGCATAGTAGCTTGAAATCTAATAAGGTCATGATAAACCATTTCATCATGTATTTAGTCTTCATCTTGTCAAATTTTGTAAATATGTCAAAGTTGTCATATGAAAAATGTAAAAAAAATGCAAAAGTATGGAAGATGAACAGCCAAGTACTCAAAAGTCAGTGAGACTATTGGTTTCCCTCAAATCATGTATAAATATGCATAAAACTTCGTGGAAAAGGCATTAGAGATGTATTGAAAACATTTTGAAGATGAATTGAAGACAAGTTTGAATGAAATTAATGTCAAGAAACTCTGTTTTTGCAGATTTTACTATTTTCCTGCTATTTCTTTGTTTAGTACAACCCTGTATGGATGTGTTAGGGCCTAAGAGAAATTGTAATTGAAAGCTGGTGGAATCTATTTTAGTTGGGTGTGTGTGTATGCAAATCCTATTTATGGCCGAGAAGCTCTCTATTTACTATTATTCAACTCTCGTTGATAGGAGGTTGGCTCTACAACTATTCCAATTTGTGTATGAAACCTAGATGCCTACGAGATCATATATATATATATATATATATATATATATATATATATGTATGTATGTATGTATGTATGTATGTATGTATGTATGTATGTATGTATGTATGTAAATCCTATTTATGGTCAAGTAGCTCTCTATTTACTATCATTGAACTCTCATTGATAGGAGGTTGGCTCTCCGACTATTGCAATTCAATCCATTTGTAATGATGCCTCTATCATGTTGAGTTTTATCCTATCTCTGCATCAAGTTAAAATCATGAAGATGACAACACCATACAATCCTCATTGGGCTGTTAAAATGCACAAAACAATCATACAAGACAGTCATTCATGAAATTACTATGCAAAGAGGGTTTATAATTTGCATTAGGGTTTGTATAAATGATCTAATGGATTTATAAGGTTGTCAAACACCAAAATAGATGATTTATATGAGTTTTGGGACTGTCACAATCCATGTACAACTTGCCCTTTATGATTGTTAAAAAGATACACATGGCTATCCAAAAACTGCCCTTCATGACTATCCTAAAACATCGTGTATATGCTCATAAAAGCCATCAAACTCTAAGAATAAACTCATCATTCGATAAGGAGTGGAAGGATAAAGTCACATTCTAAAAAACCTTATTTTGTGCGCCAAGCGTCCCAGTGATTCTGGGCAATTGGCTACCGGCAAAGTCCCTTAAGATCCCTGAGACCAAAAAACTGCCAAACTTTGACGGAGCAGTTCTCAGAATTCATGGCAACTGGGAATGTTTTGTTTGGACCTACAGGTGCACATGGGGTCCATCCACAATAACCTCTCTCATTTTTGGTCAACTTCATTCCGTTTGACCGTGCCAAAATCAAACGCATTGTTTCAAAATGCTTCAATTTGATGTAGTGGAAAGGTGCTAGGTGTGACATTTTTCTTTCCATAGCTCGTGGTGTCGAATGGACTATGCCAACGCATCGGGGTGGGTGGGTAAATGCCATTGGAGGTCTCGTTTCATGCGCCAAGTGTCCCAGTGATTCCGGGCAAGAGGCTACCGGCAAAGTCTCGTAAGATCCCTGAGACCAAAAAACTGCCAAACTTTGACGGAGCAGTTCTCAGAATTCGTGACATCTGGGAATGTTCTATTTAGACCTACAGGTGCACATGGAGTCTGTCCACAATAACCTCTCTCATTTTTGGTCAACTCCATTCCATTTGACCATGCCGAAATCAAACGCATTGTTGCAAAATGCTTCAATTTGATGCAGTGGAAAGGTGCTATGTGTGACATTTTTCATTCCATAGGTCGTGGGGTCGAACAGACTGTGCCAACGCATCGGGGTGGGTGGGTAAATGCCATTAGAGGTCTCGTTTTGTGCGCCAAGCGTCCCAATGATTCCAAGCAAGAGGCTACCAACAAAGTCCCTTAAGATCCCTGAGACCAAAAAAATGCCAAACTTTGACGAAGCAGTTCTCAAAATTCGTGATAGCTGGGAATGTTCTATTTAGACCTACAGGTGCAGGTGGAGTCCATCCACAATAACCTCTCTCATTTTTGGTCAACTCCATTCTGTTTGACCGTGCCGAAATCAAACGCATTGTTGCAAAATGCTTCAATTTGATGCAGTGGAAAGGTGCTAGGTGTGACATTTTTCATTCCATAGCTCGTGGGGTCGAACGGACTATGCCAATGCATCGGGGTGGACAGGTAAATGCCATTGGAGGTCTCGTTTCATGCGCCAAGCGTCCCAGTCGTTCTGAGCTGTAAGCTACCGACAAAGTCAAAAGTTGCTAGGATTGAAATTTTGCATTCTACAGGTCCTGGGGCCGAACAAATTGAGCCAATACGTCGGGGTGGGTGAGTAAATGCTAGGGGAGGTCTCATTTTGTGTGCAAAGCATCCCAGTCCTTCCGAGCTGTAAGCTACCGACAAAGTGACTTTGCCAGTAGCTTATAGCTTGGAACGACTCAGATGCTTTACACACAAAACGAGACCTCCCCTAGCATTTACCCACCCACCCTAACGTGTTGGCGTAATCCATTTGGTCCCAGGACCTGTGGAATGCAAAATTTCAATCCTAGCAACTTTTAACTTTGTCGGTAGCTTACAACTCAGAACGACTGGGACGCTTAGCGCACGAAACGAGACCTCCAATGGCATTTACTCGTCCACCCTGATGCGTTGGCGCAGTCCGTTTGACCCCACAAGCTATGGAATGAAAAATGTCACACCTAGCACCTTTCCATTGCATCAAATTGAAGCATTTTGCAACAATGCGTTTGATTTCAGCACGGTCAAACGGAATAGAGTTGACCAAAAATGAGAGAGGTTATTGTGGACGGACTCCACATGCACCTGTAGGTCTAAGCAAAACATTCCCAGCTATCACAAATTCTGAGAACTGCTCCGTCAAAGTTTGGCAGTTTTTTAGTCTCAGGGATCTTATGGGACTTTGTCGGTAGCCTCTTGCCCGGAATCACTGGGACGCTTGGCGCACGAAATGAGACCTCCAATGGCATTTACCTGCCCACCCCAACGTGTTGGCATAGTCCATTCGACCCCACGAGCTATGGAATGAAAAATGCACACCTAGCACCATTCCATTGCATCAAATTGAAGCATTTTGCAACAATGCGTTTGATTTCGGCATGATCAAACAGAATGGAGTTGACCAAAAATGAGAGAGGTTATTGTGGACGGACTCCACATGCACCTATAGGTCCAAATAGAACATTGCCAGCTATCACGAATTCTGAGAACTGCTCCATCAAAGTTTGGTAGTTTTTTGGTCTCAGGGATCTTACGGGACTTTGTCGGTAGCCTCTTGCTCGGAATCACTGGGATGCTTGGCGCACAAAATGAGACCTCCAATGGCATTTACCCACCCACCCCAACGTGTTGGCGTAGTCCGTTCGACCCCACGAGCTATGGAATGAAAAATGTCACACCTAGCACCTTTCCACTACATCAAATTGAAGCATTTTGAAACAATGCGTTTGATTTCGGCACAAGCAAATGGAATGGAGTTGACCAAAAATGAGAGAGGTTATTGTGGATGGACCCCATGTGCACTTGTAGGTCCAAACAAAACATTCCCAGCTGTCACGAATTCTGAGAACTGCTCCGTCAAAGTTTGGTAGTTTTTTGGTCTCAAGGATCTTAAGGGACTTTGCGGGTAGCCTCTTGCCCGGAATCACTGGGACGCTTGGCGCAGAAAATGAGACCTCCCCTAGCATTTACCCACCCACCCTGACATGTTGGCACAATTCATTCGGCCCCACGATGAGCAGAACAAAAAATATTTTTTCGATTGACACATTCTCAATCATTGACATGGATGATATCTCAGTACCATTCCTTTAGGCACAATATGAGTTTCTAATGGAAGGCGCAATTGTGAGATTAGAGATGATGAAAAGTGTGTGTCATTCATAATCATGTTTTACTTGTCTTCAATGATGATTCCTTGATTCAACTTAATCCTTTGATAATACATTTTAACCTCCTTGTGAAAGCACACTTTCAAGGTTGCTTGAGCAAGAGCTAGCGCCTCAACATCTAGGTGCACTTTTGGTGTTCTAGAAGCATGAACTAGCACCTCAAATAGTAAGGCACTCATTCTAGGTTGTTTATTCAATAATTGGCACCTTGTATTCATTATCAAGGCGCATATCCAAAGTCATAGAGATATGAAGTGGCACCTCACTAATCTAGGTGCACATTTGATGGTGTAGAGAGGTAGATGTGCGCCCAAGTCATCATTTGATGCCTTCAATAACTATAAACTCCTTTGATGATGCATTTTATCCTTCCAATTCACTATCTATCCTTAGGCGCACATTTTAGGTTAATCAATCATAATCTAGCGCCCTAAGTACCAAGGCGCACTTTTAGGTTAGTTTGATCAAGGATTAGCGCCTTCACTTCTAGGCGGAAGTTTGGAGTTGAAATACATCAAAATAACAAGTTTCTTCATCACTTCAAACATCTTTAACACTTTGAAGATCTCCAATGCATGATTGAATATCAAGAAACCAATGTATCATTTCATGAAGGTCTTGATGAGAAGAACAAAAAATATTGTTCAAGTTGACACATTCTCAATCATTGAACCAATGAAATTGATGCAAACATGCAATTTGTTCATGTTGTGCCATCATGTTGATGCAAACATTCTCTATCATTCATATTGTCACATGTTGTAAGCCATGTATGTGAAGATGTAAACATAGTATTGGTGACATGAGCAACACTACTACATATTCTTAAGTGTTGTAAATATGCATCTTCTTATTTAATTATGTGTTGTAAATGAAGGAATGCAATGATTGCAATATGTGCACAAAACATAATTTTTGATAAGGATTGAAAGGAAATGTTAAGAAAATGCAATTGGCGAGTGTAAATCCAAAGTGTGGAAGCATAGACAAGGCATGTGAACAGTTTGGCATGACACCTCAAAGAGATGCTATCTCATGGAATGTAATGATTCTTTGAAGCAAATACAATTGGAACGTTTAAAACCAAATTCCATAACCTTTGCAAGCATTCTCCCTACTTGTGCCAAATTAGGATCTTATATATACATATATGCATAATGTCATGAAAATAATGTATAGTGTATATATCAAGCCATATAGGCATGTACAAATAAAACCATATGGATATATACAACGATATACATCGATAACATACAAAGGTATGTTTACAAAGCCAAATAGGCATATGTAACAAAATGTCCCAAAATCAAATCTCCTATCCAGATTGGTATCAAATAATCTATGGCTCTTGCTAGGCCATGAAGATGGTGAACCAGTCAATGACTCATCCTCTATCGCTCATCAACTAGACCTCCTCGATAAAGATTTTTGAATTTCCACCTATTAATACAATCAAACAACATGCACATTAATATAGAATTTAATATTCAAAATATATAACATGACATAAGTAATCAATCATTTATCGCCAATTGGTGATCCCTCTTGATCATTTCTTGTCTCTCTTCTTCTGTAGAGCTGGATGGGTAGGGGAGGTGACGTCCTGTGAGAAGCATGAACAAGCAAATTTAAGTAAACACGAATATCATAAATATGTACATTAAATGTTGCGCTTATTATAGGACTATTTTAGGACTATTGTAGGACTGTTGTAGTTAAAACTATCCTAGTAGACATGTATAGGACTGTTATAGGACTGTCATCTCATGGAATGCAATGATGGCAAGATTACTATCAAGATTAGTATGAAGATTAATTATGACTGTTATAGGACTTTTATAAGAATGCAAAGTAAGGAAGCATAGGCAAGGCACATGAACTGTTTGGTGGAATACCTCAAAGAAATGAGAAAAAGGTACAAATGTGCAATATTAAGAAATACAAATGAGAACTAAAAATCATACCTCGAGTATAGTCAAAATAACCTATGATGCCATACAAAATAATTTATGATGCCATGCAAAATAATCTACGATGCCATGTAAAATAACTTTATTTGCAGTCCTGTATAGTCAAAAGCATGCATTATAGTTAAAGTAACAAGATTTTTAATAAAACAATTCTAAAAAATAGAAAAAACAAGAACAAGTTAAGATAAAAATGTCATACCTGTCCATCTAGAAGTTTAAATGCTAGTCAAGCGTACCTGAGGGGTCATCTCTTACCTTCAAAGTATCCAATATTGCTTCATGATTAGTGTTACTAATTGTCCATAGTTCTTTTAATTTTGGTTTTCCACGATGCTTTAGTAACTTAACATTTGTTGCTACAACTAGGTGAGAATACATTAATATGGTTTTATGCTTCTCAAAGTCTTCAAAGGCCGGGATGCCATTCTTTTTAATCATATATGTTCGTAACCAAGTCCAAGCAATAACAACTGATCCTGTAGGATATGTGAACCCATCATCATCTGTCATAGGTTGTGTTAGCTTTTGTTTTCCCTGTACACATCGTGCCAACCAATAGTCTGACCTCTCTTCATTTCCATGCGATACAACAACTGTATAAACATGACCTGGCTGTACAAGGTCTGAAAGATGTTCATAGTCAAATGAGCTCTCCATGTCATTGACGGAAGATGATTGACCTTCATATAAAGGGATAAAATATTGTGGAATCCATGCATCTACCCACTCACTTGACTCACAATTGTTCCAATCACATTTAATACAACTCTGACAAAAACAAGCTAATTCTCGTGTCCAAATAGTCCATGTACTTGCATCTGAGCTTTGAAATGAATGCATCTTTGATGATTCACTGATTCTCTGACATTCCAATTTCTCTATTGCTATCCCATTATCAACCAACCAAAAGAACCTACGCACTTCAGAATCAAGAGCCACTCCTCGTGACAATGCATAGTTACACCACTTAACAATGGAATCTGCATCACTGAATGTAGCACCACCTCTAATCTTTAGTTGTTCTTTAAAAAGAGCTCTCTTCACGCATGCACCTGCTCCATTATGTTCACCTTTTCTGTGCCCGGCTTCAAAAAAATTTCAAATATGAGGTATACCCTTCTCTACATACATTTTGCTCAACCAATAGAAATTATGAGCATTCTTGAATTGACCAGTGCAATTATCTGACCAAATGAAATGTTGATCCATTCTAATATCCTTTTTTTGCAAGAACCCATAAAATTGTTGAAAACAATATTGCACAAACTCTGCTGAATGAGATCGATCATCACTCATGTAAAAATGGTATTCTCTGACAATCTTCCTGTTCTCTTCTGTACTCTCAGGGGCATGTCTGTATGTGATGTGAACAAAAATAGCAATCTGAATAGAATTGTAGTACTAGGATTGAACTTCATTTTGGGGTTGCAATGTATAGTTTTCTGCAAAATCAACTATAGAGACAATAGTTCCAATCGGGAAAGAGTCTTTACACATCATGAACTGTTGATCTAACCATCGAGACCTGTGGCTATGTCTGACATACTTGTAGAAAAGATTTTTCTTAAAATCATCAATAAAATCAACAATACTTACCTCTCTTACAATCAACTCACATCTAGAATTCACCTCCACTTTTCAAATTGTATTTCACTGTCTCATATCTCTTTTTATCAACCATTCTCTTTCCAAAATCATGCCCATTGCCCTCATGAAAACATGATACAAACTTTGATAACCCACCACATTGTAAACACTTTTCATTTAAACAATCATTCTTGTAGAAGATGCAACCATCATCTCTAATACATAGAAATAAATCCAATAAGTCCCTAGATGACTTTGGTAGTTGAATTGCACCACACTCCTGTAACATTTCGTTAGTGTGCAAAGTAGAACGAATATTGCATAATAATTCATGGTACATAGAAAACTCTACATGGTATTTGCAACAACATGTATTACGAACTTTAAGAGGAACACAATAAAATGGCTTAAAAGATTCAAATGCTCTTTGTGAGATTGTCATACCTGGGTGAGTTTCACAATATTGTTTGTATAATGTTGTTTGGCTACATTCCAAGTAATGTTTAGGATGTGGTGTGCAGTCTTTATCACCAATTCTTAACTTTACAACATCTTTTGCATTTGGTGATACCCTAGAGTTAGTGTGCCAAAATCGTTCAATTTCTTCCTTTGTGCTATCAATTAGCTTCTTGTCAACTCGTGGAAGCCTACCACTGAAAGCCCAAGTATCATTGGCAAGAGGACTATCTAGCCTTGATCTTAATGCTAGTGTTTTTGACAATGTTTTACGATTCGATCTTAAGTCAACACAAGTTTGCCTCATTAATCGAGCATTTCTTAATTATTTTCTTACTATTGAGGTTGTTATTACTCTACGGGCAGCTCTTTTATCTTTCTCCTTGCTAGTCTTTCCAATAGAATTGAGTGCATTGAAAAGGCTTCTAACAATATTTTTATTCCGATCGGACACTTTGTTTAACCGAATCTTTAATTTCTTTAGTAAAGGTCTCATTTTGTACATCTTTAATAATTGCACAAAAATTTGGCATTGTTCGGTTAATGTTATCTTATCAAAGTATTCATTGAAGAGTTTTGTAGCCCACAACCGAACCATTCGTGACAACCTCTTACCTTCAAGTTTTTCCATTATGTTCTCATCAATTTCAAGTAACCATTTTGGGGTACTTGGGTGTTTTCCAATTTCATCACGGTTATTCTCTTCTTGACAAATGTCTTCTTTTCTTATGAAATTTGGAGATACATTGATTGTTCTTGTTTCATCCATGTTATCAACCTCATCAATTTTATCAATAAATGGATTATGGAGTGCAATTTCAACATCATGATGTTCATATCCACTTTCTTCAAGTGCATGTCTTTATTTTTCTTCTTCTTCTTTGTCCATGGTATTGCTATTATGAATAGGTGTTTCATAACATTTTTCAATATTTTCATTTGCAATATCATGGTGAATTTCATTCTTATCTAACATTTCATTATAATCAAAATTAACATCTTCAATTTGCATGTCATTAGATGGTAAAGAAGAAGATTCACCTTGATGAGCATCCGCCAAACCCACTCTTCCAATCCTCTTCTTTTCCCTATCTTTTTCCCTAATTGCTTCAATTTCCTCCAATGTAACTTTCCTCCTTTTTGCTTTACGACGACTGTTGCTCCCCATTAGGGGAACAAAAATATCACCCTTATGATTGTATCAAGAAAATTGTCTCCAAAAGTGCATAAAAATATTCCTTTCACTGTCATAGCCAAAAATCACTAGTATTTCGACAGCAGAGGGTCTCTAGTTGCGGATGTCGGGCCCAACAATATTCCTTTTGTCTTTTTTCTGTATTTACAAAACGGATATCCGTTTCTTAAATCCCAATTCTTTGCCAACAGACACTCTGCAACGTCCATATCGCTACTACAAAACAGATATCTGTTTTATTATGTACATTTGGATTCTAGACTAGGGATTCATTTTATTATTCTATAAACTTGTGAATTACCATCTAATATGAATATTTACACACTAATCCACCTAGGTATCAACTTAATAAAGCTCTGGATATAAGCCATTATTTGATTTGAGTAATCTTACTTTGGACACATTTGTGAAGACTCCTAAAGAGCCTGGACATACAATTGTAAAGATGATATAGCCTCCATATAAGCATAAAGATGATATATAATTTTAGTTTGTTGAAGGCCATCTAAATCAGTCATTGATGAGGACTCTGCTACACCTAAAGTTGAGTCCTTTGTTTGGAACTTTGAAGCATGCAAAGAGGCAAGTGACTTGTAATGCTTAAGTAAACACAAGTCTCAACATGATGTAGTTCAACTTGATGACATGTCTAAATATGACACATTTTAGTTTGTATTGCATGAGGACTTCCTTATTCATGCATATCAAATTTATAATTAGGTATATTTTTCTGAAGTGTATGAGTTTGAGGCTTTCAATTTTTGTATTGACTCACTTGAAGATGCTAGCAGCCATGTGAACATGATTAATATGGGATCCAAGAGTTGTCCTTTTCCCATGCATTTGGAGTGGATTATTGGCCCTTATGATTGTTTAAATCATGTTAGCCTAGCATTTGAATAGTTGCTTCGTGACATGGATGGGAATATATAATGTATAGACTTTATCACACTTTAGGGTTTTCCCATTATATGCTAAAATGTTATGACTATCCACTTATTCTATTTTAGGCTATCATCAAATGAAAAGTTTCTAAAGGCAAAAATGTTATCCCAAAAAAAGGCTCAATGTTATTCGTAAAGACATTAGATTGTTAAAATACAAATTCAAGGGTAGATATTCCTTGGGCTATTTTAGTATAGAGAAGCAAAATTGCAATATATGACTATCCTAGGAATTAGAATGGTTGATCATAGGATATTCATGGCATTTTGATATTAATGGATGGATTGATGGATGTTTAGGGAGTTTAAGTTTAAATGTAATGTATGAGAATTCTTATTTATGAAGGATCTAAAAGGTCTTATGTCTTATTTGTAGGCCATTCAAGAAAGAAATGAAAAGATACCAAGGACTATCATAACACCTATTACAATTAGGTGCATCAAAGGATTGTCATCCAGGACCTTACCAATATGGGAAGTTATCAAAACCATGTCATGTTTAAAATTAAAGGCTTTATCACCTCTTTGTCCCTATAGGCCTATTAGAACAATAGGTCACATTTTATTCATATACCGGGGTTGAGAATAAACACTAAGCTTTTGTAGTTATGGCAAGTGTAAATGGAAATAGATTACAACTTTAGACAATCTATCATCTCCTAGATTGCACTAATTGAGTGGAAATTAAAAATTCCCTATCAATGTCCTTTATATACTGAAGGTATGGGTGAGAAAGGTAAACTTTGTATGTTGTAGACAAGGCCTCAAATGTAAAATATATTATGACAATAACGATAAGGACTGTTAGGCATGAATGCTATGACTATTATAGATTGTCAAACCAACCATAGGCTGCCATAATAGTACACTACTGACTATCATACCTTTAGGCATGGTGCCATGAACCTTATGAGTAGAATGCATTGGTATTTGTGAGAAATGTATTGCTTATGTTAAGAATAAGTATTTATATTGTTTGAACATCATCAAAAGGTGGACTACAAATACGACTTTGTCAAAGGAAAACTTTAGTGGCAAAAATCTAACTATGAACTATTGTGCCATCCAAGCACAATCATGACCAACATCAAGGGATAGTCAAGGCATGGGTGTCTTAAAAAACACAATTGAAATTGTCCATGGATATTTGAAGTAATTCGCAATATTCGTGATCAAGAATCAACTCTGACTATCTCAACAGTGGTAAATTTGGGTTCAAGACAATCAAAAATTAGGGATTCATTATCACCAAGTAATAAAGAAAAATAACCGTAAGTGTCGACCTTCAATTTCATTATACAAGAGGATGAAGAAGGGGCCATAGTATTTTCATACCATAATACAACATACAAAAGGAAAATCATGAAGTCAAAACATGTGCAAAGGGTATCTATGCTAAAGAGGAGACTTGTGAATGGACGATGACTATCACTATCAAAATAAGATATAGTCTCACTAAGGACAGTTAGGTGATTTGTGGATTGTCATGACTACAAGGCACAAGAATCTTGTGTATGAAGAGGAAAGAAATATAAATAAAAGAATATTGAAGGTTGCACCTGGGTACAATGATCCTAAAGGATTGTCATGCTAAAAGGATAATCAACAGTACAAAGATTCATATTTCAAGGCTATCCTTAATCTCATTCACATGGTCCTAATGTTGGTTTGATTTGCATGGAGTGAGAAGACACTATCAGGATTAATTGAAAAGGTGAAAGGGTTTGGTACCAAATTTGGTCACAAGTGTAAAAATTGCAATAAGCTTGAGAATATTGTTCACTAAACCTAGAACTATCACCAAGCAACATCCTATTCATAAGATGTGATCAACAAACATGTAAGAAAAACAGATATCAACCTTCTTGGTTATGCGTGCTTGATAAGAGCCCATACTTTTCACAAGGAGCCACCAATTTTTAACTAAATATTTCCATTAGAAACGGATAAAAAAATGTTCCCCCAAATGAGGAAACTAGATTGTTAATTAGAATTCTATGTGTAATGTGATATGAAACAATAGATACACCTATAAATGACCAACTAACTTTAACTTCTTGTATTATTGCCTCGATGTTTCAAATATGTTGCTTCTCTTCATCCAAAACCAATGGTAAAAAAAATTTCATAGATCAAGGAAACGGATATCTGTTTTGAGTTGCTTTTACCAAAGCAAAATGGATATCCATCTTGCTTTGGTACAAAGCAAGACGGATATCCATTTTGGTTGTTGACTTTTCATGGATTCTAACGTGTTTTCACGTTTCAGTCTCTTCTTCGAACTTCACCCTTTGTGCTGACGACTTTTTTTTAATGCAAAATTGATAAAACGAAAAGGGTTTATAGAAAAAATTGTTAGCTTTCTAAAAATATAAGATTTGTTTGGTTATCATTTTATTAAATAATTATTAATAATTTTCTATATACCGTGTCTCTGAAATCCTGATGGACACACTGATTGAAAAACATCCATAACTTTCAAACCATTTCACATTTTTGAGATCGAAACCTACGTCACACTCTATGCTTTTCTGGCTATAGGTTAAAAAAAATTGAATTTCAGTTTTTTTTATCAAGTTAGGTTGGCTGGAAAATTACTTTTTAGTTTTTAAAAAAAGTCACAGTAAAAAAATCATAACTCATTATTTTATTGGAAAAAAAATTCAAATAAATATGCGTCACATCTGGACATGAGTACTCTACTTATTTTGAAAGTTTCAAAAATATATATATAATTTTACCTATAGTTAGGTTGGCTGGACAGACACCCACTTTTTATTTTTTTCTGAAAAATTTAAAAGTTGTTCATTGAAATATTCAATTTTCACTAAGTAAATTTAGTTTTAAAAAAAAAATAGTAGCCTATAAACTAGATTCAATTCTCTACAAATTTTGTTCTTACATCTTTTCCAAATTGTGTAGATAATCCATTCAAATTTTCACATGAACTTGATAAAGTCTGATTTTTTGTATTTTCATTGCCACTTAGAGGTATAGTTTGGCCCATCATGATCCTGCACATATCCATAGGAATTAGCAACTGAAATCCAAATGTAGGATGAAAATGTCTCTGAAATCTACTCATGGGTCACCAAGACCTTGGAAAATGATGCCACGAACCAATTAGGAACATGTCCAATCATAATAGAAGGTGACAAACAAGGTACCACTGGAAACTGATTTTGAACATTCTCCAAAGACAAATGTGGAGTGACAACAGTTGTACCACAACTATCATCAACTAGGAAAATTAATCCCTCAAATGTGTCATCCAAGCCTGAAATGTGAGATTCCACGAACAATGAACCAATGTCCGGTAAATACGAATCCCAATCAGGAAGACAATGGTAATCATGTTGCTCAGGAATGATGGAAAATGAATCAACTATCTCTGACAAAGAATCAAGAACCTCTGAAGCAACTGCGACCTCATTTGAAGTCTCAAAAACCTCCAAAGGATCACAAGCATGGTTTATCTTCTCTGAAGAATAACAAGGCACATTGGTATTGAAAAGAGGGTAATCGAGAGATGGCAAAGGATCATAATCTCCATATGATTCTCGAATGTAAGTCCAAAGAGCATAAGGGCACTCAAAATGAGCAAGAGACTCCAAAAAGTCATGATTTAGATGCTCAAAAATAACTCTAAAGACTCTAGGCCTATAGCTTTTCCAAATGATATAACCTCCAGGTGTGCCAGGAATAGGAACATCATTATAGAGATACGGCAATAGATTGTGCTCATTAAGATGAGTGATGATGAATTCACTTCATTGCCTATAGTTCCCTTTCTCCAAAGAAAAACCCATTATAGATATGATTCTTCAAAAAATCAAAAAAATAGTACCTTCCATATGTAGAAACCTCCAAAGGTGATGATGAATGGCAAAATCAGGCAGACTGGCCTATACCACTACGAGCTTGGCAAAGTCAGCTTTCCGATGATATGCGGAATGCGAAAATCAAACTCTGGATGCCCAAGATATGCTCCATGGAAGAAAAGTCGCCTATGGGGACTCAATGCAAGAATGAAGGTTCGGATTAAGCCCTTGGTCACCCACGTGACCACCTGCTGCAAATGAACGAAAAAGTGCAACAAGGATGTTGCAAAATATGATGGCAATCGTGCCAACTAATCACCAAACTTAGCCACCGATCACACACCAAGTTTGAGCAAGCTTTGCACGAGGTACCAAATATGCATTACTCCACAAGTTGTCCACAAGCTTTCACAAATATGAAGCAAGTGGTCAGATATATAAAGTGCTACAAGAGACGACTGAGGGGCAAATGTGGGACTAATTGTCCAAAGAAATGCCCAAAAAATCCAAGAACGGGCCCACCCAAGTAAACCCTAGGAAATATTAGGTTGAAAAACTTTAGCAATACTAAAGTCTTCGCAGAGGATCTGCACCAAATCTAGGGGTTGTGAGTAGTGCTCAAGGCTCTCTGAATTGAATCTGCACCTCACTTTAGACACGTCAGAGATATTGTATGGGGGCAGTGAACATGCAGTCCAAGCTCTCCAAAATGAGTCTGCACCTTTCACACGAGGATCTGCACGGGTGACAAGGGTGGATCTGCACGCCAGTCATCCAAACTCTGTGTGGGAAAGGATCTGCACCTCTCACATGTGGATGTGCGTGGGGTAGTAAGAGCCCCAAGCTTTCTAAATTGCACACCCAACACGCTGGAAGGAAATAGATCTATAGATGCCTCCGTCAAGCTTGGATCAAGATAGATACACGTGATCTGCTCTTTCAGATCAGAATGAAGAAAATCGCCTCCACTCCCCTATTGCAGCCACAAGTATACATCAAAAAAAGATGGAGAAATAGAAATTTAAAAAAAATCAAATGCCAAATATCGATCTCACTAAAACCTGATGAAAACTCTCAATGGTGGAAGAAGGCTCAGGTTGAAGGCTCTGATACCATGTTGGTGTCAACCACTGAGCCCAGGATCACAACCTGCAAATAAATCTTCACAAACGAGAGAAGCAACACAAGGCTCTTTCACCAGAAATGAAAATATTGAGATGAGATATTTACACAATGTACAATAGTGCCTTATAAAGGCAAGAAATATGTGACGGGTGAGAAAACTACCCAACACGGGAAAAAACCACCCGGATAATTAAATGCATTATTATGCCTAAGTAAACTTAAGCAAGGTAAAATCTATTTACCCTAATAGTCACAATTAGGAAATGTCAAATTGTGTCAAACATGATTTGTTCATCCTAGTTAGGATTACTAGTTGATCCTTAATCAAGTGTTGATCACCACATAATTTATTCTATATAAAATAATTTGGGTGAAATCCTATTTTATCTTCTATTTTCCTTGGCAACCTGAATTGCTAGAGTTTGGATCAAATGCGAATGCTCAATTTCTTTAATCCATGAAATAAAATATAAGTTTTCATGCCACATTGCTCAACGAACTCAAGAAACCCTACATGTCATATTAGAATGGTCAAGGTGTGAGTGTTTGTGATACTTACATGCATATATGCTAAATAGATTACAAGGAGTGAAAATGGATGGAGTGATAAATGTAAAGACTATATTTTATCTAGCTCACTTGAAAAGTTAATTATAAAAGTAATGGTGCATCATGCATAGCTCAAATGGAAAACCAACTCCATCCTAAGGTCACTTTATAGGTAGCACCTAAAGTGTATATAAAAACAATCAATTTAGATACAAAGACTTTGAAAGGCTATAACTTGGATGATACAATATTCTTCATTCCTTAGTAAGCTATTGTCGAAACAAGTACTACCGATCAAATTAATCAAACATAATGAATATAGTGGTATAATGGATTAACTTAAATGATTTTATTTCATCATGGTTATAGCCATTCGACCAATAGCATTACTCAATAATACCAACAATTAGATAGAGATTTTACCACTTGGGTTTATGTTGAAATCCATGAGCAAAAGATTCTATAAATTTAGGGAATGAGTTTGGATAAGCACAAATGTAAGAAAATGATGTTAGGGAGTTTATATGGGATTTTAACCACCAATATTAGAAAATAATATGCAAACTATTATTTTAATTTGCACAAGAATAATGAATATATATCTTGTGTGTTTCAGTATAGGAGAGAAAATGGTTATGTAGTCCATAATGCATGATTGTCAACTCGAATGTATCTTGAACATGGAATTAGATGATATTGAATGGTAAGTGGTTGTATAGTATGGGATGTGTGTGCCATGCACCTAGCACTTAGTAGGTGTTGTATAACCTCGAGTGGTTTGAATTGATTGTATGATGATTACTAATGAATAAAACATCTTTATTAGGTACAAGGCAATGCATATATTATTTATGTGGGAGATCACCCCCACATTGGTGTTTACAACCATCCTACTTATAAATATTTAAAATATTATGTTGGAATCTACAAATAAAAAGTAAAAGGGTCAGTGCTTGCAATGACCATTATTTCCATCTCCAAATATCTAGTGAGCTTGTGCCTCTATCCTATATAGGTGCAGTATAAATGCAGTACATTTTTGGTGTAGAGGTCCTACACCATAGAAAGTGCCCAATTTTGGGTTTTCTTGTCTACCATTGGAGATTAGTGGTACAGTTGTACCCTACGTTCCATATTATTGCCATCTCTAGATAGTTTTGATTATAGTAACTGGGAAGGGCTCGAACCCATGTACAAAAGCCAACAAGCGAACCGTTCAAGTTTTACAAGGAGTAAAACAAACTAACCAACATAAACAAACTAAGAGCCAGTCAGACCCAAAAAGACTAGCAAAAGACTAGAAAAGAAAGTCACTGATTAGCCAAAGTCTTCAGTCCACTAATCGTCTACCACTCGCGGTTCAAGAATTTCAGTTTGTCCTCGAACATGTTCTCCTTATCCTTGTCATGTTCCTCCTGAATCTCAATGTTGATCTGCTTGCCTTTCAAGCTTTTGCTTTTGGCCCTGGTTCTGTTGGTCGGGCCTGTGTTGGTCTGATTCTCATTGCCTTGAGCAGACTCCCCTATTTTGGCTTCTCTCAAAGCCCTCCTCTTTTCCATCTCCTCCTGGAAAATATACAGAGTCGTGGCTGAATTTTTCATAGTTTCTATGTTGAATGCCACAATCTCAGCCATATTTTTCTTGATTTGCTCCTAGTTGGCTTTTAATTTGTCAATTTCAACCTCCATTCCCTCCCATTTCTCAAACTTTGTAGCCAGATTCTGAACTTCAATCCACAACTGATCATCATTGTCATTAGGCCAGTCTGTCGTCTCAAGCCGAATTATCACCTCAAGATGTTGAATCTTGCGCTTAGCATGATGTAAATGCACCAGTTGCCACTTAAGTACCTTATTTCGCAAATCCAGAGCCTCAAACAAAGTGGCAACCTTCGCCTCCAAATGTTCACATAAACTGCACTCATTTTTCATTCCCCCTTGGAAGACAGGAGGACTGCTAGTGGTATCCTGGACTTTCTTAGAAGGGGGATCTTGGCCCTTAACCTTCTTGCCCTAACTCTCAACATTATCACTGACCTTCCTCTTACCAATCTGAAGGTTCACATCGTCCCTGGCAGGAGTATCCTCTCTTTTTATGGCTTTGCCTTTGCTCTTTCCTAGCTGAGCAGGGGGGTCAATCTTAGCAGCATCCTTCCCTTTAGTCTGATCTCCCTTGACATAGGGGTCCTTGCTAACACTCAGATTGGGAATACTAGGGGTTTCAACAGTAACCGTCCCTAAACTGATCTTAGTGTCATCCAAATCAACAACATCTATGATTTTCCTTTTACCCTTCTTCTGAGTCAAATCTTCCACACAGGTAACCTCTCTGACAAGTTATTTGTCTTTACTCTTCCCAGCCTGAGCAGGGGAGTCAAATTTAGCTAACCCCTTCCCTTTGTTCTGAACACCCTTGACCGACAGGTCCTTGCTAACTTGTTGTTTGGGCTTGCTGGGGGTTTCACCAGTCTCCTTCCCAAGACATCTCCCAAGGTCATTAGAATCCTTACATGCCTTATTGCTCGGTTGGGTCTTAGAAGCAAAGGCTTTCGGGCTCTTGCTAGGGGTTTCACCAATCTCCTTCCCAAGACAAATCCCAGTGTCAATAGAATCCTTACGGGCCTTAATGTTAGGCTAGGTCTTAGAAACAGATGTGTCATGACTATTGGTAGGTATGGGGCTCTCCCTTCTAGTTAGGGTTTCAACAGTAAAATCCTTCCTACTACCAGCATTATTTCTCCCAAAATCTTTGAGAATTTTCTCAACCAATTGGGGATTATATAGTCTTGGTTTGAAGGCTAAAGTCGGGGTAAGGGAGAGTTCAAATCTATAGATTGAGTGGATTAAACTTTGATGCAGGGGAAGGGTTTTCTCACCTAACAGCACTCTCTGAACAGAATCCTCTATAGACGTAAAAAGCTAGAAAGGGAAATTTATTTTCAAATCATGGCTAAAGTGATTGAGAAGGGGAAAAAGATAAGCATGGAACCTTTTAAACTTGCCTTCCAACATGACATACCTCATCAAGACTTTAGCCACCCTCTTCCAAACTCTTGGGAGATCCTCGCGATTGAACCCATTTTGAAGTCTGCTAACAATCTCACCATCCTGAAGCAATTTCTTCATGTCCTCTTGATAGTTACCCTTAACCTTCTTCGGAAGTCTGATACCTTCCATACGCAAGCCTGTCACCTTTGCTATAAGCTCCTTAGTTACCCTGAAAGCTATCCCTCTAACATATACCACCCTAGCCTTCCAAGACAGCAAACTCCCTGGACAACATCGTGTCGAACTCTTTCAAAGCTTCGATAAACTGGGTGAAATTTCCTCTCAAGTATGTTCCAGAGCTAAGCATCGTTCTTGATGCTATCATAACCAGTGGGTTCAGTCTGAATGAGATCACCGCCCATTTTGGAAAGCCCTGTAACTTGAATAGCCAAACTAGCTCTGAAAGAAGGGATAAGCCAGAGAATAATCTCGATGCAATGAGTAAGAGAAGCTAGGAGAGCGGGTCTTTTCTTGCCATGATTATTGGCAGTACTTTGGTTGAGTTGCCTCGTGTGTTTAGTCCCCTTCATCGCTAGGACATTCATTGCCTTAAGTCAGATTACTCTCTTCATTATTGATGATGGTTTTGAACAGGTCAAGAATGACCTCACCAAATTTCCAGCTAAAAATATATTTAATCTTAGTTCCTATGTTTGCTAAGGCGTCAACTTTTCCATTTCCTTGTCTATAAGTGTGTCGGATTTCGACTTTCTCCAAGGTATTCAACTTGATCTTGCTTAATTCAATTAGGTCCTTGAGGGACCAATTGGGAATGGCTTTGGATAGTAGCATATTAGCCATCTCTAGATAGTTGGTGAACTTGTGCCACCATCATATACCAGTACACTACAAAGTGTCATATGTTTGTGTAAAGTCCTACACCTTAGGAAATGGCTCTATTGAGGGGTATATATCCGTCTTTTGGGAGGTATACATTATTGAAATCCTTGGCCGATGTATTTTGATATTTTGAGTCACCCACACTAGACACCTCTCAATTCTATCTGTGCAACTCCAAAACTAACAAATGAACGAAGATTGTGCATTATTGGAGGGAGAATTTGCACGTAGTGTGGGATGCATGTATTATTGTCTCAAATGGCGCTATACAATTTTAAAATTTTGAATTTTGGGGGGGTCAATCCCAAGAGGCTCAAGATTGAACACAAGCATTGCAAGATTAACCCACAATAGGGAAATGGAGATCTCAAGGCAAGGAATAGATGTATGGAAGTATGTGCTAGTAATTATGGCGGATGTGTGGAAATAGGTGCAAATGAGGACAAAATAAGATCAATTATATAGAAATGTGTGAAGATGTGAATAAATAAAAATATATAAGGATCAACAAATGAGTCAAACTCAACACAAGAGTGCACCACTTATCAATATATATTTTTTATATCAAAACATTCCTTCAAAATAAACCCAAAACTAAATAAAAATTTACATTAATATAAAAATTTCACCATTACAAAAATACATACAATTCACCTCTCCACTTATTACTCAGGGCCCTAACCTCCTACATCAAGACCCTCTTCCTCAATTATTATCATTTCCCCACATTAAAATATTATTCTTATTAACCACAGAAATTTCCACCCTAGCACTCCCCAAACCTTTGTTTGAAGTAAGGTAAGTCCAAACCACACAAACTTGAGCCTAACAACCCAAACTACTTGTTCCAAAGTTAAGCTAAGCCTAACCAATGGTAGAGCAGAGGTAATTAAGTAAACCCAAGTGCCTCAAAACATTTTTTCCCAAAACGATATTCTAGAGACACACAAATAGTCTAACTTAAAGCACGTCATCATTGAAAAAGTAATTTAAAAAAAAAATTAAAAAGCTGACGTGGCATTTGATTTTAACAAAAGAACTTTCTATTCCAAACTCGGATAAAAACACCAACCGCTTTCCGCTTTCGTTACATCTGTGGTCCGTTCCGGATTGCCCCCGGCCACGTGTCGCATGCCTATTGGGCCATTTGTCCTCAATGCCACGTTTGCAAAAGCAACCAATGAGGAGGGTCACGGCACAAACTTTATTCGCCGCGCATATTCCACGTGTCACGCCACCTGGAAGTAGGCGAGTCACCCGTTTCATTATCCAAGTCTTAGCCATACAAGGGGACTGACCTCTCGACACGTGTCCACCGCCTCTCCCGCCACCCGCAAACCGGGTTACCGGGATTTCGGAATCGGTGTGCGAATATTCGCCACGATATTTTTCCGGCCAGTTGTCTTTTTAAAGCTCTCGGAGCTTCGCTTAGACTGCACCGTTGCATTAACATTTCGTTTGAAGTCGGCGTTCAATTTTTCTTCAGACAAAATGTCGGCGTACATCGGAAAATACACAGGTAATCCCATCAATGAAGGGCTCGAACCCGTGACCTATGTAGTATTAACTTCGGTTTTATTCGCTCAGCTAACAGATGATACATAGATTTTGCTTTTATCTTTCATTTTTAATTGGATTTGTTAGAGCTTAAATTCTGCCTTTTGAATTGCAGTTCTTGTATCTGCTAAAATGCAGACAAGATGTTTATTCAGTCGTATATTAGTAGTAGTCTTTCGAGTTTTGAATCTCTGGAATATGTATTATTATATACAAACTGTTTTGGGGTATCTACTTAACAGAAGATTTGGTTGTAAGGGTGTGTTCAGTTTTAGCTTTATTCGGTTGTTGTTACTGCAGATATCTGTGTTCAATTTTAGCTTTATCCGGTTGTTGTTACTGCAGATATCTGTGTTAATTTACACTTGTTTTGGTCACCTCGCTATAGAGCTAAAAAATGCAAGAGAGTTTTTCTGGTGGCAAAGATATTTGGCAGTTTGATATCCTTAGTTCATTTCACACTGAATGTAGAGTATTGAGAATTGATAGAATTAGGCTTTCAGATTATTGGGTCAGTGGGGAATATAGGGAATTTATGGTGTGGTGTGCAATTGATGAATATTGTGTATGATGTCCTTAGTTCAATAGACATTCTATGGAGAGTATTGCGGACTATTGAAATTATGCTTTCAGGTTATTGGTTCAGTGGAGAATATAGAGAATTTATGGGTTGGTGTGCACTTGACGAATATTGAAGATGGTTTACTTGCATCCCACGGTTTTCTTTTAGATTTTTCATTATAAACATATTGCATGGTTGAACTGAAGTTTGGGCTTTATTGGGATTAATGGAGTGAATTGACTGCTTTCGTATTTTTCTACCATTTTTGTTTTTGATATTTTAGAAATTTTCAGGCTTACTTTGTTTTTCCAATGGTAATGGAATAAATGGAGTTAATTTTCCTGCTTTGGCATTTTTCAGCCATTTTTGTTTTTAACATTTTGGAAATCTCTAGGCTACTTTGTTTTTCCAATTTTAATCCAATAAATGGAGTGAATTGCCTGTTTTGGTATTTTGCTGCCATTTTTGTTGTTGACATTTAAGAAATTTTGAGGCTTACTTTGTTTCATGAACGTTATGCAACCGACTAGAATAAATCGAAAAGGTACAAGTGCCTCACTCATGACCGTTGTTTGGTCATTCGATATGGAAGTAGATTTACAAATGAAATTATTATAGTGCTAGATAAGAAGATTTTCTTATGTTTGGATTTGCATTTCAGAAGCTGATTGCCTTACACTATTGCTTTAGAATTGAGGAGTTTTCTCGAATAAGGTATTCCAGGATTCCTTCAGTTTAGATTTGCTACATTGTGTAAAAATTATTCACAAGAAAGTTGTATTTAAGATTTGCTCGGTTTAAGGACGGATTTTTTGCTTCATCGTCTTACATCCACAAACAAACCTCTTAATTGCTAGGAGGCAACTCTCTTTCCAGAATTATCTTTGCAGTATTTTTCGTAGTACAATATTTGACCTTCGCATCTTGGATTCTTTAAATCCATTTGATAAAACCCATGAATATTGAATGTTAAATGGCTCTTTGATTATCATTTTAAATTTCTAACATTGATTCAAGGGCAAAACACACTTTTGGATCTGCTCTGTTGAAGGCTCTCTTGTTAGTTCAATTACATGGAATATGATAGGAAATCTTGATGAAATTTTTGGATACTTGTTGGCCGGGTCTTTCCTGCTGCTGCCTCCCTGCTCCCTCATAGTTTGCCCTTTGTTTGCTTATTGCAACGAAACCAAGCAGGATACTTTGTGTATGACAATCAAGACCCAGCTTTGATCTTCTGGGTACAGTTTCATATCTAAAGATTGAACATTCATAGGAGTATATCTGTGAAATATAACAGAATTTTTGGTCATCTGTATTATATGTTTAGTATTTCTATGCAAGATTCCATTGTTTCATATTCTTCATTAGCTAAGGTTTCATATTCTTCATTAGCTAAGTCAATTTATCTGCAGCCAAACTTAGAATTAGACTTAGCTTCATAGTAAGTGTAGATTAGCCTTTGCGCCCAGACATTACAAGCTCAACTTTTAGTTTAGAACTAGTTGGTGTTGCTTTCTTTAAGATTTTGTCTATTAGAATAGTGTACAAAATGCTCAGCTTAGTGCTTCAATACTTTGCTTAAGTACAATGTGACAAGGAAATTACCTGGGTGTTTCGTATTTGTCATTGAGCACAGCATGGCTGGGAAATATTTGAAACATCAGACTATCAAATAGTGTTCAGTGGAATGGGTTTAGTTTTGTTAGGTGTTCTGAATTCCGATTGAAAGTGCTTCTGGATACACAGTTACATTCAGAAGCACTCTCAATCACTATCATGGATTGTGGAAATATTATGTCTCTTATTCATGGATCGTGGAAATATTATGTCTCTTATTTATGTTCTGAATTCTCCTATCTTAATAAATAATATATACTACAATTCTTGTTATGTTGGATTTCTGTATGCATAATACTTTCAATATGATAGGAATCTAGGATATGTTAAGGAACTCAAAATTTTGACTTTAATCCAAAAAGTATGAGTAGAAATTTTCCATTACATTTTTTCTGAGCTGAACTCAGGAAACAAGTTTTGCCCGTTGGCTAAAGTCCCATCCCCAAAAGTATGAAGTTATGAGTTGCATAATCAATGTTCTCAATGCTACGTAGTTTCTAGTATTTCTTGAGTCCCTCCCTGACTGAAATAAAATTTCCTTTTTCACAATGTAGAGGAACTCATTCAGACTGCCAAGTGCATTGCAACCCCTGGAAGGGGTATCCTTGCAGCAGATGAGAGTACCGGCACAATTGGCAAACGTCTGGCAAGCATCAATGTTGAAAATGTAGAGGCCAATCGTCAGGCACTTCGAGAATTACTCTTCACTGCTCCAGGTGCTCTTCAGTATATAAGTGGAGTTATACTTTTTGAAGAAACTCTTTACCAGAAAACAGCAAGTAGTAAGCCCTTTGTTGAAGTACTCCAGGAAAGTGGAGTAGTACCTGGTATCAAAGTGGATAAGGGAACAGTTGATTTGGCTGGCACAAATGGAGAAACAACAACACAGGGACATGATGGTCTTGCAGCAAGATGCCAGCAGTATTACAAAGCTGGTGCAAGGTTTGCTAAGTGGAGGGCAGTGTTAAAAATTGGTCCAACTGAACCCTCAGAACTTTCAATCCAACAGAATGCTCATGGGTTAGCCCGCTATGCAATAATTTGCCAAGAGAATGGCCTAGTTCCAATCGTAGAACCTGAGATTTTAACTGATGGACCTCATGATATCAAAAAATGTGCTGAAGTTACTGAAAGAGTTCTTGCAGCTTGCTATAAAGCTTTGAATGATCATCATGTCCTTTTGGAGGGCACTCTGCTGAAACCCAACATGGTAACTCCTGGTTCAGATGGTCCCAAGGTCTCTCCGGAGGTAATAGCAGAGTACACTGTAATGGCATTGCAGAGAACTGTTCCAGTTGCAGTTCCTGGCATTGTTTTTCTCTCTGGAGGCCAAAGTGAAGAAGAAGCCACCAAGAACTTGAATGCAATGAATAAACTCAACACCATCAAGCCATGGACATTGTCATTTTCCTTTGGGCGAGCACTGCAACAGAGCACCCTTAAGACATGGGCTGGGAAAAAGGAGAATCTGCAAGCTGCACAGAAGGCATTGCTTGTTCGTTGCAAGGCCAATTCTGAGGCAACCCTGGGCAAATATGGTGGAGATGCTGGTGTTGGGCTTGCCACTGAAAGCCTTCATGTTAAAGATTACAAATACTGATCTTGTAGTGATTTGACTGTGCAGCGCCTACTAATTTCACTTGTTGCTTTCTCCATCGAGCTACCAACTGCATGTTGATATAATTAAGTAGAAATATAGCAATCTATTATTGAAGTTTTAACTTTCAATATTATTTGCAAGTATTAGGTAAGTAGGTAACATGAAGTTTGAACAGTTTAGACCAGATAAATTTGAAGGTTGATCACTTTTTGTTTCCTTTAGCATTTGCATTCTGCTGGTTAAGGAATTAGAAAAGATTGTTCTTCAGAAGCATATAGACTTCTAAATCTGTCAATCTTTATATTTGCATTATATGCATCAGATGTATTGGGGCACATGCACAGAGCAGAAAATAATTTTGACCATATTTTTCTACTATCTTGTCCAGAGATTTTGAGAAATGTAGTTAGCTTTGGTTTTTAAATGATTTGGGAGATTGTGGAATTTACTGAATGTGCTAAGAGTTTGATTTGGATGCCTTTGATAAACACTTTGGATGCAACAATATTACGATGACTTGAATAAATGATTGCTGCAGGTGTAATTTTGAGGAAATCGGTTGAATTCAGTTCCTTTCTGCTCTACTGTTTACAACACCTATACTAATCGGAAACAGCTAGGAATGTAAAATTATTTACTTGTTGCTTAGACGGATTATCATATGCTGACCTGATATATGCAGATAAAGGCCATTAGCAGTTAAAAAGTTATATTAAGCTAGGTTCAATTATTAGTACGACCATACGCAGAATTGTTTGTACCAAGACACCCTAAATTATATGGCATAGAAGCAATGTTATTATTTATAAGTAGGAGAGAAAACAATGAACCCAAGAGCAGGACAATGCCATTCTCAATAGTGTGGTAGACTAATGATAGTGTGGTAGACTAATGCCGTGGTTCCATGTAGCTGGTTCCATGTAGATTTATGTTTAAATTTGAGCAGCATGGGTGGTCTCATACAAGTTTTATACAATTTTCAAAGTAAGTGAAAAGGATAATTTAGAATCTTCTCTTATTAACCTGAAGCTGTTACATTTTAGAAATTGAAATTAAGTGGTGAAAAAATGGGGGCTGAAGTTATGTAGACACTGCATAATGAAAAAAATGTCACATGGTTGCATATATTTCCTTCTTTTTTTCCATTTCCTTCCAAATTTTATCTCCTAAATTTTATTTATTAACCCATGGTCCCATGCGACTGCATAAGTGGATTTTCTATTTAAATTTGAGCTGCATAGATGGTCTCGGGCAAATTTTAAAGTATGCATAAAGCATAATAACCTGTGCAAATTTTAAATTATGCATAAAGCATAATTTAGAATCTTTCCCTATTAATAGTGGAACAGCTACATTTTAGGAATTGAAAATAAACTGTGAAAAAAAAGGGGCAGAAATTATGCAGCAACTACATAATGATATGCATAATTTAGAATCTTTCCCTATTAATAGTGGAGCAGCTACATTTTAGGGATTGAAAATATGCTCTGAAAAAAAAGGGGGCTGAAATTATGTAGCAACTACATAATGAAAAATATGCTATGTGGCTGCAAATATCTCCTTTGCTCTTTTTTTCATTTTCTTCTAAATCTTATCTCCCAAATTTTCTATATCAATAAATATTTATTTATTAATAATTTTTTTTTCTAAATTTACTAAGTAAAAAATTACAATTTAGGATCACTAGCTCCATAAATATCTCCTTAAAAATTTGAGCAATGGCTGCTAGCCAAAATAAGCCAAGCAGCTGCATGGGATTATGTCACAATAATTTATTTTTTGAAGTTTATATAATAAAAAAATTACAATTTAAAATAACTGCTTAAAATAAGCAGAAAAATAAACTAGCTCCACAAAATACTCCTTAAAAAATTGATCAGCAACTGCGAAACAAAACATGCCCTAAGCAATGCATAAGCTAAAGAAAGAGTAGTGTTGGAACCCACTAAGGCTCCCTTTGTTAATATTAATACTAGTATAAATATCTTAAATACATCTATCTAAAATGCCCCAAGAAATATTAGTATTGAATTATTTTATTTACTTAAAAGCTATGTTCCCCGGGGACGCGTCCCCTAGGAAAATTGACCCATACCCGTCCTGGGGACGTTCCGAGGACGCGGGGACGGCCAGGAAACATCCCCTGGCCGTCCCCGTTTCTCGGGGACGTCCCCCTTTTTTTTAGGGGACGGCTAGTCGTAACCGGTACGGTCGGGGGACGTCCTGGCCGTACCCGGTACGGCCAGGACGTCCCTCGACCGTACCGGGTATGACTAGCCGTCCCCTACGGCCCAACAACGTTGGCACTTAAAAAATTTAAGAAAAAAACTCACTTAAAATAAAATAAAAAAGGGATGGGGGGGCCCTCCCTCATAAACTTACCTAAACCTAAAAAATGCCTTATATCATGCAAAAACAAAAAACATACATTCCTTACCTCATTTTGGCACTTTTGAACAGCAGCTTGAAGAGGAGAAATAACAGTTGGAGGAGGGTAACAGCGGTGAAGGGAAGGCAATAGGGCATCAAATCATCGTCATTTAAGGTAAGATCGACATTCTTTTTTTTGTTTTCATATTCCTTTGCATTTTTTTTAGTTTTTTTTTCAATTTCAAACACATGTGGAAGGTTTTTAGTTTATTTTTTTTTTAATGTTTGCTTGCAGCTGTCTATTAGCATTTTTTCAAACAAAAAACAATGAGCAGCAATGACAATAGTGAAAGTTCTGAAAATGACATTAAAATTCAAGTGCAACGGCCATCAAGTAGAACTAGAGGCTGTAAAAAGAGTGGGGGTTATGCTAGTGGCAGTGGTACAGCAGAGAATGTCAGTTCATCCAAATCCAATCCATTTGAATGCCCCTCCAAAACACTTGCCACTTATGCAAAAGGCCCATATAATCCTAAAAAACCTCTCTTACAATTTGCAACCCGCATAGACACTGACAAACAAAAGAATACTGGGCGGTCTAGAATATTTATTCTCACCTTTTGCACTTGGGTGGAGTGGGGGTAAAAGGTTGTAAAAAAATTACCCTAGCTGAGAAGGTCGAGGCAACTAGGTTGCACATGGAGGGGGAGGCAAGATTTAAAGGATTGTCAATGGAGAGTATGCCTAGTATACCTGAGTCATTGCCTTCACAAAGCCAAGTGGAAGAAGTTTCTAGTAGGGGAAAGAAAAGAGCTACTACTGTTGCAGGGTTGTTTAATGCACAAACATGAGAGGTGGCTGACTCTTCCATTGCCAAATTTTTCTTTGCTCATGCCGTACCATTTCATGTGGCACGCTCTCCCTATTTCAAACAAATGTTAAGAGATGTTACAGCTGTTGGTCCTTCATATGTCCCCCCTGGAGAACATAAGCTACGCACCACCTTACTTGACAAGGAATATTCTCAAGTGAGTACCTTGATGGAGGACATGAGGCAAACTTGGATTAGGGATGGTTGCTCTATTGTCATGGATGGGTGGACCGACATCAAACGTCGGCCACTCATCAATATCATTGTCACATGTCCAGCTAGCTCTTATTTTCTTAGAGCTATTGATTGTACAGGGAGGAGGAAGGATGCTCACTTCCAATTTCATATTTTGAAGGATGCCATTGAAGAGATTGGGGCATCTAATGTTGTCCAAGTGGTAACAGATTCAGCCCGTGTATGTAAGTCAGCTGGTTTGATGGTGGAGGATGCTTATAAGCACATTTTCTGAACTCCATGTTGTGTTCATGCATTGAACAACGCATTGAAAGACATTGGGAAGGATGCTTGGGTGAAGGAAGTGGTGGCAGAAGCTAGAGATATACAGATGTTCATTTGCAACCATCAAACCTCACTTGCACTTTTCAAGACTTTTTCGAAGAAGGAATTCCTCAAGCCTGTGGAAACTAGATATGCCAGCTATTTCATTTTGCTAGAGAGGATGGTTGAGGTGAAGGAGCCTCTACAATTATTGGTGGTTAATGCAAAATGGAATAGATGGCCAGAGTCAAATTCAGCGGAAGGAAAAAGTGTGAGGCAAAAAATCCTTGACAATGATTGGTGGTCCACAATAAGGTATGAAATTGTTTCAAATTGAAATTTCAAATTGCTGATTTTTTTTTTTTGTTTATATTACGATATTCATATTTATTATTATCATTTTATTAAAAATTTAATTTTTGTTCTTAAATTGCTGATTTTTGTAACGTGTGTTCACTTGCAGCTATGTTTGCTCTTTCATTGCACCTGTTATGGATGTCATAAGATATGCTGACACAGACTCTCCTAGTCTTGGAGAGATTTATGAGACATTTGATAGCATGCTTGGGAAAATGAAGCAAGCTATTCAGAGCAAGGATCCTACTTTGGGATTTTATGAGGAGCATCTTAGGCCCATTGTGACGCGGAGGTGGGACACTATGAACACCCCACTTCATATGGCAGCATATGCTCTAAATCCCAAATGGTATGTTTCTAGACCTGGAAGAGTGCCTCCATCTCATGATGATGAGGTGAAACAAGGGTTCATGAGGGCCCTTGAAAAAATGTATACCGAGGAGGAGGCTTCTTTACTTCGCTCACAATGGATGGCCTTTGTCAATCTACGTGGTCCAAACTTCAGCAAAAAAGAGGCGAGGATGGATAGAGCTACATTAGCTCAAACTAACCCTATTGGATGGTGGATGTGGCATGGCATGGATGCACCAGAATTGAGGACACTTGCCACTCGCTTGCTTGGACAGATTGCCAGTCCTCTGCTGCAGAGAGGAATTGGTCCACATATAGCTTCATTCAGTCAGTGAAGAGGAACAACCTTACCTCTAGACGATCAGAAAAGTTGGTGGCAGTGCATAGTGCCTTGCGGCTACAAGATCGACAGAGACCTGAGTATCGTCAGACTCCAACTGCACGTTGGGATGTTGATCCAAAGGATGTTATGCAAATTGATGAGGAGGAGGCACAGGTTGGGGTTCCATTGGATGAGGGTCTACTAGACCCTAATGGTGGCAGTGATTCGGATTCAAATTCTGATTTTGATGCAGTATTAGGAGAGGCTAATTAGGGACAGCCATATACTCTATGTTTTTGTCATTTTATTGTTGAAACAATGAAACATTTTGTTGTTGAAACTTGAAACTTGCAGCCTTTGAGCATTTTGATATAATATATATGCAGATTGTCCCCGAAACTCGTCCCCCCGTCCCCGCCCGTCCTCGTCCCCGTCCCCGTCCCCGTCACTTGGGGGAACATAGCTTAAGAGAGAAGGATTTAAGAATTATTTTATTTTATTTAGATGGTTTACTTCATTTTTATTTGAAGAACTATTTTTATTTATTTAAGAGTTATTTTATTTTACTTTAGAACAATTATTTTATTTTATTTACTTAGCTATTTTATTTTATTTTAGAAACATATAATAATTATTTAAATAACTTTAGATAGGTGGATTTAAGATATCTATGCTAGTTTACTCTATATTTATATTCCAATATGTAACTTATTGTTTTACTTTTATTTGTGCTCACTATTTTTATTTCTACTTAAATCTAAAATTTTACATACTATTTTATTTAATACCTATATACTTAAAATAAATAATATATTTAATACCTATATACTTAAAACAAATAATATGTACTTTATTATTTAAATAACTTTAGATAGATGGATTTAAGATATCTATGCTAGTTTGCTCTATATTTATATTTTAATATATAATTTATTGTTTTACTTTTATTTATGCTGACTATTTTTATTTCTACTTAAATCTAAAATTTTACTTACTATTTTATTTAATACCTATATACTTAAAACAAATAATATGTACTTTATTTTTTAAAATTTAAAAAGAAAACTAAATTTCAAATAAGTTATATATATATATATATATATATATATATATATATATATATATATATATATATTGCTAATTGAATGTGGCTTAAGAGACCAGGCCCCATATAAAGAAGAACAACAAAAATAACGAGGAAAATGGCTACTCATAAGTTGAGGGCCAATTATCTATTATCATATAAAGAAGAAGAACAAAAATAACGAGCAAAATGACTACTCGTAAGTTGAGGCCAATTATCTATTATCATAGATTCCCCATTACATAAGTCTGCAATTTCCATCTACTCCATTACACCAAACAAAATAAACCATATACAGGTATTACTCCTAGGATTTTTGTTATCTATATACTATCTTAAGTTTAAATGCTTATACTTTCACCTCCTCTGCAACCCCAGAATCATCCCTTGTTGCCTCGGACTCCACAGCGCTATCCCTTCGTCATCCACAAGACCAACCAAGGTTTTAAGAAATGCCACTCCCCATCAGGCCTCACCCTTCTTGTTCTCATTGTCCACACCCACCACAAAAATCACGAACGAGACCCATGGTCCATTATACCTTGGAAGGATCGACAACCAACATCTCTTCTCCAGGCAGAAGCCAATGCCAGGAATTGCCAAATCCAACGCTTGATGAAGACCCCCCCTCCCCTCCACTCTACTCTTATGAGTGCCCGCGCCATCTCACAGACCGTATCAATAGATTCTCCCAACTCTAATAGCACCCTTGTAAACATGGCAGCAATGTCTCTATTCACAGGGTATTTGTGATTCAAATTCAAATATGAGTCTCCCAAAATCATCCCAATGGCATGTAGCCCAATAGGCGACTTCATTTTGAAAACCCTCTTCAATTTGTTATCAATAATTGGACCCAAGGAGGCCATTTAATGCTTCTTACCGAACAGCAGCACCGTCAACTCCATGTTGAGTGACAAAAGATGAGAAATGACACCGAAATCATCCCAGCCAATCTTAAATTTACTTCTCTCTGCCTCTGGCATGCCTTGCCATAAATGCTCCATAATTTTCAAGCCACCTCCAGCTCCTTCTCACGAACTACAATACTAGCCCAAGCATCAACCACCTACATATATCATGCCACCTCGGGAGATGACACATCATGATCTTAAATGAAATACTTTGATATGCCTCCACTAGCCATCCAACGTACTTCCAAATGATTGTTATCAAAAAATCACTTCCTCACCACTTCGATATGGTGTCCAAGTGCCAAATAAGCTTCTCAGTCCATTTCTCGACCACCCGTCGCCCTTGGACCTAAGCTTAACCCCTAGACCCGCTAAAGACTTAGCTCTCTCCAATGTCATTTTGAAGTAGATTTTCCAATCCAGGGACTTTGCTTTTCCATACATCAATTGTCTAGCTAACAAGAATATCCTCTTCCATATCAAAGGCAAGGTTAGCCATTCTATTGGCAATCTTATTAGCCTCCCGAAAGACATGATTTATCCTATATTCTCTAAACTTATCCAAGAGTTCTAAGCCCTTGGCCAACAGATTATTTAGTTTCCAATTTGGAGTTTGTTTGTTTTGGATTGCATTAATTATGATTTGGGAGTCGCCTTCTACATGGATCTTTCTTATTCCTAGCGATAAGCCCAACTATAATCCCATAATGAAGGCATGCATCTCTGTCTCATTATTTGTCTGAATACCAATTCTCTTCGTAGATGCCCCACTCAGGCATCCTTCTTCATCTCTAATCACACAACCTATTGATGTCGGGCCAAGGTTTCCCCTTGATGCCCCATCAAAATTCAATTTCAAGTTCAACCAACTCCTTTCTGAGACTCCACCTTGCTTCGGCTCTCCCCTCCTTTGGTTGAACCCGTGAGACCCCTTGAACGAGGGAACTTAATCATATAGTTATTTTAAAAGTATTATCCACTATTTTATTTACTAAAGTACATAGTATTTTAAAAATATTTAGTATTTTCCCTGTTAATGGGGATGCGGAAGTTAAGTCTCACAAGAGGGCAGAGGGTAGATGGTCACCACCGGAGCAAGGATGGTTCAAGCTCAATTTTGGTGGCGCCTCCAAGGGTAATCCTGGAGACTCTGGAGCAGGGTGTATAATTAGAGACTGTAATGGGGTGGTCGTTGGGAAGGCAACACAAAAACTAGTGTTGGGCTCGAATAACGTGGCTGAGTTACAAGCCTTAATGCTAGGCCTTAAGATGTGTCAAAGCCTCAAATTGGGATTCCCAAGTCGTGGTGAACGTTGGGAGGAAAAGGAAGATTGCCAATTGGAAACTAAAATCATTGCTAAGTGAGGCTTTGGGGGTCATTGACAAATTTGAAGGACTCATGATCAATCACATATATCGTGAGGCAAAAGGTGACGCGAATGCCTTGGCCAACTTGGCCATTGATTCAAACCAAACACTATTATGGGAGAGATCGTTTAATGATGGTAATTCAATTGCGACGTGACAAGGAGTCCTGTCTATCCTCCAGATTGGAGCTGGCAAAGTGTGCGAAGAGAGGATTATCAAGCGAAAGCTTTTTATATTGGAGATTGTGATGGTAAATTTACCATTTCCTCCTTTGCTCTCCTCCGGAAAGATTTGCAGCATGGAGATGCCTATCAAACTTCTGAGCAGCAAGAGGCAAATGGTGTTCTTAGGAGATATTTCGGAGAGCAGGATGCGGAAGGTCTTCAAGCCGAAGAGTGGAGTGATTATATTTGCCATTGAATGGGTCCTAGGTGAGGAGTTTATGTAATGCAGGAACAGATATAGGGTTAATTCGGATCTGTCATCAATGTTTATGGCAGTCTTAATGGATTTAGGGGAGGAGAAAAACACAGTGAAGGTGTTGATGCAAACATTTGTGGAGGAGTTCAAAGGTGGCTATGAAGAAGCGTTGGGGGTGGCAAGACATGAAATCAGCATTCCTTTGCCCAATGATTTTCATAGGGTGAATATGGTTGGTGACATGGTTGATTGGCAGCCATTCGTAATAGACAAGAATGCATCCAAGATCACTGCTCGCAAGAGGAAGGCTGCTCGGGGGGGTCTTGTTTCTGAAGAAGTTGGCAAGGCTCGAGGTGGAGGATGATGGTCTGCAGGATTTCCTCAACATCTTCTATGCAGAGGACAGTAACGCATGAAAGATAAGCTTTAGTTATGTCTAGGTGTATATAGGCGGATAGTAGCATATTTCAGGGATTTTGCTATTACCCTGTGTATGTGATTGCTCATGCATTAAGGCTGAGTTTATTGTTTTCAAACTCTGTTAATTTTTGGTTAAATATATAAAATGGGAGCAGCCCCATTGGCTGCAGTTTATGGATCAAAAAAACATATATATTTAGTATTTTATTTACTAAAGTACATACATATCTTATCTAGAGTTATAGAGTTAAATGAAAATAACGGCAAATACAGTAATTTTATAGAGTTATTAAACTTTTTTATGTTGGCCATACATTTTATTTGTTTTGTATTTTTATTATTTTTTTTTATTTTAACTCCTTAATAGTTGTTAACATGCTCATGCCATTACACTCCACCCCTTGTTACCATTGTAATTGCAACTCTCAACATAATAAGCAACAATTTCAGAGGGAACATGGGACACGCTAACTATGTAGGTGTAATTCTTCAATGTTCAAATGCTCTGTTAAACACTCTCACATTATCTATTTGCTACTTTATTGTGAAGATAGATTTCAAGCTAATGACTTCTAAACTTCAACTACTCATCATGGTAACCTGTTGCAACCAAAGTTGCTGACAGGTTGTCAAATATAATATTGTACTTCAGGCCATGAGTAAAACTGTAACAATGAGCATATTAGGACCACTCTATAACTTCTAGCCAATGAAAGTTGAAACATCAAGGTTGGGAGGAAAACTTTTAAAGAGGATCCCTGAATGTTTTTAGCCATTAGGTGTAGTGATTTAGGAATTTGTTATGCAGAGAACATTAATGGTTAAAACTTTCTAGAGGAAATATTAAGTGTGAAGGCAGAGAAAGTGGTAGTCATTTATGGCTGTTACACTTCCCATCCCAATATTTTTCATGTCCAGATTGTTTAATCTTAACTGTTAGACGAAGCTTTGTCTCCCACTCCTTCAGCAGAGCTCAGTATTTATAATGAGCCGTGTCCTTGATCACTTATTGCCATTGACCATGAAACATCTCAAACTTAGTGTTTTCGACCAGATTTTCCTCCGTCAACCCTGTGTATCGCAGAGTCTGTGCCTTGTTTGTTTGTTGGAATGGCACCTAGAGGTGTGGGTGGTTCTAGGGTTGTATAACACCAGGCTTAAGATAGACAAAATTGGCTATCCATCTTTATCTCCCACTTCCTATAGTGATCTGTGAACTCAATCACTTGATGTCACTGACCGTGAAACATTGCAAACTCAGTGTTTGCCACATTGATTTTATCCCCACAACTCTGTGCATGATTGAGTCTGTCCCTTGCTTTTTTGGTGAAATGGTGCGTAGAGGTATGGGTGATTCAAGGGTTGTATAACACCCAACTTGAGATAACACACCTGATTGAGGATTTTGTCATAGACGGTGATGGCAGAAGCAGTACCAGGGGCCAAAAAAGAGCTTTCTTCATAGGGTGGGTGGTAAAAGATGACCTTCTCAGGGTGTAAGAGCGGAAATATCTGCTTAGAGATCACAGTTTCCTCTGAAAATGGACTATTATTTACTTTTTAGAAAAGTAAAAACCATATGTTAAAAAGACACAATAATAAACAATACCCATGCATGGCACACCTGATTTAAACAGGGCCAATATTTGCAACCAAGTTCGTTCAAGAGTGCCATTAACTTGTCTAAAATTATTAACTTCTGAAAACTATTTTCAGCCCTACTTAGAGGGCCAAATTCAATAACAGTGTGAAATAAAAGGCGTCTGGAAAAAAACCTTACCGAAACCAACCTCTGCTATCTGCAAACTGCAAAACAAAATAGTGAATCATGTTATCGTGATGAAAAGAGTATGGTAGCTTTAAGGAAACACTAAATTCTCTCCATATGATCCAACGCCAGATGATGGTAGTTTGCAAACAGGTCTAGGTAGGTTTCATGAACATGGCCATGCAATTTAATCCGTGGGCATATATTGATAAGGAGGTGACAATGAAGCTTTTAAGATAATTTCATAAATAAAACTCATATAAAGGCTGCATTTGATAAGCCAGTTGTATTTCATTTGATAATAAGTTTGAAGATAACTAATGTAAATGCTTCATTTGCACCCAAATTATTCATAATTAAAATTGGTATTCTTTTTTATCTTTATTTTTTATTATGGAGTGTCTTGCATAAAATGAGGTGTAAATCTTGATTGGTTGAATAAGCTGTATGGGTTGTTTGGACAACATTGGAACAGACTTGCAGATTACAGATAATATTACAAAATCCTCAGATGAATGTGTGTTGATTCATGGACCCTGGCTGCAGAAGAAGAAAAGGGAAGAGCAGAATTGCAGGTTACTAAAATAGCATGCTTACATGATCCTTTAGACTTAATTCATATATGTTGATTCAGCAACCTCTTGCTGCAGGAGAGGGGTAAGGGAAGGCTGACTTTACAGAAGAGATATTTGTCGTGGACTAAATTAATTGATGGATGAAATACACCTTACTTGCAATGAAGGGTTGGTACACAGTGCAATAGTTACATGAACTTTCAAACATCTTTGTGGTGCCATTTTGTCTGTAGTATAGTTTGCAACTATTTGCCACTCATTTCGGTTGGTACATTTTATAATTGAATGGCTTCAGAAACAACATAAATTGTCTGCAGGGCAGCAGGATTGATGATCGCAACTCACCTTGGTTGGTATGATAGGTTAGGGTAAAATTAGATGTTTCCAACTCTAGGTTGGACTATTGGACTGTATAAATCATTCTATACAACTGATTTATGTATCTTGATATCCCATATACTTAAATATTCAAATCTAATATGACGAGCAGAGCAAATGGTGCGAAGGAGCAGAGCGAACAGAACAAATGATGCAGAGTGAATGGAGCAAATGGTGCAAAGGAGCAGGACAAGGCGAATAGAGCACGCAAGGAATATGGAGTGCCTTCCCTGGAGAATAAGCAGGAGATAAAGAACTATGGAAGTGGAAAACCACCAGTGTGGGTCAATTTGCAACCAAACCCTCTCTGGCTGCCTTGGCTAGTGAGTCTCCAAGCGATGAGATTTACATGGACTGTAAAAATGCCGTTAATCCCATGCATGACTACTTCAAATCTCTTAGTTTGAAGTTATGCCCTAGTGCCATCCCTATGCTTGTGCCACGGTCTTTTTTGGCCAGGGGTATCCTGTGCACTCCTCTGGGTGGTCAAGACACTCCCGAGTCCCCTCCTACTTGCACCCAGCCTGCCATTTCCATTGTTTTCTCCTTGGGGGACATGTTGATGTCCTTGAACGTTAAACCAATTGATTTTCACCTCCCGAAGGATTGTGTGTTAGAATGCATAGGACAATTGAGAGGGAGGGGGGGTGAATCAATTGTATGTTAAAATCTTAAACCCTCAAAGTAATTTCAAACATCAACCACTTATAATGCATTAGCAGAATGTAAACAAATGAAGCATCAATGCAAACACATTCAAACACATAAGAACACCAGATTTATGTGAAAAACCCAATAAGGGAAAAACCACGGTGAGGATTAGCTCACAATATATATGAATAACAACACAGAAAATCAACAGGCTCTCACTGCCCAAAAGAGAGAAGAAAGAAGAAGATTGTTACAGAGAGATTCGCTATCTCAAAGCAACAAGAGAGATCCACTGCTGCCACTCCTTACCATCCGCAACCTTTGGCTCACTGCCTCCAGCAACTTCTGGCACACTAAAATGTAGACACCTTCTGCTCACTGCATTCCGGAGTCATAAGCAGTTAAATTCGCACACAACTTCACTGCCCTTGATTCACATTCCCATATTCTTCTCTACCTTGCTCCATTCAACTTCATCTTGTAGTTATACCATCTATAACCAAGACCTATCTCAATTAGGTCAGTCCTAATGAAGCGTGTGCATTACACACATGCAACATTACTTAGGTTGGCATTAAACACTTCCGCAGTGGAAAGAAGTGAAAGCAAACCATGTCAAGGGATAACCAGGACTCAAATTTGTATCGTCAAGCTGCTTATCACATCCACAATCCCACGAGGTACCTCCGCAAATGGCGTTAGTAAGCCAAGTCGGCCAAACCTGAGCTAATGGTCATATTCACGCTTGTCCAAGTCCAAGAACATCATGCGGACCAAATAGAGACTCCAAAGCATTCACACACATTCCCAGAATACTTGTCATCATCATAAACTTCTACAACACTGCCGCAACCGTCTGAATCAAAGAATGTCTTCATTATGCACATCAGGACACACTGTTACTGATCACCAACACAAGAACTAAACTTGCGAAGCATCCCAACACTAGAAACTTCAAAGGAAGGTGGATGCAAATAATACAAGCACTCTCCCAGATCCGCAAGACAAGAAAGCTTATTGTGGAGAAATGCGGAGCATTCTCATTTCTCCCAAACATCCTCCTTCACAGTCAAATATTCTATCAAACACCTCTTCTACTTCCGCACGATCCAGAACCTGAAACTCTTGATATAATACCTTTGAACACCTCTGATCAATACTTCCAAACCGCACAAGCATATCTTCAATTAGGAAGAAATGCGGAGCATAATACGGAGGGTACCTCTGTCACACTGCACACTTTTTTATCAAATTTTCTCAAAAGCACTTGGAAACCAAGTGAACCATTTGCTGGGAGTTGACATCAATGACAACACCAACAAGTTTCCAACATCGGGTTAATGCAATTACTAAAAGTATTGGGAGTAGATCATTACTCTTTAGACTATTAAGGAAGCATCCTTTTGTGCCTGAATTTTTATCCTACATCAAAGCGAATTGGTGCAATATGGCGACTCTTCTGTGGAACTGTTAGATCATGGCTTCTTCCTTGTCACCTTTCATTCTATTGATGATTGCAAGTTTGTTCAGGAACATAGGCCGTGGTTCTTTGGGTCCTCAGGTTTGTTTATGACCCAATGGGCCCCTTTTATTAATCCCACCAAGGAGGTTATCACTGTTATTCCTTTGTGGCTGCCTCTATATAATCTTCCACTGGTGATGCATGACCCCGCACTCATTCAATCTTTCATCAGCAATGTGGGCAAATTCGTTAAAATGGTTTCTGGTCATGATGATCCTCCAAGAAGATATGTGAGGGTTTGTGTATTGCTAGATATATCTAGGCCCATCTCACACATGATCAAAATCCACTCTTCTCAGGGAACATGGACCCAGCTTTTGAATTATAAAGGCTTCCCAGAACATGATCAAAATCAATGCTTGCAATGCCAAAGTTACCCCTGGGTACAGATCTATCAACTTAAAGAAGAGGGTTCGAAAAGATGGCATCCCGGACAAGGAATTTGTATGGTGTAATCATGGGAACTTCTTGGCACAGCCTTCACCTCCCTCTTTTCAAGGTGTGACTCTTGGGATTGGCTCCTTTCCTAAGTCTTCTGAGGCTGCAGTCTACTGTGGCATCTGTTTCCCCTACTTCAGAAAATTTGGTGGGCAATTGTTTGATCAGATGGGAACAAATTTTACAAGAAGTGTAAATTCTGCTTTCTGATGAACAAGTTTTGGTGGCCGGGGAGGAGAACAATGCTCTGGGCATCACCGATGTCCAGACACTATGTCAGACTACCAAAATGATTTTGAAACCAAACCTTGGTCCTTCCAAAAAGAGGCACGGTAGGAAAACTGAAGTGGAAAAACTAAGAATGGAAGCTCAGGAGGCAGTTGACAAGGGCACGCAGTGGACAATGGATGCTCTGCTCACAAGAAGCAAGCGGAAACAGAACAAGAAATGCCATTAAGAAAGAATGTCTTGGGGTGAAGACTCCATATGTCAAGATGAGAATTTTAGGCTTCTCTACCTCACTTTTTTGTGGGTTTGATTTCTGTGCTCTAGGTTCCTTCTGATATTTCTTTGCTTTTTGCTCCCCATCTTCTCTGGTCTGAAGCTCCTCCTTTTTTCAGTTTTCTATAATCAAAGGGAGCTACCCCTATGGTAGCACTTGCTGATCCAAAAAAAAATGTATCTTAATATCCCATTGTAATTAATTAGTTTTGATCGATATTGCTTGATACATGTTGCAAGTTCCCTTATCTAAATCCTGAGTTTGTTTGGTGTAATGTCAAAATCAGGTTGGCTACCACTAGAATGTGGAGTGTTAATTTTCTTGTTGTTGTAACTGCGTCAAGAGAGTACGCAACTTGAAAGGGTATTCCATTCATCTGGTGAAAGCAACAGGTTGCCCCATTCTTTTATCTTTTTCCTCATTTAAGGGAATAAAATTCAGCTCCTTGCAATATCTGCCAGCTCAATAAAAGATTTATGGTCTTTTGATACTATTGTAGGGCTTCAAACTTTTCATGTTCCCATGACAGGTAGCTCTTTTAAAGCTAGAGATCTACCCTTATCCATTTTTCCTTTCCTAAATGGTTGGTTGGCAAGATGCCACTTTTGCTTCTTGAGACCCAGTTGGTACCTTACCATTTATGTGGTGCAAGTTGAAACACTAGCATCATAAAACCTACCTATCCATGATATTATCTTTTTTGTAAAGGTATGTAAGATTCTGTGGATAAGCATGTGGGTTAAATTAGGAAAACAGGAATCAATGATTAAAACATATATTATTGGTTCATTGTATGCGTTTGCCTTCTGTTCTTTTGGCCTGTGACAATTATAAATAGATTTGCTTCCGGTTTCAAAGCTTTTGGTATTAGCATCGTCTAATAGATGTTATTCTCCACATTGAATCGCTAATCCTATTTTTCATTGATTAAGTTATTAATCCTTTGGACTTGGAGCTATGCTAGCTTCTTTATTGAAAAAGTTTTCGTTCCCTAGTATAGTCCATGAAGTTTTGTAAATAGTTAAGTTGCCGAATTTGGGTACCTAAGGTGTTGCATTCAATTCCCTTCGGGGATGGCGATGTAAATGGAAATGAGATCCCTGGGTTGTGACCTTGCTAGTTTTGATTAATTAAAAAAAACTTGTGTTAAGTCAATTGTCATCCAAGCAAGATTAGCGACTTGATGTTAATTATTGTTTTCATTTTGTTTTGAATTCTTCATACACCATGGAGTGACTAGTTTTTAAATACCAAAAAACACATGTAATGTAATCACCCTCAAAATTGCATCTTGCAAAGCTGTACTCTCTGTTATCCCTTGCTACTATCCAATGTGAACTGTTTCCGGTTGAACTGCTTGTCAGCTTGAGCATGTAAATTTTTATTCTTAATTAAAAAGCCCAATTAGCAGTGCATAAGCTTCTAAGTCCTAAAGATAAGGTGAAATTATTTTTAATAAGGTAGGTTATGTGGCCCGCTCGCATCTCTGGCAAGCTTCAAGTGAAATTTTGTCAATGATGGAGTTGCGAATTAGGGAGGGGCAACCTAAATTTTTCACTCGTTTAAGGAAATAAGTCCCTAAAGGGACGGAGAGACCGTTAGCAAAAAAACCCTCACAAGTTTTCACTCCGTCAAAGCAAGGTTTTTAGTAAAAGAACATCGAGGAATTTGAACAACCTTAGCAAAGTTGCTGCAGTTACGACGCAACAGAGACAAGCTCACACGGGATTAAGACAAAATGAAATGAAATAAAACAAACCCTAGCCGAAACCACTGGAAGCAATAACTACTCCAGAGAAACATAAGCCCAACTAGGGTAAATTCACTAAGTCGAATCTAGTGCAAAACGTTTTTAAGGAAAGCTGAGAGAAAATCACCTTGAGCACAAGCTAATACGGCACCACCATCATTCTTTTAAGATCAATTCGTCCAACCATTGTCAAACTCGAGCAAAGATCCATACCCAACCCTCTTAAGGCTCTTGCAGTGAACAATACCTATGGAATTCCATCACACTAGGTAAGTAGCATTGGGAAAAACAATGAAATAATTTGCAAGGCCCCACAAAATATAAACAAGTAATGATAGCAAGGCTTAACAAAATTTAAAATGTCACCGGGTGTCATTGGGTCTATTGTGAAGTTGAATGGTTCTCAATGAGTCCACCAAGGATCAAATTTTGTTGAGTGCAAGACTCAACATCATATGGGATGACGCTGGGACCATGTCGTGCCCTGTATCGGGTAGGTAAACAGTTATGTGGGTTTGACATAAAACCCTCCAACAAAAACGATTAGTAATACTATATAATATTGTTAATACAATAAGTATTAACTATAAGGACAAATTTTATAATAAAAAATTTAGGGTATGTATATTTTAAGTAGCACTATAGTTGTCTCAAAACAATGAATATATTGTGTAATTAGTCGTCTTAAAAAATTCATTAATTTTAGAAATTAAAAGAAATTGTAGACTCGTCTATTTTTGGTGCCATGCACATTGCTAGATGCATCATCACATCTTGAATACAATTGAAATGTTTAATGCTTGTTTATTGTCACAATATGTTTATATGCAATTGTAATGTGTTGCTTATGATACAAATATTGGATATAAAAATGTTGACCAAGACATTCGAAAAAAAAGCACAACATATATTATAACATGAAAATACATGAATGTCATGATTCTATTCTATTGAAGATCGTATTAACAAATTGTGTTTCAACTCTAACTCCTTTATTAAAAAATTAAAAAGTAACTCCCATGACATGGCAATCTTTTTTTTCTATCTGAATTTTTTTCAAAAACAATTTGGTACTACCATGTTTTCAAAAAATAGACCAATCTTCATATTTTGCAACCACTTTTGTTTTCCAATATTTCTTCATCTCCATTTGTGCTTCTATCACAAGGCTCTCACAACCTCTTGCAACTCATCTAGTAGCTTAACTTGTAGATCTTCAACATTCTTATTTTCAAAATTCAAACAAGTACAATATCATAATAGTAATAAATATTGTGGCCCTTTCCAACATTAGTCTTTGCAACTTGTGTATGGTTAAAGCCCATTATATTTTGACACAGATTTGTGTAAGATTGCCCCTTGTAACAAGTGGAATAGGCACAAACCTTAGGTTATTAATATCACACACACACACACACACACACACACACACACACACAAAGTTATCAAATTTTGCATTCACACACAATGGCAACTCAAGTGATTAAGTACCTTGATAATATACTATATTCTTTACAGTACCAAATGCCTTAAACCACCAAACCAACATCCACCCAAAAATTGTATACCAAATTGTGTGTTGGCCAATACACAATAGTGCCACAAATGTTGCCCAATTATCATCATCATGTGATTATGTACACCTGGTATATTTGGACACCACATAATTGGTGTAGTCAATGACTAATATTCTTTTATTTTGGAGCATGACCATATTATTTGTGGCATATAAATGCATAGATGCATCAAATATTGCATGCTCCTCAACACTTACTAAGACATTTTTTTAGCTCATGAGCACTTGCCAATCCTCGTATGTTGTATATGCATTCCTAATGTTTGTTAAAACTTCTTTGAATCTAACTTATTCTAGAGCATGCCCCTATTGTCAAAAACCATCTCCAAGGGCACAACTGCATAGAATGTAGTCCACAATGCTTTATCATATGTGTTGTCTACAAACACACAAAGTACAAAAATTATATATAAAAATTTTACAATTTACATTAGTACAAAAATAAACATACAAATATTTTATGGTTACATCACATATTACTTAATATCCTACATGTACACCAACAGATAGTTATGATGCACACTAATAAAATGGGAGATGCTCGCATACAATAGTACATCCCACACAAGAGGTAACTAGGTGAGATCACCAACAAGGATAATCAACCTTCCACCAAAATATTTGTGTGTCATGTGATGGAAACATCTATTTTAAGTGCTTGTTGAAATCAAAAGACAACTTGAGGCCTATAAAACTCATTTCATCAATGAGATTTCAACTCCCCCTATAGTGCAACTACCAATTACCACTCAAAGGTCGCATAATCTTAATAGGCATTTTCAAGGATAGATGAATTGTAGTGAAATGTATATTGCAAACAACAACTCCTATTGGTACAAGGAATGACAAGGGACTTTTTCCATTCACTAACTTACCATCCATTGCATACTAGATACAATTAATTAGGCAATATTTCTTTGTTCCAACAATGCCTTAGATGACATTCTTAAGAAGTGTGGCATTATTGTGCAACTCACAATGTCCCATGAATATGTCAAATGTAATACATTTTTCACTCAAATTACTTCAAGATTCAATTGATGCTCTATTATAATCCAAACTAGATGTCTCGATCAACTTGAACCATAAGCAATAACAACAACAACAAGCAAGTATTTAAACATTCAAAGAGCAATCCCTAAAATATAAAACTGTGTTAATAAATTAAATGCCTAAAATTTGAATTTAGAGTTCAAAATTTTAAGAATTTTAGCATCAATATTTTTAAATCAGTACATTAATAATGGCAATTAGTAGAGAATAGCTGTTACATCCCACTTTTTGGAATCAATTATGCTATTTACTTTCTTGAAAATTTCAGTAATATAATATGTTGTGGACGACATGGAAATTGATGACTTATTATACAAAGTTAGTTCTATGAGATTATAGAATCTATTGATTATGATCAATGTGATATTGTAGACTAAAGGTCCTTTTTGTTAAGTGAAATGATGTTTTGGATATATTATGTTTTGATTTGGAACATAGGTGCTTTGACCACAAAATTGTATGTGAGACTGTCGTTGCAGGAACAGGTGGACCATGTTCGACAAGAAGAGAAAGTATCTTCGAGAGAGAGTATAGACTCTGGAAATTAACCATGGGTGTTTGTTAATGAGAACGCCAAATAGGTAGATAACCTTGAAGCCATTATTTTAGTCTTGTTTTTCGACTGGGATAGTTAAGACTAGATGTCGACGTCTGAAGATAAGGTGTAACACCCTTCTCGTAAGTCGTCATATAGAATCTTGGAGTCGTCGATGTCGTCATAAGTCCACCATAGCAAGTCGACTTATATAGACGATTATTATTTCATTTATAAGAATTAAATGGACCTACTTGTGGCGGAATCGTGAATCGCGTCTCGTAGTCGAAAGATGCGAGAAGTCGGCTTTGTGCGTCTAACAATGTAGGAAACTTGTTTGCATTACGCTCAATCCATCGTGATTGTCGTAAAACGCATCGAACTTGTGTTGTGAATTATTCTTTCTGGAAATTGACGAATGTCGAATTTGAAGCCATAGCGTGTAATAATTTGTTTTGGTCGTTGTTTAGCATGAGTCTTTTCTTTTAGCTTTGACTGCGAGATATTATTGATCTAACCTTGAGTCTCTTTTCTAAAGTGGTCTTTATCTCTTTTTCTTATTCGACCATAGAGATGCTTTAGGCATTTATTCTTCGCTACCTTGTTGTGTTTAATTCCTCAACTCAGCTTTAAGTTGCTCTTGAAGGATTAGATGCTTTTTTGTTCGAGTAGGGCGGGGTTGTTATGTCCAATAACAAGCCACATCGCCGAAGGAGCCTTCATCTTTCTAGTGGTCGTAGTGAGTAAGGAAGTCGGGTTATATTCAGTTAAATTGACCCCCTTGAGCTTAGGCATGTAACGGTAGTCGTTTAATGCCTTAACTTCCTTCACCATGGTGCGAGAGGGAGGAAGTTGGGCAGTTGTGATAGAGTAACCACAAATTGATGGCAGATGCTCCATCATCATGGTGGGTGCGAAGGCATCGGGTGGCAGTTGGGTAGAAACGTAAGGAAACGACAGAGATAAGGGAGTCTTTTCCTTCGCTGTTTGGGGAGTTATGCGGGTGGTAGTTAGAAATGGAGATGGAGACTTTAATGAGGGAGTTTTCCATCGCGAGTGGGGAACAAGAAAACCAGAGGAGGCTGTCGTTGGATAGCAAGAAGAAAACTACGGAGAGTTATTGAGGAGTGGGTCATTGTTTAGAAAAAAAATGGCAGAGATAGGATGGGATTCTCTTAGTTGTGGTCGAGCAGGAGTTAGGAAATAGTGAAGGAGCAAGGCTCACATGATATTGAGCAATTTCTCTTGCATGAAGCGCTACATTGAGAGTGGACTGTCGTTGTTTTAGAGGGAAGAAAAACGATAGAGAGGAGGAGCTTTTGAATTAAAAAGTTTGGTTTCATTGTGCTCGACGGGAGATAAGAGAGAGTTTTGAAAAACCAGAGGAGAATGACTAGCCAGAGGAGAACGTGGAACTTGCCACAGCAATCTTCATCTCTATCAATAGGCTCATTTCCCTTTCTCTTCTTTTTCACAGTTTCGACCAGAAAGTGTGTCTCATCTATGCAAGGATAAATATGTTTACAATGAATAGAAAGTGATGACGACATAATTCTATTGCCATTTCTATGTGAGGTTATCCATAAAATGGTATTAATACTGTGTGTTGATATTCGAAAACTCAAAAATAGTTTCATTGCTATTTTTAGTATTCGAGAACTCTGAAACTAGATCATTGTCTTTCATGATTGACATTGCATGATGATAGAACATAGACCTCAATATGCATACATCTAGGAATGATCACTGCATGATACAAATGTAAACAACCAACTTCAAACAGTCGGTAAAGACGTAAGTTAAAAGAAGTTCCTTTAAGACTGTGATATCAACTTAAAACTGCCTTTGGTGCGTTTGAAACGATAGCTCCACAATGAGAAAACACATTGCTCCACGTGCATGTTGTGTAGGAGTTAAAACCACAGTTTTTAAGTATGTTCTGACGTAAAATTTAGTGTGTTTGACAGCCGGAGATGTAGTTGTAAACAACTAGTGTCTTATCCGTCTTATATCTTTAGTTAGAGGTTGACCATGTGGTTGGTCATCTCTAATGTCATAAGAATGTGATGTTCCCTCCAAACAGAAACTAGAGAAGGAAACCATTCAAGATCAAAATACATGAAATAGTCTCCTTCATGAGATCGTCTCAAACTAAATAAACACCAATAGCTATCCCACGATTGTGCAAGATCGATTAAGTTAATAAGTTAAAAGAAGATAATGAAAAATAGAGTAAGAATTGACGTGGACAAATAAGACAAAATTAGCAAAAGATAAGAGTAGCTAACATGGAGATGATCTTCGGCGATCTTACTCCAAGCCATCATAGTTATCATTGTTCTTAGCAAACGATTTAAGAAAAAGACGCAGATTATTAGGGAACGTCTCTTCACAAAGGGAAACTCTTGGAGAGACATGACCATTGCTCTTCCTTCACCATATAAGAGGAGTCAAAATATGCAAAATGAAAAAGGGGGAGAATAAGAATCGATATGGATTTGAAGCCGGCCAGCAATCCTTCCATATAATGATCCCAAGCATCACAATATCTCAGTAAAACAGAAATCATCATCCTTTGGAGTCAGCAATTAAGGAACATTGGAATTACATCTTAAGGCAAAAAGGTATGTCTTATGTCTCAACTTTATAATCTTAATATGCTTTATAAATCATATGATGCATTTACATTTCAGTATATCTTAGATGATATGATATATTTCATGAACGATTGTATACATAAGTAGTCTTAGAGCGGTTATCAATTAAGGAATGAATCCATTAAACAATATCATGAATTTTGGAACTAAGTGGGTTAGTTAAGAAGTATAAATGTATTAGTCAAATGGGGATACATGAATTTAATAGTATGATCCAAAATAAGGTATGAGGTGGTGGTAGGGAATTATATAGATTCCTTATGTGCATGGATATGAGAATAGATTTAACTTGAAATGAATGTTGTAATTCAATAAATGTGATAGCTAAAATCCTTAGACAATTAAGTGTTTGAAATTGTGAAAGATATGGAACCATGGGACACATGAATAAACATGAAAACTATGAAAGAAGGCATATGGAAAGCCTCATTATGAAATCATGGCATCTTGTGATCCATGGTGGATCCCAAGATGAGAAACATTGGACAACCTTAGGACACAACTCATGATCCATTCAAGAGAGGTGTTCGAACCTCCTTATTAATCGCCTTTTTCGTCCATCATAGTAGGGTGAATTAGGGATGTATATGGAATGCAGGTGAACCCCAAGTGGATGAAGAACACCGCGTGTTGTGTGAAGTCCCTTGGGCCAAGAGATGAAGAACACCGCATGTAGTGTGAAGCTCTTGGGCCTATGATAATTTATGAGCTCATAATAGTTGTTCCCGACGTGAGGTGACTCTTGATGGAATGAAGAATGCCGCGTGTTGCATGAAGTTCCATCAAGCCAAATGGTGAAGAACACCGCATGTAGTGTGAAGCCTTTGGGCCTCCGTAGGGATGAAATGTGCCCTAATACATCCGTACTTAGGTGGAAGACAAGGATGATTAATGAGAAGGAATCAAGAACCCAATCAAGGTGGAGCGTGGGAAGTGTATGAACAAATGATAAGTTGGAAATATTATATATGGACATGAATATACAACTAAAAATGGATGAATAACGATTATATTGTTAATATGATGAAATGAAAAGAAACTGGAACTCTAATGTTCTCTTTTGTGAGTTGAATTGTGCAAGGTCAAAGGAAAATTTTGGACTCACCAGAAGGGGACATTACAAAGAAAGATTCCAAACCCTTTTATACCTTATTTACGACTCTTATCTCTATGAATCATGCGAAACAAATTGACTTGGAAAGGGGAGTGGGAAGTTAAAGTTTTAGTTTTGGTCGAAAACCGTCATGGTTTTGAAATGAACTAGTAGAGTGGGAAAACCCGCATTTGAGACTAGATTACGTTGCATGCGATGGTTCTAGTATCGTTTTATTTTGTAGACCTTATGAGTCTAAAACCCTTAAATTATGGGATAACGAGAAGTTGTTTTAGATACTTGAGTATGTTGTACAAACATGGGAACCGAGTAAACAAGTATGAAACCACTTAGGAGTGGGTGTTAGTAAACAATGTTTAATACGAATATGGGAGTTTGAAACTATAAACTTGGGATAGAGTAAATGTTGCGCCATGCGCTATTAAAGGAGAAAATCCTAAAACCTTGAAGTCATCGAGGTCGACATTTGTTTAAACTTTACAAATAGGAAACTGTAGGATTTTGATCAATTCAAGTCGAGTAGGGTGGGTGAACTAAGTACATGCGTTCTTGGAACGCTATTTAAAAACAAATCCTTTGGCCAAGGTGGTGTACTATCCTCAAGTGCATCGAATGTTCACTGTGACTGGATGGCGTTTCTTGTGGAGTGTTGTGCATGACTAGAGGATATCTAGGGATTTGCACGATAACAAGACATGTAAGTTACAACACCAGAGCTCAGATGGCAAACACCAATGGTTATCCTAAGTCTATCCTCTTGAGTAGGGTAGGGCCACTTCTGGTTAGGAAGGAGTGCGGGAGACCGATGGTCTGTGGTTGGAGGTTAAGCTCCTTGAAGATACTTTCTCTTCCAAATACTGAGGATTGCCGAGTCTTGAATGTGATGGGTCGACAATCGAGATGCATGTTAATAGTATGTTTCCAATATTTTATTTATTTCAAGGAAATTTCAAATTGTTAGAAAATAAAATGCTTATTGTATATCATTTCTTTCAGTTTTATGAAAAATGAAATCATGTTATGTTAAAGTGAAAAATGTTATACTTGGTAATAGATAAGTTTCTTTTGTATTTGATTACTTAGTAAAAAAAAATTTACCTTTGTGAAACCCTAGTTTTCTTGTAAATTCGGATATGGATGTTACATATGGTATTAGAGCTAACCAGGTTCAGCACTAGGGCTGATGAGTCCACTAACCTGATTAGGAAATCAACATTATGCGGGTAGCTAATGATTTGATTTATTGTGCCAGGATGGTATACACCAAGAAAACTGCAAGAAAATCCTTCGCGGGTAAGAAGCGTTATCTGCAAGCTAAGTAGAAACGGCTTGCGATGAGTAAGACCATTGAGAAAACTAATGACGAAAATGACATTTGGCTTGATGATGTGGAAACCTTAGCCAATGCAATGTCACGACTTAAGCGAGTGAGGAGAGAACTCCTAGAGGGAGCAGCGACGGCAGCTCGAATCATAATCAACTGCTGCCCCAGGATTGTAACTGATAGTGTACCTGTTAGTGTACCTGAGAGTGTACCTACTACTATAACCATGATCACTAGAGATCCTCGTGTAGTACCTAGAGCTGAGATTATTGAGCTATCTTCTGATAGTGAGTCTGAGGGGTATACACCTCGTGATTATGTGTCAGACAATGAATCTGAAGGTTACACTCCACTAGATAATACTGAGTAAAAACTTGAGATATGTCTATCTCTAATGTTGTTGAAACAATTTTGCAAAATGAATAAAGACAAAATTTTGGTTTGAGAACAATTATGATTATGATCAATTGTTGTGTTCTTTTGATGATATTTAATATGATAAGCGTAAAACTGATTAGTATATGTTTAATCAGGTGTGAAACTAAACTAGCATGGACCAATCAGAGTTTAATGAGGGGGAGGATCAGGAAGGTCATAACTCTCGGGAAAACTCCACTGACAAGTTGGATAGGATTCTAAACATGTTCACTGAAACCAAGGAAAGGTTGAACAAACTGGAAAAGAAAATGGATGAAACTGGCAACACAGAGGGTGGAAACGAGAACTCTCATTATACAAGCAAGAGTAAACATTGGGAAAATGGCACGTCAAGTGAAAATCCGATGAGAGTGAAGTCCAAAGAAAAACCAAGGATAAACTTGCATTAGAGTTATCTAAGGATATGAAGAAGGTTAACCCTCCAAAGTTCGATGGAACGAAAACTGGAGATGCGGCAGAAGCATGGTTAATGGAGATGGAGAAATATTTTGAGATCAAAAATTACTCTGAGGTTACTAAAGCCGTGTGGGGAGCCTATCAGCTATCTGGGGAAGCGTCCACTTGGTGGATGAATAAGAAAATGGAGCTAGAATTAAGTCCCTTGAAGGTGACATGGGATGAGTTCGTAGAACTATTCTGAAAACGATGGTTACCTCAGTTATATTTTGATCAGAAGTTAACGGATTTCCAAAACCTCAGGCAAGCTGAACTATCTGTGGTCGAGTATGCAGAAAAATTCACTAGACTACTGAAGTATGTCCCTCAATACCAAAAGGATGAAAGGTTTCGAATCAGAAAATTCATTATGGGACTCAATCCTCAGATCGGCGGTGAGGTGGAGGTGCATGGTCCAAGCACAATGGATCAAGTTTATGAAAAGGCAATTAAACAAGAGCAAAAGATCAAATCTATCTTTGCTTACCGTGATAAGAAACGCAAGAAGTTTGATAAGAACTACAACAATTAGTCTTATAAAAGGAAAAATGAGAAGGGATATGGAAACAGGAGGTTTGATAAGGGAAATCGAAAGAATCAAGGGGGATTTGGTAATGAGCGAAGAGGTGAAGATTATAAGAGAAATGTAAATTTTAAGAAGAATGATGAATCTGCAAGTAGGCCATCTGAGAAGCGAGGACCTATAGGAGGATGCTTTTCTTGTGAAGGAGATCATTATGCCAACCATTGCCCTAACAAGAAGCAGAATGGGAAGCCTAGGAACACGGAACTTCCTTCGCAACAGGAAGCATTTCAGCAAAGGATTCATGCCGCTCTTGACAATCGACAAGCGGAGTATCAGATCACCCCTATTGAGATGACAGGTACCTTATTTGGAGTTCCTGTTTCTATTCTATTTGATACTGGTGCAACAGAAAATTTTGTGTCACCTAGAGTCTTAGGTAAATTTTCTAGAAAAGCTGGTTTTATGTTAAAACCATGGACAGTAGAGTATGCAAATAACTCAAAGGCTCAAGGAGAGCAATGTTTGTTTGAAGCTAAGATTGATGTTTCTAACTTCACCACTGAGGCAAATTTATACGTAGTGCCTTTAGGGTCCTACGATGTCATCCTAGGAATGAATTGGTTGTGGAAAAATCGAGCCCAAGTAGATTGTTTTCATAAAACCATTGAGTGTCTGGATGAGACGGGCAAAACGGTAAATCTCTAAGGAATTCAAAGAGAAATAAGGGTTAGATCCATTTCTTCAAAACAACTAAAACGGGCTAGGCAAAAGGGATGTCAACTTTTTGCCGTCAAAATGGACCTAGTAGAGGAAACCTTGGAGAAATAATCATTTGAGGAAAGATATCCATATCTATGCAACTTTAGGGATGTATTTCTTGAGGAGTTACCGGGCTTGCCTCCGAAGAGAACATTTGACTTTGGCATAGATATTAAACCAAGATCGGAGCCAATCTCTAACGCTCTGTATCGTATGACTACCACCGAACTTATGGAATTAAAAGCTCAGTTGCAGGAGCTATTGTCTAAGAATCTAATTAGGCCAAGTGTATCACCATGGGGAGCCCCAGTTATTTTTGTCAAAAAGAAAGATGGAACTCTTAGGCTGTGTATAGATTATAGGATGCTTAACAAGGCGACAATAAAGAACAAGTATCCCTTGCCACGTATTGATGATCTATTTGACCAAATGCGTGGAGCATCAGTCTTTTCTAAGATAGATCTGAGATCTGGATACCATCAGTTAAGGTTGAAAGACGAAGATATTCCCAAGACAGCATTTAGAACGAGGTATGGTCATTATGAGTTCATAGTGTTGCCGTTTGGATTGACCAATGCACCTGCTGCTTTCATGAATCTCATGAATAGTGTATTCAGAGATTGTCTTGATAAGTTTGTGCTAGTTTTCATTGATGATATTCTGATCTATTCCAAAAATGAAGAGGAGCATGCACGACATCTTCAAATAGTCTTGCAACAATTAAGAGAACACAAATTGTATGCGAAACTCTCAAAGTGCACCTTCTTTCAGAAAGAAGTACAGTATTTGGGGCACATAATATCAGCCGATGGGATATCAGTTGATCCGGCCAAAATAAAAGCTATTATGGAATGGCCTGAACCTACCAATGTGTCAGAGGTACGAAGTTTCATGGGATTGGCAGGGTATTACAGGAAATTTGTGTTGAATTTCTCAAGCATTGCTAGCCCAATTACCTCCTTGCAGAGAAAAGGAAAAAGGTTTGTTTGGACGGATGAATGTCAAAAGGCTTTTGACTTGTTAAAAGAAAAATTAACAACCGCTCCAATTTTGAAAGTTCCTGATCCTGAGGGAGAGTTTGAGGTTGTCACTGATGCCTTGGGGAAAGGATTGGGAGGTGTGCTTATGCAAGATGGCAGGGTAGTAGCCTATGAGTCAAGGAAACTGAAAAACTATGAGTAGAACTACGCTCCTCATGACCTAGAGATGGCAACAGTGGTTCACGCCCTTCAGATGTGGCGACACTATTTGTTGGGAAGGACTTTTATTCTAAAATCTGATCATCAAAGTCTTCGCTACATATTTACACAACCTAATCTCAATGCAAGGCAAAGGAGATGGTTGGAATTAATATCAGATTATGACTTTGAGATTTCTTATATCAAAGGCAAAGAAAATCGAGTAGCTGATGCCTTAAGCAGAAGAAGGCACATAGCCTCTATAATCTCCATACATGCAAACTTTAAAGACTTAGTAATGCAAAACTTATCTGGAGATGAGTATTATGAACAAGTAAAACAGGCTCTGCACCTAAACCCTAAGGACCCAAGATATGACGGATTCAGTTTTGAATCCAATGGATTGATGAGATTCAAGGGAAGAATCTACGTTCCTGATTCAGTAGAACTTAGAAACCTTGTGTGGAAGGAAGTTCATTGTGCTCCCTACTCAGGACACCCTGGTGTAACAAAACTGTTAGCAGATGTCAAGCCGCTATATTTCTGGAAGGGAATGAAAAGCGATGCTGCAAAGTTTGTAGCTAGTTGCTTGGAGTGTCAGAGAGTTAAAGCGGAACACCAACATCTGGCTGGATTGTTATACCCGCATGATATTTCGAAATGGAAATGGCAAGTTCTTAGTATGGATTTTGTCCAGGGGTTACCAATGTCTAAGAATAGGCATGATGCAATATTGGTTGTTGTTGATAAACTAACCAAGGTCGCACATTTCATACTGGGAAATTTGACAGATGGAGCTCATCTTTTGGCTCAGAAATTTGTGCAAGAAATTTTCAGATTGCATGGGGTACCTGAAAAGATTATATCTGATAGAGATGCTCGGATAACTTCATAGTTTTGGCAAACCTTATTTTCTGCATTAGGGACTAAACTGAATGTAAGTACTGCTTATCATCCCGAAATTGATGGACAAACAGAAAGGGTGAATCAGGTATTAGAAGACCTTTTGAGAATGTATTGCATGGATCAGCAATACAAATGGGAGGAATATCTACCTCTTGTCGAATTTGCCTATAACAACTCCTATCATTCTGCCATTAAGATGGTGCCATTTGAAGCATTATATGGAAGGAAATGCAGAACTCCTATAAGCTGGGATAAGCTGGAAGATAGGATAAGCATTGGACCTGAAATGCTTGCTGATATGGAAGAAAAAGTAAAAATGATTAGGAAGAGGTTGGCAGAAGCCAATGACAGGCAAAAGAGTTATGCAGATCGCAAACAAGTGCCTAGACACTTCTCTATGGGCGAGAAAGTGCTTTTGCGAGTGAAACCCCAAAGAGTTCTATAAAATTTGGTAAATCTTCGAAATTGGCTCCCCGTTATGTCAGACCTTTCGAAGTTCTTGAGATTATCAATCCAGTTGCCTACAAAGTTGCTCTACCTCCAGCCTTGTCTAAGATGCATAATGTTTTTCATGTTTCGTATTTAAAGAAATATTTTGTAGGTAATAACCACATCCTTAACTAGAATTCCTTACAGATGCAAGAACCCAGGGTGGTTGTGATCGAGCCACTCAAGGTGCTCAAAATGCGTCAAATTCGTTTACGTAATTGAGAAGTTTTGCAATGCAAAATTCAGTGGGACCAATATGGCGAGGATAGCGCCACTTGGGAAGACTATAAAGACATTTACCAAAGATTTCCTAAACTTTTCAAAGACATTAATGTTGCACTATAAAAAGTTTGCTTTAAGTTTAAAATTTTGCTTGATAAACTTAATCATCGGGGACTATGATTTTTAAAGGGGAAGGATATGTTACATCCCACTTTTTGGAATCAATTATGCTATTTACTTTCTTGAAAATTTCAGTAATATAATATGTTGTGGACGACATGGAAACTGATGATTTATTATACAAAGTTAGTTCTATGAGATTATAGAATCTATTGATTATGATCAATGTGATATTGTAGACTAAAGGTCCTTTTTGTTAAGTGAAATGATGTTTTGGATATATTATGTTTTGATTTGGAACATAGGTGCTTTGACCACAAAATTGTATGTGAGACTGTCGTTGCAGGAACAGGTGGACCATGTTCGACAGGAAGAGAAAGTATCTTCGAGAGAGAGTATAGACTCTGGAAATCAACCATGGGTGTTTGTTAATGAGAACGCCAAACAGGTAGATAACCTTGAAGCCATTATTTTAGTCTTGTTTTTTTACTAGGATAGTTAAGACTAGATATCGACGTCTAAAGATAAGGTGTAACACCCTTCTCGTAAGTCATCATATAGAATCTTGGAGTCGTCGATATCGTCGTAAATCCACCATAGCAAGTCGACTTATATAGACGATTATTATTTTGTTTATAAGTAATTAAATGAACCTACTTGTGGCGGAATCGTGAATCACGTCTCATAGTCGAAAGATGCGAGAAGTCGGCTTTGTGCATCTAACAATGTAGGAAACTTGTTTGCGTTACGCTCAATCCGTCGTGATTGTCGTAAAACGCGTCAAACTTGTGTTGTGAATTATTCTTTCTGGAAATCGACGAATGTCGAATTTGAAGCCATAGCGTGTAATAATTTGTTTTGGTCATTGTTTAGCACGAGTCTTTTCTTTTAGCTTTGACCGTGAGATATTATTGATCTAACCTTGAGTCTCTTTTCTAAAGTGGTCTTTATCTCTTTTTCTTATTCGACCATAGAGATGCTTTAGGCATTTATTATCCGCTACCTTGTTGTGTTTAATTCCTCAACTCAGCTTTAAGTTGCTCTTGAAGGATTAGATGCTTTTTTGTTCGAGTAGGGCAGGGTTGTTATGTCCAATAACAAGCCACATCGCTGAAGGAGCCTTCATCTTTCTAATGGTCGTGGTGAGTAAGGAAGTCAGGTTATATTCAGTTAAATCGACCCCCTTGAGCTTAGGCATGTAATGGTAGTTGTTTAATGCCTTAACTTCCTTCACCATGGTGCGAGAGGGAGGAAGTTGGGCAGTTGTGATAAAGAGTAATCGCAAATTGATGGCAGATGCTCCATCATCATGGTGGGTGCGAAGGCATCGGGTGGCGGTTGGGTAGAAACGTAAGGAAACGACAGAGAGAAGGGAGTCTTTTCCTTCGCTGTTTGGGGAGTTATGCAGGTGGTAGTTAGAAATGGAGATGGAGACTTTAATGAGGGAGTTTTCCATCACGAGTGGGGAACAAGAAAACCAGAGGAGGCTGTCGTTGGATAGCAGGAAGAAAACTACGGAGAGTTATTGAGGAGTGGGTCGTTGTTTAGAAGAAGAAAAAAATGACAAAGATAGGATGGGATTCTCTTATTTATGGTCGAGCAGGAGTTAGGAAATAGTGAAGGAGCAAGGCTCACATGATATTGAGCAATTTCTCCTGCGTGAAGCGCTACACTAAGAGTGGATTGTCGTTGTTTTAAAGGGAAGAAAAACGGTAGAGAGGAGGAGCTTTTGAATTAAAAAGTTTGGTTTCATTGTGCTCGACGGGAGATAAGAGAGAGTTTTGAAAAACCAGAGGAGAACGTGGAACTTGCCACAACAATCTTCATCTCTGTCAATAGGTTCATTTCCCTTTCTCTTCTTTTTCATAGTTTCGACCAGAAAGTGTGTCTCATCTATGCAAGGATAAATACGTTTACAATGAATACAAAGTGATGACAACGTAATTCTATTGCAATTTCTGTGTGAGGTTATCCATAAAATGGTATTAATACTATGTGTTGATATTCGAAAACTCAAAAATAGTTTCATTGCTATTTTTAGTATTTGAGAACTCTGAAACTAGATCATTGTCTTTCATGATTGACATTGCATGATGATAGAACATAGACCTCAATATGCATACATCTAGGAATGATCACTGCATGATACAAATGTAAACAACCAACTTCAAACAGTCGGTAAAGACGTAAGTTAAAAGAAGTTCCTTTAAGACTGTGATATCAACTTAAAACTGCCTTTGGTGCATTTGAAACGATAGCTCCACAGCGAGAAAACACATTGCTCCACGTGCATGTTGTGTAGGAGTTAAAACCACAGTTTTTAAGTATGTTCTGATGTAAAATTTAGTGTGTTTGACAGCCGGAGATGTAGTTGTAAACAACTAGTGTCTTATCCATCTTATATCTTTAGTTAGAGGTTGACCATGTGGTTGGTCATCTCTAATGTCATAAGAAAGATTCCAAACCCTTTTATACCTTATTTACGACTCTTATCTCTATGAATCATGCGAAACAAATTGACTTGGAAAGGGTAGTAGGAAGTTAAATTTTTAGTTTTGGTCGAAAACCGTCATGGTTTTGAAATGAACTAGTAGAGTGGGAAAACCCGCATTTGAGACTAGATTACGTTGCATGCGATGGTTCTAGTATCGTTTGATTTTGTAGACCTTATGAGTCTAAAACCCTTAAATTATGGGATAACGGGAAGTTGTTTTAGATACTTGAGTATGTTGTACAAACATGGGAACCGAGTAAACAAGTATGAAACCACTTAGGAGTGGGTGTTAGTAAACAATGTTTAATACGAATATGGGAGTTTGAAACTATAAACTTGGGATAGAGTAAATGTTGCGCCATGCGCTATTGAAGGAGAAAATCCTAAAACCTTGAGGTCATCGAGGTCGACATTTGTTTAAACTTTACAAATAGGAAATTGTAGGATTTCGATCAATTCAAGTCGAGTAGGGTGAGTGAATTAAGTACATGCGTTCTTGGAACGCTATTTAAAAACAAATCCTTTGGCCAAGGTGGTGTACTATTCTCAAGTGCATCAAATGTTCACTATGACTGGATGGCGTTTCTTGTGGAGTGTCGTGCATGACTAGAGGGTATCTAGGGATTTGCACGATAACAAGACACGTAAGTTACAACACCAGAGCTCAGATGGCAAACACCAATGGTTATCCTAAGTCTATCCTCTTGAGTAGGGTAGGGCCACTTCCGGTTAGGAAGGAGTGCGGGAGACCGACAGTCTGTTGTTGGAGGTTAAGCTCCTTGAAGATACTTTCTCTTCCAAATACTGAGGATTGCCGAGTCTTGAATGTGATGGGTTGACAATCGAGATGCATGTTAATGGTATGTTTCCAATATTTTATTTGTTTCAAGGAAATTTCAAATTGTTAGAAAATAAAATGCTTATTGTATATCATTTCTTTCAGTTTTATGAAAAATGAAATCATGTTATGTTAAAGTGAAAAATGTTATACTTGGTAATAGATAAGTTTCTTTTGTATTTGATTACTTAGTAAAAAAAAATTTACCTTTGTGAAACCCTAGTTTTCTTGTCAATTCGGATATGGATGTTACAATAGCTCTAGTTCATGCCGCGTACATAAAATCTGAACTCATTGTTACAAATATCACATAATAAGCATCATTTTTTTACCCAGTTTTAATAATAGAAACAAAACTCATTTATCATGGTATTACCTTATACATCTATGAATCCAAAATAAAGTCCATCCCTATACTTGGAAAATTTTCATAATTCTAGCAAATAATTAAGTCAAAACATCTTTGCATTATATATTAGTACTTTTATTCAAAAATAATAAAAAATTTCATTGTAGTACTAAATTTTTATTGAAAACATCTTCAATATAAAAAAAATTATGTGGATACAGATTAAAGTATGAATGATGAAGAGCAAGGACCAAAATGGATATAAAGAGGGCTAGAATTGTAACTTATTCAAGTTTTTAATCAAAAGATATTTTTACAACCTAAATTAATAATGGATACATAATTAATAATGATGTTTGGTCTATAAACCACTTGGGTCTAGACTTTTAGACATGTTTAATCCTCACACGTGGAATTTAAAATTAAAAAAAAAGATAATAATACAGTTGATTTCAAGGTGCAGCAAGGTCATTTATAGATTTAACATTGGTGAACGTGAGAACAAAGTTAAACATGGTGTGTATGCACATCTAGGTTTGGACTTGAAAGACATTGACCATAGACATGAAACTCTTGGTTTGCTAGAATACCTAGGGATATTGGGGTTTGTTAAACACTCTAGATGCCAACACTTCATATTATAAATGTGAGACTCTTGATAGATGGAATTTTATACAACTTCAAGTCCACAAGATAACATAAGACACATTGAACACTAGACTTTAGTTTCTTAACTTACATACATAAGAATTAGATTAATCATGACATATTTACATTCTCAGGTCTAGGAATATGACATGAGATTAAATTATAGACACGAGAGTCCAAGTGAGTAGACAATATAAAAACTTTGAGCCCAAGTTGAGTTGATGTCAATGTTTAATACGAAAGTTGATTTTACCTAGATTTGTTTAAATTTTTCAACTAACCACTAAACCACTAGACAAGACTAAGAAAAGAAAAGTGTTTTTGTTTTTTGATTATTTTTCTAGCTTATTGTTTTGCTTTTGATACTCCTTTTCTTTTTGCTCTCTTCTTTTTTATGTGTTTGTGTTTGTGTGTGCTTTGACATTTTTGGATGAGAGAACCCCTAGGCCTAGCCTCACACTACTAGGAGGAAGTGAGGGCTCATCGTTGAAGGCTAGGCAAGGAGTGTAAGGGGCTAAATACAACCAAATGGGTAACTACCCACTTTTAAAATGTCCCCCTTCATTAGGGATAATTATGAAGACATGTAGTTAGCTTCTAGGTAATACTATGGGCTTGGCTACTTGATGGGAGTGGCATTAATAAGTGATATTAGCTAGGGCTAGGACCAATATAATGCTCAAAATCTACTTATTCAATCTTCCTAGGAGATGTAGGAATGATGGGTACCTGATAATAGGGAATTCCATGACCTAGCATAGTCAAACAATGCATTAGAAACCTATAGCTCCTACTAGGACAAAAATTAGACAAGAGCAATCATAGGACATAAACGATGAAATGAACATAATGCAAAGTAAGTGAAAACTTGTGTAATAGTATTTAAGGTGGAATGCATGAAGTTTCACCAAAATTTTCACCCTCTATTGTGTATAAGTGGAAAGTAGTATTCCCCAAGTATTCTTTGACTAAGTATGGGCCAATCTAGTTAGGCATGAATTGCCATCCTTCATCAACTCTTTGTTGATCAAACTATCAATCCTTAGTACAAGGTCTCCTACTCTGATAGATTAAGGAGACATCTTTTTGTTATACTATTGACTTGAAACCAAAGAAGATCCCAGCACCAAATCCTATCTTAACCTTAAAAAGACCCTTTGGTGAAATGACATCTAGTAGGCAATCCCTTCATTAAATACATGTTCTTTCAAGTTTTTGGCATTTTGTGTAGTTTTTTTATATACTTTTAATACTCGGCATATTGTAAGAATGTGTGTAGTTCTTGTGGAGTCTAGGGTTCTAATAGTTGGGCTATTTATGTAGTAGTCTTTATAGAAATGACAACTATTCCTTTAGAGCTTTCCCCTTCTTGGAACGTGTAAGTCTCTTGATCTTTCACTACCTTCTTAGATTCATCTTCCTTTCTAATGAGAATGGTTTATGGGGTGGGTTCAAGGATCACTATTTTATTTGTAGGCAGTTCATCATTGATTGGTATCCTCATCCTCTTCTTGGTTAAATCATTTTTTACCATTTCAAATGGTTTTGGGTCTCCCTTTATTGCATATATCTTTCCTAGGTAGAGGAATATGATGTCCTAGAACAAAGTGGAAGGCATGACCATCATGTGTATCCAAGGTCATCCTAACAATAAGTTATAGCCTATATCTTTGTTAATAACATAAAACATTGTGGGAATCATTTTTGGGCCAAGGGTGACTAGAAGAATTGTAAATGAGTATATTTTTATTTACTTGGATGACATTATTGTATACTTCAAGATACCCAAAGATCATCTTTACCAACTTTGGAAAAGTATTTGAACATTGTCATGAGTTTGGCATTTGCATCAACTTGAGGAAATGCATCGTCGTTATCTTTGAAGGTAAGCTTCTAGGACACATTGTTTTTGAATACGGTCTAGCAATAGACTATGACTATGTGAAGGCTATTAGTAACCTATCTCTACCTCACATGAAGAAAAATCTTCCATCTTTCCTCAAAAAGATTAAATTTTTCAAAAAAAATATTTCTAACTTTATCGAGCTTGTAAGGTCAATCAAGTTACTAGTAAAGAAAGACGCAGGCTTCCAATGGATGCAAGAAGCTAAGGAGTCATTTCAGCTAGCCATTGTGGAAGCCCCAATCCTAATTTCTTTAAAAAATTCATCTTATATTCCTTTGCTTGAGACCATAGCATAACAACCATCCTAATTCAAAAGAATGTGAATGACGATGAGCATCCAATAGCATTCATGAGCACTAACCTTGAGCACTGATCTCAAAGACTATGAAGGGAGATACACTTTTCTTGAAAAACAAGCATATGCCCTCATGAAGCCTTTGAAGTATTTATGACATCATGTCTCCCATAATAAAGTGTAAGCAATCATAATCCATCTTACTATTCAAAAAAAAATTCTCCATAGGGAGATGTTGAATCACTAAATAATGGAACATGACATCCCAATCCACCTAACCAAGCTAGTGTGAGGTCGTGGGTTTTGCCAACACCTTGTACAGGATCTAGTTTCATTGGATTCCTCTGAAAATGATGACCATGAGGTACTAGTGATACAAGTGTAACCATCCAAAGCCCTAGCTATGGTGGAGAAATACTATAGTTTTAAAATCTAGTGATACATGTTGAAATGAGACTTGTCCCATCAAATTCTGATAGGAAATAGAGATGGAACTTCCACCTTTCTTCTGTTAGCTACTAACTCAAAGGCATCATATTCTAGTGGACCCTCGATGGAGTCCTGTTAAGATGTGTTATACCCAAGAAAATCAATAGACTTGTTATGAATTTCACAAAAGTCTTCCCAATTGAAACTATTCAACCAAAAGTATAGTTGCAAACATTATAAGCTAACTACTTCTAGTCCACCATGTTTTACAATGCACATAAGTTGGTCAAGCATGTAAACCCTGCAAGTTGTTCACTAGGAGAAAGAAGAATGCTCCCTTTCTATTGAAACCTATCCCAATGGACACCATTTCCAACAATGGGAGCTCGACTTCATTGGTGTGATAAATCCTTCCCCTAGCGATGGACATAAGTGGTTTTCCTTATGGGTCGACTGCATCATAGAGAAGAGCTCTATAAGCACTTTACCTTATGCACTAGTCGACAACTGAAAGGAAGCAAGGTACGCGGAACACACTTCCTACGCTAATCTAATGAGGGAAGTAGAGTGCAAATTCAAATTAACCTTTCCAGTTACAACATTATTAACACAATAACAGAGATATTGCAGCAATACACATACAAACAGAAAGTAGACAGAAGAGAGAGAGAGATAAGATATACGTGGGGAAAACCCTTACGGGTGAAAAACTCCACACTTCAAAATACAGCTCAAATGTGTTACAGTAAACAATAATAGATTACAATATAGTTCTAGAGCCAATGCTCTTTCAGGAGTCTTCGAATGTCGAATCTGGAGATATTCTGGCAGCATAACAGTACTTGTACAAAAATTGTATATCTCCCATCCAAGCACCTGTTTTTATAGAGTTTACAAAGCAAATATGGAACCTTCTAGAGATGGGCATCCATCTTGGACTCATGTCCCAAAACCCATGCCTAAGGACACTTGTCCAACATCCCATCCCAATGTGGGCGCCTTGTCCCAAGATAGGCTATGACAGATGCTCTTACGCACCTTACAGTTGTCATAGAATCTATCATAACTGACAGCACTTACAGCTGTAAGAGAATATGTCATACACTGACTAAAAATATCATATTCCTCTTATAACATGTCATAACCTCCCTTGACCGCCCAAAGATGCCTTTCTCTCGTGCAAAGATGCTCACTGACACTTGTCATTAAATAAAAGTCATTTGAGGTTTCGGGGGCGTTGCCTCCGAGCCCCCACGAGGGCGCTGCCCCTCGACCCCGCCCTGTACCACGACAAGGAGAGTGCCAGGGGTGTTGCCCTTAGAACCCCGCAAGGGGCTACGCCCCTTGACCTTGTCTTGGGGGCGTTACCCCCAAACCCCCATTAATTATTCAAGGGGGAAACCGTGGCTGCCAAAGTCGCCAAAATTTATCCTGCTGCATGTACACAAGGTGCCAACTATGCCAACTCAACATGGGACAAATAAATACAACATTAGGAATTTGCAAAGATTGAGACACCTTAATTCCCAACAACAACATGGAGGGTAGATTGCCTATTCATACTAAACTCTGTGCTCTAAAGTTATTGAGAGTAGAAGTTATAGAAGCTTCCGCCATGGAAGTTAGACTTGTAAAGCTCCTTTGCAAGAGGAAAGAAAGAAAGAAAGTGGTTGATTAGTTTGAGAAACATCAACAAACCATAAAATATGGTTTAACTGGCATGCTACTCTACAAAGCTTTGCAGTTGGTGATTGTCATAAAGTGGGATGAAAATTGAGCCAAGCTAAGTTTTCATTCCAAGTTTGAACTACTATAGAGTAGCCCTTACCAAATCACCACATCTCTTGAAGGTGATGCATTTAAGCTCTCTAACCTATCTAGGTTTACTTTTCCAACAAGCAAAAAACATTCCAACAACTTCAAACAGAAACATCCAAAAACAACAAAAATGCAATATCACTTTTAATGATAAAACTTGCAATTTAACATGCTCAAGAATCCAATTAGATTTAGCGAGAGAGTTGCAAGAAAAAAGTCTTCCATGTCCTCATTACTCTCTTACCAATTAATCACAATTATATTGGGTACAAGAATTCCTCTCCAGCCTGGACCCACACCACATGTTCATCTTTTGTTACCTTGCTCTCTGGTTTACAAAATCAGCCCGACCATCCACTCATTCATCCACAAAGACCTCTACTTCATCTTCTTTTGTCTCGACCTCAGTCATAAACATCTCAATGTCTCAACCTCGGTCATAAACATCCCAATCATCCATCCATGTAAAGTACTCATTCCATCACAAAAGTTATTGAAGTAAATAATCCACTTAATTACATCAACTCAAGGGAAAAAGATAAATCTCATAAACATTAATCAATAAAGTCATTAAATCTTACAAATCACGTGCTTAATCTAGGTGTTAGCACTATAAAAGAATATACAATATCCATTGGCTTTCATGCCATAAATCATCCAATGATAAGTACAAGGTACAATAATCGTGTACAATATAAGAATAATAAATCAAATCAAAACTCTCTAGTCGCCACGAACCCACATGGTCCTCTTGCAAGCTGAGAGACGAGAACATGTCTCATGCGCTTTTCCGCCCAACTATAAAGCAATTACACTTCGCTGGATCCCTTCATAATATGAAGGAAACCCAACCCTGCACGAAACGTCTAGCAACCTTGAAACAACTGGTATGAGTGAACACCCGATGCAACCTGGAGTCTAATGCAAATGTAAATGATGATGTGCAAATGTCTCACAACATGACGTGGCATATATATATAAAGTTTTGATAGACAAATATTCATCTCATTTCAATGAATTTCTAGCTTGGCCAAGCATATAAAATAGTTTAAGGTCAAATCCCAAAAAGAGGAAAAGTCATCTCTGATATTCCACATTCAGCATCCTAACTTAGAAAGTAACCCCAAACACACATATACAAGATAATCTACTTTCCTTTCAAACAAAAAGCAACCCATGTTTGCCTAAAATCCATTTCTAATCCCTTTCTTTTGCATAATTCAAAAAACACACTTTCAAGCAAGAAATAAATAGGAACATCATTCATTCATTTAAACAGAAAATATATATAGGTTTTATAAATTGGTTATATTCCTAACCTATATTTCATTCTTTTCAATATTTTGAAGAAACTAATGTTAACTACTTTCTACCCGTAAAAAGCAATTAATTGCAACAAGGGTTTAAATAACAGAACATGTTTGCGACAGAAACAAATAAGAAGTCTGTTACATGAATAATAGATTGCGACAATAACGCAAATAAGCTGCAACAAGGATAAAGTAAAAAGTAGCTATAGAAACGTAAAATTTAATCTGCTTAATAAAAACTGTCTAGGATGCTACAGGAAGAGCGATTTATCTCTAGGGTAAAAATAAGTCTACTTCGAACAAAGGTAAAAATACAACAATGATAGGAATTCAACAAACAGTTACAAGAACAGAACTGTAGCAATTTATCTCTAGGGCAAAAATAAGTATACTTTGAACAAAGGCAAAAATACAATAGTGAAAGGAATTCAACAAAACAGAAGAAGCTACGACAATGATAAGGAAAACGACGAAAGGAATCTTTATCTAACTGCTATAGGGAATAAAATAACCAACAGTGACATAACAATTAACAGCTTCACGATTTTCACAATGGAACTTTGATAGAAACTCCTTACAACGATAGTAAAAATAACCAAGCAGTGACATAATAAAATAACTATTGTGCCAAGAACTATTTATAGCTATGGAAAGATGAAGAATTACCACCCAAAAGAGGGGTCGTCTGTGATAGGGACTTAAGTCAGCCAACTAGTTTTTAAACAAGTCGTTACCAACAACCAAAACGAACAAATCAGGCCGACAACAACAAGATGCAAGTCGCTAGAATCACGGTAAAGAAAACGTACATACATATTGATATTATTTATACGTAGGCCACATAATATGAAAAGATTGTGCAAGTCACATCCATTATCAAGCCAATTGGAAACTATTTAGGCCATCAACAAACTAAAGGCCAAATTAACTCAAATCAAAAAGGTATAGAGGCGGCGGTCTTTAAGCAAGTACAAAGGGATAATATCAGTCAAGCTAACCATAAACATCGATCAAAGGAAAAATCAGGCTGATGCCAAACAGAAAAGAAAAGTTGATCCACAAGTAAAACATAGAGGAAAGAAACAGTAGGCAACGGGAGAATAATTCAAGGCACAAGCGGCGGTCATAAACATGCCAACTAAGATAGTATACAGATCATAAATTCGATAAGGTGCAGGCCAATATTTAAACGTGGTTTAATAGTATACTCAACCTTAAACCTCTGTCACTAGTTGCAAAACTCCTTCGCTCCAATAATTGTGATCTCTCTTCTTTCTGACACTGAAACAATGGTGGTGTTTTCCCTCTTTCTGTTCTCTGTTTTAATGCATCAATCCTCTCCTTAAAATGGCATTTGTAAACTTAGATTGAAGCTCCTTTTGATAACTACAAGTTCACTTTAGTTTTGCATGTGTTTGGCATTCAAAAGCCTCCAATTTTTTATTGAAATATTAAACTCTGTCGCTCCCCAGTTTTGCATGACAAAATCTTTTTCTTTTCTTTTATTTAGATATCTAATTATAATATTTAATACAATTTATCATATTTATTTTTACTCTTCTATAGTTTAAAATACACAATTCCATTAAATATAATTCGAAGGGACATAATATTTGCATGACTAATTTATGCATTCGAATAGACTTACTGACTCATTTACTATATGACATGAAACTATGTGAGTGTGTGTGTGCATCATTTACTATATGACATGAAACTATGTGAATGTGTGTGTGCATCATTTACTATATGACATGAAACTATGTGAGTGTGTGTGTGCATCATTTACTATATGACATGAAACTATGTGAATGTGTGTGTGCATCATTTACTATATGACATGAAACTATGTGAGTGTGTGTGTGCATCAGGTTTATCTATCCCCTGCATTCAGTCGCACTCATCAATAATAGTACCAATAATATACAATTATTAAATCAACTTTCCTAATCACGCATTGATAATTTTACAATATTTACTTTAATCACGCATTGATAATTTTATTTAATCACGCATTGATAATTTTACAATATGTGGAATCACACATAGTAAAACTTAGTAAATGTCCAATAATCTAAATTAATAATATAATCCATAAAACGAGATGTGACAATCCACACAAGCAAACCCAATTTTTGTGCTTATGAAGCCAGAATTTACACACAAATATGCCACTTGTAAACTGCTTATTGCATTTAGGATACCCTAATCAAAGCAGACCCAAAACATAAGGGAAAAGGGCATGGGTATGCGATTTTCACCTTTACAAAATATGATGTTGTCTCATAATTATTGTGAATGTGAGTTGATCTTGTCTAACAATTCTTGTCAACATGAAAGATGTTTCAAAGAGAAACTGTGTGAATGTGACAATATGATGAAGGATAATGTAAAATCAAGCTGTGTTATTTAGCAATTTTAAGATCAGCTCCCTCGCTAAGCCTTCCACAGCATTTTTCTTGTTTCTTATAGTTCAATATTTCTCTGTCAAAGGCTAGTTCTAAGGCTTATATTACATATAATAAGATGTTTCTCTTCATTTGAACATTTCTGAACTCCATGATTATATACTATTTTCTCAATCACACGCATTATAAATTGAACTTTATATTGTATTGAAAAGTCCAACTCCACATGCTACAAAATTTCATAATACATAGAAACAAACACCTCATGGTCTCAAAATCATGGATTCCACACTTCCATCGGTTATGCCTTTTTATAAATCACATGAGATCAAAATTTATCATCAATATAGGCACATATGAGTTTGTTAAATAAATTTCTAAGACTACTCATAACAAGACTAATTATGACACCCATATTTAAAACGGCCTTTTTTTTAACTGAATGCCAAACCATAACCACGCTATAAATCTTGTTAGGAAGGTGCCAAAGATAATATACACTAAATCAGGTATCTAGTAATTTGATCTGTTCTAGGATTTGCCAACTAAACTAAAACTGCTTCCCAATAAAATCTTCCCCGTGTTGTAAAAGGAAATATAAGACCAAAAGACCCCTGATGTTGTACATTATGACTTACAGTGTGGTCATACTTAGACCTCAATTCTTATGTCCCACAGGTACATATCTTTGTCTGGAACTCTCAATGTGAAAGTAACCAAACCGGATTCATCTTGATAGCTGAATTCTGTTTCTGTAAAATCCACAACAATTGTTTTTGGCTTCACGGAACAAAAGAATCCAAAAACACCACATCCTCGGACCTTCAAACTCACTGTTGTAGTAGTAGGATCAGACACATATGCACTAATGGCACCTCCAGAGTTGAACATTTTGATCAGCCCAATAGGAGCAAAAGTGATGCCATTGGCTAACTCCTGCAGTCAGTCAAATAAGCAAGCTTCAGTTGAAAATATCAAACTTGATAGAATGTTGCAATTAAATATCAATGTTTAGAAGTTTATATGGTGTTTTTGATATTAACTACAGATAGCAAAGCCTTGAGTGAACTGGGTTAAAACCTTACGTCTTGGCTTGCTCTCTGCTCTTACCATTCCTTTACCGCTCCGTAAAGGCAGACAAATATACTTTGGCAGAACATATTGTACTAGTGGTCTTACAGATGAGGTCAATAAATGTCAAAATGGAAGATGTAAGAAACAGCATTTAGGATGCCAAAAACAAAATGATACCCCACCATTACTCCCAAGACAAGCACCTGAACTCTTAAAAACTCAGAATGCACATGTTGAGAAAATGTGCCCTGTTTACCGAGAAGACATGACGGAAAACAATTGTTATCTAAAAAGAAACCGTACTAAAACTTATATGCAGTGCCCTCCTGCTAAACTTACACTCACAATACATGCAGTGAACTTCTGCTAGAACTTACAACATATGCAGTGCCTTGTTTCCTACCAGATCATGGTAGAGAAAATCTGTATACAAATCTATTTACAATCAAGAGAGAAACCATAGGGGAGACCTCATGATAAAGACAAATCAAAATTCTCAATAGATTGCCCAACAGGAATTCTTAACAGATATTTTCACTCCATGGAAGCGGAAACACTCCAATATAAATAATTTCCCAATTGCAAAAAGGTTCAACCTTTACATGATGCAGTGTAAACTCGCCCTTAATCAAGAAAGGTACAAAAAAACATATGCAGACTTACTACTATTTTATTTTATATTTATTACCCTTTTTAAAATAAATGCAGTAAAGTAGGTATCAATGGATAACATAAGATGACAAACAAACCTTAACAGGAACCACAGCAAAAACTTCATACTCTCGGGATTCAAGACTAATTGGCAAAGCAGCCCCTCTGGGAAGGCGAACAAGCTCCCCTACAACACATCAATAATGTATATTTAAGCTTGATATAAGACCTAACAGAAATATAACAAATTAAGGCAAAAGTGTTGAATTTTTTCAAATGCATATCCTACCTCCTTTGTAGGAATATATGACAGATTCGCCATTCCAATTTTCATCTGCAATCTTTGGCAAATAATCCACATCCTTTGGACGAATGCTAGATGTAATAGTCTTGGGGTCAGAGTCATGAATCAAATTCTTTTTGTCAACCCTACACCACCCAGCACCTTGACAATTGAAGACACCAAGAACTCCAGTGTGCTTGTTCAAATTCCAAATTTTAAGTAAGCTGCAAGGAAAACACATGCACAAGAAGTAGAGCACATTAAATCTGAATGTCCTAAAGAAGATTCAAACTATGATTACTCAGAGGCGCCTAATCACAAAATCATACCACAAGAACAGATTGACCAAGTCTATCAACTTCTGGTACATGGTTAGACCAAAAAAAAAAAAAAAAAAAACTCTAAAAAGAAAAAAATCAAATTCATGCTCACTTCTTCCCATCACGGGCTGGATCAGAAAACAAACAGTCTTTTGTAGGCCTTCCCGGAAGCTGTGCTCGCAATACTGATCCGTCTGGAAGAACAAGTTTCTTTAACAAATCAAAGTCATGGTGGCCAGGCTTATCACTGTCAATGGCAATCCAAGATGGGGAGAAATCAAATTAGCAAAACAGTTAAATAAAATTGTATATAAACAGAGGAGATGACCAAAGCATACAAGAAGTAATCTTATTTGACATCCTATATCCTAGCAATGTCCCTCGGGTTACATGGACCGTGTCGATTAAATTTCTTATCCCATGTGTTCATTAAGGACAATCAATAAGTTACCTAACATATATTGAGCATCCCCCAATAGCTCGTGCAGCAGCATGGTATTCAGCCATTGGATGAAGACTCTGTCAATTAAAATTTGCCATAAGCTACTTTGCCTTCCTTTGAAGCATAAGATGAGAGTTTAATGTATTAAAAGTAAAAATCCCATAGCTTACTTACATGAAACATGTCCCAATCTGGCTGCATAAATTCTCCCAAGAAAACACTGTTGTAAGTAACAGAGGCAATATGAATGGTATGTGATGCAGGATCCCTTGGCCAGAAGTCATCAGATGCTCGTATAACTGCTGTTTGCTTTGAGCTATAAAATCAACATAAATAATCAGATACAAATTGATATAGAAGTTCAAAATGATTCAAGAATCTTCCTCACTAATTTTGCCCAAGCAAAAATATATTCATATTCTATTGAATTACCTGTAAAGGCCATCAGTGTTGTGACTCATACAAGCAATGATGCCATTATCAGGGAAATTACGAGCAATGGAAGCCTCTAATGCTTGATGGTATTGACTTGCTAACTTTACACGACCACCATGGCCTGCACCTAATGTCTCGATAATATTTTGGACATCTACTTTGACACCATTAATGCCAGCATTTGCTAGATATGAGTGAAGATCATTATAAAACTGGAAGACGTTTTTCGGATTAACTAAACCCAATCCATTCGTTTGTATGATGTCTAAGGCATCATCAGGCTGGTTCTGACTAACCCCATAAGATTGAATAGGGAAGGACAACTTTGGATTGTAATGCTCCATCCCAGCAACATCATGCTTAACTCCTCCCCAATAACCAGTAATAGCGTGCCAAACATAAACATACCTGGCCAATTAAGACTAACATAAGATGTATGTATAGATTCATGTATCCACCATTTGAATTCACAGTGTCCACATGGATAGGTACAGAATCAACAAGGCATAACTACTAAAACCAAGGCAAAATGCTTACTTCAAGTTGTGATCCTTTTTTGCTTTTGAAACAATGTGTTGAAGGCCCAAAGCAGGATCTTCTTGTCTTTCACCCATCTTTCCATCCTTTTGGAACTTATAATTTTCCTTGATATTTGTCAGACGATTCGCAAAACTGAATCAATAGAAAACAGAATCCTTAGATTTCAATCAATATACACCTTCAAGATTTTAAAAAAATGGTGATACCTACTTCGCTGAATGTACAACTTCATTAGGCTTGGCATTCCGGTCCATATCAACTGATTGCCAACCATCATCAATAAGCAGAAACCTTGGAGGTGTGCCCCCTTTCTCTAGGCTGTCATGACAACATAACAATTATCAATCTATAAACAAGGGAATTTGGAAGGGCTAATGTATAATGATAATCATTGACAATGAATTATTATTGCACAGAATAACCTGAGAATTAAATAATACTTTAGAAAATGAAAAAGAAATGTGGAGCATGCTAGGTTTTACAGACAATGTACCTTTCCAAGCCTTGTTTTACGCCCTCAGCTGTGACGTCTGTATAAAATGCATCCCACGTACACCAACCAAACCAGTTTAGCATGTCAGGCAACTGCAAGACATACATATCGAGGATAGAATTACAGAGAAGAAAAGATGAATGAAATAACAGAGTAACAAAAAACACACAAATATACTTTATTATCGATTAAAAATCTGTAAGCTATGAATTCACTCACAAAAAACTGAAACATTCAGGTATCATTCTGAAAGAACCCAAGAATTCAAAATTACCCTTTTTCTCTCACGATGAGAAAAAGTTTGTAAATGTCTCTCCACAGCCCTGCAGTATACATAATTGATGTAATTTTGTCATCTTGATATAAAATACAAGACATAAAGAAATAGAAGAAATAAAAGATATAATGAGAGCATTTACTTTACTGCACTTGTAATCACTTCATATGGATCAGTTCCAGCCCCAATAAAAACTGAATGAACTCCATGGGTTGTTTCAACAGAAGGATCTCCTGAAATTTTTGAAGTTATGTTTGAAATCAATACAAATAAAAATCTAGAAAACAATGGCTGCAAGTGCTGCATTTAAGATTTTTTTCTTTTTTCTAAACTTATGATATTTACCACTTTCCAAAGAGAATTCGAGTTCATTGTTCTCGTTTCCTTGCAAAACTGCTCTGAAAGCTCCTTCCAAAAGTGGCAAGAAAACAACATAGATGGTATCCATGCTCAATGGTGATCCCTCATTACCCTCAACTATCAAAAATTGAGTCTCAAAAGGAATGTCTTTCCCACATGTGCCCATTCTCTGTGTCATCCACCACATCTTGAACCGGAACAAACCCATAAAACGAAGGCCTCTGCAAATGTACACATAACAATACATTCCTTATATTCATCTTAAATGAAATGATTTTAGACAATAAAGAAATGTTCCCAAAATAACAGCTATTCTCAAAATTGTAGTTAAAAGTTAAAGTCCATACTGTTGGGAAGAAAACACCACAAATTTTCTGATTTTTTATATTGTCAAAAGTTTTTATCTCAATCTCACATCTAACAAGTTTATGCCCCGTGCAATCCTACAAAGTAACAATGAGTTACTTCATTTTTTTGTATCATCTACATCTCACAGTAAAAGACTTGAACCATTATAAAACTTTATAGCATAAATGAGAGAAATAGTTGAGCAGGGCATTGACAAATATGAGAATCTCCCTGATCAAACATAGTGACATTCCCAAAATATAAATTTTTTAATAACTTAATTGGAAAACCTGAATCTCTCAAATTTGTAAACTCGATACAATTAATATAAACTAATATTTGAGATAAGGAAAATTTATGGCATTGCTATGCTATCATATCTAAATTCAGAATAACAGCACACTGGTGGATTAATCCTTTTTTAGTCCCGAAAGAACAAAATAAATAAAATAAAAGAGCTTAAACTTCCACAGTTCATTATTTTCTGGAGAAATGTTTTCTGGATTGAAACTATTAATAAAAGACCATGAGATCATCAAAGTTTTGAGTCGCACTTGATGATCCATCTTTATGGGGAATCATACTTGGTAATCCATATCAGGATTATGCATAATGGATCGTTGCTTCTTTATGGGGGGTCATACTTGGTAATCCATGAACGGGATCACGCATTATGAATTGTTGCATTCAGCTACAACTATGTGAAAATGAGATTTTAAACCATGGCAAAGCCCATTATCACAAAATCAGCAAAACACCATTGGAATGGATGGTGAAGGGAATGCTTCAGTGTCTACGGCAACAAGCAAAATAAAAAGTAAGATAAAATTTATAGTACTCTCCAGACAAGTCAAAAAATTAAAAATTAAAAATTTGAGGACCCAAAAGAGGCGTTCAAACCTGGACTTATATGGTTATAATATATGTGCTTGTAAAAATTGAAACTTTTTTAGAATATTACCAGTTTAGGAAGAAAAAATCATTTCCATCTCACAAAAAGAGGACAAAACATTTCTTCATCATAAACATTAAAACAGACCCATGGCTGAACCCAGATTTTGTTATAAAACACCACTCTCAGGAAACAACCAACACTTATAACAGTGAAAAGTTGGTAGAAAGCAAACTATTCCATGAAATAACAAGCAGAACATAAATGAATCCTTAAACACTGAAATTAACACTACACTGCAACCCCTAGAACAATTTTCCTCATATCATGATTATCCAAAATCTTTGACAAAATTTCAAACCACTGGTATTCAGTAAAATATAAGGCCCCTGTATATAAACGAGTTAATCTGAATAATTGGTTTTATACTAGGCCATTGCATGGGTGTCAAGCTCCCAAAAAGCCTCTAATTTTTTTTTTTGAAATAAGGCATTGGCTAGTACATTATCTCCAACAAAAATTCAAAATCTATTAACACCATCACTATAGCCAGCAAAATAAACTAGCATTTACAAGTTAGATTTTTGAAATTATTTGCACAAGTTCTCATTTTAGAAACATATTTATGAAAATCATTTGTTCTATCCAGTTTACTTTACCGACATTACAGGTCCTACTTCTAGACCCCTCTACATAAACAAATTGAATCTTAGGGTATATACTCTGCGTATCATTGCCTTTTTACAAATTACTGAACTTCCTACTCCCAACCCAAAAATAAAATAGAAAAAAGACACCTTGCAAAGTAGGCTACCAGGCATAAGATCAATGAGCAAAGATTTAAGAGCCACAGATTGTAGCTCATGGCTATAGGATTTTGGGGAAAATAATGATGTGAAGCAGGTTCTAAGAAAACCCATCTCTCCTACGCCTAGGGGAGTTGAAGACGTGCAGAAATGAATTGGCATTGTCTGTCAAAAGTAAGTACAAGATAACGGTAAATCCAGGGAGTGTCATCCTAGAAGAGTTAGCACCATCACAATGGCCAGCAGAGTAAGCTGACATTTCATAGTCACCTGGAGACGTGGAGGTAAAGCTATAGGTAAGGGGATGATAAGGTCATCTTAAATCAGAACGCCGGAGTAGGTAAATAAAGGTAGGGCTGCATTATATATATACAGTCACCAAAAGATGTGCCAAAAGATGTGGGTATGGGCCCATGGGAATAGGGTCCTCATCTCTATCCTGGAGTTTTCTGGTGACTACGCAACATTTATTTGCCAGCTCTCTGAATCATGGCATTTTTACAGGAACCAGGGAACCTCTCCTCCTCCTCCCCCCATCCAAAAAAAAAAACCTGCAAACTAGACTAGCCAGCATAAGATCAAAGAGCACCCAATGCTAAAAGGAATTAAAAACCACTAGTATTTCTTAAATGATCAAGATGTTACGTTCTCCCTACTCGGCTACTATGGGATTTGATGTTCAGTCAAGAATTGCCATTGCTATTCGAAACCAAATCCATGATAAAAGCTTATCCCTGGCAATCTTTCTGGACCAATCTCAACAACAATATCTCATGTGATGCATTATCCACCATTTTGAACGACCATAGTGAAGCCATGGTGATGCTCTGCAATCCAGACTATAGTTCCATAATATAGTACGAAATAAAAATGTTTATACAATAACTGGTATTTTCAAAACAGTTATCTTAATGGTCAAATGGGATGAGCACAAATGATAAATGATCAGGGCTTTCATAGCAGTCAAAGTCTCTGAAGAAAATGGCTCATGTGTCATGTAAATCTGTTGTTCTGTTGCCTGTGCATTTCTTTAGATAAAAACTATCAACCCTCAATCAAAGTATCCCTCATGCCTAACTAGAATTAAAACCAAATAATGCTTTTCTTTTCTTGTGAAACCCATAATTTAAGTACCCATTTTTATAACAATCTTGAAACTAAAAAGTGTTCATCAACCAAAACAATTCACAGATCAATGGATTGACCATTGGCCATGTCAACTACAAAACAAATCTTACAAATATCATTCATGTGAATTGAATGAATGAATTTTAATAACGAGGCCAAAACAGCCTAAGGGACTAAGAGCGGCAGTCTTAAGACACTTTCAAACTCTTTTCCATGTCGAGTCTTCTACTAATTGCATATTTAACAAACTAATGACAAAGAAAACTTACTCGAGCTGGCCAATGGGGAAAACATGGTGGCTCTTGCTGATGTCTGATGTGGCACCCAAGAAGGCACCATTCACCATCCCAACCCCTGATGCAGGGGTCACCGTTATATTCTCATGAACATTAGATAGTATGCATTCTCCCATTACCATTAAATTTCCATCCACGACAGAAATACCAGGAGTCACCGTCATCTTGACAGAAAACTAAAAAAACAGACCCAAAAGAAAGGCAAACAAAACTTTTAGTAGATTAGCATACACAGAGACCACCTCCTCACAAACACAGAAAAGTTCTCTGTTAGTTTAACTAAATGTATCGCTGGCGCCTTGCAGAGCAAAATATACATATATGCAAGACCAATTTGGCCTTTGCTCAGGCAGGTAATATTTATAGAATGAAGAGATAGAAAGAGAGCATGAAACTAAAAACTGATTCACGTCACGTGAAAAAGAATCTGCAATCTAAATAAGACAACTGGACTGACGCAATAGGAAAGAAAGAAACCTTTCCCCAACCACAGTTAAGGAGGCTCGGATTTTTAATGGTACGAAATCGGTGGATGGGTTTAAGTGCGGTTAAGAAGGTGTTTTGAGAGGAGGAAATTCGTTTTGGTTTGTTGAAAGGAGTGTAACGCACGTGAGCAGTATTTTAACCAATAGAGGTCGTTGATTTCACAAATAGAGGTGTTGTAAGGTTGGTGGGAGTGGGACCCACAACTACAAGTACAGACCTAGGTTTGGGGAATTTTGTGTCTCTTGTGTTTGTTTTAATGGATTGGAATGGAATGAAATATTTTTTTATAGTTTATAATGTCTGTGAACTAGTTTAAAGGTGGTTTATAGTTGTTCTTAAATGTGTTTCAATGAGGTGTACATAACCTAACTCTTGTAGGGTTTGAATTTGTGACCTCTCTTTCAAGAGTACAATTTTTTCACCAACAGGTTAACTTGGGATTCAACAAATTATCATATGTTGAGTAAGTGTACACCTATAGTGGAAGTCTCCTTCAGTGCTTCAATGAGGTGTACATAACCTAACTCTTGTAGGGTTTGAATTTGTGACCTCTCTTTCAAGAGTACAAATTTTTCACCAAGAGGGTAACTTGGGATTCAACAAAGTATCATATGTTGAGTAAGTGTACACCTATAGTGGAAGTCTCCTTCAGTTTGTGGGTTTTTTCGCTTTACTCTCCTTTAGGTTTTGGTGTTTCCTTGGAGGCTATTGGTGGTATTTGCTCTAAAGTTCCACCTATTTATGAACTAAGGAAAAAAATAACAATAATAATTATTATTACTACTATGTTGAGGCGTAACTTATAGTGGCAACAGAGGATTTTTAATGGTGTGTGTTTAGAAAAAATGTGTCCTATGTCAAGTGACGTAACCTGTAGTGGCAACAAAGGGGTTGTAATGGTGTGAGTGTGTTCACAAAAACCCCTTTGCGCCTGATTTGAAAAAATGTATATACTAACATAGATATCTTAAATACGTCTATTTGCAAGACGCTGAGAGATATTACTATCAAGGTGTCTATCTAACCTGCATAACAAATTCAACCTTATGCAAAGATCTAATATATTCAACAATCGTTCAAAGATGATGACAACAACATATGACAAATACATAAAGAGAAGAACAAAGAAAACATTGTAGTGAGAATAAAAGAGAAAAACATGTTAAACACATGATGATATTGACAATTGAAGAACTCAAAGCACAAATGGGACAACATTAGAATGAGATGATATAGACATCTCAAGATGATCAATATATATTAAGAAGAAGATTGCAAAAGGAGATGTGTTTAGATCAATCCAGTGAGACATAAAGACAACAACTGCAATAGTGTAATCATGAAGCACTTCAAAGACTATTATTTTTTTTTGTTATCACAGAGGAGGTGTCCCCGGGTCTACTTTTTAACACGAGACTAATCCTCCTTTGGGGTTGTGCGTTAACCCGCATGGGACCCACCCTGGGTGCAACAGGTTTAGTTGGGGCTCGAACATGTATCGATCGTCCGTGTCTTTCAATAGCTCGACCAACCGGTCTACACCCCAGGGTCACTTCAAAGACATTATTGATTGAATGTTAAAGTTAAGATTAATTTTGAAGTAATGAATTCAATAATGATATATCATATATCAAGGTGAATTAAAAAAATGATAGATCATGTGCTATAAAAGCTAGAGGATGGAGCTCAAGATGTTGAAAAGAGAAAATTCATCATCGATTTTTAGCATCGAACAATATAGATCCTAGACTAAAACCCCCAAAACTTACAGACTTACCATAGGTTGAGGAAATGTTAATAGCCAATTCAACCCAATCTTTCAAGTGAAACACACAATTGGAGGTCAATATAAATGTAAAGGACATCAAATTTAAGTTTTCTACAAGAAGTAAAAGAAATTGCTAAGGTTTTGCTGCATCAAATAAAAGGTTTGCTTATTGTTATACTAGCATAAATATCTTAAATACATCTATCCGAAAGATGCCAAGATATATTAATATCGAGGTGCTTATATTGAATTTGTCACTTAGGTAATTGGACATCTCAATATTGATATCTCTCGTTGTCTTTTGACAGGTGCATTTAAGCTATTTAATTGTAAGATCTACTAAGTTTTAATTGTCTCATGATAGAAACATAAATTTGAATGCACGCATTAAGATAAATATTAGTAAGCAAAACAAAGGGTATTTATATAGAGGATAGATTGTTACATATTTAAAGATTGTTCCTAAAAGCCCTCAATGAACCTTATTAAATCTCAACTATCCCTCAACCACATACCTATTTTGTATAGATGGAAAACTAATCATCCAACAACTTAAACAACACTATAAACACATTTAAATAATAGCAAATATCCAATGGTATAATGCAATTTCCCTAATATTCCCCCCTTAGTTCATCTAGTTTTGAGACTTTGAGAGAATAGATTTCACGTGTGGAGCAAGACATACACATAGTACCACATACTTATAATCAATAGTGGGAATGGCCATACTACACCTCTTCATCTCAATACAATCTCACTATACTCTCTATCAAGGACAAGGATGCACTTAATTATCCTCCTTCATAGTTAAGAACATGGACACACACAAGCGTCTGCAACAAATAACAATAGGAATGGCCTCACTGTGCTTCTTCACCTGAACAAGGACACTCAATTATTCATCTTTTGAATTTGGGAACAAGGACACACACAAATGTCCACAACACCTTGTGATGAGGGACACACACAACTAGCCACATATTATCATTTAGACTGGCCTTACAAATATTAACTAGTTTTTGGGAATGGGGACAAACTTACTATTCACAACAAGTGTGGCACAAGACTCCACTTGACATAAATGTTGGTCTTTTAGTTGACCTTGGCCTTATGGAATCTTCTTCAAAACCAAATGTCACTAAAGCAATTACTCCAATCTTTAAGATAGAAGCAAACTCAAGATTGGAAGTTATTTTCCATCATCTCAGGATCCTCTAGCCTCCTACAATGCTCAACTCACTTATTCAAATTGATTGAGATGATCATGTGAATCACAAGATGAGCCATGAATCTCTTTATCGATCATGGCATGTTCTCTAGAGGTTCTAAACACAAATTTTCTAGAGCTAAAATTTGGCATGAGATTATGTTTCCCCCCTTAACAAAACATACTTATACAAGTTTCAAGTACCACTAATAATGCACCCTATCACAAGAGTTTATTCATTAGGTTCAAAAGAATGAGTTCTAGTGAAGCTTATTCTATAACAAACTATGAGATCTAGAATAAAATCCTTTTAGGGAAGTTTTTATAATTGTATTTTTTCCAAGATGGAAAAAATTTAATGAGAAACCAACCTTCAGTTAACAATTTATGAAATTAATAGTGCTCCTTTGACATGGCCAAAACTACACTCTACAATTACAAAAATAATTAAATCAAATTATAAATCATAAGAAAGAAAACACAATGCTTCTAGCTGATGTTTTACAATGGTGTTCCACTGATATTGGCAAAGTTTCATCCAGCAACTCTTTTTTATTGAATAAAGCTTATAGATTGCAATTAGAATTTGATGTCAACATAACAGAATAACCAGATTTTTTTAAAATAAAGCATAACATGAGACATAGAGTAGTGAATATGTAAGCTACTAAAAATAAAATAAAATGGAGTTCTAAGACACAATCATAAAAACAACATTAGAGTAACAACATGAAAAAGTTAAAGTTTGAATTCATCCACCACAAGCCAAGTGCTTTCTAGATCTACCTTGTTGGCAGTACGATTCACTATAGCTTGCACATTGCACAAGTAGTGGAAATTGTCATGGTTGATCAGTCCTTCATTGTGTAGAGTATTTATAAGGGTGATAGAATCCTATGAGAGCTTGTCAAGGCACTATGAGTGATTATATGTTTCCTTGTCCAGTGCTTTGAGTCGATTATTTATGTTGGTAACTTGTTGAGTAAGTTTTGCATTCCTTTTAAGTGAATCTTGCAACACAAAGAGAAACCATCTACAAAAAGAGGTTAGTAAATTTTTTTTGCATCTCTACCTTAGGAGGACATAGAAGATAAGAAAACATAGCAACACATCTAAGTTTCCATATAATTACTTGCCATTAAGATTCAACCACTTGATTTTTGTAAATAGTAATCACCAAAAGAGCAACTTTCCATGACTAGGAATGAAGGAAGATAACATACAAATTAGAGAAGAGGGATTTCCAAATACAATGAACATGAGAACAATACTAAAAGGTGTGTTTGCAACTTTCTAATTTATGACAGAAGGGGTAGAGAGGGGCTGAGGGTGGAAAGTGAAGGCAAGAACCAAAGGGGAGTTTGAGTGGACAAATTTATAGGAGGTAAGTTGGGATTGGGCATTAGCCCTATACTTTCAAAGTTTAAGGCTAGGAGCTCTCCATCTAAAGCAAGAAATAACACACATCCATTTGAAATTGAACCTAGGGGATAGGGGTAAACTAGGAAGCAAGAGGTGATAGATAGACTTGAGGGGGAAGAATGGGAGATGTCCTCTAGTTGGCTATCATTGATCTTTCAAGAAGTTGAAGTGCAATAGGAAGGACAATTTTATCAACAGACAAGGTGGGATCAAATCTTGAATATTAACAATAACTTGATCTAAATAATGTAGAGAGAATTCAAGGGAAAGTTGGTTCCAGGTCTTCAATTGGAAGCAATTCATGTTCCTAATATCCTTGAACATATGGATAACTATTTTAAACAAATGACTTCCTTTGAAATTGGGAAACATACCAAGAGGGTTTTCCCAATGTTGTAAGAATTTATTCTTCCAAATGGAGGATGGTGGAAAAATTAGGCCATGTCTGAGAGAGATGGCATGCCAAGTGAGAAGATGATAGATCAAATGCCAAGCCTTTCAAGGATTGTTGAAGGGAGTAGAACCATGAGTTTTGAAGAAGGGTAACATAAGAAATTTGTCCTAGAACACATCATGCCAAGGGTTTCCAATGATGATCTTTTGGATACAATTTCTAACCAAATGTTTCCATGGAGATTTGAACACCATCAATGGCTCAAATTATCCATTTGGCAAAGAGACAAACTCTTTGAGATAGAAGATCTATAATGCCAGGATTGCCTTTGTCTTCAGGTTGAATGCAATGGAGATAATAAGTGGTAGGCATTCCTTGTTTATTACTCTATTTAGACCACAAGAAGTTTATGATCACTTTAGTCAACTAATTATAATAGTTCTTAGATAAAAGCTAGAGGGAGGATATGTAAACATGACTTACATTCATAAGCTTTTTGTCCACCTAAATATGGCCAACCATGGATAAGAATCTATTGATACAGTACATTAATATATCAATGAACTGTTTTAGGAACCAAACACACATATTAGTTAGGGTAACCCCTAGCCCAAATGGGATGCCTAGGTATCAATTATAGTTCCATGTTGGATCAAGCACTAATTAAGTGGGATCCAAGAGGGTGGTAAGTTTGAACTAATCATGAAGTACTTGGTTTTGTGTAGAAAGAGCTCAGATCTTAAATTTGAGTAGAATAGGTCAAAAATATCCATGGCATTATTCACTTCATAAGACAAATTTTGAAGGAAGAGCAAGTTTTCATCCACAAAGTGGGAATCAAGGGCATTCATTATATGGAAGGGAGATGCCCTTAATAAGTTTATAGGAATTAGCATGGTCAAGGAGATAACCAAGAGCATCTACATTCAAGACATATAGGAATGGTACAAGGGAGCAACCCATCTAATTGAGTTCTAAAGGGAAAATTGTTGGGATAGAGACCCATTAACCACTAGTTTAGCATTGACATTAGAAAAAAAACATTTGGACATGAGAAATGATTTAGGACTAAACCCCAAACCAACCAAACATATTACAACTAAAGGGCCATCTTATCTAATAATAAGTTTTATCAAAATCAAGTTTAACAAGGAGAGCATCATGTGCAGTTTGTTGGGCCCATTCAATAGCCTTCCAAGATAGAATGAGATTATCCAGAATGAGTTTTCTGCCCAAGAAACTAGTTTGTTTAGATTAGATTACCTCTTGAGTTATAGGTTTGATCCTAAGAGAATCTACATTGGCTTTGATTAAGAGGTGTTTAGAAGGGTGATATATCTCCGACCTCTAGGAATAAGCTTGATCAACCCCTAGTTGATGGAGGGCCATAAGAATCCATGGTTCATTTCCTCTAGATAAACATAATAGAAGTCTCTATAGATGAAAGACCAAAGGGTTGTGAAGAACCTAGTACGTATGTCCTCAACACCTAGACTCTTCTCATTGGCTATCCAAGCCAAAGCAAAGTCAATATCTTCCATAGAAAGAAGTTGTTCAAGATAGTTACTATGGTTTCTATCTATCTTATTGGAGATACATTCCACAACAATGTCTTCCAAAATAGGGATGAGAGGGTTGCTAACTAAATCATTAGTGAAGATCTTGTTGGAATGATCATAAAAAGCTTGTTCTACCTTATTAGGGCTTGTTTGAGGGTAATTCTTATGGTTGTGGATGGAACAGACATGCTCCCATTTATGCCTGTTTCTCAAGTATTGGAAAAAGAACTTAGTACCCTAGTGTCCATCCTAAATAAAGTTCAATCTAGCTCTAATCTAAGCCCCTTTGCCAAATCATAGATAGCTAGCTGATGGAGTTGGTGTTTAGTGTGAGCGAGTAACTATTACATGTAAACATCCATGTGGGATTTAGAAAGAAGACTCTTGCCTCTTTCTAGTTGACCTTTGAGAAACCTTTCCCATCTCTTACATTTCCAAGAAGCTCTTTTTCCATACTCTCTTAGGAAGGTTGTACAAAGGATGAGAGCATGGTCCCACTAATTAATCTTGCCCTATTCTAGAGGTTTTGGTTCACTATTCTAGATGGCAATTAAGGCATCTATGCAATCACTTTATTGGAGAAGGGATATATTGTGTTTGAAGGGGAGGGAGTTGGGATTGGGTGAATGGGTGGTGAGGGATATAGTCATAAAGATGGGAATATGGTCAGAGAGGGTGGTTGAAAGGTCAAATGTCACCAAGAAGCATATCTAAGAGGAAATGATAGGAAGATTGTGGGGAGAGGTAGAAATGGTATAGGTAGATAAAATTCCTTGAAGGACCAAGTTTGTAGTTGTTCCAAGTGAACTAGTGGGGATATTGGTTAGACTTCTGTCAAAGAATGGGCTCGAAGATTCCCAAAGTGTTTTGGGTGTGAGTTCAAGCATTGAATTCAAGTTAAGAGAGTCTTTGTCTACTTTATTCTTTTTTGATATATGATACCAATGATATTTTAAAATACCTTTGGAGGATTTTTGTTTGGTGCAAGGGGACATGTTCACTTAGGTCAACCCTTGAAAATGCATGTAAAAGTTTGGAAAATAGCAAGCAAGCACCCTAGACCGCTATATGCATATTTGTTACTCATCTTAACACACCAAGCTAAAGTGTTTCACTATTCATTGCTCCTCGAATGTTTCTAGGATGAGAGAGGATCATTTAATGTGACATGATTTTAGGATGCAAATGAATGGCTTTAAATACAAGCACATAGCATCAAATCACATAAATGTGTGTTTAGTTAGCTCACAATACCTAGTAGAATGGATGAAATTCAATAAAACTTGAATTTGAAATTTGAAATTTTAATGTTAAATCTGCAACCAAGGGCCCATGTTCACGAGCACAACTCAAGATGGTAGTGTAGTATGATATAGGTGGGAAATGAAAATTTGGGTACTTGTAGTGCAATAAATGAAGGTTATATAGGAAGATGTGTAGATATCGACAAGGTACAAAAAATGTCTGGGGTTGTGTGTATATAAGGATAAGTAAAGGCTAGGAGAATGATCCCCACTTCACATAAGATTATGTCATTTTCCAATATATATGTAAATCCATTCTCTCAAAATAAACAGAAAACTAAATAAAAATAACATAAATATACAAATTTCACTGTTACAATTATAGATAATAAATGTTTATATATACATTTTATATATATATATATATAATTTTTTTATTGTCTCATCAATTTTCATTTCATTTGTACAACATAACCCACATATATAAACTCAAACATCTCTCCTTTTATCTTTCTTCCGATCATCTTTACACACATCCTCTTTCCATATAATTCTTATCACCATGTTAGAATTTTGTGCATGTAAAAGTAATAATTATTTTCCATATATTGAAGGTTGTATGCACTTATTAGTTATTACCTACAAAGGTGACATTCAAGTTCCATCATGTTTGAAGATTGGGGGACATACAACTCCCTCCCAAAATAAATTATGGAGTTTTTAAACGAGCCAAATTCTCATTAAATAGAATAAATTATTTTTAGTTTCGTAACACTTTAACTCTACCAACCTAACTCAACAAGCTATTAAAAATTAATAAAATATAATATTTATATATCTCAAAAATGTTATATAAAACAATTTTATATTCGTATTTCAAAGATTTAAGCTATAACAATTTAAAAAATTAACTATTTCTATTTAACTCATAAAAAATGCAAATCTAAAAACTAAGATGTTTGTTATATAAAAAGAATAATATGAATTGTTTTTACTTGTTTAATAGATAAAATAGTTTTTATTTTCATGTGGTTCTTAATTTATTAATAAAGAATGATTTACAAAGAATCCATTAAAAATCATATATAAGACATAACATATTATGCACCATTTGAACTCTAATTCTAACAAATTACTATAAAAACAATTAAAAAATATTTATCCTCTTATCAGGATAGTCTTAATTTTTTCCCTTTATTTTAAAGATTGAAAGTTGATAAGCAATGATGACATTATTGTGGGGTATTGTGGTAGATAGATAATTTAATGACGCGGCCTTCAATAATATAGATTTTGATTGCTGTCATCCCAATCTCTTTTGGACATGATGGGTATCTTAAAAAAGTCAAATTGTTGTCGGAAGTTTTTCGTTTTTTCCTTAATATTTGTTTATTTAATGACAATGAAATAAGTGGCTTGGAAATTCATTAATCAAAAGATCATTGACTACTAGGGAGATGCTATTTAATCACTCAAGTGGTTTGGGGAAAAATATATTTCCACCATTTTAAAATTTAAAAGTTTTTCTTAGCAAATGAGGAAAGTGGATTTAGCAGGGTGATGAATTCATATAGAAAATAATTTTATTTAAAATAATAAAAAAGTTTTAAAGTTTTAAATTTTAATTGGTAAGAATGATAGTACATTTTTTTTATTATGTTGTTTATTAAGGTTTGTATTCTTTGGAGGTATGATTGGTCTAAATAATAAAATAATAAAAATACATTTTATTTGCATAGAGAAATTTATATTGAAAAAATAGTATTGAAGAGGAAATAAAATGATCCATCAAAATATCTAGAGTTAATAATTATATGTATTGAAATAAAAGGGAATAGGGTCTTACCTAATTTCATGGTCGATAGAGAGTTGCTCACTATTTTGATCATAACTTTTTAACCATAGTTTAGAATCAATTAAAATTGGATGTATTTAAAGAACACCAAAATTTGAATTGGGTCGTCCTTAGAATTATAGGGAGGATGTAATCACGCCCACAATATGATCTAAATGGTGTGATTTTATCATTATGACATAATTTCATCCTATGCAAAATCAAACCTTCAATATATGCAAAAATGCTCACTTGAATGATATATGATGTAAGGAAAACTAGGTGGTGCTAAGAATTATTATGGGGCATGCTATGCAAGGGTTGTGATTCAAGATTTCCTTATGCCTTAATCAAGTCCCAATACTTCTACTTAGTTAACAATAAAAGTGAAAGTGACTATGGAGTTGGATGGTGATGTTGATATAAATAAAGAGGTTATTGTGAACTTGTAAAATATTAGAAATAGATGTACAAAACGTGTTCTACTAAAAAATGCTCTCAAAATGATATGTTCATGTGTAAAATGGCCTAGGGACAATTCATTTAAATGCATGGCCTAGACACATAAGTCAAGGCCTTTTAAGACCTAGGGCCATTAAAGAACATAGACATGTGCGCAAATTGGTTAATTCTAGAAGGCCCCCCTTAAGAACATAAACATGTGTGTAAAGTGGTGTAAAACGAAAGGGAAAAAGTGTTACAATATGGATTTTTTCTTTACATTTTACTTCCACTTTGTTATGTGTGTAAAATTAAGTGTGCATGCATGCCAAAGTAGAAATATAAAGTAAAGTAAACTATAATAAAAAGGATATTATTTTTTGGATCCAAGAGACTAGAAGCAACTATGTGTTTCCAACTTGTGAGAATATGCATAAGCTAAAAATAGAATCACTAGATAATTATTCCCCCTCAAGTTGTGCACTAAAAAGGCATGCACATAAATCAAGGAGGAGAGATAAAATTATGACTAAAAATAAAGTTTGAACATGCAATTTTGAAATTGTACATTAAAAAATGAGTATGAAAAGTGAGCATGAATATAAAAATGTGAAATCTAAGTGAGGAACACATAACCACTATATACTTACATGTGTGTGTGATAAATGTGTATGAAGGATGTGGATAGAAGGATGACCTTGTATTTTGCCTCGAATGACCAAACATGAAGAAATAACACCTAAAGAAAAAAATGATACCTTGCCCCCAAGTTGTAAGATCAAGTGAAAACATGAAATCAACATGAACATAACATAAAAGTCAACACATGCAATGCTTAGATATATCAAAATTGAGTGGGTGTGGGTCTATCTCAATGGGATCAAGAGATGTGTCACATAAATCCATGCCCCATAGGACTATCCATTAGAATGGCATGTTGCATTCAGGGTGATGCATGATCATGGATTGTTTCTCTATAAACAAAAGTTGTATATGATGTTGTCAAGTGTGATGTATTCATTGCAAGAACCACCTTAGATGTTTTGACTTGAGTTATTTAATCATGTATATTTCTTTTATGCACATTGTATGTGATAGCTTCATGTGTCACATCAACATGTGGTGTGTTACGTGTATTACGAAGTGTTTGTACAAACACTTATATATTCATCGTCACTAGCATTTTTAGGATCCCAATCACCCATTTCCATTTGATTAGACTCATCATGTGGAGGTGTAAAAGATGTATTTGCATGATCATGAAATTTTTTAAATTAGATCACATTTTTTCAATAAGATCTTGAATTGTATGTTTTATGTAATAGACCTACTTGTGGTATGTCCATGTATTCGAAAATAATCACAAAAATGTATAAGTTTGAAATCTAGTGATACACCTTTAGATGTATCAATTGGTTTTATTAGAGGCAAAATGATAACATTTTGTCTACAAAAGATGTTTCAATATGACATGTGGAGGATCCTCCAATCTAGTGAAATCTCTAAATCTTTTTGGATTTATGTTTGTTTGATGATGATTACTATGGTTGATATTGGATCTATCCTCATTTCTCCCATTTTCTATTTGAATTTGATGACAACTCATGAGAATGAGGAGTTCTATGGACACTATGAACTAAAAGATCGTTTTCTAATAAAGCAAGTTCACATTTATGTATGCTAGTGCATAATTCTAAAAATGAATGATAAGAAAATTGTAAAGCACTTTTCCTTTGAGTAGTGGAAGTAAAACTTTAATGAATAATATTTGAAGCTCATTATCTAATGATTTAAAACATAGTTTAGCAACCATAGTTTGAAAACTTAGCACATTGTCATTGATTCTCTCATGTTCTCCTTGTTTGCATTTCACTATTATGTCTATTAGTAGTTAAGTCTCAATTCTATATTGAAAATTTTCAATAAAAGCCATTGTTAAACCTCCAAAAGAAGAAGTTGAAACATCAGTTAAAGTATAAAAATATCTATGTGCATATTTTCTCAAGCTTCATGGAAATAATCTAGAAATTAATTTGTCCTCATAAAGTAGTCAAAGCATGTAGTTTTGAAGGACCGTACATTAATTAATGGGTCACCTCTACCATTATGTAATGTAAAACTAGGTGCCACAAATCCAATTGGTGAAGAATAAATCAATATGTCATATGCTAATGAGTTATGTAGTATCTCACTAGTGTAACCCTTCTTTACAGATTTTTGTAAATTATTAACACAATTCTCCACGTTTTATAACTTGCTCATGATGATGGCCTATTAATGTGAAAGGTCTTTTGGTGTAGAGTAAATAAAGGGGATAGATATGTCATCATCAACAATTTTCCCAATGGCCTTATGTATGTCAATTCATGTGTGAAAGGAATGTATGACAAATTCCTCCCTATTCTAGTAAGGAGAACAATGCAAGTTAACCAAATCTATAGTAATTTTAACAGAGTAATTCCACAAAAGAGAGAAAAAATATAAGAAGACAAATAGAGCACATGATATATAAAATATTCCCAAATTATCGTTATGCTTCACAGAAGATCTAAACCTTGAATAAATTCAATAGCATAACCATACATAAAATAAAATATACGACCTTCATCCCAAGCCCTCAATATATAGTCCAAAGAGACCCAAGAAACTATAAATGGTTTAACAAAACCATTATCCAATACTTGGACCAAATCCAATCCATGCACCCCTAGAAGAGTAACTCCTCGAAGATTATAATGTAATTCCCTAGTTGACTAGATGAGCCCCCAAGACCAAGAAGGGTCCAAGTAAATCCTAGTACTCGTGTACACACTTCTTATCCACTACTAATAATAGTCAGTCAAAGATGTTAGTCATATTCCACCTAGTTCCCCTTATTCGATGACCTCTTAAAATCATCATAAGACTAATGATACATGATAGGGAATGCCAACAACAAAATCTTAAAATTTTATCCAAATGGAGTGCCGCACACCCTTTACTATGTGGGATCATTATTTATAATATTTATAAACATTAAGTAATTCATGTAGACTTAAGAGTTGAAATGTGTACAACACCTAGTTCTAACATCTCTTACTTGTATACATTGCAAGAGTCATAAGTGGTTCCAAAAAAGTGAACTAAATACTAGTGGTTGATGCCCATAGCCATTATGCACCATCTAATCTTCTTTATGCTCATGGGATTTGTCAATGCATCTATAACATGTTTGTAGACACCCAAAAATGTCCACCTTGTCACAACATTGCATCAGTTAGATATCTTGTAGCATCTTTGCCCTAGATACCCATATCATTACCTAATCTAGCATTTTCCTCTAATAAATTAAATAAATATAACATTTATTTAATTTAATCCCATCCCTCACATTATTAAATAAATAAACTTTATTTATTTATTCAATCCCCTTTCTTCTATGATTAAATAAATAGTTATTATTTATTTAATCATTCATGTCAATTAATTAAAATAACTTACCATTCCGATCACTCAACTCATCTCTCAAATCACTCGATTCACCTTCTAATTCCCTCTCTAGTGAACTCAACTCATCTCTCAAATCCTCTCTAGATGGCTAGATCCACCTTCTATTTTCTCTCCCAAGTTACACAAGTAACTTTCTAATTCAATTATCACTCACGAAATGGAAACTTTATCCCTCCATCCTCTCACATTAGCCTATAAATTAATTTATTCCAAGCCATTTGGCATGGATGAATTCTCAAGCACTGTTACTCTGCCAAAATTCTTCCTCATCATCCATCATCAATCTGTCTATTTTCATCCATCAATCTCAATCCAACGTTATGCTGCAGATCCGAGCAACCAACAATCCAACCATTCAAACAATCAACATGCATGCATCATCAATCTGAGGTATTCGAAAGGTTTGGATCAAGGTATTGCATGTCATTATGTTTTATCTTTTGATTTGTCCAAATTTTCTCATCTACAAAATGGCACGCCCGATGGGACCCACTTCTCTTGATTAGATGTTAGATTTTTGCAAGTTTTTTGTGGTAAAAATTTGTGCTTTCTAACCCTCGTTTGCAAGTTTTGAAGGGAATCTGGTATAGGTGATCTTCGGGGCTCAATCCGACTGTGCTACCGTGTCCGGGAGGCCAATTCCATATTTTTGATAGCAAATTTGCTAGGGTTTCATCACCATAATTGTTTTTGTAAAAATTTGAATTTTTTTTAGTTGGCAGCCATACTGTATGGATCCGTGTTGTACGAATCTATAATTTGATCTCTGTGAGTGTTTGATTTTGCAAGGTAGCATATCTGGTGGTTTGCACACTTTTATCAGGGTTTTTGTTCACTGATTGCAGTGTTGAAACTTGTCCACCTGTTCACAAAGCCCCCCTCCCTGTCGACCATTATTCTTTGTTGCATCAATGAAAACCCTAGTCGGCACCTAAATATTAGCCCATCATCGTTTAAATCTTTGTATCAGATATCAGCTTGGTCGCCATAGAAAACCACTCAAATCTGCCATTTCCTTACCGTTTCATATCTCCAACCCTAGCATCACTTGATCCCTGGTCACTTCTAAAGAATGAAATTGCCACTGAAATTTGCCCCTACAAACTGTCGCCACCTCTAAAAGACACCCTCCACATATGGACACAGTCACCGCTCACTGAAGCTAAGTCGCCTCCCCCAAAACTCCAAATGCCCGTCGCTTTTGTATATCCCACAAATCAGTCGATATCCTTGGGTATTCGGTCGACATCCTTGGAAAACTAATCGCCTATCTCAAAACCCCTTGTCACAGTCAATCTTTGGTCGGTGTTTTAAACTTAGCGACATTAAAAACTCTTAAGTCAGAACCTTAAGTCGGCAGTTCTAATCTTAAGTCGGCGTTAGAAATCCTTAAGTCAGTGTCAAGAATCCTTAAGGCAGTTCTAATCTTAAGTCAATGTTTTAAACTCCAAGGGTTGGCGTTTAAGTTTTAGGTCGGCATCCAAAATCATAAGGTCGTGGTTTTAATCTCATAGGTCGCAGGTCTCTTTAACTTTTAATTTCGACCTTAATATTTCGGGTTTAATATCATAAGTAGCATCATAGTTAGGTTTAGGGTTTTAGTATTTTGAATCTGAAATTTCTAAGGTGGGTGGGACTTCATTCAAACTATCAACTGTCTTCACATAAACAACACGTGCCATCAAAAATCTTGCAGAACCATCCAAAGTCAAAAGCCAAATCAGTCAACCTAGTCAACTTTCTTTCTTCAAACATGCCAAAGGAGGTGATTTTTTTCTTTTTGCTATAACTTTGTCATACGGAGGCCAAATCATGCAAACAAATACTTGTTGGAAAGCTGACTTCACAAAATTTGCAATGGAACCAATAGTTTTAGGTAATTCTACAATCTCAATAGGTAATTTCTCAGTCAAACATCAGCTTCCTTTCAAACTTCGATTACACATAACTAGAGCAAAATTGATCCTTTTTCAGAGAATTTTTTTAAAAGTACGTGGAATTTCATAAACTTTATGCTTTTGCAACTTATTTCACTATATCATATCACCATTTTCAGGTTTTTATTAGATCATATCTTTTGACCTAATCCTCTTTGGCATCTAACAATCTATCTGTGCAACTTATCGAAACACGCTTGTCAAAGAATGGAGAAAACAAACTACTGACATATCTTCTGCAGGTTCAAGCAGTCAAAGAATCTTTTTTATCACTAGAGTAGGCAAATTTGGATTTGGTGTTTAAAATTAACTCTGCTTTCTCCGTGCCTTCTTTCTTTTCTTTGTTTGCTTGTTGAGTCTGTGTAACTCGACTTAGCAACAAGAGTATCCTCTCCCCCACCTAACCAACATATCTGGGGTGCAAGAGAAATCGTTGCTAACTCTAGAGCGTTTGCCTTCCCATTGTGAGAAGGGGTACAACCCAAACGGAAACAGGTTAAATCCAAGCCCTTCCAAGTCACTATATAAATAATGTATTTGTGACGAAAGTCACAAATAATGGGTGTTGTTCCACTATACCAATGAATGTTTCCCCTAAAACCCTGCAGAGCGTAACCTCTGCAAGTTGGGAAGCCTCCTTATCGGAGTGAATCGCCGCATGTATAGCCACCTAAATGGAAGCCCTTACTAGAAGCCTAGTGTAGAAGCCAAAAACCCTCTATCTACTGGCATAGGAGGTCGGACCTCTAAAGTCATCCCACACTTTCGCAGCTTATAGTAGAGATGGAAAATTTCTGGAGGTCTTCAAATATTTAGAAATTTGAAGTCTGGTATGCCCGAGAAGTGAGTGCATTGTAAGGGGGAGCCAATACTACCAAACTTCTAGGCCATCCGCTATAAGTAGGTGTGGCTGGAGAAATCCAAGTGGGAACCTAGTAGATACTGTCCTTGCCCAACCTAGGTTGTACACATTTATCATTGTGTTTGGTGTGCATGCATGTACATGTGAGATCTTGTGTTTGATATCATCACATCATCCTTAACCTACTTCTCATAACACATTTCCCAATCATTACATTTCATCCAATCCTTTCGAACCAAATCATCTTAGTCATCGAATCAACCACATCCTAATCAGTCCAAGTCATCCAACCCCAACATTATACATCATCCTCTTTCTAATCCAATCCATATCATTCTACACCATGTCAACATTAGAGGCCCTAGCACAACATCTCATTGACCTACTTCACCAAGTTCAAACAAGCCAATCACCTCTAAGCCAACAAATGGTTCAAAAGTGTCCATAACATGATCCAACAACTGCAAACAAGCCAATCCCCGCACGTGCAACACCTCTTAGTACAAATCCAACACCTCTTGGCCACTTGTCAAATCCAACAGGCACATCATCAACCAATGCCACATCAATCCTATGTGTCCTCTATACCATCATATCAACCTCATCTATCTACATGTCATGTTACCCCTTCATCAATCTATCACACACCTTCCAATGTCAATCCACATCCATATCAATCCTCTCAACAACCATTATCCTATGTGATCCCTCCACCAATACACCATCAACACCTTCAACCACAACCATAACCTATTCATCAATTCCAACACCAACCTATACAACAACAACCAATCACATCACAACACCATCACAACTTCCAACACATCCAACCAAAATCCTATGTGTCATACTCATCCACTTCATGCCAACCTAATCTATCTACATGTCATGTCAACACCATATCAACCTATCAACATCCATCCCAAGATCATCCATTTCCTTTTTCCAATGTTCCAACACATCACCCAACCCATCCACAAGACAAACAAGTGTCCTTACAAGAGGTACATGCAAGTCCAAGTTACCCTTTGTACATAAGTCAAACATCCTTAAGTCCACTTTTGGAGACAGATCTAATATCTTTTAATGAAGAAGATACCTATGTGGTACCCAATTCTACTCCAAGTGGCCCCTTGTACATAAGTCAAGTGTCTTTAAGTCAATCTTTGCAGCAAGACCTCATAGCCTTTGACGAGGGAGATACCAATCTAGATAATGCATCCTATGAGTCACCTCTATCATCCAATCACATGCCCACAGATGAGTCTACTAGCCCTATCTTGGCATCACCATGTGATCCAAACCCTAATCCATCCAACCTAACTATCCCTCCATCCAATCCCAATCCTACTTCTAATCCTACTACACCATCCACTATCATTATCCATCCCTTATATTGTCCATTCACACATACCCTAATGAAGGATGTGATCCATTGACTACTAGCTAGGAACAACTTATCCCCATGTCAAACACCTATCTCAGCACCTCGCAACGAGCCCTCCATTAACATGTCTAGTCTTCTAAGCCCATCATGTGACCCACAAGCTATTGAGCCAATTAAGGAGCCTCCCATCATAAGCCTAAGTCAAAGTCCATCATACTCTCTTGTGGATGAATATTAGGAACCCATCAAACTCATCCAAGAGCCTCCCACTTTCACTTCCATTCAAGAAACTCAAGAGCTATGTCAAGAGTATACTCCTAAGCATGTGGAAACATCAACCTCTTGTCTAAGTCAAGATTAAATCCTTCCTATTCACCCCATCGATAACATTTACCTCTTCCATGATCAAGATGAAATTATCTATGAAGAAGCTATCCATGAGCACCTTGATCTTATTCATAATCCCATACCCATCCATGAGTAAGACATCCAAATTGCTCCTATCTATCCTCCATCTAACACTAATGAGACAACTTCCACTTCTCATAATGAGACATGTGCCTCCCAAGAACACTTAAGCACAAAAGATCAAACAAATACCTTGGATCCTAATGATCATAAGCAAGATCCTAATGGTCCTTCCACATCCACCATTTGCTCCATTTCAAAGCCATCATGTCCTATTAGTTTATCCACCCTCATTCATGAATGTTCCTCCCTAGGAACACAACAACCTTTGTCCATCAATTCACTTTCTCCATCACAGAATGAACTCGTGTCTAGTGTCCAACCCACACCTAGTCCCATTGTCAATCACATCCTCTAAAACATGAACTATCAAGGTAAAGGCTTAGGCCCTCTTAAACAAGGAATTTTGGAGCCAATCCATGTCAAGGTCCCTTCGCGCTCATATGGCCAAGTGGATACACACCTCAAGGTCAGCAATCTAACGATGTTGGTACTTCCGCCATCCATCCTAAGTCCACCATTTCCTATCACAAATCCCATCACACTCCGAAAACATATGTTGCCATTCCACCTCCATCCTCTTATAAGTGTCAAAAGCATGTGACCATACACCTCCCACCATCCACTTTGCCTCCGTTACTTCCAACTCCTAATATCCCACCATCGAATCTACCTCCGCTACTTCCAACACCTTATCCATCCATCCATAAATCTTCTAACAATCCCAATCATGACCAACAAATGCACACATTGTCTAAACAAGGAGCTTCCACCAACCCCACTTTCACCATCCCCATGGGATTCCAAAGCAAAAATTTGGATGCCTACACTCGTAAAGCTAAAAATCCTACAAATTCTCATGCCTTAGGGTACAAAAGCAAAGAATCAAAGAAAAATCCATCTCAAAAGCTGCATACACCCACACACCTCAAAGCAAAAATGAAAAACGTGTGGGTCCCCAAGCAACAAGTAATTACTTCAAAAGCTACACAAAAGCTGCATATATCCAAACCCATCCTTTTACAAGCAAAGTCCAAAAGCAAAATGGTTTGGGTCCCTAAGAAAAAAGTAAGCACATCAAATGAAGCATCCACCTCTTAAGAATCCCAATCATCCACTTCCATCCAAAAATCCCATTCCACCCAAAAGTCTCAAATTCCTCCATCCCACATGAAAAGCAAAAATCATAAAAACACTAAGTCCATGTGGGTCCCTAAATGCTTATGTCTACCATCTCCTAAGAAAACATCACCATTGCTTCCTACACCACCATCCACCCAAAAGCTTCAATGTTTATCACGGTGTGTGCAACCGTTGGTCATGGTTCCCTTCCATCCCACGACAATTCCACATACCTCCATCTCCCCATCCTATATCCATTATCCTACATATCTTCCTCATCACTTCCCTATGGTCCATGCTTTTGCATAAGCCTTCCATCCATCTTCCATGCATAAGCCCTACATAATCCACTATTGCACCGTCCATAATCCACCATCTACCTAATCCCTCTTTCATGCAATCCCTTACCAACATTTATGAGCACACTTGACATGGTCCATGTGATGACATCCATCTAGCGGGACTACACTTTCATGGAACTCGACACTTGAGTCCCTTTCGTCCATATCCATCTATCCCATCCAAAAAAAAAGAAAAAAAAAGAAAAAATAAAAAAAGTAAAGAGAAATCCCTTCATCCAACGGTGAAAACCTGGTAAATAGGCGCCTTGGATAAGTACCATGATAAAAACCTGGCAAACAAGCATCATGTGTAAATTTATCTTCTATGTCACCTACACTTGGGGGCACCTTGTCTCATCTGCCATATCATGTTCAACTTATCACTTCCCATCCTATCATATCATATCATATCCTTTTCAACCTATCTTACCATCCTTATCCATTACACACATATACCTATCTTCCCTTCCTTCTTTTGATCTTGATAAAGATTGGGGGCAAAATGTTGAAACAAGCTCTGGAAAAACTCTTGATATACCTCATCCCTTCCACTCTATCCTATCATCCTATCATCATCCCATTGTCATAAGCCTAATCCTATCATAAGTCCTATCATCCTAAGCCTTGTCGTGTAAAACCCTAAGTATTGCATCTAGAATGGGGCATGTTATTCCTATGCGACATAGCCTTTGGAGATCACATCCTTGCTCTCTTACACGTACATCTATCCCATCTACTATCACCCATCCTTTTATCCATCCATCTTACCATCATCCTAGCACCTAGACTTGGTTTTTCCCTTGTCATTGGTATCTAGCGCAAAAGGCTGCGCACATTGTAAATCCATTGACATCCCAAAACATATCAAAAACCCAAAAAAATCATAAAATGCCCTGAAAAAATATTTAAAAAATCATATAAAGTCCTGAAAAAATACAAAAAAAAATCAAATATCCAATAAAAAATCCAAGCAATAAAAAATCAATCATCATCATCCAACCAACTCACATCCTTCAAATCATTCCAATCAAATGTTCTACTCAATTCTTCCAACCCAATTCATCATCATTTAATTCTTTAATCCAATCATCAATTCAACTCAATTCATCCAATCACATTCTTCAAATCAAGTTAATTCACTTAATCCAATCATCAATTCAATTCCTCCATACCAATCAATCAATCCATCAAATCAATTCAATCAATCATATCAATCAATTCTTCTAAGTCAAACCACTCAATCCAATCCAATCACTTCTTCTAATTCAAGCTACTCATCAATCCATCACATCATTCAATCCAAATCGAATCAAATCAATCAAAATTAATCCATCCAATCATTTCTTCCAACTCAATCAAATCAACCCAATCATCACCTCATCAAATCACATCAAATCAAAGCAAATCAATCCAATCAATCAACGAAAATCAAATCAATCCACCAACTTTCATCTTCACCATCAATAAAACACAATTAGAACTACATATCATCTCTATCGTTAAGTGCCTTGATCTCGTGGACATGAGTATGTAGGCAGTCTGGAGTATGAAGGAAGTGCCCAGATTCAGGCACAAGCGATATTCCTCTTTCTCCAATCTCTCATCTTCTTCTATCATCTATCTCCATCGATTCATCAATCTTTCAAAACAATTCTTCCAATCAATCTTCATCAATTAATTCTTCAATCATTTCTTTCATTCCAAATCCCTCTCATCCATCCAATAAACTCAAATGCAAATCAATCCTTAATTCCATACCAATCAAGTCAATCGATCTTGTCAAATTATCCAATCACATCAATGGTCTTGATCCTATCCTTGTTGTAAACCTAATCAATTAAACAATCAATTAATCAACCAATCAATCATCCTTGTGTTGATCTAGGGATATATCGTTCCCTGCAATGACAACACTATCATCATCAATCAATCAATCAATTAATCATTGGTTTACAGCTTGACAGGGGCAATACCTTGTTTGTTTTTGTATCATTTATGCATGCTTGCTTGCTTGCTTGTGTGTGTCATCTTTTTATTTTGCATTTGCATCAAATCCAACCCAGCTAATATTCATATCTTGTACCTAGACAAGGTTGTATTATGCTGGGGCACGAGACACACCATCACCTTGGTCCTTATACCCTGGTGCATAACGTCTAGTGCTAAATCAAACATATGGTTGCTCACTTTCATTGTAGCATAACGCATCATTCTTTTTTTCTATCCATTTCCTTATCTTTCTTCCTTCACCAATCCATTTCATTTCGAGAGCCTACCTGTGTTTGTCCAATTGCCTATCCTCTTGAGGGGGCATCATCATCATATCTTCATTCCATCATCATCATCCTATCTTTTCAACTTCATCCTATCTTTTCGTCATCCTATCTTTCCAACACCATCATCTTATTGTGTCCTCTATCCATACCGTAGCTTCTTTGAAATGATGTTACTCAACACAAATTTCATCTCTCGAACATCATCTCAAAGAGGGGCAAAATGTAGACACCCAAAAATGTCCACCTTGTCACAACATTGCATCCGTTAGATATCTTGTAGCATCTTTGCCCTAGATACCCATATAATCACCTAATCTAGCATTTTCCTCTAATAAATTAAATAAATATAACATTTATTTAATTTAATCTCATCCCTCACATCATTAAATGAATAAACTTTATTTATTTATTCAATCCCCTTTCTTCTATGATTAAATAAATAGTTATTATTTACTTAATCATTCATGTCACTTAATTAATTAAAATTTTATTTTAATTAATTAAAATAACTTACCATTTCAATCACTCAACTCATCTCTCAAATCACTCGATTCACCTTCTAATTCCCTCTCTAATGAACTCAACTCATCTCTCAAATCCTCTCTAGATGACTAGATCCACCTTCTATTTTCTCTCCCAAGTTGCACAAGCAACTTTCTAATTCAATTATCACTCACGAAATGGAAACTTTATCCCTCCATCCTCTCACATTTGCCTATAAATTAATTTATTCCAAGCCATTTGGCATGGATGAACTTTCAAGTACCGTTACTCTGCCAAAATGTTGCCTCTCATCCATCAATCTACCTATCTTTTTCTTATCAATCTTCATCTTCGTCGTCATGCTGCAGATCTGAGCAACCAACAATCCAATAGTTCGAGCAAAATCAACATGCATGCATCAATCTGAGGTATTTGAAAAGGTTTGGATCAAGGTATTGCATGTCATTTTTTTTATCTTCATTTGTCCAAATTTTCTCGTCTATAAACACATCAATCTTCTCAACCATAACCCTCCTATCCTCCACTATGTCACTAAGACTACACATAAATATACTTAGTTCACGTGCTTAAAAGTTCAAGTTCTTTGTTAAGCTAATAACACTTTGATTGTCATACTAAATCAACATTGCATCATGACTCAACTAAATGTCTAAAAATAATCTCCAAATCCAAGCTTCCTCCTTATAGGCACGAGTACTTGCCATATACTCTACCTCTATCATTGAAAGAGCAACCACAACTTGTCTCTTGTTCCTCCAACTAATTACATTATTGAATAAGGTAAAAATATACCCACAAATATACCTCTTGCTATCCACGTCTCTTGTCCAACCAGTTTAGAAATCCATGTAATGTCCACTACAGGACCCTTGGTGAACAATTATACGTCTACTATAGGACCTCTACATGACTGTTGTAAGTCCATTGCCAAACCTCTATGGGACTACTACAAAATACATTGCCAAACCTCTATGTGAATGTTGTAGGTCCACTACCAAACCTATAAAAGATTGTTGTAGGTCAACTGCTAGACCTTCCTAGTAGAAAATAAAATACTTTAAATTTCCATAAGGTACCTAAAAAACCTCTTAACTACAATCCAATGCTTCTTCCCTAGATTAGGCATATACTAACTTAAGACTTCCACTACTTGGGCAATATCTAGTTTGGTCTAAACCATAGCATACTTGAGGCTACCAACTACACTTGCATAAGTGATATGGATCATGTCCTCTATCTCATCTAGTGTTGAAGGACACTATTCACCTAAAAGCTTTATTTCCATGGGAATGGGAACACTCACTAGTTTGCATTCCTACATACCGAACCTTTCTAAAATAGAGTTAACATACTTCCTCTAATTGGTCCAAAATTTTTCTTTTAGTTCTATTCCTCCTAATCTTCATCTCTAAGATAAACTTATTTGCACCCAAATCGTTCTTATCAAACTATAAAGAAAGTTGAGATTTAAGAGCCATAATCATATGCTTATCGTTATTGATCAACACCATGTCATCAATATACAAAGTTCAATAATAGTAAACTAGTCACCTATCTACTTAAAATAAACATAGTGTTCTGACTTATCTCTAACAAAACCTAACTCCAAAACATATGAATCAAATTTTTGATACCACATTCTAGGCGATTATTTCAACAACCCATAAACCATGTCATTCTTACACTTCACCACAAGGTTCTCTAGCTATGACATGTAGATCTACTCCAATTCCCCATGCAAGAAATTTGTCTTAACATTTATCTCTCCAACCTCAAGGTCAAATACAAAAACAACTAATAGAAATTTCATAGATGTTAGCTTCACAACAAGAGAGAATATTTCAACAAAATCAATTCCATTTACTTGGGAATAGTCTTAGCCACTAAATTTACCTTATGTTTCTCAATCTTTCTATCTAAACTAAACTTCTTCTTGAAATCCTATTTGTACCCAATAGGTTTCGTATTCTTTAGATGCTTCACCAAGTACCATGCACTATTCTTCTCTAGTGTATCCATCTCTTCAACCATGGCCTTTTTCTAGGACTTCTTTTTTACTAACTTCATTGCCTCCTTCATAGTTCTGGGTTCATCATCATTATTATACAAAGGAAAAATGTAATGGAAATCAAGTGGGATATACCTTTTTGGTTTCTTTTTTTTGTCAATTGGACCTCCTTATGAGTGGATATGAAGTTCTTCTTCTTCCTCTAAATTCTTGAATTCACTCTCTAAATTAACCTCCTCATTAGGTCCTTTCATAATCTCTATTTTAGAGTTAGTTCTAGTCTCCTTGATCTTTGGCTTCATATACACCAATTTTCTCTCCTCATCTTCTTGTTGTAAAGGTGTAGGAGAATATTTGATCTCCCTAAAGATCACAATTTGACTGTACATTGTCTTTCCAATTTTAGGATTCCAAATCTTGTATTGTTTCACACCATCATTGTACCCAATGAAGATACATTTTGTACATTTTAATCCAATTTGAGTCTCTTCTCCAAAGGAACATGTACATATTCTTCATGATTGTAAACCCTAATATGCTACAACAAAGGCTTCTTCCTAACCAAGCCTCCTAAGGAGTTTTGTCCACAAGAGTTGATGTAAGAGATCTAATAGTCAAATAACAAGTTATGCTCATAGCTTCCATCTAGAATTTTTGATCTAAATGGCTCCACTAAGCATACTTCTTCTCTCTCAATCAACATCCTATTCATATAACTCCATTATGTTAAGGGATACATATGGAGTTTTCTTATGCCTTGCAATACCATGTTCCTTGTAAAATCTATTAAACTCTACTAAATAGAATTCTCCACCATTATCCATCCTCAACAATTTGATATTCTTCTTGTTTTGGTTCTCTACAAGAACTTTAAACTTAGACAAGACCTTATAATTATGCTTGAGGAAGAATACCCATTTTTTCTTAGAGAAGTCGTCAATGAAAGAAACATAATTTAGGGATTTTCTAGTGAAACTACATCAACAAGATAAAATAGATAACTATAAATCAAATCCAAAATCTAGCAAAGCTTGGGTAAAATGTAACATAATTTTATTTTCCATAAATACAATGTTCCCAAAAGTCAAAATCAAAGGAACAATTAGTTATCCCCTCTTACATTTCAAGGCCCCAAGGACTTTCTCACTAATGTGGCCCATATGCTCATGGAATAACACTTTCTTCTCAATAGGAAGCTTGTGATTCCTCAAATTAGGAACTATAGAACTATTAAATTATATGGTTCTTACATCAAGATGAAATAGAGTTTCAAAATAAATTCCCTTAACCAATACCATAGATCCATGCACCATCTTACATCCTTCCTTGTTAAAGATCACTTGCACACCCACATCATTCATCTTGCTTACTGACATGTTCCTTGCCAAACATAGAATTTGTAGAACAAAAAATATTGATTTGGTCCTCCCATCTCTAAAATCAAGCACAACTCTACCATGACCAACAATCTTGAGAGAAGAGTTATCTCCCAAATAGACTCTCCCACCATCCTTCTTTATTTGGCTAGTATTGCCATAACTCTAGTACTTTACCTTAGATATGCAAGAAGACTTAGATCTCCCTTTAGATTTAGATCACTTATCCTTCTTTCCTTTCCTTGTCCTTCAAATGACCTCTAATAGTCAAAACATATTTGATATCTATTTTGATTTTTTCCTCCTTATCTCCTTTGAGAGTAATGTACCCACCACGTCATCAAGACTTAGCTTTGAGATGGTGCTACTGATTTCCATAACTAAATTGTCCCACATATCAAGAAAATAACACGTGAGGGTTATGTATTGGTCTTCTTCATCTATTTTCACATCCACATAGTCTAACTAGCTCACCATAATGTTGAATGAATTCAAATGCCCTATCATAGAGTCTCCATCACTAATTCTTAGAGAGTACAACTTCTTATGTAGAAAGATCTAGCTCACAAGGGACTTTGTCTAGTATAAGCTCCCTAACTTCTTCTAGAGGTTCTCCATGGTGGTTTCTCAAAAAACATTTAAGAGCACTAGATTTGCAAGATAGAGCTAAATTAATCTTCTTTCCTTTCTATCAACCACTACATAGTCTTTAACTTTTATACTAGAGGGGTTTTTACTACAAATTGCAACCCATGAGATTATGTCCACCAAAAGATCCTCCATATTAAGCTTCCAAAGATCAAATTTAGTTATGCCAAGTTTCTCTAACCTCCATTTTAGATATGCCTACAATATTTGATCATGAAGACAATTCCACAAAACAAAGCTCCCACTCAAGTACGGATTAATACAAAATAACCAACTCCTTCCATGGATCTAATAAACTTCTCAAGCTCTAATACCAAATGAAAGAAAAGTATGAAAAGTTTCAACTCAATCCAATAAGAAGAACAATGCAAGTTAACTATATCTATAGTAATTTTAGCAAAAGTAATGACACAAAAGAGAAAGCAAGAAGAGAATAAGAGAAATAGAACACATGATACACATAATATACCTTGGGAAACCCTCATAAGAAAAAGCATAACCTCCAATCCACACTCAAATGTATTAATTCTCTAAATAGGTTACAATACAATTAAGAGGTCTAGTTCTTCACAAGAGATCTACATTTTGAATCTAGAGAAACTTTGGCAGCATAACCCTACATAAAATAGACCATCCAATATCCATCCCAAGCTATCAACATATAGGCCAAGGAGACCTAGAAAACCATAAATGGTTTACCAAAATCATGAGCCAATACTTGGACCAAATGGTCCGACTCCAATCCATGTGCCCCTCTCTAAGAGTAACTCCTCCAAGATTAGAATGTGACTCCTCAATTGACTAGTTGATTCCCAAGACAAAGAAGGGTCCAAGTAACTCCCAAGCACTCCATATAGGTGCAATGATTACTCTTACACACATATTACACACTGATAATAATAGACAATCAAAGATGCTAGTCATAGGCCACCTAGTAAACCCTTATTTAATGATTTCTTACAACTATTATAAGACTAATGACACATGGTGGAGAGTTCCAAAATGGAATCTCAAGATTCCATCTAAGTGGGCTGACCTTTTTCGTGTGGGATCATTATTTTTTATATTAGACATGTTAGAAGTGAAAGCAACACTAATTCAATGGAAATCTGATTCAATATAAATTTCTGCAATCTTTAACTATGTGTTATTAATAGAGATTGTAACACAGAAACAAAACTATGCTTCACAGAAATGCAAAATTAGAAATATGAACACATAACACAATGTTTAACATGGAGAAAACCCTTTCAAGTAAAAAACTCCACATAGGAAAGAGGCCCAATGTTTGTATTAATCTGAAAAAATGATTTACAATACAACAACACTTCAACTCTCTCCACCAGTCTTCAATCTGATAGCATTCCGGCAGCACTCGAGTACCTAAAATCTGTATTGCAGCAACTAATACATGGAAAATACTTATAGAAACATTTTCTAACTCATCTTAGGTGTTCACCTTCTCTTTCCTAAGATTCTCCAATCTGTAAACATTAATTACCATCTTACAAGCATCTTACACTTGTCCAAAAATAGCCATGCAAAGGTTGGGATCCCATGGCCTCTTACAACATCTTATGATGCGTCATAACCATCATAGATTCCAGCAAAAGAGTATCTTTCCAAGATAGGAAACTTGGGCTAAATATAGCAAATATACAACTAACATATCTGTCATATGCTTCATAGAATCTCAGAATCTTATGACAACTTGCAGCTGTCATAGATTCACTCACCAAACATTATGATAGTTGTCATACATGCCAAAAATAGTATATTCCTCAAGGGAGCACGCCTATCCTCATTTACTATGAGTTTTTACATTTGCCAATAGTAAAAGTCACTCCGTAACTGCTACCGGTAACTCCAAAATTACAACTGTCAATGAGACTACCTCATTCCTTTATGGGTGATTACAAATAACAAATAATAAATGGAATAAAATACAATATTGGAATTTACAAGGTTAATGGCACCTTATTCCAACAAGACAAATATTAAATAATTCATCTAGACCTAAGACTTGCAAAGTGTACCCACCTAGTCCTAATAATGTGTAATAGATGGATCATGAATTGGTTGAGCATTATCTTCACATAAGCCTAATAAAAATTGGAAGAGATCCTTATGTTGTTCTTCTAAGAGATAAGGATTTAAGAATATTTATTTTGCCAAATTTGCTTGAAGTATCTACTCATAAAGTTATTTGGATCATAAAGAATCCACTAGGATTCCAATATTGCCAATTCTATTGGAATCTAATAAAGAACAACTACCTCTAGCTTTCCTAAAAAATAATCCATTATCAAGCTCCAAGAGTGGATAATACCATTATCCTTAATGTTGTTTGGACCAAGGATATTAACTTTGATCACATTAAGCTTCCCTTTAACATTATAGCTAAAGAACTTTTTTAAACAACGATTTGTTACCTTTCCATGGTGATACAAATCTCTGGCATTGCCCCAGCCTACTATTAACAACCAACCACCATGAAAAGAAAACAAATATGTAGAGAGAACCACAAAATCCACCAATTCCCTTAACATTACACAGGCCAAGGCCAAATTAAAACCATGCCACCACATCATTAAACCGTTGGGAATTAAGGTGTCTCAACCTTGGTAATTCCTTGCATTATTTATGTTTGTATTTATTAATTCAATGCCTATGTTGTAAATTAATTATAAATTCCATATTGTCATATTGTGGGATGTGGCAGGGTGATGTGTCATCCTACATGGAAGATGACACCTTGTAATTTTGTCCTCACATGAGGAGATAGGAGTCCCACTTTGTGGTAGGAGCATTTTGCCATGTGTCAGCATCTTAGATGTTGTGTAAGGGATTGACTGAAGCGGTTATGACGGATTCCTATGACAGAATCTATGATATGTAAGAGTCAGAAATAGAAGCTTGAAAGACAGGTGAAGACACGTGTCATGAAACATCTTTGAAAAAGGCATATTTGGGCGCCCCAAGGTGGACTATGACATGTAAGAGAATATGCTATTTATAGCTTGTGTATGATAGATTCTCTTACAACTGTAAGTTGTAACTGCTATGACAGATTCTATGACGGTCGTAAGTGTCGTAAGAGCATCTGTCATAGCCCATTTTGGAAATAGGTGACCTCTTTGGGATGGGAGCTGTGGACAAGTGTCAGGCACATTCTACAATGTTGACCAAGTGTCCTTAGGGTGGGTTTTGGGCCATGAGGCCAAGTTGGACGCCCATTCCAAGATAGGACCAATATTGCCTTGTATATTCTATATAAATAGGTGCTTGGAAGTGGAGATGTGTTACAAGTTTGACAGGTACTGTTATGCTGCCAATTTGTCTCCAAATACGAGTGTTAAAGACTCCTGAGAGCTTGCATTGCAAGTGTGTTGTAAACATTCTTTGTTTTGATAATACATTGTGCAGGTTTTGGAGTGTGGGGTTTTTCACCTAATGAGGGTTTTCCCCACATATATCTTGTGTCTCTCTTCTTATGTCTCACCTTCTCTGTTATGTATTTGCTGCAATATCTCATGTTAATGGTTTAATGTTGTTGTAATAGTTAGGATAAAATTGAATTTGCACTCTCCTCCCCTCATTAGATTAGTGTAGAAAGTGATTTCTGCACACCTAACTTCCTTTCATAAACAACATGCTTCAAGCATAGAAAGATGTTATCTTGAGAAAATGTAATAAATAAAATACAAGTTAAAGGCTACCCATTATGAACACCACTATCAATACTAATTAGATGAACCAATCTAGAGACTTCCACATACCAAACATGCCACAAACAAAAATAAATTCTAAGGGGGTCGATCCTTATCTAATAACATAGATAAGTAGTCCATTCATTTATCTCCCTATTCTATATATATGTGACCTCCTTAAGAAGGACCCCTTCATTTGATAGGAAACTCACAACCCCATTATGCTCTCTATAACAATGTCTAACAATAATAGAAGAAAACTTTGAAATCCAATGTAAAACTTCTTTGAATAGCACCTATAATTTCTAATTAGGACCAAATTGCTTATTTACTACATTAACAATAACCTGCTAGTCACCCTCCTCCTCAATCGAATGATAACCATCCATATAGGCAACTTGGAGACCCAACAAAAGTGTTTCCAACTCTACTTCATTATTTGATTTAAAACCTAGGAATGTGGAACCCTTAGTACAAATGAACCAAAGGAGTCCCTAATAAAAAACTAGCTCCTACCTCCCCTAGATTGCCCTCAGAGGCCCCATCAAAGTTTAACTTCACCATATCTTCAAAGCCAACCAATTCACAAGACAACCAATATTCATATTTCCTCTTACCCTATGAATGGGAATAGAGATCCCAAGTCCTCATTATTGAAGGATAATATGCTCATAAGCTAAAATTTTATCACCTTTCTTCCGAACTTCATCATGCATAAATTCCTTAAAAATAGAGCTCTTCAATCTAATTCCAACAACACTCTTCTAAAGTAGCAATATGTTTGAAAATCCTTCTATCTTTCTAACCAAATCGCTAAAGAACACAAAGCATTGTGGATTTCCAAAGGCTTTGGAGACTATAAGTACTTCTCGACCAACTATACAAATGTTGACATATAATGGGTAGAAACCCATGACATTATTAATTTCCTTAATAACACAGACACAACATTCCTAGATTAACTACAATATAATAAAATATGATCACCAATCTCTAATGGACATTGACAAAGAGGGCATTAGGAAGGACCATGAATCTTTTGCTTCATCAAATTATCAAATGTCAAAATTCTATTATTCACTATCAACCAAGCAAAAGCATTGTACTTTAGAGGGGCAACAAAGCTCCAAATCAAACTAACCAACCATATAACCTCATTATGGGATGATTTATTAAACTTATATATTGACTTAACCTTGTATACTCATTCCTTATTACCAATCCAATAGGTGGAGTTATCCCTATGAAGCACTCAGGGATGAATAAAATTCAATAATATTTAAGAAACTCTTTTTGAGCTTCTGGTATCTCAAAAAAATCTAGATTTACCCAAGAGTGCTTAGGGATACCATTCAAGATTGATTAAAACTAGTAATCTTTTATTTTTGTGCCTTTAACTAAGTAGATAAAATTCTTTTATCTGCCTTAGATATCAAATCGACTAACTAAAGGAAGTTTACCTTGCCAAGAATCATCTTAAAACTTAGCAACCTCACAATTCCCCACATTCCAAAACAATATTTCTAAAATAAAATATCTAGAAGGGACCATAAAGTTACAAATAGAAGATTCCTTTGGAACATCATCCTCCATGAATAAGGAAAGAGAATTGACGTTATCAAAATATTTCCTTCACAAGAGGAAAAACCAAGCCAAGGAGAGTTCTTTCATAAATTTTCAAGTTAACTTCACTCCTATAGCCAAGTTATGATGAACCAACTTTTAATCTTGCACCTTCATTAATCTTTATATTATATACTTTATCCCACTTTACAAAGGAAAAATTTTAGCCTCCCCAACTCTTACCAAAGAATTTCTACATATACCTACAATACTATGATTAACACTCTTATAAAGAGCAATCATAAACAACAAGGAAACCAAAACTACCTAAAAAAATTGTTCTTATCTTGTGAAAATGCCTTGATAAACTTAGACATTTACCACTCCAAGAGGCTAGTTTAGCTTGGATTTTCTCCACAATTTCTCTCCAAAGGGAACTAATGAAAAGCAAGATGTCCAAATATTTGCTAGGAAGCATAACAACATTTTTTTTAGACTGCAGGAATTGGCTTAGCCCCCCTATTACCTGCAGCACACCAAGTAAAATTTTTAACGTGACCGGCGATGCTGGTGCGACATGCCCTCCGATACCACATGAGTGGAGGGATTGGACCTCATGACCACTTGCCTACAACAAGATGCATTCAAACAATCGAGCTAGGGTCCACGCCCCGAAAGCATAGCAACATTTATTCCCAATATTTTACTAATATTTTTCTACACTCTCAAATTGGTATTAAAAAAGAATATCTTGATTTTAGAAGAATTGATCAACTATTGTGACACCTTGGAATAATCTAGTAGGATATCCTTGAAGGCTTTAGCTTCATGAAAGATGAAAACCAAACAATCTAGTATCATCCACAAATTGAAGGTGAGTTAGAGACTAGCAATTGGGAACACAAAGGAGACCTTGAAGCTTGTTCAATATATTACCCTCCTTTATGCATCTACCAAAAGTTTCAACCATTATAATAAACAATACATTTAGCTAAAAGTAAAAGCTTCGTAGTTGTGTATTGCTTTTAATTGCTATCTAGTTTCTAATTTCCTTTAAAGTCTAAAACTAACAATCATGAATTCAACAATGCATTTTCAGATTTTAAAATATTGAGAAATTATGGAGTGGAACTGCATACGAAACTAAGAAATATAGAGTAAAAAAAGGGGATAGTAATCATGATTGATTTGATAGTTGAAGAAGATGTATATGATAGAAGAGAAACTAGGACAAGGTTTTGGGCTATCGAGTCTAAATTCTTGATTTCTTGTTATGTGACAATGTTGTCAAAGGTAGTAGCACATGTGACTATGTCCCATTTGACACGCTCATGTCTATATGTCTACAATCTCATCTAACTCGTGTGCTTTTGTCTACTATGATTGAGGCCTTATCCAAGCCCATGCATTAGTGTCTGATTTCACATTATCATGTCCTTTGCAACTCTAGGGTTGAAGGTCTATGAACTATAATTTATGGGAAAATGGTTGCTTATTGGTGGGTTAGGGGATCTACTTTAGTCAAATTCTTAGGCTGAGTTAATAGGGAAGTTGGGCAAGTATGGATAGTGTGAAATTTAAGGTGTTTGAGGAGATGAGAGTTTATAGCTATGGAGGTCTGCTAATGGATTCCATGGTGGTGTGTGTTTGTTGCTCCTATGTGTGATAAATGTACTAATATTGTGTATGTTAATTGTATGTGCTCTCTTATGATTAATAATATTCATTTTCCACTAATCCTTGTTCATAAACAAATTTTGCGTATTTTTTACCATTGAAGGCAAGTTAGGGCTTGTAAGTTGCACAAAAAGGTGAGTGTTTAGGAAGGAAAAAAAAAAATTTAATTTAGAGGATGTCATTGCATGTAGTCCTATGTAGAAGACAATAGCATGACATATTTTCATATAGGATGGAATAATGCTCAAGGATGAGTGAGGGAAGGTGTTCAAATGTGAAAGGGGCATTTGTTTAGGTGTGGAGCATGGAATTAGAGACATACTGGTGCTCTAGAAGGTCAAAAAGTGGTCATAAGTTGTGTTTATAAATGAGAGAACTAAAATGAGTGTGAAACAAAGGGGGCGAATTCTAAGTATCTACTTTTCATCTCTACATAAATTGTTAAAAATTTAGTGTACATGTGATCTACAACAAATAAAGTATGCAAAATAAAAAGAAAATGTATTAATATACTTCATAAAAAAGATATTGAAGAGTCCTTACTTGTTATCATTTGTATTTATTCACTTGAGCATTGCCTCCAAATCTATAAAACACACAAGAAGAGAAACCAATGCACATAATAAAGATACCATGAAATCAATTTCACATTTTTTAAGTTTTTCCATTTTGTTATGTTAAATATAGCTATGGGAGAGTCATGGACTTGGAACCAATGTGGCCTCCATGATATCAAGAAATAGAGAGTTAATATGTAGAAGTTGAATGAGTAGAGGTTGATGGGATCATGATGTATATAAAAGTTATGGAGTCATGACTGATTTGGCATTTATTAAGGATACAATTATTGATCAATAGGGTAGTGTTGGATATATGAAGGTATCAATTTAACCTGAATGGAGTGGTTTAGGAATTTATGAAGAGTATCATTAACTAAACATGTGTGTTGTACGTCTCTTGAAGAGCCATTTTAACCATTGTATAGATATATGAACATGTGCAAAGAAGAAGGGTAGAATATATGGCCCCCTCAAATTTATTACATGTGAAATAATGTGATCAAGTTGAGGTAAGGAGGAATAGGTTTGTGTAAAATAAAATTTCAAGTAAGGTAGTTTATTTTCCTAAACTATGTTTTGCATGTGTAAATATTTGTTCATTAAAGCTTAGGATAAGGGAGGAGGACACAAAAAAAAAATTTCCTCCCAATGTTGCCCCAATGTGAGAACAACTGATGTGCCACATATAGCAATATAAAGGAAATTGTGAAACGAAGATTGATATGTAAGATGTATTTGTTTGGAAGACAACAGATTGAGGGAACATGAAGATTTTCTCAATGTAAGCATTATATGAAATGTAAGTATTTCAAAATCAAAATCATTGGATAGAGATATGTAGAAAATGTGGTCATAAGATTTTAGAGATATAAATTAGATCATAGAAAGGAAGAGAGTAGGATATGTGTGTAAGGTTTAGTAGTGAAGCACAAGAAAATAAGTATGTTATTTCGATTAGTACTATGAATGACCACTAACATAAACCACCATAGAGAGAATAATAATGTAAGACCCATAATAAGTAAACTAAGAAAGAAATGATAAGACAAGATTAGAAAAACAACACAAAAAAGGCCTCCAGTTCTCAAAGGCATACAAGAATGGTGAGGGAATAGGGAAAGCAATGTGATTTAGATCTAGAGGACATGGGAAGAGTAGAGATATCCATATAAATAATAGTATCGTTGAAGACCAATGACATGCATACCAAGAAAGATGAAAGGAAGGAAAGAACATTGTAAGACAAGACCAAGAAATGCCTCCCAAGCATGAAAGGTAAATAGGAAGGATGAGGAAAAACATGAGTTTGATGCAAAGATCACGAGAAGAATAGAGGATGTCAAAAGTGGAAGAAAAATGTATATGGCATAAGCAAGAAGAGGAAGAAGATGCAGTACAACAAAGGTGGAGAGATTTAGGTGTTTTGGAAAATTGATTAGAAGAGAAAAGGATGCCATAAAAGTATAATCAACCATAGGTGAACGAGGATGTGACTCACTATGAGAAGTGTGAAGAACACCTTCAAAATATGAAACAAGTAGAGAATAATCATTCGAAGCTGGGTTGCCCATAGATGTATCATGAGATTCATGAACATCATGATGGATACCATAGGTGAAGGTGTGACATGTATGCACTTAGGGTCATCTGAAGGATGTGTCATTGCAAGCTATTAGGTTCTCATGTTCTACGATAGGGATATCTTGTTTATGTTAAAAATATTCATCATGTGTAGAGTCAACAATGATAATATCCTCATTGATGAGATCTTATCTTTTGTTCCATGATGTTTGACATCAATTGGTAGAATGTCCTAGGATCCTATGATATTCACAAGAAGAAAGTGATGTATGACCATGTTTTTAAAAATGTCTGTATTTGAGAGGATGTAGGGTGATCAACCTAGATTGCAATAGAACTTATGATATATCTGTAGGAGAAACATTTAATGGTGTGAAGGTTCTTTCTTCTAGTTGGTGTTGTGACATAGGAGGTTGGTTTCTTGGAGAAGACTTACCATGATGGGTTGTAGGTCAAGTGAGGGAAGGAGGGATCCTATAGTTGAGACTATTAAATACTAATAAATTTTGTTCAACCTTAATAGCATTCATAGATAAGGTAGAAAATAAATTATACATTTGAACACTGACTTTAGCTTGGATAATTGGCTCAAGATTTTCCATGAAGTAGCCTAGAGATGGTGATCAAGAAGTGTAAATCCTATTTTGACAACCAATGAATGAAAAAATGATAATTGGCATGTTGCTTGCATTATACTAACTATGTAAGACTATTCTTAGGGTTAATGTTGAATTGAAAATAATAGGCAAAAGCTTGCACTAGCTCCAAAAGGAAGGTATTGAACCATGGGCTTTGGTATGAAACTAATCCAAGGCATTTAATTTGTTAAGGTTTTAGGAAATAATAGACAATATTTTTTAATCACACATACAAGTTACACTTAGTATGCTATTTTCTCACATGGTACAAGGGTTCTTGTCTACCACTATACATGTTGAAGGATGCATGAGAATTTTAGAAGAAAGTGAATGTTGTAATAATTGTTGGGCATACATGGGGGAATGAGTTAAGTTATTCAATTGTGTTTCAAGATGCTTTAGTTTTTTCTCTACACAGGCCATTGTTGAAGAAGGTAATGGTGAAGGGGAGGTTATAAGTGGCCTAGAAGATGGGTGGAGGGATGGATGTGAGAATGTAGGTGAGGTATGGAATGAGGTGGACTTCTGGTCATCGAAGGATTTTGGAACATATGAGGATGAACAAATGATGGATGGTTTAGGGGGGAAAGAGTTGTCCTACATGGAAGAAACACTAGTAGAAGCAACTATTTTGAAGTCATTATTATTATGTTGTAGCTCACCCAATGTTATGTTTAGGAAATGTTTTATGATGGCATTATGATTAATATTTTCTTTATGTCTAACCTTCTCGACTAAAGGAATATGTGGGAGGGAAGGGTATGAGTAAGGTATGGTAGGATAATTATTAAGAAGCAATGGAGGTTTAAAGGGAGGTTATGAAACCTAAGTAACATGAACCTCATCTTCACCATGGAAAGACTCACTAAAGCCATTAAAAGATAAGTCATCAATAGAAGTATAGAATCCTTTTAGAGAGAATTTATCATGAGTGTCCAATAGGAGGAAGTATAATGATTATTCCTAGATAGTTTAAGAGTGTAGAGGGATGAGAGAACGATTAAGTTAGCATCATATAATTGTAGAGAACTATCAACATCATAAACCTTATGAGCAAAGATCGTGAGGATGTTGAGAAAGGAGGAGAATGTATCCACGGTGTAAGATTTAGAGCAAATATAGAAAGTCAAATGTTAAAGGATAACATGTTTGGTTGAAGGTTGTTGTATATCTCCCCTACACATTCAAGGAAGGATTTGGGGTTGTGCCCTAACAAAATTAGATGGTTTTTTGTTTGGAAATAGTAATTTAAGGGAAAACTATTATTATGAAATTCTAAAGGTGTTCTTTTAATATTTATGTTCTAAGGATCTAAAGGTAATGAAATATTTTTTGAAATGTAATTTAGATTCTAAAAGTAAAGAACATAAATTCAATGCAAAGAAGAAGGGAAAGGAAACTATAGTTTGAATTGATGTTTGATGAAGATTATGAGGGTTGGCATAGGTAAAGAGGAGGTAATGTGATTTTAGCTTTCATTCTACAAGATTAATGTTAGCTAGACAAACCCATGTGTGGTTTCATCTAGTTTGATGTTGTGTTTGAGTTGGCATAGTCACAACCATTTAGTCGTAAAACTATTTGGACATGCACGCTAGTGTCCCTACAAGTTGTTCTACTACTATAGTTTACACAAACACTTGCAATGAGAGATCTATAAGGGTGTGCATAGAAGAAGGAAGTATGAGATAGAAGAGGTAGGTTCACCAAAATGGAGCTAAAAATAAAAGCTCACTAGTTGTGTTTTAATTTTAATCACTACGTAGTTTCCAATTTCATTTAAAATCTAAACCCAACAATGATGTATTCAACAATACATTATTAGATTTTAAAATAACAAAAAACTATAGAGTTGAGATTGCACAAGAAACTAGAAACATAGAGTAAAGAGAAGGGAATAGAAATTTTGTCTAATTTGAAGACTAGAGAAGATGCAAATAGAAAAAGAGAAGACAAAAGGATATTTTGATCTATCAATTCTAGATTGTAGATTCTTTATTCTATGATTATGTTGTCAAATACAATAGCATGTGTGACTATGTCTCATCTATCACAATTCCATTTATGTGTATATGATCCTATTTGGCTCATGCATTAGCATCTAGTACAATCATGGCATTATCTAAGCCCATGTATTAGTGTCCAATTTCACATGGTCGTGTCCTATGCAACTCTAGGTCTAAACTTGCATCATGTGATCTATGGGAAAATGGATGCCTATTGGTAGGTCAAAGGATGTTCCTAAGTTAGATCCTTAAGATGAGTTAACAGTAAAGTTGGGGAAACATGGAGTGGGTGAAACCCTAGGCGATGATATCCCTTGAGGAGATGAGTGTGTGTGGCTATGAAGGTTTGCTAATGGAGTCCATGTTGATGTGTGGTTGTTGGCCCTAAGTGTGTTGAATGGATTAATGCTATGTGTGTTGATCCAATGTGCTTCCTTGTGCTTGATGATGTTAATTTTCCATTAATCCTTATTCATAAATAGAATTTTCTCATTTTTTATTGTTGGGGGCAAGTAAGGGCTTATGAATTATGAGTTTTTGTGTGCAAAAAGTTAAGTTTGAATTTGGAGGATGCCATCACATGCAATTTTGTCTAGAAGACAAGAGCATGACATGATAGTGTCCAAGATGGAATAATAGTTAAGGATGAGCACAAGGTATCTTAGATGTAACAAGGGTCTGTTTGGGTGTAGGACATGAACTCAAGGACAAAATGGGGCTCAAAAAGACAAAAAAAAAACAAGAATAAGTTGTACCTATAAATGAAAGAACTAAATCAAGTATGAGATGAGGGAGAAAAGCTAAGTATACACTTTTCATCTCTACAGTTCTTATTCAAACATTGAATTCTCAAAATTTGCCTATAATTATAATTTTCATTCAAACACAAATACATGTGCATTTTGGATTCTATTTGTAGTCTCAATGTTGTAGTTTACCACCATCTTGTACAATGACATTCTTTAAGCCATGCATGGTTGAGGTGGATAAGAAAAACAAGAGCAAGACCTAAAGCTTTACCAAGCCCTTACAAAGTTGTCCTCTTCACAGTAACAATGAAAAAAAAGGTCTTTTTTTTTCTTTCTAAATTTATTAATTTAAGTTGTCTTTAACCATTTGCTAATCATATGCAACAAAAACCTTACAATTGCTAATGTCAGCCATTTGAGTTTTGCCAAATTGCTTTTTCTAAAAATAGAATCAATTTTTAAAGATATAGATAAATAGATAACGAGAAACAATAATACATTCTCATCTTGCTTGTATATTTCAGCCTTAGTTTGTTCTTTTGAAGTTTTTGAAAGAAAATGATTTTTCATTACATTTAAAAAAATATTATTCAATAAAAGATATAATGTTTCTACAATCCATATTAATAATAAAAAATGCTTTTGAATTTGACTGCACAATAGTTCCAACAACATTCTTAATTAATATTACTCAATAATTAAAAAATTCAAAATATTTTTTTCATTGAGAATTGTATGCTTCAAAGAAAGTAGGTTTTAGCAGTTAATAAACTTGTTTGCTTTCATAATTTGATGGCCCACCCAATATTTTTTGAATGTCAGCCAAGCTTCAAATTTCATAGTCTTGAATTTATATTCAAAGGGATATTCGTATAAACCTTTTTCTCGAGAATGATGTGTTTAAAGGAATCCTATGAAAGATGGGTCACTTGTCGTGTTTTTATATTATAGTGTTTGTAACTTGTACGTATCATACATGCCAAAGACTCTCTTGTTTTCCAAGTGCCGTGCAAGAAAGAGACAAGTGAAAACCCTAAAACAATGAAAAAAGAGAGATATAATGTTGAAGTGCAATTTGATAAGCAAAATAAGTAATGATTATTAAATATCAATATAATGTTGAAGTGCAATTTGATAAGCAAAATAAGTAATGATTATTAAATATCAATATAATGTTGAAGTGCAATTTGATAAGCAAAATAAGTAATGATTATTAAATTTCATTATGTATTGATAGGTATGAATTTCATTATGTATTGATTATTAAATTGTATTTATTTTTATAGTAAAATTTTGTTAAAAATAATTTTTACATAGTTAAATATTTAATTATAACGAAGATGATATAAAATGTATGTAATTTTTTAAAATGGATTATTTGTAGGATGGAAATCGCTTCAATAATTTTATGTTTTTTTGCAATAAAGTTATGTGAAACTTGTCTATGATTTATAGATATGCATTAAATTAATTGAAACACTTATTCATTTATATATAATCCCTTGAAAAACAAATGCAATCCTATAAAAAATAATTATAATTAAAGTCCATGTAAAAACAAATTTAATGCTTATCAAAAAGCAACATAAAAATAATCCTTTTTACTCACCTTAGACAATAATTTATCAAATAATCCATAGAATTTACAAAATTTGTCTTCCAAAACTAAAAACGCTTCTTTCTAATTTCATAGGTAAAGGTGGAATATAAATTCAAAATCACTTCATATTGAGATATAGCAATTGAATTTTTAGGAATTGTTTGTAGTCATTTTTTAAAGACGGTCTTGCTCTTGCTTACGTAGGATTACATACATATTTTTCTATGTGTGATATTCATGCCTTTACTATGAACCTGCAACAATTGATGGTGAATTTGAAACAATAGACAAAGCTAGCTAAGTTATCTTTTAATTCTCCTCTAGGGGAGAGGACCCAGTAGCCGCTCACCCTAACTTCGCGCATCTTAAGCTCCTAAATGGTACATCAGATTTTGAGGATTTTTTTTGGGTTTCTTCGTATGAGACTTAAGAACTTAAAGCTATTGTTTGGGGTTCTAGGTATCAACAGTGTAGCCTAATGAGCTACATCTTCACCGAGTTGTCCAAAAACACCCAAAACAACAGCTGGATCGAAACATGTGCACCAAGGCACCTATTACCAATCACCTTACTATTTCCTTATGTGTCACCATATGATTGGTTGTTTCTTTGATGTGACATGTGACATGTATTATTACACATGTATTGGTTCCTTATTAAATTTTTTGTAATATTTGTACACATGTATTGGTTCTTTTCATAGATTTAATTGGGGGTAAGGTGTGCTGCAGGTGGGTAGCTATTGGTACATGGGCAGCTACCGGGTCCTTTCCCCTATAATATTTTAAAGTGCTGTGAAATACTTTGTGAGATTGTAGGTGTTTTTATATGATAAATCTTTGATTTTTATGACAGCATCATGAATTTGTACTTACATGGCTTGCTTGTGGCTTCGTGACCTTCGAAACGTCATCAAAGTTTGGAGCACTAGGCCAATATTTGAGTATTGGTTCATTATTTTTATTATTATCCATCATATATAGGAATTAGGCTTGTGGAAGCAATCTCTTATCTTCTCCTAGTGGGAAAGGTAACACTTGTTAAATTATCAAGTCAATGTGACTACATATTATCGATTATTTGTGCCAAAGTACTCATTTTTTTAAAATGTATATATTAAGAATAGAAAAAATATATACAATAGAAATACTAAGCCTAAAGATGGCACTTCCACTCCTAATAGCATAAAAGTAACCAATTCAAGATCAAATATGATGCAAGAGCATCCCGGGTCCATGAGCAATCCTCATCAACCAAAAATATTTCTTTGCTTTGTTCGTTGTTTTTTCTTCTCATTTTTTCTTGTGGGAGTTGCTGATCAAATTTTTGGTAATTCGAGTTGGTTCAAAGCCAAGTGATGACTTCACCTTGAAGAGGAGCCAAATGGGTGTCTACAGTTCAAGTTGGGAGAAGATTTGATCAAAATTGAGTGAGTTTTGCTTGTGTAGATGTTTCTGGCTCCAACAGGATGTCCTGATGCACTTTGCCTCCAAGAGGATGTTTAGATGCTCTTTGCCTCCAACAGGATGTCCTGATGCACTTTTTCTCCAATAGGATGTCTTGATGTACTTTTTCTCCAACAGGATGTCCTGATGCACTTTGCCTCCAACAGGATGTCCTGATGCACTTTGCCTCCAACAGGATGTCCAGATGCTCTTTGCCTCCAATAGGATGTCCAAATACGCTTTGCCTTCCAACAGGATGTCCAAATGCACTTTGCCTTCTAACAAGATGTCCAGATGCCTTTGCCTTCCAACAGGATGTCTAGATGCACTTTGCATTTAACAAGATGTCCAGATGCGCTTTGCCTTCCAACAAGATGTCTAGATGCCTTTGCCTCCAACAAGATGTCCAGATGCGTTTTGCTTCCAACCGAATGTTCCAACCAGATGTTTTTACAACTGGATGTCCTATTTCCCTGCATGTCATGTTGACCTGCAAATTTTTGCAAAAATGTCTTGCAACGCCCAAAAAGTGACGAAAATGGTTTTTAACCGCCTTAAAGCACCCAAAAAGTGCTAAAAATGGTTTTTAATCGCCTTTATGATCGTTCTAAAGGGCCAGTAAGAGGACGTCGATCTAAAGAGTCAGTAAGAGGATGACACATGTCCTTTCACGTGAAGATGTGTGGTAACCACCTCTTTTGCATATAAAAGGGAAATTCTTGCTTTTGAAGGAAAATCTTCTCTGTAGTGAGTTTTTGACTTCCGCTATAGCTTCTTTTGCAAGTTTTAGATTTAAAGGCATATTGTTTTGGGTTTTCATAGGAAGGTTAGGATACTCTGATTTGGCGATTGGAATGAATGTAAGGCTTAGGCCAAGGCATGTAAGACTGTAATGTCATTTTACTCTTGTTGTACACTCTAGTTGCAAATAAATAAAGAGATTTTTGTTTTATTATTGTCTGTTGTTTCATTTTGTTGCCTGGTTCAGTAGCTTGTCAAAGCCCTTGGACCTTGACCTGCATCAGAATACATCTAAAACTAAGCATTACAAAGAGTAAAAAAAGATCTAATCAGCTTATGATAGCTGAAAGAAATAGTTCTAGGGAAGATTGCTTAATATAATAAGAGATAAAATCATTTTTCTCCAAGAGTATGTAGAAAAAACTCCTTTTTAATGATATCTACTAGCTAAGACTGCACATTAGGCCCATTGTGATCCTTAGCAATAGCTGCTAGCTAAGACTGCACATTAGATATTTGTGTCTTGAGCTCTATATTGATGCTTTGTCTCTCCTTCAATACTTTAGCAAGAGTTGACTGCTGCAAAATAATATTAGATAATAAACCATGCATAATCACTTCTGTAGGCAGATAGGCATTAGAAAAAATAGCTTTACATCGCAACAACCAAATATATAATAGGATACATTGCTAAAAAGATTCTGAAATTATATTCAGTGAGCAATGCAACCCTAAAAGAGCTGATTTCCATCTTAATTTTCTGTTAAATATAGCAGGAATAAAGGTCATAATTGTGTGCCAAATTTGTTGCGTATGCTTGCAAGTCTAAAAAGCATGTTTAATAGTTTCTAACTTGTGACAGAAAGTACATTTGATGGGGTGAGTAGGAAGAAAGGTGAGGCGTTCTCCCACATCAATTTTATAGTGGATAATCTTCCATGCTAGGAATTGAGCTTTAGCTTCATCTTTGGATTTCCAAATAGCAAGGTTCGAGCTAAACCACTTGGACTCAGACCAATTCAATCTCCATTTCAGATTTAATCTTGGTACAAAGTACTCAATTGAGCTTCACACTTTTTAACAACCTCTTACTTGCCAAGGATATTAATAAACTTTTGAGCTTCTCCAATTTTATGTGTTATTCTTGTATTGAGTAATTGGTCATCTAGAAATATACAAACAATTTTCTAGAATATATCTACCTCATCCAATTTGGAGCTTATAGCCTATATGACCTTATCAACATCTATTTGCACTTCTTGAATATGTGGTTACAACATCCAACAATTTGAGGGATTGTGATAGACCTAATGTGGCTTGGGTAATATCCTAATATGATTTGTATTGGATCTAGGAGTAAAGATCATTCTAAAGAGGATAAGCACTTTAACATGTTTCATGGCCAAAAAACTATACTTTAATGGCATCAAAAGAATATGTTTACATATTCATGTTCCTCTCAAAAGAAATTTAAAAAATGACACCTCATTTCAATTCTATATGAAAAGTTATGGGTTCTGGAAGAAGGGTTAAAACTATCAAAGGAAATGGTATTGTAAGTGTTAGTTGTGGTTTTAAAATTGTTTGGGTGATTTCACCTGAATGGAAGAATTAAAGAGAATATGAATCTCTTTAGTGACCCAATGTAGAAGGATTTATACACACTTAAGGAGTCTTCCAACACTATATAAGAACCAATTTGCAGACCAAAGCTAAGAGAAGCAAGAGAATTGAATTGTTTTATCTCTTACAAGTAGAAAGTTGAAGTGGTGATAGGATTCATAGAGGTTGTAAACCATTTTGTACTTGTCTATTTAAGCAAAACACTTCAATAGAAGAACAATTACCTCTACCAACTAGGTTTTCACCCCTCAAGGGGTTTTACCAAAATAACTACTTGTGTTGTGTTGCATTTTACATCTCAACATGTTTATTTCTGTGTAACAACTCTTAGTTCCTCCTAATTCTCACTATCATTTGGAAGTCCAGGTAGAACAATAGTCTAATTGTTTGGTTCTCTAGTTTCTAACTAATTTTGGTAGAAATTATAAATCAAATAGGAATTACACACCCCTTTATACTAGGTCTAAAGAGCAAGTTTGAGCTCTAAACAATTACACTTAGCGTCAAGTGTTGTGTACTTATCTTCTACAACTTTGCATGTGTTCTTTATTGTTTGAAGTTTATTTTATGTAGTTTGGAGTTGCAAGGCTACTTTTTGATTTTGACATTTCTCTATGATTTTAGAGGTATTCTTATTAGCTAGCTCTTTATCCTTCACCAAAATATCCAAGGACTTAATCTTGATATTGTCATTCTTGAGATTATCATTCACCATGCCAATTTTTATTTCTTTGTTCTTGAATCCCTTATCTATCTAAGCATAGTTAGTGGTGACCAACATAACTTTGTCTCCTCCAGGTGCTCTCCTTTATCTATGGGTTGGGTCCCTTGGAATTCCAAAGTTGTGTCTAAAGTGTAATAATTAGATGGTTGCATTTCAATTTTAGGCCTTATTACAGCTAGCAACATTTGTTTGATACATATCCTTTGTGTTGTCACGGGGTCAAATTGACTCCTCATTCTTGTGGTAGCCATCTCATTAGCCCTCTCAAATTCTAGATTATCATAAGATACATCATTTACATGCTTTAGTACTGTGGAATTCATGTGATAAATCCCAATAATGATCCATATACTTCCCACCTAATCTTATTACTAGTACGACACTAGTGGCAAAAGAGGGAATGTATAGAGTGATGAAGTGGATGAATGTGGATAGTGGGGATTAAAGAAATCAATAGAATTGGGAAAGTGTAGTGGAAAGAGGTTTTTACATTGAAGATGCATTAGATGGAGGGAATGAAAGTGAAGAAGTGGGTGAGGTTGTTGGAGGGAAGTGGTGATTATGGAAATGTATTGGAAGTGATTATTGTAGAATATATCAATGAATAGGTTAAATGGTAAGAAGCCATCACAATGTGAAGGCACAATAGAAAGAAAGGAGGGGTTGACATAACATAACTCACACATGGAGAGGAAAAAAGAATAGATATAGGAGGAATTTTAAAATGAATAGGTGAGATTTTACAAGAGCAAAAGGAATTTGTGTCGAAATAAAAGCAAGAGAAAAAGGAACATTTACAAGAGGATTTGAAGAATGAACTCTTACATGTATGCCTAAAGGAGGAAGAGAAATATAGGTACTTATAGGGGAATAAAGGGAATATGTACTTATAGAGAGACTCCAGAGAAGAAGAGGCGTCAATTGGACAAGGGGAAGACATACTTACTTGTGCCACTAAAAGAGTTGAGACATGATAATTTTTCATCTTCTTCCTTATCATCATATTTATATTCCTTATTCTTCTTAGTCTCTCTAGACTTAATAGGGCTTGATTCTTTCCTTTTATTTAGATGACTTTGATCATCACCATCTTATTCATTGTATATTGATCCTCTAGCCGTCCTAGCTAATGTAGATGATGCTTTTGTGGTGGCCCCTAGGATACTTGTAGCTTGCTAATGTGGAGGGGAATTAAACCGTCTTGACCTTTGGCCATTGGTCATGACATGAGATGGGACCTAGACCTTTGATTCTTTTGTGTATGGTTGTCCTAATGATATTGTCACTTCTATAGAATTTTTAGGGAGCAGAACTTAAAAATTCTCTTACAAGGAATTTGGAAGTTTGATTGCTTTTATTGGACTTGTACCTAATCCAATCTTATTTGTAGGGTTTCATGGACCAAGGTCCTTTATGGTCTATTATATGCCATGTTTGGAGGTTCCCAAACCACCACCAATAAATGGACCTAATCTTTAAAGAGCCTCTCCTCATGCCATACTTTGATGTATCTTCTTGTTAAGACCAACACTAAACTAAAGCTACTAGGTGTTGAGGGAGAGAAGTGGAAATATGTTAGACAAAGATAACTAGCTATTCTATAGAAGATGTTGGAAGTTCATATGCAAGGACTCAATGATAGAATTTGCTCCTTTTTAAAATGACTTCTTCTTCAAAGTATTCTAAATATGAGTTTAATTGATCATTTTCATAGAGTCTCCCATTCTTCATCTTCTTCAATATCACCAAAAGGGAGACCCTAATGGCCAAATTCTACACTAAACTTCCATAGTAAATGAACTTTCTTTCATTGCCAATCTTTTGTCCTCGAAGTCTTTCTTTTGGGCCCAACAAATTTAATTGAAAGGTCAAAATTGTGTTTCTTTTAGTAGAAGGTGGTGGGTTAGTGCAAGATAATGGGTCCATTTATTGGCCAAAAAGTGACAAATTTTCCCTGAAAATAAGAGTTTGTTATAGTTGGGGTAAAATATTTGAAGCACTTTTAGAAAGAATATCAACATAGTGTAAAAATATGAAATTTATTCTATTTTGGATTTTTTTTTCTAATTTTTAAATATGTCGTTTATTCTAATACACAGATGATAAAAGTTGGTTAAGTGAAGTATGTACAAAAGTGAAAAAGTATGTCCGAGCCGAAAACATGCATGTGTACAGCCCACAAAAAAAATAGTAAATGAAAGTATTTTTCAAAATCTTTTTGTGAATATATGCATATGATCTTGAAGTTTGTTTTGGATTTTTTTTTGTGATTTTTTAGTATACATATAAAAAATTTACTAGAATTAAGGTATAAATTTAAAATCCCTCATGTATGAACCACATAATTTGACCTAAAATAATTGTAACATAAAACATATTTTTTAGTGTGTAGAGAATGATGTCTATATTGGTCACATATTATTTAAAAATAAATAAAATTAAGTTATTAAAAAATATAATACATCTCCTTTCAAGTTTATGAGATTTTATGTTTAAGAATTATTAAATAAATAAATAAATAAGTTTAACATCAAAAAAATTATATATTTGAAAACTAGACATTCTCATCTATAATGGATTTAGTTTTGTAAAAAATATTGAAAATAAAGTCATCGGCCATATTGTTGAAGTTAATTTTACTAGTAGATGCTACCATGACATTGTACTTGGAGGTCCAAGGATTAGGGTTGGATTTCTTAGCCTAAAACCAAAGCAAAAGTGTGTGCAGGGGATATTTGAATTTAAATGTAGTGGGTGTCCACTATAAATGGATACTTGCTAATTTTTATATCGGGTATACGTTTATATAATGGGTAGCCATTAGTAAAAATGGCCATGAGTGCATGCAAAAAGAAAAAGTTATTCTTTTTCCTAACGAACACCGATTACTAAGTGTGTGTTTATTTATTTCATATACCTTTAATAATGGGTATCTACTTGGGTTCGAGACTTCGAAACGTAACAGTTCTTTATTTCTTAAAAGAAGGTATACGAGTTTTAGAGAACGAGTACCCATTTTGTGCAACATTTTTTGGCCCTATGTTTTTCCCTCAAAGTGGACCCATTATCTTGTACTCTCTGGTGGAAGTGACTTTCATCTTGTCCTTTAGCATGGTTAATGTTGATGGTTTGCCCTTCTGATATGGCCTATGTTCTTTCCACAACCAGTGTTTCTGATGTTGCATTGTATGCTTATTGTATTGTTGGATTCTACTATTATTGTTGCGTAGGTCACTCTTGATGTGGAGTTTATAGTCAAGCTTGCACTATCTAGTCCTCTTCAAGGTTTTTTAATTGCTTCATGTTAGGGCTAGGTTCATATTTGAAGACCTTGAGCTCCAAATGTTTTTAATCCAATTTTGAAATTGCCCATTAGGGTCATATCTCCTTTTGTCTTAATCCAATATAAGGACAAGGATTTTGAGTTTTCTCTACAATTGAGGGTAACATCACCTCTTAGTCATAGTTAGTTGGTGGCAAGAGATTGGGAGGAGATAAAAGGTCATTTTTCCCTTGTCACTTGCATATGATTGATCCGTTAAATTGATCTTAATTAACTACTTGAGGGAAAAAAGTTGTTCTAAAATTAACCTAATAAGATGGCAAATTTCCCCTCTATAACCATATAATTTAATATTCATTTCATCCTCCATAAAATACTAGACCCATTTATGCTTACTTTACAAATAATGTTTGTAGGAGACCATTAGCCTATACAAATTTTCATCTTTGATTCTAGATAATATAGGACCTACAATTCTAGATTAATTTCGTAAGTATTAAGATCCATGTTGTAAATGGAAGTTGTTGCGTAGCTTTATTGGTCATTTGTAGACTTGGACTCTGTAACGCCTAAAGAATTGTTAGTGTAGGTTTTTTATTCCTTTCATAAGGTTTTTCCTACACATATTATTAAACTTGCTTAGGTTAATAAAGTGAGTTTGATTAGGTGAGTGGGTCATTTAAGGTGACACCGTCCTATGAGGGAGTTGCATTTACTATGTTTAGACCGTTTGGTGGTCTCTCCCTATTGGTCGGTTTTGCCACCTCCACCCCTCTCCCTGGTCTATATAAACTCACTACCTAGCTTGTAATTCCATTCCATTCTATTTTGTGAGCAATCTATTCAGACTATTCTGATATGATCTCTTTGTTTCCTCCATTTTGATCTCTTTGTTTCCTCCATTTTGATCTCTTTGTTTATGCTTGCCTTTAACTTTCTAGATTTTGGGTTTCCATCTCCATTTCAAAATCTAAGATGGTATCAGAGCGGGTTAATGCCTAGGGTTAGTCATTTAGAAGATCTAGGATTTGAGATCTTGGTTGCTCTTAAAAGTTAAGTATGCTCTTCTCTTGAATCTGATGATGACTTGGAGAATCAAAAAAACTTGATAGAAATACTAGTTTCTAGGGAGGGTTTTGTATGTGGCTTTGTATTGAAAACAACTTTAGGAGATTCCTGGAGTAAATCTAAGCTCACCATTAAATTCAAATCTGCCAAAAAAGTCAAAATAGGCCTTTGTTTCATCCAGATTGGACATCGGAAGCCATTTTTATGAGGGTTTGAAGCCGGAGGTTCATTGCCAGATCCAACAGGGAGCCACCATTTCATAGCAATTTGGGTCGAAATAGACTCTGCCATCGCACTCAAAAGATGTCAAAACCCTAAGATCAACTATTCATTTGCCGATTTTGGAGCAGTTGTCCAGAAAGGCCAAAAAAAATTGCCCAAGGACCCTGCAGAGATCTTTATGGGCTTTTGGCCCCCCTTAATAAGGGGAGTGGCTCATTAGAAAGGCCACAACCTCTTCTTAGAGGGTTGTCGACCTCCTAAGGAGGCCACTCAACCCTCTTAAGGGGTGTGGGAGGTGGTGCCTTCCCCCCTCCCCCACCCCCCCCTCACTTTAACTTCAAACTTTTTGAATTTTTTTTAATTATGCCTTAAATTTCTGCATTCAGCCTTATGGCTTGAAATTATTTTCAAGTCCACCTGTGCTTGTACTTCTAGCTTGCACCTACCTCAACCTCTATTCCACCGTATATTTGGCACCTTCGCTATATTTAGCAGCTTTTTGGTAGGTTTGTCAGATTTGGCAGGGACAATATTTGGCTAGAATCCTCTATTTTTGGCAAAATTTTAAATTTTTTGACAGGTCTTCTAAATTTGGAGATTGTGCTAAAATTGGCGGCAATTTTACCAAATTTGGCAGCATAATTTTTTTTGCTTTTCCTCCCCCCTCACCATTGCAGTTTTCATTTTTGCACTTGAACTTCGGGAGGCCCATTCTCAGTCATATGGAGGTATTTTTCATTACAATTTTTTTGAAAAGGGGTAGAATTTTGTGCTCTTCGCAGTGGTGTGACTAGTTTTTTTCTAAAATGACCCTATTTTTCCAAAAATTCAATCTTGTCATCAAATCTGAAGGATAATCCTTGTTTTTTGATCTTCAAACGACTATAACTTTCACATACGACCTCGGATCGAGGTGGTTCTTTTTTTGAAAGTAGATATTTTTCTGAGCACTACACATTGGTGTTGGTTTGAGGCTCTGATTATGAGATATTTCTTTACTTTTAGTAGTTGGGTCCTTTTTTGGATATTGTAAAACTCTGGAAAACAACTCCAGCATTGTAAACACACTAATCTATAAAGTGCCAAATCATATTTTGTTGGGGGAGATTCTTGTTTGAGTGAAAAAAGGGGGGGTCTCTTGGTGTGTTTTTTGATCTGTTTACTTGTGCTTTTATTTTCCTTCACATATGGATCGTTCTAAGGTTTCATTGTTACACCTTATAATTATACAACATGGCATCAACATGCATGGAATGCCCTAATGCAACTTGGGTATACTCCATATGTTGAACAAAAGGTAACTGAACCCACAAATGATAAGGAAAAGATAAAATAGATGCTTGAACATACAAAAGCTCTTGGATGTCTTCATAGCCTTGTTTCCCTTGATCTTTTTTTTCAAATTGAAGCATACACAAATTCACATGATGATTGGGAAAAATTGAAAACATTGTATGGTACAACTGATGAAGTTAGAGGCTATCAGATTGACAATGATTTGATGAGCCTTGATCCTAAGAACTTTGGCAACATCTAGGATTATATAACTAAGGTTAATAATCTGAGAGCACAATATAAAGCATGTGTATTGAGAAAAAGGACGTTCAGTTAATCTATAATGTACTAAACAAACTTGGTCCTTAATTTGTTGCTTTTGTTTCTAGCTTTCATACTCATAGACTAACTATGGGAGTTGCATACACTATGCCTTCATTTGCATCTTTTTCTGAGATGTTAATGCATGAACAACAGAAGCTTCTTTCTATGAGTATCATTAAGCCATCACAGACTCAAGCCTTGTTAGCTAGTCAGCCTAAGGGACAGAAAGAGTCAAGTCCTTTTGACAAGAAACAAAATAAATCAAAGAAAAATCCACACACAGATCAAACACAGAACAAATCCTCTTCAAAAGAGGACTCATCCAAGAAGGAGAAGTCTACTTGTGCATATTGCAAGAGGACTGGACATGAAGAACATTCTTGTTATAAGAAGGATATTGATGAACTAAAACATCTTCTTAAGAAGAACAATATCAGTCTACCTTCTAGAATGTCTGAGTCTTCTTCTTCACATTCCAAATAGTCAGGATCTAATAAGGAAAAAGGCCATGCAAGTTTTGCTTCTAAGTCACAGAAAAATAAGGGTAAATCTCTTTGTGCTTCTATAGGTCCTAAATCAGGGAGATGGCTTCTCGATTCTGGAGCTTCTCACCATATGGCTTCTTCGCAATCCATGTTCTCTTCTTTTGAGCCTTGTGTTATGCCACCTATTCTGATGGGCAACAATACTTACATGAATATAGTTGGGAGGGAATTTGTTGATATTGGGGATGGCACTTTCAATGATGTTTTGTGTGTACCTCATTTGACAAACAATCTTTTTTCCATTTATTAGATCACCCATGGTGGAGCAGGGAAGACTGTGGAATTTACACCTGATTCAGTTGTCATTCAAGACTTAGAGAGTGGAGAGATCGTTGCTGCTGGGATGGTTGATCATGCATCTTAGTTATACTCTTTTTTAGACTTTGCACCTGATGATGGCTCTGATCCTTTGGCTATTGATCACACTCCTTGTGTCACATTTGATTTTGAGGAGAATTTTGGTTACTTGAACCTGGGTATTCTCACATCTGATCCAGTTCTTGAGCCTTGTATTTCTTCTCCTGATCCTGTTTCTTCAGATGTCAGCATTGCAGTGATACAGGAGGCTCACATTGGTCTTCTAGAGATAGTTCCTTGGGACATATTCCTACCAGATATTGCATCTTTGTTTATAGTGTCCCACATTGCAGATTTGGGAGACACTATTGATTTCATTCATCTTTTGTTTGATGGAGTTGATTCTTCTTCAGATGGTTTAAGGGCACATTCAAACCCTCTTGTTCCTTCTTTGCCTACATATGCTTCTACAGTGACAGTTTCTACAAATATTCATGAGTCATAGCTGACTCAGTCATCATTCATTTTGACATCCTTTGCAAAAGTACTAGCATCTTCTATGGTACCTAATCCATATTAGTATTTGTCACAGTTTGGCATTGGCTTCGAGATCCTTGAGCAGCATTTGGAGGAGGCATCTTTGTCTTCAAATAAGATATCTTTGGATCTTGTTCTATTTTAATTTCCACTTGGTTATGGTTTGTCACTTTCTTCAGTTAGTTTTGGGACTCCTGATTTGGTTGTGGCATCTTTCAGCATTGACATGGAGACACATGAGCAGTTTTCATAGATTTCATACATCTTGAGATTTCTTCCTTCATATTCCTTTCAGGAATGGGAAGACATTCTGCAGACACCTTTGGTTTTGTTTCTTCCCAAGGGGAGAAATGTTGTTTGATGATCATGGACCATCTTCTACATCCAGTTTCGAGCATCAACCACTGGCATAGCTGCTTACTTTCAGGGGGCTTCTTCGTCCTTCTCTTTTCTCTCTCTATTCTGGGTGGTGTTCTCTCTCTATTTGTGGGGGAGGCTTCTTCTCTTTTTTTGGGGGGGGAATCTTTGTACATGGGTACCTCATCTGGCTTCATTTGTCAGGACCCATCTTTTCACCCACCTAAGCTACACTTAAGGGGGGTGTTAGTGTAAGTTTTTATTCCTTTCATAAGGTTTTTCCTACACATATTATTAAGCTTTCCTAAGTTAATAAAGCGAGTTTGATTAGGTGAGTGGGTCATTTGAGGTGTCACCATCCTATGAGGGAGTTGCATTTACTATGTTTAAACCGTTTGGTGGTCTCTCCCTATTGATCAGTTTTGCCACCTCCACCCCTCTCCCTGGTCTATGTAAACTCACTACCTAGCTTGTAATTCCATTCCATTCTATTTTGTGAGCAATCTATTCAAACTATTTGATATGATCTCTTTGTTTCCTCCATTTTGATCTTTTGTTTATGCTTGCCTTTAGCTTTCTAGATTTTGGGTTTCCATCTCCATTTCAAAATCTAACAAGAATTAGAATTAAATTAAGCTAGATAAATTAGCTGAGTATGTGAATTTCAAAAAATAGTAGTACAATGTTGATTGATTCCTCATGTATCTAATTTTCAATTTAGCTATAAAAGTTTTAAAAAAATTGGAGTTGAAAGATTTGCAAAATCTCATCTTGTAAGGCCCATTTATTTTGTGACCCTTGTTACACTCATTATACCTAGTGGTTCATTATTCAACACTCATTTCAGTTCTAGGGTACTACTCGATTAAATCATGCTAGTTGATGTTTTTTTACTTTCTATGTGATACTTGTAGATGTTATATTATTTTTCAAGATTTATATTTATGCTAGATAGTTGATTTAATGGGTTATGATATGTAGTTTATTTGCTTAATTTAAATGGTATTTAATTTGATGTTAATCAAAATATTAATTGAGATGCTGAAGATGAAACTTATTTTAAATGTTATTTAAGATGTTATTTTTTATGTTAATTGGGATATTAAAAAATGATGAGGAATTTTATATTGGTATGATATTGATTTTTATATTGATCGAGATATAGATTGTGATTATGTTATTAATCTCATATGTATTGTGAATTTACTTGTAAATGTGAACATGATATGTACTATATCAATGAGGTGTTCTTGTGTATGTAGTTGTCTTGGAATATAGTTTTCTATGAATGTGCTCATGTGTGTGTGTGGTTGATTTATGTATGTTTACGATAGTGCTTCAACTATATATTACCATGGATTGATTTGATGAGTAAATTGAGTGTGCTGGATTACAAGTTGGCTAAAGGGGTAAAAAGAGGATTTTCGAAGACCCAATTCACCATCTCACTCCACTACTTGGAGTAATGAGACATTTACCATGTGTGAACTAGTGACATCAAATAGTCTTGGCCATGTGTGGCTAAGACCTTTTTCCTAACCAAGTTTAATCTTCTAACTGATAAACTAATTTTGTGTACATTTTTACTAATATTGGTTGAGATTGTAGTTTTGTAATATATCATCTATTTACTTCCTCTTTTATTTTGAATTTTGAATTTTGAATTTTGAATTTGGGTAAAATGGGTACTTTAAAAGGTTGTAAAAAGTTATTTTTGCTTATTTTTATGTATTTTTGAACCCTTATGTAGGGTACTTTTGTGGATTGGTTAAAGTGATCTGGAAGGTATTTAGTACCTTTGGAAGCCTTGGGAAGTGCATGGGTTGAGAGATCTTGAGAAGCTTAAGTGTGAGTACTCCAAGTCCTTACCTTCCAAATTGTAAGAGAAGGTGGAGCACACTCCAGTTCTTTTCTTTGGAAGGTGAACCCATGTGGGTTCACATGGGTTGAGTATGAGGTCTTAAATGTTTTTGATTATGGTAATGAGGTTTATGAGGTCTTAAATGTTTGAGTATGAGGTCTTAAATGTTTGTGTAATGGGGCCTTATATGTTTATAAGAGGTTTGGGTGTATGGGGCTCTAAGATACTATGTGGCTCCATCCCATTGGTTGTGACGAAATGACATGGCACTCATTTTTATAGCCTTTCATTTGCCTTTAGAAGGGGTTCTTTTTGTCATTTTTAACATTTTGTTGGTAGAGTTTGGAGTGCTCTCTCTAGTAGATTAAAGTCTTGGAAGTTTTGGAAGAAGAAAAGGATTCTCTTCATTATTTGGAAATTTTAAGTAGGAGGTAGGCTCCTTTGCTTCTTCTTTCATTTTGTTATATTTTTCATGCGTAGGAAAAAAAATTTGAAAATTCACTTGTTTATTTTGTGTGTAATGTTTGTGTTATTTTAGGAATGTAGTTTGTGTTGTAGAGAAGTACTTCCTTTTTGCAATGTGTTAATCATTTTGTTACAACCCTCCCCATGGGTTGCATGGCTTAGCAAGTGCAAAAAGAGGTAGAGTTTGGATTGAAGGAAGCCTCCATGTGTAGAGAGTGAGTTTGGTGGAAGATGAAGGTTAAATGAGCAACCTTAGTCCATTCTTCCTTTCTTTGTTATATTTTGTGGAGAAATAAGTTGATTATGATAATTTGAGGAGGAATAAGTGTGGTTGTGTTCTTGTGTAGGAGAATAACTAATTTTGATATATGGTTATATGATTTGATATGTGGTTATGGATAGATAAGTAGTGGTTGAAATACAAGTGGATATGGGAGTGGATTCATGTGAGTATTGCTTATTTAATCTTGTTGTGAGTAGGGAAATGATATTTGATATTGGTCATGGCCTTGGATATTGATTTTTTTCTATAGCTATTCATGGATAAGTAATTCTCCCTTCTCCCCCTTCCAAAGAACCATTGGATGGTTCATAGTGTGATTCCCCAAGCTTTATTAATATGATTGCATGTAACTTGTGTTCTTAGCTATGTATGTGAATTGTTGGTGTTGTATTTTTACACTTGCTTCTTTGGCAATCCTCCAAGATCAAGGGTTGGTAATGCTTTGGGATTATCATATGATTGGGAGGTGAGTTGCTCTCTTTGGTCATGATCTTATTGGAGATCATGCTACACTACAATTATTGGAGTTTTCATCTTTTGAAGAGAAGGAAAATCAACATTCTTGTTTCAATCTTGTGTTCCTATTTAGGAGAAAAGAAATTTGGTATTATGTATTCTCTATGTTCCTATTTAGTGGAAAAGAGTGATCTAGCCTAAAGAGTTAAACTAAGTCAGAACCCTCTTCCACAACATTAGGACACAAACCGAGCTTGGATTCTACCCAAGAAGGAGAGTCAAACTACAGGGGTTCTGCCTTTTTGTTATATATAGATGGATCAACCAAGTTCAACCAAAGTCAAGCAAGTAAGCTAAGACTAATGATCAAACCTTAGAAGATGAAGAACAAACTATAACTAACTATCAAAAATGGATCCCAGTAAACAAAAGTACAACATAAATCAGAGAAGGATTCAGAACCTAGATTTTATAGCAGAAATGCCCTAGGCATTTTCTAGGGTTTAGCAGAAACTCAGATATCACCAAACCTACACATGTCTTCTCTACCTTCTTCCCAGAAATCAACTCCTAAAACCTATTTCTCTGACCTGCACACACAGAAAGAGGGAAAAGTTGTGTTGTATTTAAGTGCTTGCCTCAGTCAAACCCTGTTTTGGTGTTCCCACCTCCACTACAACGATGATTAGATCCAAGAGTGTGTGCCCTAGGAGGGCAACGGCCAAATCTGCAACAATATGATGAATAATGAATGATAATGATGATGAAAACAACAAAAGATATGACCTTAGTTAATGAAGATCCTACACCAACAAAGGAGAGTGGTGAAGAGGGCTTCAAACTTCCTTCAAAGCCTGCAAACAAACTTCAATAGCATCCACAAGGAGATAACACTTCAAGCATGAAGAATACTTTAGCATAGAACACAATATGAGAGCAACATTTGCCTTAATCCTCTAGGTGTCATCTAGTGTACAAAATGAACTACAAAACTCATTTAAATATGCATTCCTGCTCACTTACGACAAATAAAACTTCATTAAGCCGACAAATACAAACCAAAGGAGTGTCCCAAGCCGACACCACAAAGTGGGGCTAAAGATCCCAAGTGGCACCAGGGCGCCCTGGTCCTTTAGCCCATAGACTCCAGAAAGTGACCAATTTAGCAAGCTTAGTGCAGTCCGAAGTTGATTATGTCAAGTTTATTTATTGGGATCAAGATTTTCATCGTTTTAAGCTCAAAAAGGTGTTAAAATAGGTCCAACTAGGTGCTAAACTAAGTGTAAAATGCTAGTGTGCACATTTTACGACTCACCATTTATCCTCCACTTTAGTGTGGGTACGAACTTATGTTCAAACACATACTAAAGGATGGACAAAACGCACAAACATAGAATCCCAAAGAATTCCGTCAAGTTGTGGACTACAAGTAGCCCCTAAACTTAGGATCCTAAGGTTGCAAACACATAAGCAAAGAGAAAGCACACAAAACACTACAACAGGTGGAGTACTAAGCATATATAGGAATACACGCGGAAGACACACAATACACAAGGTAATACATGTCAAATACAAAGCATACACATAAGACACAAAGCATACACATAAGTCACAAAGCATACTAGATTCACTTACCCTCAAACATGTGAACATCTAGATTCACTTGAAGTCTAGAGGGGACTGGACCACCAAAAGCTTTACCTAATGATGAAGTCAATGGAACCGCCCCTCAAGGACTTTTGCAAACTAGCTGAACATAAATTTTTGCTAGTTCATAGGAGCTTCTATGATTTCGTTCTTGATCATTAATGTATCTGCTCTTGCATTGGTTTATCCATTGTGAAACAAATTGGTAGATAAGATCTAATAGTTCTCAAGCCTTGATGTCAAGGCTCAAATATTCCAATTGCGTTCAATAGGTCATGCAAGATGAAGATGAGCTACTCTGATACCACTAATCCAAGGCCTAGGCTGAAGCCCAGTGGACAACTCTCTAGATGAGAATCTAGATGAAGTTATGTGCATGTACAAAATCTTTATGAGATAGAGAGGTACAAAGAGAGAGAGATATAGAAATAAAATAATAAATATATTTTTATTTATCTATTCATCTTGTACATGATGTACTCTTGAGAAAGATGTATGACTCCTATCTTCTTCTACCTATCTATCTTTCTCTATCTATGTTATAGATATATGTATATATAGATTACATGCCTTACAAGGCAAGAGTCATTATAGAAGTTGAACTATTTTCACGTGACTTATTATCTCTTGATGAGTAGGCAGTGTAGCTAGAAGGTGCACAATGTGTTGGTAGATGACCTTGCATAGTGTGAGCCTTAGGGGTGCCACCTAGATTACCACAACAACTACATTGTCTAATGTTTGAAGTTTAACACTCAAAACAAAGTGGTGATGTGTTGTAATGTTCGCTTCTAACAAGCCAAAATTTCTGCAACCTTGCGAACAATTTCAACTTGTAAATAGCACATTAGTATTCCATTTTCCTTTAATACTTTACTATAACCATATATCATTACTTTCATAACAATATGTTTTTTCTTTTTATACGTCATGCTTTACCTTGGATGAGATAACCTTAAGCCTATTATTAATCACTCCTTGAACCTCATGGGAGAAGATACTTTAGGATGTAATGTCACCCCAATCCTCATGGGTCCATCATTATTCCTTTGATTATTACATCAAAGGTCCTTTGATTCTCCAATCAAAGGCCTATTATTCCTTGGTTCATCAGCCATGACCTATTATTCTTTGGTTCTGTTGGAACCTAAAATTTCATACCAATTTTTGCAATAAATTTTGGGTTCCCATATGAAAAAATCAATTTCAACACTCATAGATACACCTGAAAATATGTCCAAGAAGCCTACTTTGGAGAGTTGTGTTTGAAGCCTGTTCATTTTCTTGCAAAATCACTTTGCTAGCATGCTTACCTATCATACATGAGTGCACATGTCTAATTTCACCTTCCTATGACAAGATTTGACTAAGTTTTGAGGAATCAAGTTGAGGGGTTCTGGTAAAGTTTGTTATCTGCACAATGTAAAATCAGCCCGGGAAGCTAAATTTGGAGGCCAATATATAATAGCTGGATGATGTTCATAATGAACCAATTGTTTTCGTGATTCACCTTATTAAAATCTACTTCTATGTCCGGTTTGAAGGCTCCAGCACATCGTTTGCTATTTTTTCAAAATGAAAAGCAAATGCATTTAGCCCCAATTTCATAGTTTCACCTCCAGAGAGGTCAACTTTGGCCCTAAATATTTTGTGATCAGAGATGATTGGTGAAAAAATATCTTGGACACGCACTCATCAAGCCTAAATGAACTAAACTCTCCGGTTACAACTTCCCAGGAAGAGATTTAATAGTTTTTTTAAATTGCAAGTTGGTGAGCTCGAATCAGGTTTTGACAGGGGCAGTTTTCAAGAAGGTTAATTTGGAGGCTAATATCTAGCAATCGGGTCATGTTCATGACAAACCAATTGGTGTCTCCAATTCTTCCCATATTAATGTGCCTTCATGCCAGTTCTCAAGATCCTTGCACTTTGTTTGATATTTTTTCAAAATCAAATCCAAATGGGTTTTACACAGTTTTTTGACTGCATTCCCAGGCAGCTTCAGAAAGGTCAACTTTGGCACTTGATATTTTGCGAAGGAAGAGGAATGATGAAAAATTCTTTTGCACACATGTTCATTTAAGCTAAATGACCTAATCTCCAGGATGGTAGCTCCTCAAAATTAGCTTTGATATTTTTTCAAAGAGGCAAGTTGGCAAGTTTCAGTTGAGTTTAAACAGGCATAAAAACATGCTGAGTGAGCTACTTTTATTGCGAGCAGCTTTAAATCCTAATAACTTCATGCCGAATCGTTTGTTGCATTGAATTCTCGGGTCAAAAATCTACAAGTTTGTGCGTTTTCATAGCTCTGGGAGAAGTTTTGATCAGTTTTTCATGCTAATTCCAAAGGCTAGTTGGCCTGTTTTGACCACTGTGCAAGGTGTCAGAAAATGGATTTTGGTGACAACCCAGTTCGTTCTTTTACCCCAGGAACATAATGAGGTGGTGTTGGATCATTCAAGACAATAAACTTGTTTTAAAATGAAATTTTTTTTAGCCAAGTCCACAAGGGGACCCGGCATGCCTCATATGGTCATGAAGTTATAAGAGAATTTGATCTATAAAGACCAGATGCTTCCACTCCAAGTTCATCCAATTTTAAACATAATTAGAAAGCATGAGGTTGGTAAGGTCAAGACCTAATGGATCATTGGATGACCGTGTTGAATCTAAACATGGCACTACTTCAAGTGAGAGCATATCTAAGTTGGTCTCTGATGCTTGTGCTAAAAGTGTTGTCTTAGTTGATGTTGTCCATAGGAGTGGGAGTCTGGTAACGAGGAATAATGACATATTTTTAACAAAATGATTTAACTCTGATTCAAGGTTGTCAAGCTCGAATAGTAAGCGTGCTCTTGTGAAGCATCGGGTCAAGATAGTCTCTGCAGATTGTAAGGATATGGATATGAATGAAATTTCCATTAAGGGCCTTACACTTTATAAGTTTTTGACTAATAGTTCTTCCGTGTGCCCTGTGGAAACATTAGGCATATTGCTAGAAGAGGAGTTCCTTGCTTATACTAACATAGAAACAGAGCTCTTGAGATTAATACAAGAAAGAATAATTAAATTACTATTGGAGAAGGTCTATGTTACCAAGGAATTTTCTTTTGAACGATTAAGAGTTTTTCTCGAGTAATATAAAGCTGCAAGAGTGATTGGGTTTTATGATAGACTATTTATCAAATGCCATTTTTCTCTTGAGGAAAGATCTAGATAAAACCTCTTGTCCTTCTAGCAAAAGTTATCCCATGGATTGTGTGTGCCAGCAGCTCGCTATTACTTACTGTGTTCATGCATTTTGTATTTGAGAGCTAAATTCAAACTTAGAAGTGATCCTTGATTATATTAATTATGCTATGAAGTTGTGGTCTTGCATATCTGTTACATAATTCCAATGCATATATCACACGTCTAATTTTGCGCCACCGGGCGAGGCAGAAGCAAACTCACAAGGAACAACACTAGCCTTCATTTTCAGTGGCAATTCTATCACTTTTGGTGAGAGGAGTCCCCAACCAATCTTACAGTCATTGCATTAAATTCAAATATATATGATTGGAGCTATGTACTGCAAGCAAAGAACTTTCCTATGCTAGCACAATGTGGTACTGTATTTTGTCCGAAAAGGAGAGGTGAAAAGAAGACACCTACCAATCCTGAGCATGTGGTTTGATTGACAGTGAAGTGTTTTTAAGAGGGGGTTGCAACTTTAGCTAAATTACTAGAAAGACACTCCAGACTGGTGCAACTTGAAGAATGTTTTCTTCTCAACATATTTGGTAGAAAAGATAAATGGCTCGAGGCTTTGGAGGTATTCAGATGGATGCAACAACAAAATTGGTATCAAATGGACACCGGTGTCTATTCCAAGCTAATATCAATAATGGGAAAGAAGGGCCAAATTTGATTGGCAATGTGGCTTTTTGCAAAGATGCGAAGCACCCCAGACACCTCCTGCACTCCTGCCACAAAAACATGTATAAACCCTAGAACCATTACAGCAAAATATGGCAAAACAAAATTTTATTGGAAGCAGAAACCCTAATATCGGCCAAACATGCATAATCGGTGAAAAATCTCCAAATCACATCGATCTCATATGTCATGCCGATAGATGATTTTTCAGGTAGACATCAATAATCGAATTGAGTTCCTTAGGTCCCTCCGATTTTACAAGTTACTTCGATAAGCAAAATCATTCAAAGGAGAATAAATATGTACAAAAGGTGCAAATAAAATTAATGAGGTGTGATAAAAATGAATTCCACATTTTCATCCAAGGGGTTATAAGGTCAAAATTATTGAGAATATTTTACTCCGAAGTGAAATTTGTCCGAAGGAATTAATTAAGTAGGTAATTATTTTACCTAGAAAATATTTTTTTGGAAGAGCATATGATGGCCCGTGAAGACATTTCACCCAAATAAAATCAAACGAGAGTGAAAATACATATGGCAAAATATTTGCAAAATAAATAAGTAATTGTTTTACCTAAAATATTTTGTAGTGAGGTATTTTCACAAGGGAGATAAAAGGGGAAATGCAATAAAGACTATGAAATGTCTTAATTTTCACCAAGGTCATAGAGAAGTTTAATTAATTTTATCCATGAGGATACAATTAATTAAATAAAAAATCAAAATACATGCAGAATGAAGGCAAACCCTAACGAGGGTATTATTTCAATAATACAACTTCATAATGTTACCCTAATGAGTGAAATATTTCTACTCTGAAGATTAAGCGTGACCACAAGAGATTAATATTGACAAAATTATTCACCGGATGAAGGGAGATAATTAAATTTTAAAGGACAGAAGGCTAATGTTTTATATTTTGCATTAATAAAATTGTTATCCTTCATGGCAAATGGAGAGACGCACATGATGGCGAGTAAAGGGTCATAACCCTAAAAGATATGATATATGGCAGATGAAATCAAAAAAGGGGGATCATCAGTAGATTAGAAAAAATATCATGATTAGAAGTAGGAGTTAGATAACTAGATGGATTGATCAGTTGCCGAAATAAAACATTATGTTGTATATTGTAAAATCTTTTGAAATTGTATAATGGAGAAGAAAACATAAATTGGTGATTTAATATTGGTGTCTATTGTTTGTGAGCTAAACAATTATTTGGCTGTCTCCACATTGTTATTTCTCTATTATTTGAACCTGAGTTTTCAAGTTGATATTTCAGTTTCATCGAGACACACTTATTGTTTTTGTGTAATCGAATTAATTGGTTTCTATTAAAGAATTAAAATCCTTTTGATTGATTACAGTAACTTGGAAGTAACATTTGGATCAGTAAGAAGAGCCATATAATTGAAAAGATTGCCATACTGTCTCCAACTCGATATTATCTTGTTATTCAAATTAAGGATCTACTCCATTTGTCAATACACACTTACTATCATTGTGTGATTCTGTTGATTGGTTCCTTCAAGGAAGGTTTAAAATCCTTTCAATAAATCAGAGTAACCTGGTAGGATTGAGTGGATCAATAAATAGAGTCTGTCAGTAACATTCTTGCACGTTTATACAAGGTATAAACAAACACAAGTGCCAAACAATTAGAATTGTAACCAGTAAGTAAATCATATATCATATACACCTTGACTCTATTAGCCCAATAGAAATAGGCACTGGTCATACCAATTCCACTCTAGGATTCCATAAAATCTTATTCAAACAATTACATCTCAGATCTTAGTATTAAGATTAGAAGTAGTTTGCAAGCTCTCATCTATTCCACACCCTTTGCCACTATGGATAGAATCAACTCAAACATTTTCATTCAATCTACTTTAGCTATTAAGGTTCACCCGCCTAGGTCTAGTAGAACCTAAAGTGCATGGAGTCATCAACCCTACAGGTTAACTCTGCTTCGTTAGTTCAAAAACGTTGCAAATCTAAGCATAGAGCCTGGCATCCTCTTAGGACTTGTAACCTGCATTTTTGAGACCTAACAGGTTCTCCAGCCAAGGCCTATTATTCCTTGGTTCTCCAACCAAGGCCTATTCCTTCAATACTAGATTGAAGGCTTATTGGCTTCCTTGATTCGTCAATCAAGGCCTAAGATTTATCCCATGTTTTAGTCAATTACATTCCTCATTATCCACCACATCTCTATGGTTAGGTTGATTAATACTAAGGCCTATTATCTATCCCTTGGGTAATCATGCCTTTTACAAATCCATTTCATATTCATAACCATGAACTTATAACCTTCTTGTACTCATTATCTTATTTATACAAAAATCATGAATTTATGTAGGACATCTATTAGTCTTATATTTATTTGAGTTCATAAGACCTCTACCTTTATATCTCATTTATAATGGATCATCTTTTCTTACTTATATGCAGTTCTAAGACTAATCTTAGATTGTTATTTTCATACATGTAGATTCCTAATTATATATATATATGCAGAAACTATGAATTAATTTATAATCTGTTCACTAAATCTATGAACATCATATTCAATACTTATGTAGAGGTGTCTTACCAATTAGACCATATATATATATATGGATGTTGAGTCTGACTTGTTCCTTTGAAATCGTAGCAAAGTATGTACCTGGACTTTGTGGAATAATTGATATATCTCCTTATTCGTATTTAGGCTTGTTCGATTCAGATATGCTTCCTAGTGTTGGTTGTTTGAAAGTTGATTTATGTATCCCTGTTCGCTGCTTATTTTTCTTGGAATTGTTGGTTGTATGACTTCGATTAACTGAGATATGCTTATCCCATGCCTTTGAAATGTTTGCTTGCTGCCATTATTTAGGCGACGTTCTCAAGGAGGGTTGTGTTCCTTCCCAAACGTCACCCTCCTAGACCTTCGATTTGCATTTTATTAAATTCCATTTATCCTTCTTAAAATCGGTGCCTTGTAATGCTTGTCTTATTTGGTTTGTCTCTAGTGCACTTGTCTTTTAGTGCCAAGTCAAATTTGTCTTATTCTAATTTTTGTCTTCTTCCTCTTAGCACAAAATTTGACTAAGTATTAAAGAGGTAAGGAGAAGCTCCAATCTTTAATTGGAAATATCGAGTCATGACAGGCCTCCCCTCTTGAAATTGCTTGTCCTCAAGCAACGTCTAAGTCGGGATATTGGAGGATCTCTTGTCCTTCCCATGTTGCATCATCCTCGGGTAAGTTCTTCCATTTGATAAGATACTCCTCAAAGGTTCTATTTCTTAATTTCCTTTCTCTGGTACCCAATATTCTTTTTGGTTCTAGGGTTAATTGCCCTTCAACATCGAGGGGTAGGAGATCTTCACACGGAGCGACTTCTGACCAAATACCTTCTTATGTTTTCTCAAGATTGGTTGAATATCTATGTGAATTGCTTGCCCTAATGGAGTTGATTTGTCTAGGATCATGCATTGGGCTGCCCACTCAACTTGGCTGTGTCTAAAAATCCTTGTCATTCTTTTGGAGGAGACTATTCGGGGTGACCCATCAGAGAGCCCATGTAGAGTGACCCTTTTCCCTTGGTACTCGAAGGAGAGCTCGAGTTTGGGGAAATCTAGTGTGCCTTTACCTAGAGAGTGTAACCATGGAGTGCCTAATATCATGTCTGTGTTCCCCATATTTACTACATAGAAATCATCTCGAACAGGGTGTTTTCCTAGACATTTCTAATTTGGGTAACATTTTTTAGCACTCTTTTGTGGAATCATCGACTAGGGCTACCATGAATCCCTCAAAATCTTGAGTATCTAGCTTCAATCTTTTGGCTAAGGATTCATCTATAAAGTTATGTGTGGCCCCACTGTCTACTAGGGCTTTTATTTTGTTGCCTTTAAGGTTGCACCTACGCCTAAAGGGATGGTGCTTAGATACCTTGGAAATAGCAGCTAGAGTAACCTTCTCTTCGGGCTCACATTTCCTTCTTTTGGTTGGTTTCTCTTCTTCTTCATCGGCCAAACCTTCTATGTTATGGACTTGTCCGCATTTGTGGCCTCTTTCCCATTTCTTCTTACATTTGAAATGCAAGCACTTTTCCTTCAAGTCTCATACGTTGGTACATCTGTGACCTAGTTTCCACGGTTCCCCACACCCAAAGCATGAAGATCCATCCTTCTTTTCTCTCTTAGGGTGGAATGGTTTATCAAATTTCCCTTTCTTATAGTGGGGTTTGGTGAATGGTTGAGAGGGTTTGCTTTGCTCTAAATGGGTTGCCATTTCTATGGCATCAAGTGTAGTGGGTCTAAGTGCCCCCACTAACCCTCTTAGCTTTTCATCTAATCCTTGAACAAATAAGAATGTGAGTCTTTCATTCTCTAATCCGGGGACTCGGAGAGCTATTTTCTCAAATTCATTCACATACTCATCTATTGTTCCTCTTTGTCTTACTAGGGTCAAGTCCTGGAAATCTTGTTGAGGATGTCTACGATCAAATTTCTTGAGGAATTTTTAGAGAATTCTTGATAAGATGTGATGGATTCATGGCCTAGAGTATGCTTCCCGTGATGCCACCATTCGTAGGCCAAACCTTCTAGGTGTAAGATGGCGAATTGAAGGGCATCTTTCTCCGTTATTGGGCTAAGTAGGAAATAATCATTTAATTTTTGTAGCCATGAATGCAAGGAGATTTTATTGCTTCCATCAAGATTTGGAAGGTTTACCTTGTTGGCCTTTTGTTTGACATCCTTGTTGATTGGTCTTTTTTCTTTCCTTGCTAGCTCATTCCTCTTTGAGTTGCTAAAATCGTTGAAAGATACCAATCTTCTCAACTCGGGTTCTAGGTTGGCATAAGCTTTAATTATCTCTTCGGTTCTCATGTCTTGAGTAGTATCATTCTCCCCTCTTGAAGTGTCTTCTCTTGGTAGGAATGTCAGTAGTGGAATCCTTGTGCTTGACGAGGAGTTGCTATTTTCGGCTTGATTAGAGACTACTTCCTTCCCATTTGTAGATTGTGCCTTTAGATTTTCTCTGTCGTTTCTCAAAGTTTGCACAGTTTCTAATAATGCTTGAGTAGCTTGATTTTGGCCATTTATGCTTTTAGTGGTTGCTTCAATGAAAGTCTTCAATTCGTTGTTCATTTTTGCTTGGTTATTTCTCATCCTTATATATGTGTGCATGCACTAGCTTCATAGGATGGCAGGACGTTAGCTCTGATACCACTGTAATGTCCCCTTCTAACAAGCCAAAATTTCCGCAACCTTACAAACAATTTCAACTTGTAAAGAGCCTATTAGTATTCCATTTTCCTTTAATACTTTACTATAACCATATATCATTACTTTCATAACAATATGTTTTTTTCTTTTTATACTTCATGACTTACCTTGGATGAGATAACCTTAAGCCTATTATTAATCACTCCTTCCACCTCATGGGAGAAGATACTTTAGGATGTAATATCACCCCAATCCTCATGGGTCCATTATTCCTTTGATTATTACATCAAACGCCTAATCCTTCGATTCTCCAATCGAAGGCCTATTATTCCTTGGTTCTCCAACCAAGGCCTATTCCTTCAATACTAGATTGAAGGCTTATTGGCTTCCTTGATTCATTACTCAAGGCCTATGATTTATCCCATGATTTGGTCAATTACATTCCTCGTTATCCACCTCATCTCTATGGTTAGGTTGATTAATACTAAAGCCTATTATCTATCCCTTGGGTAATCATGCCTTTTACAAATCCATTTTATATTCATAACTATGAACTTATAACCTTCTTGTACTCATTATCTTATTTAAACAAGAATCATGCGTTTATGTAGGACATCTATTAGTCTTATATTTATTTGAGTTCATAAGACCTCTCCCTTTATATCTCATTTATAATGGATCATCTTTTCTTTCTTATATGCAGTTCTAAGACTAATCTTAGATTGTTATTTTCATACATGTAGATTCCTAATAATATCGATATATATATATATGCAGACACTATGAATTAATTTATAATCTGTCCACTAAATCTATGAACATCATATTCAATCCTTATGTAGAGGTGTCTTACCAATTAGACCATATATATATATTAATTTTATATGGATGTTGAGTCCGACTTGTTCCTTTGAAATCGTGGCAAAGTATGTGCCTGGGCTTTGTGGAATAATCGATATATCTCCTTATTCGTATTTAGGCTTGTTCTATTCAGATATGCTTCCTAGTGTTGGCTGTTTGAAAGCTGATTTATATATCCCTGTTCGCTGCTTATTTTCCTTGGAACTGTTGGCTGTATGACTTCGATTAACTGAGATATGCTTATCCCATGCCTTTGAAATGTTTGCTTGCTGCCATTATATAGGCGACGTTCTCAAGGAGGGCTGTGTTCCTTCCCAAACGTCACCCTCCTAGACCTTTGATTTGCGTTTTATTAAATTCCATTTATCCTTCTTAAAATCGGCACCTTGTAATGCTTGTCTTATTTGGTTTGTCTCTAGTGCACTTGTCTTTTAGTGCCAAGTCAAATTTGTCTTTTATTCTGATTTTTGTCTTCTTCCTCTTGGCACAAAATTTGAATAAGTAATAAAGAGGAAAGGAGAGTCTCCAATCTTTAATTGGAAATATCGAGTCATGACGTGTGGTGTGAGGTAGCCTTCGTGGTTTGGTCTAGAGGTGTGTCTAACCTTGCTGAAGTCATGGTAGAAACCACAAAAGTTTTGGTAGAAGTATTATTACTGCAAAGTCCTAACTTGTGTGGAGTGCTTTGCACCGCTGTTGGAGTGTGTGCAACATCAGTAGAAGATGGCTAAATGATCTTTGTGTTATCACAAGCATGTGGAGGTGCTCTAGTGTACAACAAACCATAGAAGTGTTATCACAGTTACCGCAAGCCATGAGAATGGCCTTGGCATTACAGCAGGGACCTTTGTTGGTAGATCCTCCTAGATCGTGGTTCAAATTTGAGTTTAGAGTCATCTATAGGAAGAATTCAGACATGAAGTTCACTAAATTAAACTTCTCCTATAGGATGTTTAGTGCGAGTCTTATAATATAATTACATGGTTCTGCAAGAGGTTTGAATGGTGAGTTTTTCATGGTGTTTGAGTGAATAATCAGATGTTTTATGGCTGTCCATATCTTTTGAAATAGCATATACTTCAACTGCAATCAGTATGTTAGTCGATGAGATTAATAAAGTGCAAATTAGAACTCACCTATGCACTCTGACCTATAGGAGAAATTTGTGTTAGTTAATTTTAATACTTAAGCACCCCTACATCACAGGTGCAGCTTCATCCACCTTGCATGGGGTAGTAACGATAATATTCATTCTTGGGTAGAGTATTTACGAGGTTTATATTCAACATCACAATGCTTAAATAACTGATCTCAACATGATTGTAGAATGACGGATTGCAACAGGCATTTTCAGCATCATCCATTTCAACAGTCAATAGTCAATTTTAGCCTATTAAAAAAGGCTATACTTAAATATCATCCACTTCAATAGTCAAAGGTCAATTTTGACGAATAAAAATAGGACAAATATTTACCACTTTTTATTGTGAATGAGATGTAAAATTTCTATTGGTTGTTTGACCATTGAAGTGGATGATATTTAAGTAGAGTGATAAAAATAGGACAAATATTTACCACTTTTTGTTGTGGATGAGGTGTAAAATATCTATCGACTATTTGACCATTGAAATGGATGATGTTTAAATACATGACTGTAGCATGATTGTGTAAGACTGACTTAAAAAATTGTTTCTATGCAGCATGCCTATGTAAATCTGAATCCAGCAGACGTAGCATGCATTTTCAGCATCACAATGACTGCAGTATGCCCATGTAAAGCTGATTGCAGGAGTTGTAGCATGCATTTGAGGCATCACAATGGCTATAACAAATATTTTGAAAACTGATCTGAGTATGACAACAGTTACGCAATCGATTGGCATATACAAGCATCCTCTGTGAACCAAAGAGTTGAGAATGAGCATGATAAGAGGCAAACAAAATACAAGAGGAGAAGACACTCAAGGGGAGTATAGAGCTCCAAAAATTGCATTTATGGTTCAATTTGTTGGCGAACATTAGGAGACAGAAAACCCCACTTAAGTAGCAAGTAGATACAGCCAACCAGATGGAAAAATATCAGTAGGGGCAACCATATGAAAGATGTTGGATTTACAGCCATTGTTCATTGCATTTTCACCACTTGTGGTGGCATGTGACAAGCAAAAAGATGAGCAAGAACTCCAAGCAAGAGCAGCATCCAAATCTTAAAAGCATGTTTGTTCACATAAGAGAAAAAGTGTTGGAGGACAATTTGAAGAAATCAACCAAAGAAGAAGCAACAAGAAAACATGAAAAGAAGCCATGGTACCAATGTGTTCAAAAGAATCCATGTTGAAAACGAGTGTGGATATGAACACGATGTAGGGAGGTTGAAGGTTAATTCAATAAACACCAAAAACCTCCTACGGAGCAAAGTGCCTGGGAAGGTTTAAGCAAATTCCTCTCTCGCAATTTGTATTTGAAATCTTAGCTCAGCAATAAAAGACAATAAACACAAGTTGAGGTTTATGTTTATTTTAAACAAACATTAGCATCTACTGGTTTGTGTTCTTCAAGAGATTCAAATAAAACTTCTTCCACAAGATAAGAAAGATAGAGTATCCATTTCCAGTTCAAACAAGACAAGTGCAGCTTACAGACAGAAACGACATCAAATTTCATTCTCAAATGACTTATACCATGCCTTGGACGTTTTTGAATGTTCAGATCACAAATCTTCATGCAGAAGGCTGTGAACAGAAATTTCTCTCATGATCAACAATGAGAAGGAAAAAACTACAAAATTTATGGTCTTAGTTTTCAAAATGAAGGTTCAGAAATGGCCAAACAGTACCCTGCTTCTGTTACATTCGATTATCTTCTAATGTTATTGCTAGGCATAAAGCAAATTAAAAAATCTTCCATATTAGATTAAAATATACATATTGCAGCCTTAACACATTTACTTTGATGGCCACAGCAATAAAACGCACTAAAAACGTCCCACAATTGTTTTTTTTTCTGATTCCACCTCTTTTTTGACGTTTCAGATGTTTTTTTTTTCCCTCTAAAAGAAATGTATTTTCATCTCCATTTTACTAACTTACGAGCCAGCTGTCCTCTTCTTTTCAATCCAATAGTGGAAAAACAGTGCCGTTATTTTTGTTTTTTGTTTGCCTCTTTTAACAGAAAACATACTGTAGTTCTCCTCTTTGACGATTCTACTCCTTGCTGGCGTATGAAGATGTTTCACTATCTTCTCTGGTTTTCCCAAACGCCATTATTTCCATCCAGGAAGTTTTGCGGCTTGCCCATGATATTACAACTGCCAGGTCGTGGGGAAATTCTTTTGCATGAATGAAACAGTTATAGTTCCCATTTCAACCACTTCACAACAGCTGGATCCGGCCATTGAGGATTGATCCCCATCTGCATCAAAAACCCACCAGGATTCAGTCCTCAGATCATTCACTCCCAGTTTGCTCAAACCAATACATGTGTGCCAAATGTTTGATCAACATGAGAAAAGGCCACGTGATAGTTATTTACTGCTATTTATTTTCGGTTAACGAGGATTGCCATGCAACCAGGGATGCTCCTGCATCAGGACATCACATGGAAAACACTACAAGGACTTATGATTGGGCAGCCAGGGGTGACCTCAGGGACAACACGCTAAATGGATTCAATGTGTTAATGTGTAGAAATGATTTATAAATGATAGAATACAACAACAACAACAATACTCAGAGCGCAGAACCAACAAAAATAAAAGAAAATTAGAATACGCTAGAACTGTAATGCAAGATGCACAATTGTATTATCAACCACAAGACTCTCCTATCTAGCCAACTATGTTTTTATATTATGAATAGCTATAAATTACATTAACATTAGAGAGGAGACGATGAGACAACTTGGCATTGACAAGAAACCCAACCCCTTTGCATTCTGCTGTTTCATATTCTCTATTTTGTCAATTTCATCAAGTACCACTGATCAACTGGACAGGGCTGAAACTATCAATGCTGTGCAGTATCCCATATGCAAGTTTGGGATTTTGTTGTTTGACCATGTGTGCTTAAGATGATGTTGAAGCTGGTGTTGAAGACAATACGTGACATGAAGTACAGCCATTATAGGGTAAGATTATCAAAGTCCAAAAACCTCTTGGATCAACTAAATGGAGTGCCACAAACCAATCTAAAATTTGCAGAGGCAGCGAATTGAAATACAAAATCCACTTGGGCAAAGAAGGTTTGAGAAGAAAGTCAAAAAAGTTGAGTACAAAGAGTCATTTCCGAAGAGAACTATGGCATGATACCCTATAAGGAGACACTCCAAGAGAGTGGAATTCCAAAGGTAGGCATTTCAACATAAGGCAACTTCAAAGGAGTGGTTGCAGCCAGAAGACTCCAAGACAGTCAACATTAGATTCACATCCCTGAAAAGGCAAGGAAGAAAGGTTTCACATTGAGAAGGTGGAATGGAATTACCTCTTCTTATGAGCTTTTGAGGACCAAATAACTTCCTATTGGGAAGGTGTAATTAGTAATCGGTTAATTCACTTATATACATTAATATGGTCTGGACTCTGCATGGCCATGAGGACACTCGATTTTGCATATGACAAACTGTGTCTTGAAGTGCTCAATATAAGGATTAGTATTGGATATTATTGAGAAATTTAAAATTCAGATCAAAACTCGATGCCACGTAACCAAAAGATCATGCTGTTCAATAACTTTACAGCAAAAATAGGGCCAGTATGTCAAAGTTATGGTCTTCGGAAGTTTATCTCTATGATATTAGCAGAACATGTCACCTGGGCAGTAGTGATGTATTCAGACCTGAACAAATGTGTAAATCATAGTCGAATCTGCCTCCTATTCATCAATAACAGTTCAGAGCTAGCTGAATGTGTCACTGTGAAGAAGTTGTAATTTGACACATCAGTTACACATTCGGGCATGGGCATGACAGAATCTGTCCAGATGTATCATGTGACAGTCATAGAACACCCAAATTAGTAGATTAAACATTTTCCCTTCTGTTTAGGTGATTTGTCTATTGGGTTCTTCTGGGTCATGTTGTGACCAAATCACACATCACCCCATTAGGAATAGGGACCCCCCTTTTTTTTGAGCTCTGTGCTTTCAATGAGATTTTGATGATGTCCTGGCTCATCTTCCTCTGCCGATCCGGTAGTGATTTCCTCTTCTATGATCTTTGGTTCATGATTAGGAGGCAAATGAACTTGCAGTGATGAAGACTTGTGATCAAATCCCATCTAGATAATGAATGTTGAGATCAATCCCGAAGTATGTTTGAGACCCTGAAAAGACTAAGCCTGGAGCCTGAAATCCTGAAAATCCTGAAAAAAATGGCTAAGTCTGAAATCTGGTGAATCCTCCAAATTCTATATTTTGCATCTTAAATCCGGTGGATTCGAGACCTATCTCAAACATCCTGAAAGGTATATTGAAAAATATTTAAAGTATAAGTTATACTTAAATATATTTTTCAATATACCTTTACCCTCGTGACCCTGAAAAACGCCTAAGTTTCCAGAGGATTCAAAAAGCTGATCTAGTGCGACGGGGCACTTAAATGGCGCAAAATCGCGAGGAAAAAAGCGCTCTCAATTGCAAGGTAAGATGAGGATTTCCACTTGATGATCTAATGCGCCCATCTAAAGCTTTGAAGTGATGCGATTTTAAAGGATCTAAAACCTTGAAGTGATGCAAAAATATTAAAAGATTTCAAGTTTTGAAGTGATGCGATTTCAGAAGATTTTCATGCCTTTTGATGTGAATTCCAGGGGAATTTATACATGCTATCTAATGCGCTAAAAGCATGAGGGTTTCAATGCCTTGATCTAATGCGTAAAAACATGAGGATTTCAATCAATCATCTAGTGCGCCCAAACTAAAAGCATCATTTTGAGGAAAAGATAAGGACTTCAAACACTTAACTAATGCGAAAATTAAAAGACAAGTCTTGGAACGAATCTTGGAGCGAATTAAAAGATGATAAGTGTCAGAGGATTTCCAAAGCTCAACCAATGCGCTAGGATATGGAGGATTGACTCCGAAATCTAAAATTTTGAAGAGAGACTAGAGGATTTGAAAAGCTCAACTGATGCGCCACCTAGAAGGAAGGAGAAGTCTTAAGGTTTTTGAATTAAGAAGGATTTAGTTTGAGAGGATTTCAAAAGCTTATCTAATGCGCCAAAAACTTGAGGATTTTTATCCCTTATCTAATGCGCCTATCCAGAAAACATCACATCTAGGAAAGGAAGGCTTCCAAACATTAAACTCAAGCGCTTAAATCAAGCATCCAAGGCGAAATCTAGAGGATCTCCAATGCCTCATCTAATGCGACTTCATGAAGGAAGACTCCGGGCGCTCCAAAGGGGATACATCACAAGGTTTAAGTCAATGTTTAAGAGATTCCAACATAGTGATCTAGTGCGCCAAAGAAGTTTCAATATAAAGTTCAAAGGATCCTTATCTAAGGCGAAACTCAGAGGATTCTCCATGCCTTATCCAATGCGCCATACAAGGAGGAAAGTAGACATCCAAGGTCAAGTATTCAATGCAAAACTAGAGGATCTTCTTTATCCCATCCAATGCGCCAACACCATGCATGATTCGCTAAAGGTAAAGTCCATCTAATATACCGAAGTTTTGAAGATTTCAACATAATGAAGTGATGCGCCACTTCCAAGACCCTTTATCAAAATGCTCAACAGGAAGAAATCAAAGGTGGTATCTAGTGCGCCACACATAAGGGAGAATGAAGTTTGTTTTTGGAGATTTCAAACTACCTATCCAATGCACCACACATGAGAAGAACTCAAGTTGCCCATCTAATGCGCTAAAGAGGGAAGAGAGTAGAATATTTCAAAAATACTAACTTGAGAGGATCTTGTCACCTTGATCCAATGCGCCACTCCCTTGCAAATGAAAACGAGTTCAAACCAAAGTAATGTTGAGAGGATTTTAATCCTTCATCCAATGCAAAATGCTAGAAGGAATCAAAAACTTGATCCAAAGCGCCACACATGAGGATTTTGAAGATGTGATCTAATGCGACTATCAAAGAATTAAGTCTTAAAGTGAAATGCTAGAGGAATTCAATCCTTGATCCAACGCGCCTAGAGGGTTATGAAGGGAGATCAAGGTATTTCAATCACCTCAAGAAGACTTCAACATACCTATCCAATGCGAAATGCAAGAAGAGAGTCAAACACTAATCCAAGGAATACAAAGAGGACCTAGAAGATGTTATCAAATGTAAAAGGCAAGAGGATCTTAATCCTTCATCCAATGCGCTTGGGGAAGAAGAGTCAATAAGTACCAAAATTTCAATCTAGAGGAAGATCGTGGAGACCCCATCCATTGCGCCAATCAAAGGAAAGGTTACAAACATTTAATGGTTTTACCTTGAAAAACGTGGAAATTGCATTATATTAAATGAAGATCAATCAAAATTAAATGTTTTGCACTATATTAAAGAGGGTCGGCCTAGGTAAGAGGTAAAGTTTTAAAGAAAATTATATATATATATACCTCATCTCCTTTTCATTTTTATCATTTTCAAAGAGCAGAATTACTTTGCAAGAGCAGATTTGTCTTCAAGGAGCAGCAACAAGAAGGTTTTATAGAAGTACAAATTTGATTTTGTCAATACAAGCAAGTGGTGGATCAGATTTCAAGGTATCAAATTTAAAGCAGCTTATCAAGTAAGCCTGATCTGAATATTTTCTGATATGATTTTCTTCTTTTTTCTTCATTAGATGCATTAAAATTGTTCAAGTATTGGTAAAACTTAAAGAGGATAAGTGGATTTTGATAGATTCCTTGAGTCTAGATAGGAATATTCCATAATTATAAAGGAAAACTTCATAGATCTAATGCATTAAAGTGGTTGAAGTGAAGTCTAGATTATGGTTTGAAATTACTTATTCGCGTCAAGTTTGCAGGATCATGGCAATGACTTCCAAGGAACGACAAGCGAAGATCCGGATGGATGCTAAGGGGAAAATTCCCGAATCAAAGCTAGTCTCAAGGTGGACAAATGTAGGAGACACGAATATGGGCAACAGCAACTTGGAAGATATCAAGTCAGTCCTTGAGGAACCTAACGGAGGTAGTCTTGCTCGAGCCATCATGAGGAGTGGAGCCATTGAAGCTGCTTGTTTTCCGCCAGCTTTGCCGTGTCCAGAGATGATCATTGAATGTGTCAAGAAATATGATGTAGATACAAGGCAAATTACAGCCAAAGATGGAACAATATTAGCTTATTTGCAAAAGGAGGCAGTTGAAGAGACTTTCAACATTCCAACTAGGGAGAGAATGATCAGTATCTCGATACAACAAGGTCAGCAGGAATACGATGTTGATTCAAAGACAAAGTTGCAGGAAATAAGGAGAGAATGGATGGCCAATCCAGCTATGAAGTTCAATATGAATAATCCTCCACAGTTTCACAAGTCAGATTTTCATCCTGAAATTGGATACTTGATTATGTTTCTAAATAGAATGACAGGAATGCCGCAATCTGCTACCTTTCAGCCTTGGATGTACTCTTTCATCAAGTCAGTTCTCAAAGGGAAGATGATTGATTGGGCTGGACTTATCAGTCAGAGTATACATGAGCAGTTCATCAATTTTGCTAAGACCAAGACTTGTTATATGAGTTCCTATGTGGTATACCTTCTCGCAAGAAATGAAGTCTATTCAAGTTTGACCAAAAGAGGAGAAGTTGGCATTGGGCCTAATAAGTACCTATCGCATCAGTGTTATCTTCAGTTACACCTCAAAAGTATTAATCATTATACAAGGTTCAATGATGCATTTGCTATGTTCATAATGAAGAAACTAAGAGGAGAATTTCATAAAAGGTTGTCAAATGCAGCGAGAGAGTTCATTTTAGCATATGGACACTGGTATACTCAGCATGAAAGGTACACTTACCTAAGGATCCAGGGGTTTACATCATATCCATATAGATTACCAAGATATCCTACCAACAGGATGGTAATGTTAGAAGTTACAAGGCAACTCCTAGAACTCATCCGATTGCAAAAGTTGAAGAAAAAAGGAGGGATTCAGTTTCCACTTCTTCTTGGACAAAATCTGGAGTGTCCATCATTGTCGGCAGCTGAATATTCTGAGATAGAGCTTCAGGCATATCATTTGCAAACTCATGGCACCAAGAGGCTTAACTTTGATCCTTTTCAAGTTTGCTGGAAATATAACAGAGAATTTAAGCATGTCAAGCAGTTGGAAGACCACTGGGCCAGTGCCCAAGATGAAGATGATCTCCGAACACTTCAAAGTTCGAGACTCACCTGGGATTTAGTTAGAGCTTCCAAAGTATTCAGGATACCAGACCAGTTCACTGAAGATGATACTATGTTGATAGATGAATTTGATAAGATAAAGGATTTGCCTTATATAGTTGATTGGTCAAAAAAGGATGTGTCCGAAGAAGAATTGATAAAGCCGGTCTTAGCCATGACACAAGTATGTATAAATCAACTATTGCAAGAGATGAATGATGAAAGCCGAGTTCTTACTTACAATAAGATGGATGAAGGAGAACTAGGACAGCATAGTACACATAGCCAACCACAACACAGTGGAAATGATCAAAGTGATAATCCAGCTAGAAAAAGGAAAAGACCTAGTCAAGATCAAGGAGAATCAAGCCGGAGACCTCAAAAGAAGAATAATCCATCTACTTCATCTAATCCACAAGAAGGTGCTTCAGTTGTTCAGAATCCAATACAAGAGATAAAAGTTATAGAAGAAGTTGCCTTGATTCCATCCGAGGAGATTCAGTCAAGTCCCACTATCATAATGGAGGAAAATGATGATCTTGATCAAGATGAAGTAGGTCAAGCATAATCTAATGAGGAAGTAGCTCGTGTACAACACAGTCAAGTTCAAAGACAGCAAGATCTTTCCGCTTTTCCACCTTGGTTGAGGCAAAGGATTGAGGAAAGTACAATTGTAGAAACTTATCAGCCTGCTCCAGTTGAGGAATTGCTTGTAAATGTACAGAAGGGTAATCAGAAGAAGAAAGCAACAGTCTTTTCCAAATCACTCAAGATTCTACTGGAAATAGAGAGGTACATATAGCTGTTCCTAGAATTGACAAGGAGCTAGCAGATATGGTACCTGAGGATTACAATATGACTACTATTGGCATGGGTCCAATCACAAGGGAACAGGTAGAGGAGGAACTACAAGAGTCAGTGAATAGTGTGAGAAGCATGTTGAAGCAAGAAAGAGAAGCAAGGTTAAAGGTTGAACAAGATTTTAATACATTGAAGCATTACATTCAGCAAGTCATGCAGCCTATCCAACAGAAGGAAGCTACTCCAATTCCTCCGTCTATTCTTCCACAAGAAACAGTATCCCAAGTTGAAAACATGAGAACTTCATCTCAGATGATGAAAGGATGGATAGAAAAGACAGAAGAGAAGACATATACTCACCTTGAAGAAATTGTGCAAGTATATGATAGAGTCATTAATCTTAAGGATCGAGTTCAAGCTTTGTTAAGAAATTGTGCTGAGTTCAAACCGATCAAGGAGCAATACATGCCACAGCTCAAGAGTTTAATGGAAGCTCCATTAGAGGATCTAATTCATGATAAGGTGATTGATAGAGATACTCCACATGACTTCATCACTTGGTATTTCTCCTTTCACAACAAGGGGCAACTGATTGATAAAATTGAAGTAGATATGTCCAGAATAAGAAGTGTTCTTCTAAGAACAGAGAATCATATATACACTGCTTTGACAACAATATGCAATCCTTATGGAAATGTTACTATTGAGAACATGAAGCAACAAGTTAAGGCATTCTACTTTCAGTATGATGGACTTGACGAGGGTCAGCTGGATAGTATATTCACACTTGCATTTCGTCTTGGAGAAAATAAGTCTTGGATAAATGACTGGGAGAAAACACTTGGCGTCTATGAGTCAGATGTGGCAGTGGCAGAAGGATCCATTAATGCGGCGACAAGTGTACCAATGGAGGATATTGTTCAAATTGTGTCTAGATTCATTGTATCTCATAGTACTACTACATAAAGGGCACATGATGTGGCTTCCTTATCTTCTTGGAAAGCATGCCTTTGTTCCCTCCTTCATAGCTTCTTTCATTTAATAAAGTGAGCCTCCTTCATTTAATAAAGGAGAGTTTGTTACAACTACTTGTGATGTGGCTTGATCTGGTCCGCTGATTCGGCCGATCGATCTTGACCCTTCTTTCCTTTGAGGTCTATAAAAGAGCTCTCATTGCTCTCATTTGAAGAGGTTGAAATTCTAAAATTGTTGCAAGAGCTCTCTGAGATAATAAAAGATTCATTGTTTGGTGATTCTATTTATGTTTCCGAGTGTTGCATGGTTTCAATTTTCAAACGAACATTAAGTTATAAGTTTCTCTTTAAGTTTAAGTTAGTTAATGAAAGGTTTCGTTATTGCTTTGTGGTGAAATCAGTAAGTTCATACCATTGGTAGTCTACGGCTTGTGGATTGCAGTGCATGGTTAGTCTGAACAATTGAACATCAATTTGATCTTTATGCTTGTTGGATCTTTCATGAGCATAATTGATTTAAACATCTTGTACACCTTTGAAGATTGCACCTATCTTGTGTAGTTGTTTTATCTTGGCGAAACAGGATCTGGTTTGATTTCACTCCAAGTAGTAAACATCCTTGCATTTAGGATTAGATTAGTGTTTCTAAACCTTATACCTTTTGTCCTTTTTTATTATTCAATTAGAGTTAGGATCAAAAACCTCAATTGCTAAATCATACGCCATCAATTGCAGTACTTAGGCTCTCTAGTATTCACTTCCATAATCATTGAAACAATTAGTTACTTGAACAATTGTGTAAGTCCCTTTGTGTGTAAACAGCAAAATCATACTTAGTCGCTGAGCTGTCTCTTACCGAAACCATCAGAAGGAACCTTGGAGTCATCTCGGTTGATCACCTAGTTCAGCATTCGAGAGACTTTGCTCAAGAGAGAGTCAGATACTCAGTATTTTACTCTAATTGTTGAATTGTCGAAAAACAATCATCAACAGGTCACTCTACTGACTCAATGTATACACAAATATGTTCATTGACCTATTGCAATGGCACTTAAGGTAAGTCAAGTGCAGTCTTGCAGCAGATCTTTATCTAGGATTAGTTCTAAAATCTTGTATGTATTCCAGCTGAGTTTGTAGCTGTTTTGAGTGAGTCTTCAACGCAGAACAAGCTTATGAGAGCATGGTAGATAGATGTATCAGTCGCAAGCATCTCTGGGATGGAATGATGGGGATGGATGTATCTTAAGTTTTAACTAAAGTAACTGCTCTGTTGGTTAGTGTAGCAACCAAATAACTTAAGTAAGATTGAAGACTATCAACATACACATATCAGTTTAGCAATATCCAATAAGGATAGACAACTATGTATACAGTATAACAATTGACCCCTCTGTTACAGTAGCAAAAATACATTATGCTACTGCTTGAAATGAGAACCCTGGACTCTTTACATAGTCTTGAATGAGCATTGAAATGACCGAGATGTAATGTAAAACTAAAAAACCTGCAGATGCCAATGGATGTAAGAAATTTATGTACTCCAATACTGCTGAAGCTATAAGGACCAGCATTTCCTCAAGGAATGTAAAGTAACCCCTATATAAAGGAACGATCTATATTCATCAAGGCAGAAGGCCAACCTATGTCACATTAATAATTGGTCTCCAGTCTTTGGCATATATATACACCTAGAATGTGAAAAGGAAATGATCCAACCTAAGAATCAGAGGAGTCATCTGAATAGGTGACATATGTCAGCAAACATGCTGTAAATTTTTCCCAATAAGGTATTTGATCAAGCATATCACCTGAACAATTGAATTCCCATTATGTTTTTATTTAGGGTTTGCATGCTAATCCTTTCTATAACAAGTGATTTGTGCTGACCCAGTTTCAATTTTGGAAGACCTGTTCTGTAATAGTATTATTGTTCCATGTAGCATGATAAGTTCTACTTGCATGAGGGGAGAGCCTAATTTGTGGTTTTGAGTTGAAATAAACTCAAATCCATATGCACTAAACCCTTTGAGTGGTTTGTGATCATTTGGTCCTCCACTACCTAATAGATTGTCTAATGCTGCCACCAGGGAGTTGGATAATTGCTATTGAAGTAATGTCAACACCGACGGGATCTAAGATGTACATATTTCTTGCACTCAAGTGTTATATGGTGAAGGACTGGAATTATGTCCCACACACCATCATGTTCAGTTAGGCTAAAAGTAATAACACAAATAACCATATGCTACTAACTGTCAGCCAGGATTATACAAGCTTCAAGCTGATCATTTATCATGCTCCCAAACTAGTAGGATTCTTATATGACAATGTCGAATGATACTTTTACACTCAGTGCTTAACAGACATTCATCTATGGGAACCTATGGCCATTCTTTTTACATAGCTCTACATTCCAACTTCAAGTCCATGAAAGACTAACTGATGACAACTAGGGTGTCCACAATAACATTTGAAGGAAAACACCTAGCTTATATAAGTTCATTACCTGAACCTATTTGAAGCAATTAAGAAAAGGTAATGCCTGCTTAACACTAACTAGTCAAGCTCAAAGCAATTATTAATTTGAGTCCCACTACTCTACTGATGTCTCAGAAAATACTAGTCAATGCAGTAAAACTCAGAGTAAAGAGCCTACTTTCTTCCATCAATGGATCTAAATTGGCATGATCATTTCAATGAAGGTATACTTTCAATAAATTTATTACTTAAAGGTAATGGAGAGCACCAAGAACAAAGAAAGATTTATGTTATCATTTATAACAAGAAAGAAGGGTATACAGTTTTACCAGAAGTAGAAGATTTGGAATTTGAAGGATACTTCATTAGATTACATAAACTCTATTTACAACTGTTCATCATGACTTTCTCAGATTGACAAGGTTGTAAATTTGGCTTGCTTGCATTGATAGTGCAAGCTTGCCCACTTGCTTTTGCAATATGCAAACTGGTTATAAATGCCCTTGGCTATCTTTTAGCTAAAAGCACAACTCCAGACAAAATGAATTGTATCTTTGTTTCTGCTAGACAAGGGAATATTTGATGAATGGCCCTTCAAAGATGACGAGGTTGTGACATTGGTAAAAGAGTTTGCGAGTATTAAGGAAGAAAGGTTTTGGATAGATCACCATTGAAAGGATGATCTTCCTCTGCTTCTACGAGGGGCAGCTCCCTTAGGTGATTGAATAATTTTTTTTTTTTTTAATAATCTCTCCTCAATAAAATGAAAATCTTGTAACCAAAATTTAAAAAAAAAAGAATAATTAATAACACAAAGACTATTAATATATTATGAGAACATGTAATACAGAACAATGAAATAAATGCTTTTAGATAAGAAATGGAAAATATTTCCGAATATCAATAGCATATAGACTATTAATATTCTTCCAAATCTGTAATTAAATGATTTCAAATATTGATAGCACATAGACTATCAATATCCCTCCAAATTGGTGATACACGGCCCACTCTCATTTTCAACAACACAAAGACTACCAGAAAAATAAGTCCATGAGGAAGGAAATATTTATTTTCTCATCACAAAGTATGAATTACACATAAATCTCAATCTTGAATAAAAAACGTAAAAATTGTTACGTTCAGTAGGAGGAGAGGAGAGAACCCTATACCTTGAAATTACCGCCTTTTAAACTTTTGTACTTACACAAGTAGTTGGGTAACTGCTTGTAACTCCCTTTTACCCAACTTCCCCTTTTAAATTATTTGCCCACCTTTTTATAAAATCACATTTAAGGGAAATCATGTGCAAATTATATTAATCACTTTTACACTTTGCACATTAATTAATTCCCAATGAATTAATTTACCCAACTTGACACTACCACTTACCCACTTCATATTATGACGATAGTGCAATATTTGATTATTTTTGCAGATTATAGTGATATCATTTAAGCAAGCTAGTGCAAAAATAACCTATTCACCATCACCCTTCCTGACATAGTTAATTGTGCTTGTCATGACTTTGCAATTTTAAACCAATTAGTTCAAAAAGAATTAATATGATTTAAAATAATTAGACCATTTTCAACTTTATCCTTTCATTTGCCTTGTCAAATGAAATAATAAATTAAACAAACTTCATGCAAATGATCACCTTCATTCCGTTGCTCTGATAGTGTCACAACTACAATCAGCCTTTGATTGCTCATAAAGTGCAGCCAAAAAAGTTATCTAGGATTGGTCAAAATCGGAGGATGACACATTGAAAACTTTAACAAAGCTTCTTTCTATTTTTGAAAATAAATAGGGAAAAACTTTAGAAAAATCAATGTCCTTATGTCTTCTTGGTTAGAGTAATCTGGTTGCTTTTTACTTCATGGTTGCAAAGGTTTTAATAATCACAATCCAAGGTATTCCTTTGTTTTCCAAGTTACCTCAATAACAATATACCATATGGCAATAAGAAGTAGACAAAGTAGAAAACAAGATCAAATATTGTCACAAACCACTAAGCCAATGTCTTTGGCAAGAAAACATCAAAGTTGTGCAAAGCTTAAGGTATCCAACCACTTTTCTATTATTGGTATTGTTGACTCTCATCCAAGGAAGCCAACAACAAACATCAAGGTTCCTAATAGTTAATTATTCCTTTAGCGCACTGGTGAAGCAAATAAGTGTTTTGGCAAGGTTAAGTGGTTTGTTTGTTGTATACCCAAAGAAGGGGAATAGGTATCAATTCAAAAGCAATGGTAGCCTTGTTTGCCATATGGTTTTCCTTAAGTGCCTAGAATAACTAAGACTGGCTTTGAATTGCCCATATGTCTTTCTTGTTGCTGAAAGAAAAGCATTATGGAAACCTCTTAGTATTGCCCCAATGCTAAGGCTTCATGGATTGGGGCATAAGCGGTAGTGTACACATAATTTATGTTATCTAGGGTTCACATTTTAGCAGTAGCTGACCACTTGCAACAATACTAATCAAAATCCCCAATGATCCAGGGGACAAACTTATCTTGAGAAAGAAGGATTTATAGATTATGCAATGGAAAACAAAAGAACAGTTCACCAAATAAACAATCAAAATAAATGCAGGTGGAAGTCTTTAGAAAATGTGCATGCTACTTCTATTTACAATCAACAATGAATAGTGTACAAAGGACGTTATAGATAGTACAGCTAGGAATGGAGATTCCTATGACCAAAAAGGGGTAACAAATCAGACTGGTTTGTCTACATCTATACAATATTCATCATCATCCTAAATGTGAGCAGTTACATGAACAAAATAGAATACATTACCGTTACAAAACAAGAAGTTGTAATGGCCCATCTTGAACTGTTGTCCTTCCAACACCCCGGCTATTAAGGTTCCAAATGATTGCATTCTATTTTATGGTTGAAGTCGTCCACATGTACAGATCTGTTGACATCACCATGTGTGTGCACAAAGCTAAGCAAACTCATGTGATGTGGCATGTGATGACACCAACCGCTGCACACAAGGCACACGTGTTGTTGTGGAGAGCGTAGAAGTGTTGACTATCAAGGCATGCACAATGTTCCTAGAGGTTTGCACAGCTGCAATTGAATCATTTATCCTTTCTTAAGAAGCAATGGCCCCCATTGTATCTTGGGTGAGCTGTGGAAACTGAACATAAAGTTGTTGAAGCTTGTGCATTACATATTGCCCTACCTTAGCCACTCTAAAAAGATGATGTCAACCTTGGTGAGGATGTATTGTGGTAGTTTGAATGATCTCATCTTGTGTGATAGTGTGCAAGTGCTCAAGCTCCAAGTCTGACGACTGTTAAGTTGATGCTTGCTCAAGAAGAGGAGGAAAATATAGCTTGAGGAGTTCCAAAATGAACACTAGATGCAAACCCACAAATTGTGGGGGGTCAAGAACAAAAGCATTCTCACCAACTGCACACAAAATGGTGTACCATAGCACAAAGGCTGCATCTTCTGGTGAGGAACCTTGAAGCATTCCTTCTGAAGATGCAACCAGACTTTGTCACCGACTTTGAATGAGTTAGGTGTGGTGCTCATTATGGCACTCTTTGTATTTCCAGTGTTGGAGTGAGAGAATTTGTTGAACCTATTGGTGAACACTTTGAATGTGTTGAAAAAAAATTTGTGCTTTACCTATTTCACGTTCTTGTGTGCACGACTCTAAGGGTAGTGGTGCGTGGTAGGGTATGTCAAGGGGTGTTGCAAGCTAGAACCCAAGACATGTCTAGAAGGGAGTTTCCCTATAGAAATGTGCAATTCTCTATTGTAAGCATGTTGAATGTATGTGAGATTGTCATCCCAAGTGCATGGGTGCACATGGTTGTAGATGGGCGACAGGTGCAAAAATGTGTGATTCACTGCCTCCATTTGACCTCTATTTGTAGATGAAAGGCTATGCACCAATCCAATTGTGTATCCAATCTCTCCCACAAGAATTACCAAAATGTACTGACAAATCTTGCGTCACGATTAGACACAATAGATATAGGTATCCCAAAATGAACCCATACATGATTGAAGAAGAGGCACATAGTTTCCTATGTTGTGATGCTTTTCTTACAAGCAACCATGATGGCCATCTTTGAAAATCTATCCACTACATCAAATACTGAATCATTCTAGTGCTTTGTCATAGGGAGTCTACCCATGAAATCCATATTGATAGATTTCCAAGGCCTTTGCGAAATTACAAGAGGTGTCTAAAGCCTGAGCTTCTTGTTTGTGGGCTTGGTGATGCAACACGGAATGCAATAATTGATATGGTGCTCAATGTCTGCACGCATGTGAGGCTAGTAAAAGTGTTGTAGCACCGCTAGGGTCTTGGTAATGCCAAAGTGTCCAGCTATCTTGGCACAATGCACCTCTCAAATGAGTTGTTGGCTTGCCAAAGTGTCCAGCTATCTTGGCACAATGCACCTCCCAAATGAGTTGTTGACTTGGTGCGTCTTCTAGAACACAAAAATGTCTGAGCTTGAAAAGAAACTTGTCATTCACTCATGAAATTCACCAATCTATTTACCTTGAGCAAATGCAGCATATGTCTGCATGCAGTTCTAATTTGTTGAGTAGATGTTCTCCTAGTTAGCGAAATTGGAGCCGTGTGAGTCCAGCACCATGATGAGCATGTGAGTTGATGATTTGCTGAGGCAATTTGTTGCCATATTGTCTTTCCCCTTCTTGTGCTTGATCAACAAATGGAACTATTGTAGGTATGTCATCCACTTCATGTGGCGCACATTCTCCAACTTGCTCTATGTATGCAGAAACTAAAGTGGCTTATGATCAAAATGAGTTACTATCTCCTTACCCAAAATGTAGTGTTGTCATAACTTGATAGCTTGAACAATGGCATACTATTCTTTTTCAAAGGTGGAGTACCTTGCACCATATCGTTTAATGTCTCCAAATGGTAGGCAACTCGATGCCCATGTTGCAAGAGTCTTGGTTCAAGTGAATAATCAGATGCATTGGGCTGAATCTCAAAGGGGTGCACAATGTCAAGCATTGCCAGAATAAGTGTTGCATAGAGTCACTGTCTAAGCTCCTCAAAAGTGTGCTATTGCACAAGTGTCCAAACAAATGCTACCTTGGTGTGCATGATTTGACTAAGTGATGTGCAAGAATTTGAGGACAAACATATGGTAGTTGTCAAGTCCAATAAAATTATGTAATTCCATGCGGTTACACGAAGTCAGCCAATTTCAAATCACCTTCATTTTCTCTAGATCTACATGAATGCTTGTGCAATTGATAATGTAGCCCAAATATTGAATTTGCATTGCCAAAGGTACACTTGCAGAAGTTGGCTTGCAACTTGTGTTAGTGCAAAGTGTCTAGGTTGTGTGAAACATGCTCCACACACTCCTCCCAAGTCTTGTCAAAGATGAGGATGTCATCCAAGTAGACAATGACAAAGAAGTTGGTGAAGGGTCGTAGGATGTTGTTCATCAGGTGCATGAATGTTGTTAGTGCATTGTTCAAGCCAAAAGGCATAACCATCCATTTGTACAGTCCCTCCTTCGTTTTGAATGTTGTTTTCCAAACATCTTTGAGATCAACTAGTACTTGGTGATACCCTGATTTGAGGTCAATCTTCGTGAAGAATTTTGCATTATGGAGCTATTCTAAAAAGTTGTCGATGTGCAGAAGAGGATATTGATTCTTCACTATGATCTTGTTGAGCACACGATAGTCAATGTAGAGGTGCCATGTGCCATCTTTCTTTGGCACAAAGACTATTAGACTGCCAAATGGAGAAGAGCTAGGTCTAATCTTTCCTTGATCAATTAGCTCCTAAATTTGGCAACTTCATCATTCTCCCAAAGGGATTTGCAATATGAAGGATTATTCGAAAGAGCAGATCTAGGAAATAGATCAATCTTGTGTTGCACCATCCAGTGTAGGGTGCTCTTCAAGGACATTCATGTACCGTTGCAATACCTTATCAAGCTGTTGCTATTGTGAAAATGTGTAACCTTGCATGCTGCCAATGTGTGCTTTCTCTTCGAGGCAGGTGTCCCAAGGCAAACCATGACAAGAACAAACTTTTATGTGTGCAAGGTGATCTTATGGCATTATTTGGCAAATATTAAGGCTACTTTGGTCTTTGAAGATAGACTCATTAAGATTGTAGTATCAATCACCAACATGAATTGTCCATCATTGTGGTTTCACCTAATAGACACCATCCCTGTTATACACATATGGCCTCCCAAGAAGTATGTCATAGACTTCCAACAACATGACATCACAAGTGATTATGTCCTCCATGGGTTTCACTACAAACCTGAAATTATGTTGGCATTTTACTTGAATATATTTACTACGCTATAACCATCCCAAAGAGTATGGTCACAAGTGCACTTTAATGGAAGGACCTAGACACTTGATTTATCTTGTGCATTGATGTTCTTTGCTTGCCACTATTGATGATGATGTGCACTTGTTGTCTATTGACCCAACACTTCATATGGAAGAGACACATGCATTCCTCTGAAATATTAGTTGTCACGATGCTCATGCTAAGACACTATGCCTTCTAATCAGTATCCTCAAGCTACACAAGATATAATGTGGCTTATGCAATGAGAAATTGTTGTGCACGGTAATCAACATCACTATGGGAACTCATGTGACAACGATGGCACTATTTATCACCTTGCTTCTTCTTGCCCTTGTTTTTGCTTGGTGCAGACGATGTTGCGGCTTTATGATTTTGCATGAATGTTTTGGAGTTTCATTGCTTCTTCTACGCAAGGGAATTATGCTTCTATACGAAGGGCTTGGAAGTATCTTCTTGCACTAGCTTGTTCTTGTTCAAATAAAACTTATGCTTCAGCTTCACTTTAGCTTCAATCTAGGATGTGTTGCGGAATGCTTTACCCAATGTTTCCGAAGTTAGAAACTCCATCTTTGCACAGATGTAAGGTGATACCCACTTATATACTTGAGCACTTGTGTTGCTCACGACTATTTTCATGCAAGCATGCAAAGTAGTCATGGAACTCATCGGTGTAATCCTCAATTGGTTGCTCGCTACACTGACGCAATTGCTGAAATTACATATACTCATTCTCATAGTGTCTAAGGGGGTAGTATTCCTCCTACAAAGCACAAACAAAGGAATCCCATGATAAGTAGGATGTGTTTCTCGCAATGTATCAAATTATGATTATATATCAGGATTCATCTACGTAGTTTTGAGTCAAACACATGACCCATATTTTATGAGCAGTGGTTCATAGGAACACCTCTCTCATGAGAATGAATGGTCCACTTAGCACTCATTGCATCTAGGTTTGACTCATGTGTTTGACTCAAAAACATAGATGAATCTTGATATAAAATCATAATTTGACACTATACGAAAAACACCTCCTACTTATCAATTGATGAGCTAAAGGGGCTCTATAATGAATGGTTCATAATGCACAACACTTGTTGAAGGTTTTGCAAATGGGGTAGCAAGCTAAGTGGGCTTGATCTTGGGGGAAACTCCATGGTTAAGTGTGCCTGAGTCAGAGTAGTACTGGGATGGGTGATCTCTCGAGAAGTCCCAATGCTTCACCCCTATGAGCATCACCTAGATGCAATTAGTGCTAAGTGCACCATTCATTTTCATGAGAAATGGCTTTGTGTGAACCACTACTCATAAATATGGGTCATGTGTTTGACTCAAAAACTACGCAGATGAATCCCGATATATATAATCATAACGAAATCCTCATGCAGTCATGACCAAGGGGTTTTGACAAATAGCCCAGTCATGTAGCACATCAACACAATATCCACGCTCACAACAAGATTTAATTTGAAATCCTTCAACAATGTCAATCAATTAATTCACAACAACAAAATCCCTATGCTTTATTCATATATGCAACAAAATCTTTCAGAAGTACAAATTTATACATCTTAATCAATCACCTTATCTTTGCATCCTACATGTTGTCATCTCTCTGGCTTTGCATTTTCTTCCTTGGTGCTCCATCTCCAATCCTTGGCACTTCTCTTGCAATCGCCTTCCACACCTTCTCTTTCAGTATCCTGGGCGTCACAAGCCCACCAGCAGCAGCCCCTTTACAGAATACATCTAGTTCCTTTTATACATCAGCTCAAAAGAAGTTGACCTACTTACATTTGGAAGTTAAACTGTTTGCCAGCTTTGCAATTATGAAACTATCACAGTCAAAACTATGACTTTTGGCGTTTTAACAATCTTCTGAACTTTCACTCTTATGTTTCGGCAATTCGGTGATTTATCGAACTGATGAATTTCATGAACTTCCTTTGAATGCTAAACTTTGGCAAATTTATACTCCAATGAACCCTTGGAATTGTCTTTCGGAAAATTGACAAATATTTGAACCTACTAACTCTTGAGCTTCACTTTTATTTCAATTCGGCGAAATATCATTCCGACGAACCATCATTTCGGCGAACTATCCGATCGGTGAATCATTCAATCAACAAATTTTGCCAACGGCAAACTTTGTGAATTCTTTTTCCTTCCAAGTTTGTTTACCAAAAACAAAGAAGGAATTACACAAGGCTGTCGACGGAAGAAGCTGTCGGTGAACTGGGGAGGTCACTAACCTCAGAACTAGCCGATATATGCTAACTTCACCATTTGTTAACCAAATTGCACCAAATTTGAATTGGTGAAACCCATTAAGCTCTTCTTCATACTGAAACCCTCACTTGGCCAAAATTCAACCTAAAAACCTCCAAGAACAAATGAACATGACAAAACTGACCAAAAATGAAAGTGAAAACCTGAAATGTTTTTGGGTGATGCAGGATCGCCTACGGACTCGGATGCTCTTGCATCAGACACGTCGGGTAAGAAGCTTGTGAGCATGGGCTCACAAAATAGAGTTGGATAGTAGAACTACCCTTCCAAGTTGTAAACAACCTACAACAAACCCCATTACTGAATTAGGCTCATCAGAAGACTTCTTCCTTCACCTCTTCCAGCATCTAGTCGAGGCAACCTTCATCCTCCTCCAACAACTCTGCTCTGCACTCCTCTTTCTCAATGTGGAATCTACTCAACCATAATCCAACCTCCTCCACCAATTGCAACTCTCACTCTTCTCTAATCTTGTGAGATCCAACCCACCATATTCCAGCCACCTCCACCAACATGCATCTGCACTATCCTCTGCAACATCATACAAATCTTTCCTTGCATACAAATCAACACTAACAAAATCCATCTATACCATCTCTTCAGCATTCACTAACTCTTCTTCTACACTCACCACCTCATTCATCTCAACTTGCGAATCATATTTCACAAGTTCAAGAAAGTATAGCTTTACCTCTTTCACCTGTTCCTCCGTTGCTGCTGCCATAGTTGGAAAACTCAACTCGCCAAAAAACTCACCAAGCCCAAAATTGACGAGTCAAAAAAAAAATCACCGAAAACTCGGCAAAAATCTCGGGAACTTTAAAAATTGCTTAAATTTCATTAGAAACACATTTTTTTGCAAAATTCAATGTCAAGATGAATCCAATGAATCCATAAATGAGTACAAAAGTGTTTTCTATTAAATTTGATTGACTTTAATGCAAATTGATTACAAAATCGCATGAGATCGCATTCTCATGCGGAATCCTGATGGCTAAAAGCCTGATAGTCTAATACAAATTACAATACATAGCTGAAAATGAAAATAGTAAAACTAGAAGTAAATATTAAATACAACATTTTACACCTTCCTCTTCCCTAATTTAGTCAAAGCTAGGGAAGAGGTAGATGCTCTAGTCATGCGAGTACGCGGTGCCAGTGGCTCCTCGGTTGGCATGGAAGGCTGTGGCTGAGGCTCGACCACCATCCTGGAAATATCTGGCTCTAGCAATGACGACTCCTCATCCTCATGAATGTCCTCCAACCCTACATCTCCTGTTGCACCCACATCCTCCATTGTTTGTCTCTCGAAATCAAGAATCTCGTCCGCAGTAAACAATGGAGGCTGCTCATCCCGCCCTGTGCAATCACTGTAAGCATCTATCTCATCCAAATCAATAGGATCCAGTGATTTGTCCTCTACTCTTTTTGTGTGCAACTGAAGGTTATATTGCACAAAGACAAGATCATTGAGACGCTTTTGAGCTAATTTATTCCTATTCTTCGTGTGAATGGCCTCAAACAAGCTCCAATTCCACTCACAACTGGATGCACTACAAAGCTCCTATTTTCCATGCCTCAGAATTGCAAAATCATGTCAAATTCCACAACATTTTACTAAGGGGTCCTTGTTCTTTCACCCCAATGCATGTTCCTGAAACCCTAAATTTGGCTAAGTCTGAAACCCTGAAACTCTGAAAAATTGGTTAAGTCTAAAATCTGATGGATCCTCCAAAATTTGGAATCTGCATATTAAATCCCATGGATCCGGAACCTATCTCAAACATCCTGACAGTATATTTCAAGTATAAGAAATACAAACTTATACTTAAATATATTTTTAAATATACTGTCACCCAAGGAATTTCAAAATCTGGCGGGGATTTTTGCTTCCTACTACAGTTTGCACTAAAAACACCATCAACAAGACACTGTTATGCAAACAGGCGAGTTTTGGCGAGTTTTTGGCAGAGACTCGACACAAAAACTCGACGAATTTGAGTCAAAAAACTTGCGGGTTTTTAAAGACTCGCCAAGTTTTCAACGACTCTGCCAACTATGGCTGTTGCACCATCTGTCTTCTCACTATTTGCTACAATCTTTTCATCTACATACAATCCACTCTCATCTTCATCATAAAATTAAAAATATTATGCATTACCTCTTTCTCTACAATCTTTTCATCGCCATTGTCTGCTGCCACATCTTCTTCACCTTCACTTTTAGCTGCAATTTCACTTTCCAATACCTCTACATCCTCCAAAGGACTCTCAACCATTGCGGCACTCTCCTCTTTCTCATCCTCAACCTCTGTAACTCCAATTTCGCTCTCTTTTGCCATGCCTTCATCATGGCATACTGCTGCAATCTCTTCGCCACTTCTTTCTTCTTTACCCTCTTTACCTGCATACACAACATCACTTGCAAACACATCTCTGTTAGAAAAATAATGGGACTCCTTCATACCCATATTTTCCTCTTCAACCTTCACATCCTCAACTTGTTTCGCCACCTCTTCCTACTTATCTTGCAACGGAGCCAGAACATATTATATACCATCTTTTATTATGCTATATGTATTCTTCCTACCATCATGCACAACTTCTCTATCCCAAAGCCAAGACCGACCCAATAGAACATGACATACATCACATTCAATCTCATCCCTGTACCTACCAATCTGAAAATCAACAACACATTGCTCACTTACCCAAATTTGATGATTTCTTCGCATCCAAGAAATGCTATAAGGTCTAGGATGCTTCTTTGTCTTCAATCTCAACCTCTTGACCATTTCCAAAGATACCAAGTTATTTGTGCTACTACTGTCCACCATCACCTTGCAACATTTTCCTTCTAACTTACATACCGTCCGGAACAAATTCCTCCTCTATATAGGCTCCTTTTCATTCTCTAGCTTCAACAACACTTTTCTCATCATCATGCATTCTCCTTGCCTCCAAGACATTTTGTCAAACACTTTCATGCACACTCACAAAACCAACTCTCTGCAACCTACACACACTTACAAGTACACATCAATTCAGAAAACTCTTTCTAGTTACAAGTCTCCTCCCTACAACAAAACTCACTCTCACAATCAACTCTCTCTCATGTTTTCAATGTCTTCTCTCAGCTCTCAATTGCTCAGGACTCCTCGCACACCTACAACAATTCTCTCAAGCTCCTCAGACAACACAGCCGCTTCACTCTCTACCTGCAGGTCCTGGTGCAGACTGCCTCATGTTCAGCACTCTGTCTACATGCTCAAGACCACTGGCTCTGATACCACTTCATGTAGTCATGACCAGGGGGTTTTGACAAACAGCCCAGTCATGCATCCCACCAACACAATATCCATACAAGAAGATTTAATTTGAATTCCTTCAACAATGTCAATCAATTAATTTACAGTAACAAAATCCCTATGCTTTATTCCAATATGCAACAAAATCTTTCAGGAATACAAATTTATACATCTCAATCAATCGCCTTATCTTTGCATCCTACATGTCATCTCTCTGGATCTGCATTTTTCTTCCTTAGTGCTCCATCTCCAATCCTTGGCACTTCTCTTGCAATCGCCTTCCAAACCTTCTCTTTTAGTATCCTGGGCATCACAAGCCCACCAGCAACAACGCCTTTACAGAATACATCCAGTTCCTTTTATACATTAGGCTCAAAAGAAGTTGAACCGTTTACATTTGGAAGTTAAACTATTTGCCAATTTTGCAGTTATGAAACTATCACAGTCAAAACTCAAAACTATGACTTTTGGCATTTTAACAATCTTTCAAACTTTCACTCTTATGTTTCGGCAATTCAGAGATTTACTAAACTTATGAACTTCATGAACTTCATGAACTTCCTTTGAATGCTAAACTTCGGCAAATTTATACTCCAACGAACCCTTCGAATTCTCTTTCGGCAAATCGGCAAATATTTGAACCTACGAACTCTTGAGCTTCACTTTTATTTAAATTCGGCGAAATATCATTTTGACGAACCATCATTTCGGCGAACTATCCGATCGGCAAACCATTAGATCGACGAACTTTGCCATCGGTGAACTTTGTGAACTCTTTTTCCTTCCAAGTCTTTTTGCCGAATACAAAGAAGGAATTACACAAGGCTGTCGGTAAGTTGTCGACGAACTAGGGAGTTCACTAACCTCAAAACTGGCCGATATATGCTAACTTCACCATTTGTTAGCCAAATTGCACCAAATTTGAACTGGTGAAACCCATTAAGCTCTTCTCCATGCTAAAACCCTCACTTGGCCAAAATCCAACTTGAAAACCTCCTGAAGCAAAAGAACCAAAAACAACTAAACATGACAAAACTGACCAAAAATGAAAGTGAAAACTTGAAATGTTTTTGGGCGATGCAGGATCATCTGTGGACCCGGATGCTCCTGCATCAAATCTCGTGTTCAAATTGGATCATGATCCCTCTCATGCTACATGGTGAGCGTATGCAACCAATGGGACATTGCAATAAACATTTTCAATGTTGTAAAACATTTTCTATGATGCAATTGACAAAGAAATATGATTCCAATTGTTGCATCTAGTTGTCCAATGTTGTGTCGATTTTTCCTTTGAACATTGGTATGTCTAGCTTGACTTATACCTTGAAAGGGTTTTGGGGTTTCATGGGAACAAGCAGTCTGGAGCATTGTGGCATTGGTCCAAGTTGGCTCATGAGGTCACAGAATTGTTTGAAGAGTTCTTAGCGCTATGCTCCCAGAGCATCATTGATCATTTTTTGAACATCTAATGACACTTCAAATAATTTCTTTGCATCAACCATTTTGCTCTTGTTGCAATGTTTGTTCAGTGACTTAAAAGATGAAATGAGTGAACAACCTTCCTTCTACTATTTTGCATGTGTCTGTATTGGCATGTGGTCTAGGGAGCAACCTATCTTGAGAAAGACAAGTTTATAGATTATGCAATGATACACACAAAAATAGTTAACCAAGTACAAAATTGAAATAAATGCAAGTGGAAGTCTTTGGCATATGTGTATGCTACTTCTATTCACAAGCAATTAATAGAGTACAAAGGATGCTATAGATAGCACAGCTAGGAATGGAGATTCCTGTGACCAAAAAGGGGTAACACATCAAACTGTTTGCCTACGTCTATACAGTATTCGTCATCATCCTCAATGTGAGGGATTGCACAAATAAAATAGAATACATTACAACTACAAACAAAGAAGAAGATGTTGTAACAGCCCATCCTAAACTGCTGTCCTTCCAACTGTCTGTCAGTTGAGGTTCCTGACAATTGGCATTGTATTTTATGGTCGGTGTCATCCATGTGTACAAATTTGTTGAAGTCACCAAGTGTGTGTGCAGAGCTATGCAAAGTCATGCATGGTGGCACGCAATGACACCAAGTGTTGCACACAAGGTGTGCATGCTATTGTAGAGAGCGTACAAGTGCTAACTGTCAAGGTGTGCACAATGTTCCCAAGAGCTTGCTCATCTACGCTCGGATCAAATACTACATAAATCCTTAGGATTGGAATCCTTTATCTTTTGAAACAAAGGCATTATGTCATCCATCATACATTCAAGCATACACCATTATCATCTACATTGATTACCACAGCATAATTGTCATTTGTTCCCACCACACACAAATTCAAGCTCAATTAAAATAGAAATACTCTAAGGATTCTGGCAGAACATAGGACCAATGCATCATTACAATCAACAAGACCCCTGAAAACTATATAATACAACATTAGAGCAAGGAAGGTCCAGCTTTGGATCCACGTCACAGACAAAAAAGGTGGTAAGGAAGAGATGCCATAAATTTAGTACCCATTCCACCCTGCATGCAAATGTCTCTGCAGTGTCTTTACACGTCTGAGATATATGAAATGATAAGGATAGATGAAATAAAACCCCAACAAATACAGACATACCCTACATTAACCTGAGAAAATGCAGATGAATAAGATGGTTTCTTGCTGGCATATCTGCTTATTTGTGACATATTTTGCTTTTCTGGCCTGTCTCTGCACAGATAGACTATTTAGTAAGTTTACGCGTTCACTATGTCTTATGGAATGGATTTTTTTTTATAACTTCATAGAGGAGTCGATTTACTGGATGCAGCTTGAATGATTTTGGTGACTTAGAAAGTATACCCAGCTAATTTATCGTAACAAGTTGTAATATTTTTAAAGCATATAAAGATACTTTTACACCAATAGATCTCACATATATAAGCTAAAATGTCAAAAACATATTTTCCATGTCCATTTAATCCCTGGTGCATTACTGTTCCATGCAATCAGAACTGTAAACTCACTTTTTTCAAGTTTCTAAATTTTTTATGTGTTCTTAATAGACTGAGCATTAAACTAAAACTGAGCTTACACCATTCAACTTTAGGCACAAAATCAAATTTCATACCATTTCCATATTCTTTAGAGGTTGTATTGCACCCATCCTTCATCCCTTGAGATTGCCAATGCTTGATTGAGAAGAACTTGCAGTTCAGTTATTTAAAAGATTTGCCTCGGGGTTGAAATAGCTTAGATTTTATAGCCTTTTTCTATCCCGTTGTCCCATTCAGCATACTTTCCACTAAAACTGTTAAAATAACATCATCCAAGTTAGCCACCCATCAAGAACCTGTAATAAGACTAAAATATTCTCAGTTCAGTTTAAGTCAGTTCAGTAAGGTTACAAACTTACACCATACAACACTAGCATTCCAATACTATTAGGAAGGGAAATAAACAAATTAATATAATTCAATATATATCCAGTAATACCCTATTATTATTATTATTACTACATACACAAGAGGATGCATTATTGTATCAAAATGTACAAACATTGTAAATGCGGCACTGGTTCACTGTTGAGTTTGGTAGATTTTCATATTGTCCACCAGGGTTGCACTTCGTCTGTGGTCTTGTCTATCCATGTGACGTGTAAATAAAAGGGACGATGCCAGATGCAAATGCTGGGAGACTTTCCCTTAGACCCATTTTCTAAGGAAAAAATAAGTCCATGTATGCAGTCTAGCCCCTTAAGGGGCAAGTTTCAGGATGCTTCCTAATATAAAAGAAAAAATATAGACAAACACAAATCTCTCATTCACATCAGAAGTATCATAATTAAAAGAACACTACGATTCATTGCAAATAGATACAATTCCCTTCCAACTGTCCAACCAATTTGCTGGTTTAAAGAACACTGTATACATCTTAACTATATTTAATTGATTATAGGCAAGAAAGATGACTTCAAGGCATGTAGTAAAATGTTCCCTGTAGATCACATTAATGCCAGTAAAATGAATCATGCACGTCCAACTATGGATTATTGTATTAAGAAGAAAATGAAATACCCAAGGTCAGAATGGACTGACAGACCATGGCAAACAGATATTTGCAAGGTTTGTAAGTATGAAGCGATGGATTAATAAATATCCCTGTATCCAGGGGAAGGAGGTTGTCTCAAGCATAATATAAGGACCTTCTTACATATGGTCATAGGAGTTGAAAAATACATCCCATATGGATGGTCAGAAAGGATTCATGAAGAAACATATGTTATGTTTACACTCCTACATGAAAGAATGCGGTCGATAAGACAGAGCAAATAAGCTCTACGCAGAGAAATAAGGTCAAATTTAAGACCTTTCAGAAATTCCAAGCAAAGTGACAATTCACCAGTAGGCCCCATCAGATAAGTCTTGGGGATTTGAAAGCATCTGTTCTAAAAGTTACAAGAAATAGACACATTAATCACAAAAAATCTCATTTCAAGGAATTCACTAGGTGGTAGTGAGTTTGGGGGTTTGAAATGTCACCATAATGTATCTAAGTTGCACCAAATAAGCTCTAGACATGTTGCAGTAATTTTAAAAAAAAAGATCTATGAGCTTACTTTTAGATGAAGTTATTGAACTTGAGCACAAGAGCAGGAGCTCATTACCACAAACTGGATGGGAAGAGGCCTTATGAGTCAAGACAATATAAGGCATCCCTGCAAATGATTAAGGAATGAGAAAATAATTGAATATCCCCAAGTCTACTGTAATTCAGAATTACATAGTATTTACATTCTGATGGGTGCACCAAATTATATACAAAAGCCTGCAAGATAGGTGAAGGGAGTTTACAAGAACTCACCAGGGAAGTTAGATGGTGGACTGGCAGATACTATTAAAGTTCCCCCAGCTGATTGTGTGAATATTTTAATGGGGATTACTTCAAAGTTTAATCTGTAATTGTTTCAAGATTCACAACTCAGGATGACATGAAGAGAGTAAAAGAACAACTAAAATTTCAAGGGCGGACAATAAAGGCAACATATAATTAGGACAACAGCCATGCGGTAATTTGCAACCTGTGATAATTTGGATCCACATCACAGACAAAAAAGGGTGGTAAGCAAACAGATGCCACAAATTTGATACCCATTCCACCCTGCATGCAAATGTCTCCGCAGTGTCTTCACATGTATGACATATATAATACACTAAGGATAGCTGAAATGAAAAACCCAACAAATATATATTACCTAGCTTAACCTCAGAAAATGATTTGAATAAGGTAGCTTCTTGCTACAATAGCTGCTTATGTGTGATATTTTTTGCTTTTTTGGTCCCTCTCTGCACAGATAGACTATTTAGTAAGTTTGCACATTCACTATGTTTGATAGAATGAACATTATTTTTTGATAATTTTGTAGAAGATTTGATTTGCAGCTTGAATGATCTTGGTGACTTCGAAAGTTACAACGTATGATCATGCTACCCAGATAATTTATTGCAACAATATGTAATATTTCCAAAGCATTAAAGATAACTTTTACACCAATAGACCTCACGTATATAAGCTAAAATGTCAAAAACATATTTTCCATATCCATTTCACCCCTGGTACCTTACTGTTCCATGCAATCAGAACCATAAACTCACTTTTTCAAGTTTCTAATTTTGTTTTTGTGTTCTTGAAAAGACTTCAGCATCCAACTAAAACTGAACTTATACCATTCAACTTTAGGCACAAAATCAAATTGCATACCATGTCCATAGTCTTTAGAGGTTGTATTGCACCCATCCTTCATCCTTTGAGATTGCCAATGCTTGATTGACAAGAACTTGCAGTTCAGTTATTCAAAACATTTGCCTCAGGGTTGAAATAGCTTAGATTTTATAGCCTTTTCTATCCCATTGTCCCATTCAGCATAGTTTCCACTAAAACTGTTGAAATAACATCATCCAAGTTAGCCACCCATCAAGAACCTGTAATAAGACTAAAATATTCTCAGTTCAGTTTAACAAGTGACGATCAGTTCCGTAAGGTTACACCATACAAAACTAACATTTGTAATGACTATTAGGAAGGGAGAAAAACAAATTAATATAATTCAATATATCCAATAATACCCTATTAGTATTATTACTGTATGCCCAAAAGGATGTAGTACTGTATCAAAATGTACAAACATTGTAAATGTGGCAGCAGTTCACTGTTGAGTTTCATAAATTTTTATACTGTCCACCAGGGTTGCACTTCATCTCTGGTCTTGTCTATCCAGGTGACATATAAATAAAAAGGATGAGGCCAGATACAAATGCCGGGAGACTTTGGCAGAATAGATTCCCTCAGACCTGTTTTCTGAGCAAAAATTAAGTCCATGCGTGCAGTCCAGCCCCTCACGGGGCATGTTCCAGGACACTTCCATATATAAAAGAAAAAAAGAATACAAACACAAATCTCTTATTCACGTCATAAGTATCATAATTTAGAGAACACTACTATTCATTGCAAATAGACACAATTCCCTTCCAACTGTCCAACTAATTTGCTGGTTTACAGAACATTGTGTACATCTTAATTCTATTGATTTGAATATAGGCAAGAAAGATGACTTCAAGGTATACACTAAAATGTTCGCTGTTGATCACATTAATGCCAGTGAAATGAATTGTGCATGTCCAACTATGGATTACTGTATAAAGAAGAAAATCAAACACCCAAAGTCAGAATGGACTGACAGAACATGGCAAACAAATTTTGCAAGGTTTGTAAGTATGAAGCAATGGATTAATAAATATTCTTGTATCCAGGGGAAAGAGGTTGTCTCAAGCATAACAGAATGACCTTCTTACATATGATCATAGGAGTTGAAGAATACATATATGATATATTAGAAGTCAAATGCATCCCATATGGATAGTCAGAAAGGATTCATGAAAACATTAGTTATGTTTACACCCCTACATGAGAGAACACAGTAGATACGGCAGGCCTTGAGCAAATCAGCTCTAAGCAGAGAAATAAGATCAAAGTTAACACCTTTCAGAAATTCCAAGCAAAGTGACAATTCACCAGTGGGCCTCACCAGATAAGTCCCGGGGATTTGTAAGCTCTGTTCTAAAAGTTAAAAGAAATAGACACATTAATCACAAAAATTCTCATTTCAAGGAAACCATTGAGCTGGTGGTAACTTTAGGGGTTTGTAATGTCACCATTATGTATCTAAGTTGCACCAAATAAGATATAAATATGTTGCAGTAATTTTAAAAAGATCTATGAGCTCACTTTTAGCCAAAGTTATTGAACTTGGGCACAAGAGGAAGAGCAATTTACTGCAAACTGGACGGGAAGAGGCCTTATGAATCAAGACAATATAAGGCATCCCTGCAAATGACTAAGGAATGAGAAAACAATTGAATATCCCCAAGTCTACTGGTAATTCAGAATTGCATAATATTTACATTCTGATGGGTGCACCAAACTCTTGACGAAAGCCTGCAAGATAGGTGAGGGGAACCTACAATAACTCACCAGAAAAGTTAGATGATGGGATGGTAGACACTGTTGAAATTTCCCCAGCCGATTGTGTGAATATTTCAATAGGAATTACTTAAAAATTTAATCTCTAGTTATTTCAAGATTCACATCTCAGGATGACATGAGGAGAAGAAAAGAAAAAGTAAAATTTCAAAGGCAGACAATGAAGATAACATATAATTAGGACAACAGAGCTATGTCGTAATTTGCAACCTATGCCAAACTAAACAGAAATGTTTAACCACTGCTTTCCAATCCAGTAATAACCAGTACAATGGAGCTAACCTCATGACATGATTAACAATTAGGTATTGAAGAAACATGAACCAAACTACGTAGGCACTTGTAGACCCACCAAAATTGAATTATATAGCACATTGATTTCCAAATTAATCTTCAAGATAGAAGTAACCAAATAAAATCATAAGAATTATCTTTGTTGAAGTGACCATCTAAGAATGACGTTACCTGGTATAGCAGAACGATTTCAGACAACTGAGTGCCTTTTTCCAGACCATGGAGGTGAGCTGCAAGGACTATTAATGACCGTTACTCCTTGATATTCTGTTTGAATTTTTAAATTAGAGAAACTTGATAGTAAACTAGTAAAAAATAGTCATGAGTTTACGTATATCACAGAGTAGGTGTTAAATGAGCATTGAACTGAGTCATTGATGAATATCAAGCATTTCCATTTATCAAACTATAGTTCAACTATGAAGCCATGAAATGCCAAACCAGCCTCTGAGCAATCTCAAAGGTTATAGGCAGCATTATTATTCAGTCAAAGTCATAGATAAAAATAATGTTGGATTGCCTTTGCAGAGCCAAAGGTTGGGATAGCTTTATGAAAACAGAACAGATTTTTCACTCGGTCTACCATTCATGCAGAAGCAGCAGAAATCCTTTACCCAAAAGAATATAAACTGTGACCTTAATATTATTTAAAACCATTTACATTGGGTAAAAATATATTAACTCGCTTAGAAAACCAGTTGAGATTAATTGAAGCCTTACCTTTGGGGATTGTCATCAGCTTCAAAAGAAGTAGCATAAAAGATATTTTGCAATTGGCAAACTCCCACAGAAGGCCAAACCACCAATTATGTCCACTAAACATCTATTCTTCAATTCGTTCTTTCGTTTGTGTTGAAGAATTATACAAAACAAGCACTTTTGGCCATCTTTTTGCCAGTCAAAGACCATGTTATGGCGGCTAAAAACAAGCTAGCCAAATATAACATGACTAACACTGTCATCACTAAAACATAATCTTCATCAAACTGATCCAAAAGGAGCCATGGGAAGATATGGCAAAGGATTATTGATCCGGGGCATTTACCCACAAAATAACAGAAGTAGTTTAGGATCAACCACAAAGGACTACAATAACCAACCTTCTTCCATTGTTATTGAAGCCTTTTTACCTTGTTATTTTGACCCTCAGAAGATACAAACTATAAAAAATAATAACCTAATTTTTAGAATATGTAAAAAAAAAAAGTGCATTTTTACAGATCTGTTGATCAGTTTTGCCTGAATGCAATATAATCTGCAAGACCCAACAAAGGTGCGGCCTTTAATGGGTCGAAACAAGATAACTCTTTCTTGGCTCTGCTAGCCAATTCGGCAGCAAATTCTTTTGCTTTCTCCAGACCCATCAACTTGGGATAGGTAGCCTTATCAGTAAGCAAATCCTTCCCTGCAGTCTTACCCAATTCTTCTGAAGATTTAGTGACATCAAGTATGTCATCCACAACCTGAAACAGAAGACCCACGCAGCGAGCATACTTCTTAATTCTCTCGATCTCCTCCTCTGTAGCACCACCAAGAATCCCTCCACTCACAACTGAACATTCCAAGAGCACAGCAGTCTTGTGTATATGAATCCATTCCAGAGTCTTAAGGTCAACGGAAGAGTCTCCCTCACAGGTAATATCAGCAACCTGTCCCCCTACAAGCCCTTGAGAGCCTATTGTCTTACCCAATTCAGATATCACCCTCAAAATCCTATCACTAGGCACAGTCTTGCTTGTAGCCACTGCAATATGCTCAAATGCAAAAGAAAGTAGAGCATCACCTGCAAGAACAGCAGTGTTCTCACCAAAGACCTTATGATTTGTGGGCTTTCCTCTTCTGAAATCATCATTGTCCATGCAAGGCAAGTCATCATGAATCAGAGACATGGTATGAATCATCTCCATCGCACAGGCAGTTGGCATGGCCAGATCCTCGCTCCCTCCTACAAGTTCACATGCTGCAATGCACAGAGCAGGCCTGACACGCTTACCTCCTGCTAGAAGAGAATACCTCATTGATTCGTGTAATTTTTCAGGATATTCAAGTGGGATTGCCTTATCCAGTGCCTTGTCCACGGCCACAGCCTTGGATTTCATGTACTCATTGAAATCAAACTCAACAGCCTTCCCGTTCTCCTTCTCTGTAACCAACTGGGCTACCGTTTTCGTGGATCTAGGTGACACTGAATATTTTTTATATGGCAATAACCCAAGTTTCAGATGGCAAGTAATCTCACCATTAGATGCAACCAGTGAGGGCAAATTCAAATTGACGCCATGACAATTTTTAAAAGGTGTCAATTTGAAACAACTCCTCGCACCTATGCATTCTTGAGAAGAAGCAACAGTAAAGAAATGCAGGCTCTGGCTACTTGCTGTCATTGCCATGTAAGCCATCCTCTATTGCCTATAACTAACTATATACCAGTTCTGACAAAACCTCTGAATAACAAAATCTACACCAACAAACAAAATTACCCACAAAATTCAAATGTGACAGCTTGTTCTGACTTGCACGGTTTACACACAACTGCCCAAGAAACTGAAGAGACTTTCAAAGATTATGATGGACGATTGCTGCTGCTCTTACTCTTTCTTTGGGCTGTGGATGTGTGATCCAAACTGAAAGCTATTTGTAATAAGATGGATCTCACAAACGACAAGCTTTCGAGATACCATTGGAAGATGATCCAATAGTAATACAAAACGGGTACGAGAGGATAATTTGCTCCCTGATATGTGAGGACAAGCCATGGCTTATTCCATATGCCATTGCTTGGCTGGTTTTGCCTTGAAAGTTTCAAACAACCTGTTGACTAATTATTATATATGCATATATATAATATATGTATTGTCAGTATTAATATTTTGGATCACATTCTAGGATTTTTAATAAGATGAGAAAGATATTAAATCAAGAAGAATCATCTTTCATTATCATAGTGAAAATGTAATGTCTCTTATTATGAATATGTATATGTACGGGTACTTGCACTAGGTAAGCCTATAGCAAGTAGAAGATATTTTTGTCGATGAGAAATTCTATACTAAGGTTTCTAATGTTGAATTGGACAAATTGGTAGATAAACAGTGCAACTTGAAAAGACAATTATAAGACTAATAGATTTGCAAATGAAAATGTTTACTAAAACTAGCACTTGCACCCATAGGAACAACTGACGAGTTTAGAAAATTTTCGGGCGTGAATTTTTTTACGGCAATTTTCCAAGCACTAGAATGCTCACATATAAAAGTATATCGGCTAAACATACATACATATGCAAAAACAATTATATTATGATAGAATTGCACCAATGGGACCATATTGTGGGCACGATCTAGTCCACGGTCCCTAAAAGGTTACGATCCATTCTCCTTTGGTTTCTAATTATTAATGGGGTTCCAAATTTCAATTCTTAACACCTTGCAACAAAATTTGAACAATTATATTCAACACTACACTAATTTTTAGGCAAACCTCACTACACTAATTTTTAGGTAAACCTTAATCCCTCTCAATTATATCAATACATTTTGTCAACTAAACCAACTTTAATTAATTAACTTCACCTAACTAAATCAATCTTAATTAAGAAAGTTTAATTATTACTAAATTTCTTTTTTCCTTTTATCTTTAAAGTTGCAACTGAAATGGACCTATCCTAGCACTGTATATATGTTTAGCTCTACATTCACACAATTTCAATGTTCATTCTTTAAGTATTTATAGTAAAAATAAAAAAAATTAAAATTTCATTCTTTTTATTATTACAAAAGATTCTACCCTTATAAGATGACAAAATGTTTAACAATTTCATTGTTCATTAATTGAGTATTTATAATAAAATGAAAATTTAAAATTTATTCTTTTTATTCTTACAAAAATTCTACCTTTATAAGATGACAAAATGTTTAATAATAGGTATATTTAATAAGATTATAGAATTAAAACTATACAAATATTAATTACTATATATTTTATAATTATCAAAATTGGCTTTGAGTCACTATTTATATCAATTTATGATTTAGTTATTAAGACCCCAACCAATATTTGGTGTTCTATAGGAGTAAATAGAGCGGAAACTTTGTTGTTGTAAAAAAAGAATTGAGAATGTCAGGGTCAGTGAAAGTTAGTTGTATTATAGCTCCAAATTGAACTCCAACAATCCCCAAATGTAGCCATTATTGATGTCAGGGATGGGTAGAGGAAATTGGATGGCCACATAGTAGGCTCCCTTCAATATGCAAGTTATACATTCTATGAACAAACCTAAATCTTTTGTAGAAGACAAAGGAAAAAGATGTTCTCATCTTTCATTGTGCCTTAAGCATGGTACATGGATCCTCTTGTGCTTGTATGCTTGCAAAAAATATCATGACAAGTAATGGTCATATTCATTTCCATGTTGGTTGCAATTATTGTTGGATCCAATGGGAAAATCTTTACTTTTCTAGAAATAATTTGTTGTATACAAATTTGAGAATGAACCTACATAAGCATTAACCAACAATGTAAGCAAAGTGATGGGAAGTATTTTGAATGGAATATGAAATACTATTGTTGAATTTTACTTTTGAAAAAAAACCCAACTAATCTTCACTATACTTCTTCATCAATATTTTTAATATCAATATTCCAATGTGTTATTAGAGTTTATTTATTTTGAAGTTGCAAGGTACAATGAATTGCAACTAATTTCTCCACTTGTCTAGAGGTGAGTATAAACCTCATGATCGAGTGGATGAAGTTGTAAGTTGGCTAATTCATCTTTATAGTTAAGGAACTAGTTACTTGTGAGAGTAGGTGAGTGGTAAGTTGCCTTGACACTGATATATTATTGTCATAACATGTATGTAATTCAATAGTGCCTTTTTGAGCACTTGAGTAACCCTATCTATCATAACCTTTGGTTTGATGAATGTCAAACCTCAAAGTTTGAAGTAACACTATATGTCATAGCCTTTGGTTTTTTGTTTATGTTGACCCTCAAAGTTTGACATATACAAACCGTTATTTCCAAAGTCTAGATGCATGATCAACATTGAACATCTTCCTAAGGACCTTCAGAAACCTTTCCTTTATTTCATCATCATCAAAAAGAGAAACTCTATCAACCTTGGGTGTATATCACTTAGAGTTAAGAGCGTAGGTTTCCATATGAAGTGGGGTATTCATTGTGCTCCACCTCCATTCTAAAATAGGCCTAATATTCTCCTCATAAAATTCTAATAAAGGCTCCTTGCTACAAACTAATTGCTTCGTTTGGTCAAACATGTTATCATATGTCTCATAAATATCTCCAAAAGTAAATATATTAGCAAGCAAGATTTAAAAGATAAATTAAAAATATAAAAGTGAAAGCAAAAGTTTTTCAAATAAAATTAAAGGTAAAATAAAAATATAAAATAATAAAATCAAAACTTATAAGACAAATTTGATTAATTGCAAACAACCTATTTTATTTTACCTCATTATGAGCCACGACATCATCAAGTACCTTTTGTCTCACTTTCTTCCCTTCTTCTAACTTGCCTCAATCCAATTTTTCCACTCCCCACGAACCATTATGGATTATAGAGATTTCAACACTTCCATCATCATCTCCAACAAAATAAAATAGCGAGCATGTATGTTCCCCATCAATTTTCGAAATTCCTTCTTAAAAAAAGTTAGGTAAAGAGTGCAATTGATGTGTAGTGATTGCATACAAACACCTATATACCTATTTAGCTTCAACCACCAATATCTTCATCCAAGTTATCTTCCCAATGTCTTTTAATGTGTTGTTCAACATAGAAATAGTTATCTTCATCCAAGTTATCTTCAAAATATGTGTTTGTAAGTACTATCCACCATCAAACCAACTAATTTAAAAAACATGAGTTGAATCAATCACAACTTGCACAACATTTGAAGCCACAATATCCTCTATGAGGTCTCCCTCAAAAGATGAAATTGGAAGTCTACATTTTTTCCTTCCCAAAGCAATCAAAAACTCTTAAAAAATATGAGCCAGTTTAAAATGTAACAATACTATTAATGAATGGCTGATGTATACTATTAGTCCATCAATCAGTGATAATGGAGTAACATGTCCATTATTACCATATGTCCTCCATCCACAAGTTCATTCTCAAAAATTGTCTATCAAGGATGGTGGTACACAATTAATCTTCTCTAGGGGAGCATATGAGGATCCAACTATGTTTGTCCTTTTTAATATTTCTTTGAAATATGGAGAATGAGCCACATGATATGTGATGGCATAGGTATAAAAGAATTTGGTTGTAGCATCATCAACCTCCTCATGTCCTTGCATGTTAACAAACCCCTACAATTGTATTTCACTTATCACCAATAGCTTTCCGCTTCCCTCTACTAGAACTCTCTCCCCTAACAACATCCATACTAGTAGGAGATAACATACTGGAATGATTTGCTACATATTCTAGAGGTATACCTCTAGCTTTTGCCTCACCCTCCATTACCAACCTATCCAATTCAAAACTCATTTCTAAGGTTATGTTTCCACAAACTCAAACCCCATGTTTCCTCGTGCCTAATAAATGGTGAGTGAGCGTACTATAACTCACATTGAAATTTGTTTTCTAAATGACACAAAAAATGTTTTTTCTTCCTTTAATTTTATGGATTTGCCTTTAAGTCCAAAATAGGAATATATTGCAATAAAGATTTCATGGGTTTGAACAAGCATTTTTTATAAGCTTCGACAATGGTTAAAGGGCATTCAAAAGGGTTTCCAACAACACTTGTGTTTTTTTAAGAACCCACAACACTTAATTGACTTTCATTTTTTTCCCTCATGTACTCATTACTTGAAGAATCCACGTTGCTCATTTTGATTTGTAAAGAAAATGGTATAAATATATATATATAGTCCCTATTTTAGCCATGGTGATCATAGCTTATCTAGCAATAGGTGATCACGCACATAATGATGACAAATATTGACAATGAGTACTTTTTCCTTTATCTTCGCAACTACAAATGCAAAATACAAATTAATTGTGGTTATTGTAAGTTACAAATGGGTGGGTGGTTTAGTTATAATGAGGGTTTAGGGTTGGACAATAGGTGTGACATTTTTGGGTTTAGGGTTGGACATAGGTGTGACAATAGAGCCTATAAATGAGACATTTTGGTGATACTTCCCTAAAAATATAAGGGATAAGGGATGGCTAGTGGGTGTCCCCTATTATCCCCATGTCCTAAAAATGTTTTAGGGGACAAGGAAATGAGGTTTGGGGAGACACGTCCCTATATCTCATTATATTTTTCATCCTTCAATTTAAATGACATTGACTTAGTGATTTTATTATGTGATAAAAGGCATTATGTATGTGGAGAATTTAGATTACCAACTCTCAACAATTTAAATTACAGTAACTTAAGAACTCCCTTATCTACTAAGAAGGTGTTATGAATGTAAGGAAGTAAGATTTCCAACTCTACATAACAATTAGTATTAACCTAGTAATTTTTTATGTAATAAGAAGGTACTATGAATATAAGAAATCACCACTATAACTCTCAACAACTCAAATGAAATGGCATTGACCTAATAATTTTCATACACTAGGGTTGCATAGTGGTTAGTCCCTATCATTGCAACATGTTTGCAAATTAGTTCACTCGGCTAAGGTGTTTTAGTAGTTGTTGCAATATGTCTGAAAATTAGTTGTATTGTTTTTCAATCCCATGCATTTCGTGTAATGTAATTATAATAATATATGTTAATACTTGTAGCTTTCCTAGTTCCAGAATAACAAAACAATATTGTAAGAAACACATACTAGATATGTCCCTTCTATTACAACATATTTGAATGTCTATCTATGACAATAAATAGTGAAGGGACTAGAAAATATTGATTGTTCTTGTTACCCATTTTTTATAAAATTTGCAATAAGAAGTCGTTTAACTACTGTTAGGTTCCATTTTTAGTGATGCTTTCTCTATAATTTCCCCGCCCCTAGGGTTTTGTTTTCTTGGCCATCCACATCGAAGTAGCCCATTATGTATTTTTTGATATTATCAATATACAGGGTTGGCCTCCTAGGCCATTTTCATCAACCAAAAAAAAGGAAAAAAAATCTTACATGCAATGGAAATTGTACTTAAGAAAATTTACCCTTTTAAGGCAAAAAAATCTCTTATATTCATTTGTTTAGTTTAAATTAAAAACCTTATTCTACATAAAATAATAATTGGATGTACATAAAAGTTTGAGAAAACATATGAAATTTATTAAAACAAACCTTCTTAATCATACATCCATGCAGTTAATATGACATAGGTGAATAAAACTGGTAAGCTTGATCAATAAAAAAAGATCTTGCTATCTTATTCGTACATTCATGAAATTGGTACACATGCTGGAAGGAAGAGGCATTGAGTGATCAAACAACCCAAATCACCCTTATTTCTCAAGTTTGTGGATTAATGGTATGGTCAAGTCTTGAGAGGGTGAATTAGGAAGGTGCTACAAATTTAGACAATGCATCATTTTTTCTATGTTCCTTCACCTCACCTGTACTAAAAATCCTAATAAAGACCTTCACAACCCCGCTTCATCCTCTTGCAATTTCTATAGTATATTCTTAACCTATCAATGTGTCAATTAAAGCTTTAAATACAATTACTAATAAGATTTTTAATTAAAGAAATCTCATCTCAATAATCTTTCAAAGTTATTGAGTGCACTACCCATTCAAACGATAAGCGCTCATTAAAATGTTGATAGGTTGAAAGGATGGAGTGCTCTAAAGAATGGTGTAAATCTCGACTTTGATTGAGGCTCTCGTGGTAATCTAGGAATGACAAGTGTGGGTTATTTAATCCATGACAAGTATGGTAAGTTCTTGGTGGAGTTTTCCAAATCCTTAGGGTCTAAAACTAACAAGCGTGTGAAATGGGAAGCTTTTTTGGGGGGTTTGGCCCAAGTATATAGAGCAAGTTATAGGATTATTAAAGTGGAAGGAGACTTCCAAGTTGTTATCAATGCCCCCAAAAAGATTCATTGTTCTAATTGAAGGTCACATTCTTACCTATTGGAAGCTTTAGTATGGGATAGTAAATTTGACTTGATATTTTTTGAACATTGCTATTGTGAGCAAAATAAAGTTGCAAACCTGTTAACAAATAAAGGTATCAATACATCTAATTTCTCTACTATAGAAAGTAGTGATATAAATGATTGGGAAGGTCTCGCCAACATTATAAACTCAAATTGTCTGGCATGATATAGAGCTAGGAGTGACTTATGTTGTTGAACATTGCTAGCATCACCTCTATGCCATAGTAATGGTGTACATGTATTGCTTTGCATGGATAAGTGCTATTGAGGATATATGGTGATTTGGTGGATGGGCTTATGCATTCTTGCAAAATTGGATGTGCTTTGTGGTTTTTGGCTATTCTTAGGGTTTGTTATGATGACAAGGAGATTTGTGAGCTCTTCAAAGGACCCCCTTCACAAAGGATATGTTTTTTACTTCAAGACTCAAAAAGATATTTAACTACCCCAATGTTTCTTCTCATAACCTAGTTAAGGCTATTCTTGCGTTAGAGGGCATTACTGATACAAGTTTTTCAAAAGATGTGCCTCTATTATGGAGGAGTTCAAAGAAAATTTGGTGTCAACCATTAGTACTATGGTAGTTCGTAACTGTGTTGAGCAACTATTAATAGCCAAGGAGCGTGTTGAGGAGGATAATGTTGAAATAGCTCATTGGCTGCCACTTGGGAATGTACGTTTGTTGGTAGCTTGGTCACAGTGGAAGACTACCAGGTGTTATACAAGGATGTGGTGACGTTGATGGACCTATGTCCAGATCTCTAGTGGGTGCTTAAGCATTTGGTGGTATCCTACCATAATAAGATTTTCAAGATAGTCAATATTTTCACTTTGCCTTCCTATATGAATGATCAATTAACCAAGGCTATTCGTCATGCAAAGATTATTAATAACATGCAAATTGTAGGGTTGGAAGATGTTGATAAGGTCGTAAATCCAACCATCCATGTGATTTTGACTTTGAGTAATGGTGCGATTAATAATATTATTGCTTATTAGGAAAAAAATATATGACAATGTTCGTATTTCCCATTGAAGAGTTTCCAAATTGTAATTGAATCATACACATACTTCTAGTTTTCTTATTTTATATTATTATTGTGTGGTATCTTTAAGACTAAGTTTCCTTTAACCTAATGTCATTCTATTTACTCTTATTACTTATTTTTTTGGTTCATACATGCTTAGGTTTTTTTATTTATATGGACCTATCACCCCCTCCATGAGTTGTATGCGCAAGTATATTCTTGTATGGAATGGGGACGGGGACCATAATACAACCCTCTTATAAATAAAAGAGAGTTATTAGCTCTCTAACTAACTTTGCTTTTTCTCGTTAGTGGAGATCCATTCCTTTCTAAGTCACATCTACTTTGAAATAATCAGTTAAAATGAATTCTTCGAGTGCTTAGACAGTTAACACGTGTACTCTTGATGCCAATCAATGAGTTCTAGACCCGTCTAGGCCGCCCATGTGGACCATCTTAATTTTCACTTCCTTTGTTTAGTCCCTTTTCTTGTTTTTTGTTTTGGCATGCGGATGCACATGACAAGATTTCCTTTATAGACCTCTTCATTATGTAGCACTTTCCAAACTTGTATAGATTATTCTGTTTTGTTTTTTATATTGAATAGAGCAGAATTATATAAGACAGATATCTGTTTGTTTTTTAAATTGAAATAAAGCAGAATAAATTATATAAGATAAGGTTGTACATCTTAATTATAAAACAAAGAATACAATAAAATGGTAACAATACTAAAAGAATAAAGTTATGTTGACAACCATCATAGTCAGGTTACAACAAATAATAACATTATTTATAATTGGAAACACATCACTAGGAAGCAACAATTCATGAAGTTTTGTTTTTATAAAAGTCCGGGTCAAGGTTGTTAGGTCGAAAGGTTTACTGAAAAGGTCAAGATTGTTAGGCCGAAAGGTTTATTGAAATGGTAAAAAGTAATAATATTATTTTTGAGTCCATAATAGGTGAAATATTAAAGATAACAAAAAGAGAAAAATATTAAAGATAATATTATGTTTGGGCTCAATTCCAATCCATCTATAGTAGTAAGTGCATTAAAGACTAAAAAAGACAAGACTCTTAAGTTTTTTATTTATTTTATATATTGAACAATGTTGAAATTATAATATAAAAGTAGTTATAAGGTTGAAAAAATATAATTTATTAGGTATCTATTTGGATATTATTGTGTTCAAAATCATTATCTTCTAAATAACCTTTAAAAAAAATGATCAAAGAAATGAGCAAAGAGTTGTCAAATTTGTAATAGTTTATTGTGTAAGTTTAATTAAAAAAAGAGTTGCAAAATAACAGTCTAAAACTTTAAAAAAGGTAATTAAAAAATATGGTGTTTTTTCAACTAACTTAAAATATTTTAATAAATCTCAAACCCAATTCAATCTTAAAAAACACCTTTAAATACATTATAACAAAACTAAAATTTAAATATTTAAATACGTCTCAAAAAATTTAATAATTCCCAATATATAAATTAATGTTCTATAACATAAATACTATATCTATATAATAATTATAAATTAAGTTTTAAATATTAATAACTAAAATTTGAATATTTAAATACATCTCAAAGTGTAAATTAAACTTAATAATTCCCAATATAAAAATTAATGTTTTATAAAATAAATGTTATATCTATATAATAATAATAATTATAAATCAAAGTTTTAAATATTAATGGTTATATAATTGGTAGTGATAAGGTCTTTGATTCCCAGTCAATGTTCATGTTTAAAGTGTGTAAAATTTAGGTAATAAACTTTGCCTTAGCTGTTCAACTTTGACTCAAAACTTCTTCAATACGTAGTGTACACCAAAACCTCCACTAAATTTCAACTTTGAATTGTAGAAAGTGCTTTTTATATGTAAGTCGGCATCATTCCTTGGAGGCAGCCTACCAATAATTTTCTCTATGACTAATTATTTTTTCCATAGTCAAAGCAATGCCATGATTAAAATTTATCAAAGCTAATAAAGGTTGGGCTATCTATGAGGAGGCACCTACAAGATTGTCAAATATATTTTAGAAACGGCCTATGAGGTAGTTAGGTAATATAACGTGTTAAAATTAGGTCTTATGAATATAAAAAACAATATAATTAACTTAGAGTTGTGATTGATTATATGATTAGAAATAAAAGTATTTTGTTGGTTTTAGTGATTGATAGACAAGTGTTTATTGTTTTGATTATAATTTCTATATTGTAATTTAGAATCACTTGTTCTTGTATGTGTTGGAAGTATAATGATGATATATAGAAATTATAATCAAAACAATAAACACTTGTATTGTAATTTAGAATCACTTGTTCTTGTATGTTGAAAGTAGAACGATGATATCTAATATGGGTTGTGTTGTCCTATTTTTCCTTCAGGGCAAATAGCCCAAAGATTCCCCTAAATCCTGCAATCCTTTCGTCAAAGAAATCCGATCTGAGACACCTTAAATGGAAGGAATTTTCTCCCCAAAAACCCCAGAAAATTCTAAGTGTTTTCCTTTAAAGATTTGCCTTATCGACAAAATTGGTAGTTCACGAACCTCTTGGTTCGCCGATCGGTCAGTTTGTCAACTAGTGAACTCGTCGATAGGACAAGGAAGGGAAATGGTTTGTCGATGGTGGAAATCACTGACAAAAGAGGAAAGAAGACAAAGCCAAAGAATAGAGAAAATCAACTAAAGAGAGTAGTTCACGAACTTGATGGTTCGCCAACTGGGGAGTTTGTCGACAGGCGAAGGGGTCGATGAAATGCAAGGAAGAAGCCCACAAAAAAGCTAAGTCCAAAGTTTCCAGGCTTTTTCCTTGTACTTTTTGCCTTTTTCGGAGCTTCAGAGTTCCAAGGTTCTCTCTTCTGCCATGCCATTCTTGTCAGCTCCAAAACTCCACCTTGATAATTCGTAAATTGCCCAAGTGTTTTGTATCTCGGAGGTCAGGGTGGTGGTCTTCCTTCTTCTTTCAAGCAAGCAATAAGAGGAAAGCTTGATCACCGAAGTCCGACGAAACTCCAAAAGTTTATTAGTCTTTCAAGCACCAGAGATTGGGAAGTTTCTCTTCCTCTTTCCTTTTTGTGGTTAGAAGGGCGAAGGCTTGATCTCTGAAACCCAATGGTTTCCCTTTGTTCCTTTCAGACTTTGGAGATCAGGGTTTCATTCTTCACCCTTTCGGAGGTCAATTGCCTAGTGGAAGCCCGATTGGTCAAGCCCGACTGTTTTGCCCTCCCTACTCCTTCCACTGTTTAGAATGCGATGGGACCGTTCAATGACCTTCCTAGCCACCATAAATGCTTCTTCGGACCCTGATTTCTTGTGGAAACTAATTTCCCAAGCCCCAATGCCATTGTAGCTCCTTTTGCATTAAATTTCTTGTACCCAGGGCATGGGCGGATGTTCTTCTTCAGCAGGTTTCTAGGGTAGAGCCATGTGGGTGCACAACAAGGACACAGAGATGAATTTTTTGCAACATGGGCAATTGGTTTTTCTTATTGACCACTTTTCCCCACGTCCATGGCTACTACAGTATGATTTTAAAATCTATATATGCATAGGTTTGAGATGTATTTCAGTTGTTAGTAGTTCTCTGAGTCATTACACAAGTAGAGGAATTTAGTTGCAAACTTTGTATGTTTTACAGGAACCGATTGGATTTGATGCATTGTGCTTGATTCTAAGCCTTTGATGTCTCCAATTATTGTTCACTTATGAATGTAAATTGTTATTTTGTGTCTATTCCCCCTACAATGAATTTCTTCTTCTTTTGTAATGGCTATTTAGCTTCTATGATCAATATAAACTGATGCTTTTGCCTCTCTCATTGTTCTTACACTATGTTTGTTTGAAATATATGAGCTGTGTATTGTGGGTAAAACAACCCCTTTCATAGTTTTTTTTTTCTACCTTAACCTATGTTTGAACCTACGTGAGTCTATGTGAGTTCCCTTCAGCATTGAGATCATTACTGTGCCATGTCGATTGCAGTTAAACACCCTAAATCTTGGTGCATCATTTTCTTTTTTGTATTCCTTCTTCCCCTTTTCCTTGGTGATCAGTAGCATAGGTTTAGATATTTTTCTCTGAACCTTAAGTTCAGAATGAGGAACCAACATTCTCTGGAGGTCTAATCTCATCTACAAGGTCCCACACCTTGAGATCAGTTCCATTGTGTCATTGGAATGCTTGAACAAGCTTCAAGCAAGGTGCAATTCCAGGTGATAATAGGTTGTTCTTAGAATTTGAAGAGGGTCAATTCTAGGTAGATCAATTGGGCCTAAAAATGTCATGCACAATTGACCCTAATTTCCACCAATCAACCATGTTTCATGAAATCAATTTGGGGCACATAAAATTGACTTGGACGGTTTTTTAACTTTAGTACTTACAATTAGAGTTTCACCTTGATGTCTGGATCTAGAAAATAGAGAGAGGTAGTGTTTACAAACAATTTGAGAAGCTTGCTAGGTAGTGTTTCTCTCCCTTTGTAAAACCCCTAAATAGACTAGTTTAATGGCTTTACAATAAATATTGAAAATAAATAACCATGGAAGATACCTAATATGTCGTTACTATAGGTGATGATGCAATGTGTAATGAAGCTTGATGGAACTAAAGGATGTGTTAAATGAATTAAGATTTGTACTTTATACAACACCCTAGGATATAATTTAAAGTGTTTCACACTTTAAGCCGACACATAACAACTAGGATGGAGAAGACATAGGCCCAATTTTAAAATTTTACTTTAAAAAGCCAGGGATCATTTTCATGCTATAAAATTAAATTATGTTCAATTTCACATTGCAATTTTGAAACTAAGGATTGGGACCTATCCCTAGGGACATGTGGAGGTAGAATCGGGTTAGGTTCAAGGAATATGCTAGATCTTAGTGTAGAAACACACCACTTGTATGTTGGTTATTGCATAAAGGCTTATCCAGATAAAGTGAGTCCAAAATGAAGGGGAATAGTGCAAAGCATGCAATTTTCACCATTACATTTTGCCCCCACTTTGACTTGCATGTGAACTATTATGAAGATGCATGTCAAAACAATGCAAACAACCAACATGAAAGTAAAATATTCTAGGCATTCATATAAAGGATATGGATATGGATCTCTTTAGTAAATTCTCCTTACAATCAATACCCCCTCTGAAACCTACAAAAGAAAAAGGAATCTAATAGGTAGCATATGAAAATCATTTGAATCAAAAGCACTGACATAATTTCTTAACAATGTTAACAATCTCAAAGTGTCAAAAGTAAATGTAAACGTGACATGAATCTAATCATTGTAATTAACAAAGGAGGAGGTATATGGTCCCTCAATAGACCAATGTAGCCCATGGCTCCAGATATTATAAGATTGTGCAAGTTGTCTCTTGGGCTACTATAACTATAGACATGAAAGAGCATTAATGATATAATATGCCCCCTCTAGTTGGTTGCATATAAAGGATGCAAGGAATACGATATCATCATGTAAATAGTATTAATCATGAATAAGTGTCATAAATAACATTATGTGACAAATATGTAATAATATATTAAGATGTAAGCATGAAAGAACATAAGGATGGAAAAGCATGATATCAACAATGTTGGCCCCAGTTAGGGCTAGAAGAAAGCCATGAATTCTAGATAAGAATCATGTGACCATAAGTCAATGTTAGATCTCATTGTGATAACCATTGGTAAAGCATATGTAATCATAAGATGAAAACATTATAAGAATAAACATAAGAGCATAGGATAGAAACATGATAAGCATAAATGAACATGCTAGCATCATAAGAGAAGAGCCTTGTAAGCATTAAATAAAGACGTAGTCGTCATAAAATATGATCATGAAAGGATAAACTAATGCAGACTAGCTTAGGGTCTTTATTTAAAAACTACCTAAACTAGAATCCAAACTCATTAGAATACTAACATAGCAATATGGAGACAATGAGATTAAATGATAATAATGATTAGAAATTTGCAGTGCTTCAAAACTACAAGAAAAGTTTATGTAGCTTGCAATTCTTGCTTACATACAATTCACTTCTTTTTTATCAACAAAATATATAACTTCAATTATTTTGACCAATTCAATACTCGTTTGCTCTGTTATAGTCATTGATGCCTTGTTTTCACTCCCTTTTTCTTCTTTGAGTTACAACCTTTATTCTTATGCCTTTCATTATGTATTTATTTATTTTTCTTTATTTGATTAACATTCCATATTCTATTGTAGCACATCTTTGCTTGACCTCTTATGTTTTCTATCTTTCGACATAGCCAATAAATCCTTAGAATTCTTGCATTTTTTTGTCCCATGCCCCAAATCTATACATGTAATCCCCAACAAAGAAGAATGACCATGAGGAAAAATGGAAACACACGTGGCCAAAAGAGAACATCAAGAAAACATCCAACATGATGTCAAACTTCTACTGTCAAATCTAGGTTAAAATCTACAGGTAGAAGGAAATTGAAAATTCATGACCATGCATAATAAGAGTTCATCAAATAGCAAGAAACTAAAATCAAACACCATAAAAGAAATAAATCTACAATAGATTGCAGGGACATTCCTCAATAAATTGGCTGCATTGCCAAAGGTAATCATAATTGATATGACTACTCAACCCATGGTACCAAATTAGCAAAAGACAAATAGAAGTTTCCTTTTAGGCAAAAATCTATAGTTGGATGTTTTAAAATCACTACATTTCCTTAGATTTGATTTGCATCCACATAGGAATTAATCCATACCATCTCACAATTGATATCCAACTTAGCCTCAAAACACAAGTAACACACAAGTCTCCATACTCTTGTCACAACTCAAAGTAATGCATTTAAGAAATAAACATTTAGACTAAAGTATGGGTACAACTCGTATAGCATCATATACAACAAGTTGATTGAAACACACAACTCTTGTCACATGTTATGTATCATTCTATTTTAATTAAATATTGATCTCTAGTAGCTTGGTTCGAGTTTGAAGCAACGTGTTAATGATTTTAAACACTTCTATAGATGATCTTGAAACACATAAGAGATTGATATCTTCTTGTAGCACTTCTCAAGGCAAACAAGTTGACATGAACAACAACATAACACAACAAAATGTGAAAAAAATAAAATATGAACCACAAATGTTTTTGGTGACATAGGATTTCCTGTGAACCTAGATGTTCCTACATCAAACATGTTAGGTAAAATAAAATGTGCCATGATCATGAGACTCATGTAAATTTTATGAAATCCCAAATGGTGATTCCATGCATAGCAACCTAAAATGCACTCATCCAAGTTGCTTCATTTATTGTTCTATTTTTTCACTTCACTAAGTATTCTTTGTCCTCTTTTCCCCTAGTCTTCTTGATCACTCAAGAGTCTACTATTGCCTCAATTTCATCTCGCTTCTTCTCTAGTAATTGTTGTATACACTCTCTCTAATAAACCTAAAATTGTATCATCTTCTCCACTTGTTTGTCCTTCATGGTAAGGGTATAAATTAGCAACATTAAAATAAGAGATATGTCCACCCCTTTTAGAAGTTCAATCTCATAAGCATTTGATGTAAATTTCCTTAAAACTCTACATGGTTCAATATTTTTCCATTTTAGTTTATTGTAGGTTCTTTTAAGAAATCTATTCTTCCATAAATGACCTAAAACTAGATCTCCAACCTATAATTCTTTCTCTCTTCTTTTAAGATCATCATGTTTGTCTTTTACTGTCTTCTTCTCCAAGTTCTTTACTTCTATATGTAACTCTTGTATGTATTGAGCAAAATCTTCGACCATATTACTCTACCTTCCAAAATCTACAAATCACTTATTTCATCTACCCCTCTTGGGTTGTGTAATATAAAAATTATGTTGCTATTAATTTCATCACATTCACATAAGCAGGGAAAGAAAATGCTAATTTATATAAAACTAAAGTACAAATTCCAAAAATTGAATGCACAGCCATAAAGAGGAAAAGCAAAGGTACCTGACACTAGAGGATGGGAGTCTCGGTCTAGGATGTCAATGTGTCACAAGAATGTCTACATGTCGTGCTATGGTCTATACATTTATTTTTATTTAAAACAATAAAAATCTTTTATATATGGTTTGGTCTAGGTCTAGAACTTCATTTGGTATGCACACATGGCCAAAATGAATACCCAACAACATAGTACACAGAGAAATTGATAAAATAATGCATTTAAATGAAAGATAATGAAGATAATAGAATGAAAAGACAAAAGGAGAGAAATGATCAAACTCTCATGCATTCGGATCTTCTTCAACCTGCACAACACAGAACAAGGAAAATGGTTGGGGCTATTTGGGGGTTTGCCTTTAGGTCAAACCCCTATTTTGGTATTTCTACCTCCACATCAGCCAATATATAGATAGATATAAAAGTGTGTGTTCTTAATCTAAGTGTGTCTAGAAATAAAAACAGTGACTAAAATGCAATATTGGTAGGATGTGAGAATCCCAAGGTGCTCAGGAGCACAACAAAATAAATGTTTGCAATAAAACAATAACAATATCACCTCGAAAGGGCTTGAAGAAGCCAAAGAGAGCAAAAAATCTGAAAGTTGAAGAGTGCAACTGAAAGCTGTAGAAAGTTGCAGAAATTTGTAGAGTGTCAGAGAGAGCCAAGAGAGCCAAGAGAGGTGCCCAAAAGAGGTAAAAATCAAAAGATAGATTCAAAAATGAGAAGAGGAGGGAAAAGGAAGAGGCCAACAAGTCGTTAAAAATATTCTTGAGGTGTTACAGCTGACAGGTGAAAAGAAACAAGTGGAAAAATGCTCAGAAACAACCACCAAACAAGAAAACTATCACTGGACACTAGCGTGTCGCATGGATGTCTCCACGAAGCACTACTATCTGGACAGTTTGGGCTCAAAAAGAATGAGACACAAGAACATCACATGGCTAACACAAAATTTACAACAAAACTTGATGAAAAGATAACACTGAAAACAAGGCCTAAGCACCATGGGAGGGAAAAAGGCTAATGTAAGGGCTAAAATGAGCCTACAAATAAACTGAGGGAATCAACACTAAAGGAAGGGAAAAATATAGTGTGAAATTGCAAGGGTATGCAATTTTTTACGTTACATTTAGCCCCCACTTTAGCATGCTTATGACAGTATGTGAATATGCATGCTAAAGTAAAAGGATAGTACTAAAACTAAAAACATCACAACACCAAAAGGATATTGTAGAGGATGTAGAGCTCTTCAAGTGGAGGAATTAAGCCCCTAGGCTGAGAACCTGCAAAACACGTACATTAGACAACAAAAATGCTTAGAAACAACCACCAAACAATAAAATTATCATGAGATGCTAGCACATCGTACGGACCTCCATGTGAAGCACTAGTGTCCAAATAGTTTGGGCTCAAAAAGAATGAGACACAAGAACATCACATGGCTAACACAAAAGTTACGACAAAACTTGACGAAAAGATAACACTAAAAACAAGGCCTAAGCACCATGGGTGGGAAAAAAGATAATGCAAGGGGTAAAATGAGCCTACAAACAAACTAAGTGAATGGACACTAAAGGAAGGCCAAAATATAGTGTGAAATTTCAAGGGTATGCAATTTTTTATGTTACATTTAGCCCCCACTTTAACAGGGTTATGACACTATGTGAATATGCATGCTAAAGTAAAAGGATAGTACTGAAAGTAAATAACATCACAACACCAAAATGATATTCTAGAGGATGCTGAGCTCTTCAATCAGAGGAATTAAGCCCCCATGCTATGAACCTGCAAAACAAGTACATTAGACAACAAAAACTTGCAAGACAACAGTGTTAGCAACCATAAACTTGCAAAACCACTATTTTAGAACATCACAAACATATTTATAAACATAAACAACACATACATAGAGGAGAAAGACACACAATAAGCAAAGAAAAACTTTGAGTCAGAAAAGTGAAAGAGACCTTAATGTGAAAGGTTGTCTCAATACTATGTGTCATCCCAAAAATACAATTAAAAATAAAGAAAACAAACAAATAAAGGAATTCTTAAGAGGAGAGAAGATTATAATGAGTTGATCGATTGCTTCAAAGAGAGAAGACATATAAATAGATGGGGAAGTGATCAATATGAATGAACTAGAGTACATGACTCAGACGCTAGCTTGCTCTATCACTAGGGATCATGGAAATCACAATACCTTCATGGATCATAGACTAGCAGGTTGTGTTATGTTAGGTGACCATGGGTGTAAAATGATAGGTCATATGAAGCACACAGGCCAACAATTTATATTATTCTAGGTGGCTCATAAAATACCAACGCCTCAGGGAGCATATCAAAAACCAACACTCTACGGGGTGAATGCTTCGGGGAGCATTAAATAAACAACGCCACAAGGGGGAAAATTGATACCCTACACCTCAAGGGGTGCAAATAAATCAAGGTGCATGTATGGATGCACATATACGAAGAGTATATGTCCCCCTTAAAATATTATCATACATATAATATGTAAATATTTTAAGCTAAAGAAAAAGGGGAAGAAAGAAGAAGGGATCCTAATAAAGAATGCATAGTCCTAGAACAACTTGTCTTTGCCCCCCAGAATATGGGTGAGGAAAACCATGAAAAAGAATATTGTGTTGTTATCAAAAATAAAGTATGGTTGCACGTGAGATTGTACCACCATGAATGGCAACGAGCAGACAAAGAAATCTATAGGTGCCACTTAGTGGGTAGCAACACAATAGTCTTGTAAGAAAATAGAGGAGGAACAATGAACCAGATAGAGGTGATCCTCAATATCACTTTTCATGCAAAGAAGAGATAGGTGCTTCAACAAAAGGAAGAATGATCGACATTCATTGGTGGAATGGCCAAGAGCTCAATGATATGCACAAAAAGGAAGTGCTTCTTGAATGTTTTGTGGAAAATTTTTGCATGTAGGGGGAGGAAGAGTGATCAAGTAGGCCTTTAGAAGCCTAAGAAAAATACACTCTTGTTTAGATAGAAGAGAAGAAGTAGATGGAGTAGGAAGAAACCCTTTTTGTTGTGGAGAAAGGTTCAATTTCTTAAAAGAAGGAACCATCGAGACCTCAGACAATTGAGGAGGGGATGTAGATAGAGGAGAATGTTGGTAACCTAAACCCATTGTATAATTTAAGTGCGGTAGAGGTTCCATAGGGACCTTAACGCCTTGTTCCATGCGCCTTAGACCATTTCCGTTGTATCTATGTTTAGAAAGAATTTTGAACCCAATCCTGTAACTTGTCTCCAAATCAGAAAGAGGAGGAGAATCAACATCACTAGCCTTCTCAAAATGATATGTGTATAAACATGTTGGATAATAAATAGTAGTAGAATTCACATGAGAAGAGGGATTGATTATAATACCGGAATGCAAATCCTTATTGAATGTGGGAATGTCAAAGTGAGAAGGGTTGATTTTATATTCTCCCATAAAGGAAGGCGTAAAATCCAAAGAACCCCAATCATCACCAAGAAATGCATTAGAAGAGGAAGGAACATCATCATCAACAAATGGTTATGATGGTGTTTGAGAGGTTGTTGTAGAAGGTACAAAATTATGAAGAGAATGAAGAGTAGGCATCACACGATCCAATTCATCTTGTTGACTGTATTGAAAGGGGTCAGGATCAACACTTACCTTATGTACTTAACCATTATAAAGAAATTTAAGAGATTGATGAAGGGTAGACGAGACTGCACCCATGGCATGAATCCATGGTCTACTGAGAAGAAGATTACAGGAAAGACTCTCTTTCATGACCTGAAACTTAGTAGGCAATGTAACGGGGCCTAACATAGTAGGCAATGTGATAGTGCCTAAAGTTAGGTGAGCCACATTACCAAAACCTATGATGGATAGATGTGAAGGAGAAATAGAAGAAGCATCATTATTAAGACAATTAAGGAGGTCTAAACTACAGACATTAAGACTAGAACCATTATCAATAAGGGTTCACTTAATCCTAGTCAAATTTATACCAACAATAATCATAAGAGCATCATTTTTCTTCTGAACTTCAATAAAAGGGAGTTCAAAGAAATGAAAAGTGATATCAGTATAATTAGAATGAAATCATTCAAGAATAACAACCACATCAAAGGGCTTCACGAAATATTGTATAGATATCTTCTACAAGGCCCATTGAAGGGCACTATGATGAGAAGGTGAAACTTGTATCAAGTCCCAAAGAGAGATCTTAGCTTGTGTAGCCTAAAGTTGTTTAGAAAGATCATATTCTTTGGTACTCTCTGTAGAAGGAAAAGGAGGTGGTGGAAGAATAGGATGTGGTGGAGGGAGGGAAACAGGGATTGGAGTAACTTGTTTGTTTTTCTGAGTACTATATGTGTGGGCTACTGCATGGTAGAGAGGAGTTTCAGACACATTTAGAGTTATAGAATTTACAATTTGAGAAAAGTAATTTGAAGGTCAAAGATTTTTAGGAATACCCCAAGCAGTGATCACAAGATGAGAGGGTGGGGTCAATCAGGGACCCTACGCACAATAATTTTAGGAATAGAAGAAAGAGTTTGAAAATTAATGGACCTATCCAAAATCTCCTAAGAGGGTGGGATAAGTTGATTAATAGTGATTGAATTAACATTATTATCTTCTTGAGAAATACATGATGCAGGAGAAGATATAGAAGTAGTATGCTCAACATCTATACATGGGGGATTCGATGTGAGTTGAGACTCTTCATCTACTAATGCTTCATCTCTAGAAGGGAGAGCATCAAAATGAAGAGAAGGTAAATTAATGATAAGAAAAGTATCAATGATTTAATCCTAATGCACCAAAATATCCTCACAAGTAGGAGGAATCTTAGGAGAGGGATCAAAAGAATAAAGTGACATAGGAAGAGTTATGTCACCATCACATGCATGGAATGGAATATCACCATCACAAACCCTTTGAGAAAATTTAAAAAGTGATGTAAGGAAAGAAGAGAACATGTTAATTATGAAGAATAGAAGGAGAAGATTAAGAAAGGTATTGACAGATCTAGTTGAAGGCTTCCATTTTTCTCCTTTAGGACTATGGAATGTGGTTCAGGGCAGCGCCTTGAATTTTTTTTGAAGAAAAAAGTTTTGTTTTTTTTTGGAAGAAAATTGAATCAAAAGGAATCTGTTTTAAGTTAGACAATTGAGTTCACCAAAATGTAATCTAAAAATTAAGCTACTATTAATTTCTACATCACATTCACATGAGCAGGGAAAGAAAATGCTAATTTACAGATAACTGAGGTACAAATTCAAGAAATTGAATACAGAGCCATAAAGAGGAAAAATAGAGGTACTTGGCACCGGAGGAGTCTCAGTTTAGGACACTAACACATTGTTGTTCATATAGTAGTAAAACAATAAAAATATTTGTTGTATAGTTTGGTCTAGGTCTGGAATTTCATCTAGCCTGCAAATAGGGCCAAAATGAGTACCCAACAACATAATACACAAAGAAATCAACAAAATAATGCATTTAAATTAAAGATAGTGAAGATAATAGAATGAAAAGACGCCATGAGAGAAATGATCAAACTCTCATGCATTTGAATCTTCTTCTTCAACCTACACAACACAAAATGAGAAAAATGGGTGGGGTTGTTTGGGGGTTTTTCCTTTAGGTCAAACCCCTACTTCGGTATTTCTACCTCCACAGCAACCAATAGATAGATAGATATAAAAGTGTGTTCTTAATCTAAGTGTGTCTAGAAATAAGAATAGTGACTGAAATGCAATACTGGTAGGATGTGAGAATCCCAAGGTGCTTAGGGAAATAACAAAATAAAAATTTCCAATAAAACAATAACAATATCACTTGGAAAGGGCTTGAAGAAGCCAAAGAGAGCAAGAGATTTGAAAGCTTAAGAGTGTTGTTGAAAGATGTAGGAAGTTGTAGAAATATGTAGAGTGCCAGAGAGAGCCAAGAGAGCTAAGAGGAGTTCCCAAAAGAGGCAAAAATCAAAAGATAGATTCAAAAATGAGAAGAGGAGGGAAAAGGAAGGGGCCAACGAGCCGTTAAAAATATTTCTAATGCGTTACAACTGACAAGAAAAAAGAGACAAGTGCAAAAATGCTTAGAAATGACCACCAAATAAGAAAACTCTCATGAGACACTAGCGCGTCGTGTGGACGTCTGTACAAAGCGCTAGTGTCTAGACTATTTGGGCTTAAAAAGAATGAGACATAAAAAATCACATGGCTAACACAAAAGTTATGACATAACTTGATGAAAATATAACACTGAAAATAAGGCCTAAGCACCATGGGAGGGAAAAAGGCTAATGCAAGGACTAAAATGAGCCTATAAACAAACTAAGGTAATGGACACTAAAGGAAGGCCAAAATATAGAGTGAAATTGCAAGGGTATGCAATTTTTGATGTTACAAGTTGTGGCCATACACTATTTGAAAATGACTCTTGGTTGTACTCCTATTTACTAAATTATTTTAAGCAAATTTAACTTGTGTTGATATTAAGTCCCATTGATTTAGATTCTTTCTTGCCAAGCGTCTTAACAAATTCCCAAGGCTTCTATTGACAACCTTCATTTTCCCATTTATTTATGGATGATAGGCTAAACTAAATCTTGACTTTGTGGTTGACTTCCTCCATATGATATTTCAAAAAATGGCCTACAAATTTTGTATCTCTATAAAAAATAATGCTCTTTAGAAAGCCATGTAATCTAACCACCTCTCTAAAGAACAATGTAGGAACATGCACATAGCATCATTTTAATTCTTACATGGAATAAAGTGTGTCATCTTTAAAAATCTAACTACTATAAAAAAATAGAGTCATCGCCTCACCGAGTTCTCAATAATCCAAGAAAATGAAGTCCATGCTCACATCTTCCCACGATCTCTCTGGTATTGGCAATGGTTGATATAAACTTATGTTTTAACTTTTCCCTTTGGCAAGTTGATAAACTCTACAACTCTATACTATGTTCTTCACATCCACACTCATCGTTGGCCAATAATAGCCTTCACATAGTTGTGCCAATGTTTTATCCACTCCAAAATTTCTAACAAGACCTCTAGTATGCTTCTCTCTTATTAAGTTTTCTTTCATTGATCCTTGAGGTATGCACAATCATTGTCCCTTAAACAATAAACCTTCTTGAATATAGAATTCCAATCATGGAGTTCTATCCCTCTCAATAGGATTCTTACACATTGCACATGCCTCTCTAAAATTAGAATCTTCTTCATACAACTCTCTCATGAAGTCAAACCCAACAGTATTCACTCTCATCTCATTCAACAAAAGACACCTCCTTGTCAATGCATTAACTAAATCTAGCTCTCCTATGCTTTACAATAAATGAATATCTCTAAAGAAATCTAACCCATTTCTTGTAATTTTGACTTAACTTACCTTTTGCAACACATGGTGATCTATGTAAAAAATAAACTCCTTGGGTAGCAAGAAGTGCCTCCACTTCTTGAGTGCTTAAACAATAGCATAAAACTCTTGATCATAAACTCAATATCTCCTCTTGGCTTCATTGAGCTTCTCACTAAAATAAGCAATGGGCTTACCTTCATGGCATAAAATCCTCCTATCAGTGTCTCATTCACATCACAATCCACTTGAAATACTTTACTGATATCCAACAATGCTAGAACCTACTATTCTGTCACTTTGTCCTTCAAAAGTTGAAAATTTTTCTCCAATGTAGTTGTCAACTAAAACTTCTTCCTACCATCCTTCATTATTTATTTGATAGATGCACAAATGCCACTAAATTTTTTGATAAATTTCTTGTAGAAAGTTGCTAATCCATGAAAACTTCTTACGTCAAATGTGCTCCTTGATGATGGCCACTCCATAATAGACCTTACCTTTTATAGGTCCATAAGTAAACCTTCTTGTGAAATGACAAACGCTAAATACACTAACTCCTTTTTCATAAAACTACACTTTTTCATATTGACTAACAAATTCTCTTCCTTCAATCTTTGTAAAACTAAACTCAAATGCATTAAATGCTCTTCCTTTGTAATACTAAAAATCAAGATATCATTTAAATAGACAAAAACAAACTTACCAAGAAATGGTTCCAACACTCATTCATTAATACCATGAACGTGCTTGGTGCATTGATAAGACCAAATGGAATAACCATCCACTCATACAACCCATCCTTTTACTTAAATGTGGTTTTCCACTCGTCTTTGTTAGATAGAAAAGAGAGACTAGCTCAAGAGATCAAACTAGGTCAAACCATCTTCTATCCAACATTATGACACAAGCCAAGATTGGCTTTTACCCAAGAAGGAGAGCCAAACTACAAGGGATTTGTCCTTTTTTTGTATAGAGAAGAATTAACCAAATGCAACCAATTAAACTAGGGGAAAATAATGAAACTCTAATTGAGGAAGATTAGAGCATAACAGACTGTCGGAAGCAGAAACCCAGAATCTAAATAGATAGAAAAGATTAGAGGATCAAGAAGAACCTGGATCTAGGTTTTAGGACCCAAAGTACTAGGGCACTTGGGTGCCCTAGACTCTGATTAGGGTTTGGCAAAAAGTCAAACCTCATGTGTCTTCACCTTTCTAAACTCTTATCTCCTATAGCTTGTCTTCTGCAATTTCCTCTAGATCTGACCTACACATAACAAGGAAAATGGTTGGGTGCTATTTAGGAGCTTGCCTAAGTCAATCTCTGTGAATGGTGTTTCCACCTCGTTAATAGCAAAGATGATAGGTGAAGAGTACATGCCCTAGGAGGGCAGAGGCAAATATGAAGTAGAATGGAATGCTAGAACAAAGTATGAAGGAAATAAGTCACCATGAGCATGGAAACCCTAGCATGCTTGATGCGCCATCACAACTTGACTTAAGAAGTTGGTGTAGCCCAAAGAAGTAGAAAGATCTTCACAAGACCTGCAATAAGTTAGCATAACAATAATAATCCACTATAGAGAGATTTAGAGAAGCATGAGAGAGAAGAAGAGAGAATGCAAGAGTCCTTAGATAGCATAGAGAACTTAGAGATGTTCAAATGAATAAACCAACTTGCTTTTATATGCATTCCCACTCACAAATGATAAATATTACCAAATGGGGCTGACATGAGGAACCACTTAAGATGTCTTAAGCTGACATACCACCAAAAAAGGCTAAGGTTAAATGAGGGACCAGGGCACTTGGGCACCCTTGTCCTTTGGCCCTAAGAATCCTGGCATAAGTCTCTTTAGGTGTTCTTAGGTCGGTCTCATAGTTATTTTGTCAAATTTTATCATCAAGATCATGAATTAATCATTTAATGTTCAAAAAGGTGTTAAAACAAGTCCTGATTAACAAGTTTAAGCATTTTAGGTCCACCTAGGTGCTAAACTAGTTGTAAAATGCTAGTGTACACATTTTACGACGTAACATTTAGCCCCCACTTTAGCATGGGTATGAACTTATGTTCGAACTCACACTAAAGGATGGAGAAGACAAATTTCAAACACAACAAACATAGAAGTCATAGAATGTCACCAAAATTGAGGGGTGATCAAGCTCCCAAGTTTAGGATTCTAGGAGTCTATGATGATTTGCATACACATAAGACACATGACATAATTCACTCATATGTGAAGCACTTAGATACCATGAGATAAGACAAGACATACACGAGGCATACACTTGAGATATCACAATGCATACATGCAATACACAAATTATACACGCTTGACATAAAGCATACACATAAGGCATAAGGTATACATATAGAATACACATGAAAAACACATGTGCATGTGAATCACTCAAGGAGAATACATAAGGAAATCATAGAGGGAATATATGTGAGGCACATGTGGGGCATGAAGAACATATAAAGATTAGGAATATATGAGGAGAATATACGCATCATACATCAATCACAAAAATCACATAATGGAAGACCCTAAGTCAACATGATAAAAGAGACCTCGATATAAATGTTGTCTCAATCATCATGCATCATTCCCCAAGATACAATAAGAATAATTCTAAGGGGTTAGTTATAAATAAGAAGCATAAGAGGAGTACAAACACATCTTGCACATAATCTATCTAAAGAGAAGTGTTTCCACTCAAGGGAATACACAATTCACCTCTCACAAGAGGATTTACATGAAGCCTTGTAGAATAAGGAGGCGAAGCGACCTTACTACCAAACTCTTGTTGGTGGCACAACCCTTCTCCCAAACATGCAAGGAGCTTCAACTTGGGAGAACAAGATAGACTCAAGATCTTGTTTCCAAGACTTCCATAATCCTTTCCAAGAGACTAGAGTAACAAAGATAATCAACAAGTGTTTTGATATAAAACAAATGAGAGTAAGGCTCATACAACGATAAATGCCCCCACCTTAAAGTGATTGCTAACTACATCAGGGAGTAATTTCCTTTAAGGTAGAGTGAGGAAGAAATATAAAATAGGTATGGGAGCTTTCTAAAAGCACATGCCCAAATGACATATGTTCTCAAAAGCTACATCGCGACAAGGGGTTTCCCCCAAGATGATCAAACCAAGGTGATGCTTATAGGCATGATACACGATGGCTTTTGTAATCATGGTATGACTTCGAGCATTGCCACATACATAAAACATCATAACTTACAAAGATGACGGAGGAAAGATCACATGAAAGTACAGTACACATATATTGAATAAACATGAAAGGATGCTAAATCATCCAAGAAAAATAATGAAATATCTCATTACGATGTATAGAAGAATTAAGATACATATAGAGGAATGACACAACACGTTCTTACTCCTTGTACCTTTGTGCTAACAATGGTGTCAAGGGATAACCTCAACATCAAAATACAGGGATAACATTACATACAAGCAAAACATAAATAAGAGGAAGGGACCACTCTTGGGAGTCGGCCTATAACAAATTATCCTCCCCCAAATTGATTATAAAATGGATGGAGGACAAGGTGCTCTAGGGACTACATCAATCATGGTGAAGAGTGCTAGAGCCATACTTTGTTCGAAGTTGTTGAATTTTTTCACCCAAGACTCGACATTCTTTAGTGGAATGGCCAAGTTCTCGATGATATGCACAATAATGAGGTGATGAATGATTATTTTGTTGAATATTTTTGTGTTTTGGAGTAAGAAGAGTGATTAAGTGGTCTTTGAGTAGGCTCGACAAAATACACTCTTGTCGAGATAGAAGAGGAGATATAGGTGGAGTAGGAAGCAACCCTCATTGTTGTGAACATGGTGGAGAGAACATAGGAGAAGGACGACAACCTAAACCTATTTTAGACAAGTGTGGTGTTGGTTCCATAGGTTCCTTAATTCCTTGTTCTTTACATCCTAACCCATTTCCATTGTATCCTTGCTTTGAAAGAATTTTGAATTCACACCCATAACTTATCTCCAAATCTTAAGGAAGAGGACAGGTCATATGACTATCTTTTTTTGAAATGAGAAGTAGAAGGATCATACATTTGATCATGGTGAGGAGGATCGATCTTTGTTTCAGCAATCCATGGGGGTTGAAATCTAAAGAGACCTCGTCATTACCAAGACATGTATTAGAAGAAGATGATATTTTATCACAATGGCTGCCATTTCTATAGAAGAAGGTGGATCTTCATCAATTTTAAAGGTTCCATCATCATTAATCTTGATTTTAAACTTGTAGGAGTATGAGATTGTGTTGAAGAGATTTCATTTACCTTCGATATTTTTGGGTGTGAAGGTGAGACTTTATATTTACCCGCAAAGGAGGGTATAAAATCTAACGAACCCCAGTCATCACCGAAAAATGCACTAAAAGGACTGACACTATCCCAACCAATACTATTGTTAGCGGAGGATAGTGGTTTGGTTTTTGTTGAAGAAGGGATCAAATTACTTAGAGGAATTTGATATCTTGCTTCCATTTGTAAGCAACTTTCCAGAATCAGATCAACTTCAATTGTATGTAGTTTATTTTCAAATATGAACTTTATTGAATGATGAAGGGTAGACTTGACTTTCCCCATAGCATGGATCCATGGTCTACCAAGAAGAAGATTGTATGAAAGAGAATTAGGCATGACATGGATAAGGGTAGGAAATGTCACAAGTCCAACCCTAATATATAAGGTGATTGTACCTAGTTATTGCTTACCTACATTATCAAAGCCACGAATGTTGAGTTTATCTAGTTTGATGAGAGATGTATCGACATTGATTTTGTGTAACAAGTCTATGCCACAAACATTAAGACCTAATCCACCATCAATCAGAGTGCATCTTACTCTCATTCTACCAATGATGACGAATATCATAAGAGGTTCATATTGGTTTTGCACCTCTATGGGAGGTAATTCATGTTGTTGAAATGATATATGATGTTGTCGCATGCATACAACTAAACAGAGATGCTACATCATTCGGTCTAATAGAAGGTGGAACAACTACCTTTTGTAGAGTCTCTTGGAGCATTTTTGTGGTATGTAGGCGATGTTTGTATTAAATATCATAGAGAGATCTTCTTTGGAGTAGCGCGGAGCTACTCGACAAGATCGTATTCTTTACCAATATGTTGAGGAAGACAAGGTGCTTGAGGTAGAATAGGTTGAGAAGGTGGAAGAGAAATGGGCACACGCGGTGCTTGCTTACTTTGCTTGTTATTATGGGTGTTGTATGTGTGAGAAACCACATCATAATGAGATTGCTGCAACACACTTTTAACACCTTGATTTATTTAGGTAATTTGCTTTTGGAACACCTCGAACTGTAATCACAGATTTAGAGAAAGTAGGTAGATTAGGTGCCTCATGTAAAATGATTTTAGGAATATTTTGAACATTAATTCACTTATTCACTATCCCTTTAGTAGGAAGAATAGGTCTATTAATGATGATTGAATTGACATTATTTTCCTTTTGAGTAAGCTCAACATCCATATTTAATGTGAGAGACCACTCTTCATCCACTAATGCTTCATCCTTTGAAGGGAGGGTAAAGTGTTAATAAAATTGTTGATGATGGTATCTGGTAGGACTTTGAAAATTTTTCCTTGGTTTCTTGTTTTGGCCTTGTACAAGTTTCAATTTGGTCATTCTATGCTAGGGTTTACTTAAAATTTGATTTTAAATCTTGCTTTTGGATCTAAAACCCTAAGCCCTAAGGTTTATGAAAGAGTCAAAATCACTTTTGTTTTAATTTTACATTGACCGCTTGTTGCCCATTGCCAGTCACTTAAGTTGCAATGTTATGTCCAGGGTGTCATGCATTTATTGGCCCCTTTATCCTACAATTACTGCTTGAACCTGCACGTTGATAAATTTGTCATATGCTTAAGTATTTTGCCCATGCCCTTTATAAAAAATTGGCCCCTCTTTCCTAGTCACACAATGCTATCTTAAAAACATGTGCTTAAGTCTAGCCTTTAGGTTATCTACGCTCGACCCCATAAGGGTTAAAATATTCAAGCTTAAGTCTACGAGAGAAAATCAAAGGTTGACACGTGGCCTCTTCTTGATTGGTTTCTGCCATCCCGCAAAGAATTTTCTATTAAGGCAAAGGTTGCCTATAGAATCACAGGAGACTGGCAGGTCTTTGGCTGAGTAATACAACAGGGCCCATTGGTAGGTCCTATTAAGCCTACATAGCAAGTTTTAAAGTCATCCGCTATTCTACCAAGCCCTTTGGGGTGGACCCACAGAAGGCTTGTGGAAGAGTGGGAAGCTACCAAGTGTCCAATTTAGAGCCATCAAGGGGACTTAAGAAGAGATTATCTTATGCCATGTGGTATGATCTAGAAGGTGTTCTGTCATTCTGTGAGCCTTTATTTGCAGCTTAATCTTATGACCATGGAAGTGTAGGAAGCGGCCACGTGGATTAGGCTGACTTTTCCTCTCAACAGCGAGCCTTTTGCTGAGTAGTAAAGTCAGTCCGAGTGGATAAATTTCATTGGTCCAAGATCTTTTTTGTGCTTTTCAAAATATTTTCAAACAGATTGGACCTATCAACATCATCAGATCAAACCATTTGCCAAAGGATCAATGACCCACATTTAAATTGAGGAAACTAGTAGTTGCAATGCTCTAGCTCACGGGAACTAGCAGTAATGGTAGAAAAGACGGTTTTTAGACAAGCCATAAATACAAATTTTTCCATAAAAGTTGCAATCTGAGCATTGGAACAGTTCACCTAAGTATTTCGAACATTTGGAGCGAAGAATTTCTAGCATTCAAAGGCTTCTTTGGGTCAATTATAGTTTCCAGAGCACAAAACCAGTAAGTTCTTCTTTGACCTCAGAATTTTCTCAATTATCTATCAAATAGCTTGTTGTTGTCTTGAAACTATTTTCTAGAGTTTTATTTTAAGTTAGGGTATCCCTGTGTGTCTTCAATTATCCTGGATTTGCCCCAGTTATCATCTAGATTTTCAAAAAACCTTAGGACCCTAGAAGGAAACCCTCGTCTCTCGAAATACATTGCAAAATGAGTCTGCCTAAAGTCCAAGCTTCTTCCTCTTCCCATAGTTGAGCTCTACATGAGGACCTTGTTGCACATCTCCCTGGTTCATCGGCTTAGAAAATTAAGGTTCATGGCTCCGGTGCTATTAAGGGTTTGGTGGATGAATTTTGTGAATGCAAGGATGTAGAAATTCCCATGGCAAGATGGCAATTGTTTTATCACTAGTATGGAAAAAGGAATTCACCTGCCCCACTTTCAAATGTATGGTGATATGACTTAGGCAAGTTGGTAGTACCAAATATTTTCACAGATGTTGACCTACTGAAAGCCATAGCTGCCAATTAAGATGAGACTGTTAAGGCAGTGAGGAATGTAGGTGGTAATATTGTGATGACTTGATAAGGCATCAATCTCTGAGATCTTCAGGAGCAACTTAGCTACTACCAAGCCCATTGACTTTGATTACTTTAAGAAAAAGTATCAACAAGACAAAAGTAGCTATAGGATAGTATGGTTACCTCGGCATAGGGTGAAGAATTTCAAGGGCAAAAGTATCAGAATCCCACCCAATGAAATGGAGCCTCTTAATCTTGACAATTTTGAGATCTATTTTTCCAAAACCTACTATGCATTGTGCCAAGTCATAGGGGCAGATAAATTGGAGAGAATTCCTAACCCTCTTAAGGATATGGCTGCAAATGTTCAACATGTAATGTTGAATGATGAATTTGATTATGCCACCTACCTTGTTAATCTTATACATAAGGGACTAAGTGAGAACAAAAGGGGTTAACCTATGATAAGATTCTGTTGGTATTCCCTATTATGCCACATGTTCTTATACAATGGGAGATCAGAGTAGAGTTTTACCTTACAAATTTGTGACAATGATGGAGAAGGGCATCAACTTTCAGTCCAGTGTTGGACTCGTGTTTGGGACAAGCATTGTAATGAAGCCAGTTCTGTTACATTTAGAAATCATTTTGCTGGCAGGGTATTGTCATTCTTATAGGGGCCAATAGCTAGGGTACCCAGAGAAATATTGGATTTCTTAAGGCCTGTGGAGAGAAGGCCAGATCTAGGCATCCAACATAACTGGGGAGACTTCATTCTCCATTCTGACTATACAGTCCTAAGAGTCTATGGATTCCCAATAGGACCACATGTCCTACCTAAATTTGTGTCCATGAGGATTGGTTTCCTGGAGGTTATTTGGCAGCTTGCTGAGTCAGATAAGGTAGATTTGGCAAATCAGAAGAAGGGCTCCTTCTTTCCTTATTTGATGGTTTTCTTTGATTTCAGGATGAACAAAGAGGGTTTTGAAAAATTATATGATAAATTCAAAACATTCAGGATGGTTTAGGAACAAGCAAGAAATTTTGATCTTGAGGGTTTCATTAATAATCTCAGAAGAAATATCAGAAGATCTCAGTACAACCATTGCCCTTATTTCTTTGAAGATGTGATAAGAAATTGCTTAAATGGAAAGGAAATAAATGAAAGAAAGGTGAAATTGACAACCTTTCAAAAGATTGAAGATGCTAAGAAGAAGAAGGATGCCTCATACAAAGGAGCATATGCAGAGATTGCAGACCCATTTCTAAGAATTCATATAGTTTTGGAGAACATTGACAAAATAATTGGGAAAGCTCCTCCAATTAAGGAGAGGGCAAAAGGTAAGGCTCCAATCATAGAAGAGAGGTCCTCTTATTAGCCTCCAAGTGTTGATCCATGTAGATATTCTTTTAGAAGAAAACCCAAGGGTGTGGTAATAAGAGAGCAAGCTTAGCAATCTCCCCCACATGCACAACTACCCCCATCTCCTCCACCAATGCAACAAACACCCTCTTCTCCAATAAATGTTATAGATCTTGATTCTCCCCCTAGGGAGCCATCTCCAAAAAGAAGGAGGGCAGATAAATCTCATCTTGTGGATTATCCAATTGCCCCTGAAGAAGATGATGATTATGAAATAATAGGGAATGATGTGATCAGAACAATGCCTTCCCCGTAGAGGGATGAGAATGTACAGTGTTACATCGACAACTTATGATTTAGCTTAATCTTATTTTTGTGTGGTAATCAGGATGATTAACCATAATTTAATGATTAGATGTTGTGGAAATATCTGATTTAATCATTGATTATGTGAATACTAACTAATGTTAGTTAACATGAGATTACATGCTCATATGATTATTTAATTATTATAAATTGTGAATCAAATGACGATGCATTGATCATGATTTTATAATGGTGAGTGTGAATAGGAAATGAATCTTCTTTCAAAGACGGAAGGAGAGTATCATCCGGGAGGAAGAGATAGATGTCAGGAAAAGGGGTTAAACTGCCATCTGAGTATCAAACTTTGTCCTTTGAATCCTTGCTATCAGGGTGAGTTACATCTCTCCTTGTTAGTCTTTTACTTTCTCATACCAATTTGTCAACCGGACTCTTCTCAACGCCTTCAATGTCGATTTGTCGAAATGACAATATTCCCAAGAACATCTATTTGAGTCATTTGTCAATTTTGGCAAAGTTGTCGAGGACTCCTTGGTTCGATGTTTATTTTTTGTATTATGATTGTGACTATTATATCTGGTTATACATGTTTTCCAGTGAACAATGCTTTTAGGGGGGAGCAGTGCTCGACCCCGAAGTCACATCGTAAGAATGTGCCTTTGTCTATTGGTGTTGATATTACTAACACCCTAGTTAATTTGATAACCCTTGAATCTTATATAAGGGAGTATATATGTATATTTATATAACTTATATTTGTCATAACTTTTAAGAGGCCGAACATGTTTAATAACCACATTATATTTTATTAAACATTGTCCATATTTTGTGAGGCACTTGGCCAGTCACCACCCGCGAGGAGTGGGAAGGGGAGTGGTGGATGAGTGTTCCCTATTCTATAGCCTTATCCATGGCCATCATATCGATGATGGGAGAGGTGGCAAAATTTAAGCTTTGTGGAGAACTATTCTTGAAGGACATGCATGCAAGAATCAGTTGATACCGGTTTTGATAGAGTCTTTGGCTTATGGTTATTCGCATGTTTTGTTTTGTTTTGTTTTTAGGGGTGTGTGACTTTATTTATGGAGAGATAGAATACAGCTGAGGAGATAATCTTTGGGAATGCTGGTGACTTCGCCACTACAGCAGAAGCATTGATAGAGTCGAGCCTAATATTAGTGTATGCTTTAGAGCCAGCTACATTAGTTAACCATCGACTAAGAATTGCTTATAGGTATGAGATGTAGCTTATTGAATTACTTTCGATAATCAAGTTTTGATATAAGTATTTAAATGTTTACAAATGGGCGTCGACCCATGATTGTCATGTGTTGTTATCCCAAGGCCTTCGAGGCCGTTTAAACCACGAAGTTAAACACTGTGTTTCATCGTAGGTTTTAACTATTGTTATAATTCCTAAGGCCGCATTGTGTCTCACTGTGTCATTAGTATGCTATCATCACAATGGTGATGCTTGGCTAACTTGGGGTCAAAATATGTGTTTTATGAATCTATGAATCATATTGTGTGCCGTATGGCAGAGATTCAAACCATCTTTATACTTTTATATCTTCATATCATTGTTATGATGACTGCGTAAGACAAGAAGGTATTATCTTTTTATACCTGTGTTAAACCCGAAAGGGGCTATCAACTTATGATAAGTAGGTTTCGAGCCTCAAAACCTTTATTATGATGTTTCTTTATGTCTGTATGACAGCTGTGAAGGCTTGAAAACATGATTTAATTAAAGAGCTGATAGGGCAACAATGTTTATAGTGTATATGAAGTCTGAGGGTGTCAGTTTATGCTTTCGATACCGAGTGCCATGCATATGATATCAAGTAAGGCCGAACTATATTGTGATATAGACTTATGATAACAAAGTAAGGCCGAACCATAATATGATATAGACCACTCCAGTCTTGGTGAAAACTCTAAATTGAGTTGTTGCTCTTAGTATTATAACTTATCAACTCGAAGTAAAAGATGTAAACCTTTGACTATATGTATTGGTATCGTTTGTGCATGTAATGTATACTGATGCTATAATGATTTCTATTGAAAATGGGAAGGTTCATGTAGACATATTGATGTCTTCTTAGTAGCCATGAGTGCCTTCCTTATTCCCTATGGGAAAGTTAATCTTTTGATACGTTCTTTTATAAGAATAAACCCTATGTTACTATAAACTTTGTTGTATAAAAGAAGTGAATGCCATCTTTGCGAATGGCAAATATTCTTATTTAAGTATATGGAATCAAGAGGGTCTCTTGAGATAGAACCTTTTTAAAGGGGATCGACTCTATAAGTCATTTCAAGTACTCCTTCTGACATTATGTTCTGAATATAAACCTTGAAATTAGGTAAATAAAGTAAATACAAACCAGGTAAGGTTAAGTGTTGAAAACATGAATAAACTTATATCAATATGAAAGTGCAGGACATAGTGACTTGGAGTCATAGATTCCCTATAACAGTGCTTGACTATTAATGATAGTTATTATGATAACTATGATGCATCTTATGTATTTAAAAGATATGTTGACTCCTTGTTGAAGAAGGAGAAAGTAGATAAGAGGTAAGTTGTATTGCCTTGTAGGTGGCATTAAATGCATGTCAGGTTTATTGGGGGAACTATTTCTCCTAGATAATTATATACTTATGAGAATGAATACTATGGTTAGTATGAAACTCTTATATTGCAACGTAAATGAAAGCCATCTCTTTTGAAATGGCCATACTTCACGAATGAGGTATAAGATATTAAAACCCATGAGAATACTTGAGATAGAGTCTTTTTAGTAAGACCGTCTTATTAGACTATTATGATATAAGTCTTAAATGTCATGAATTTGAATGTAAACCTTGTGATAGGTCAACATGAAACTATGACCTAGGAAGGTCATAAGTTGGAAAATGTGTTTTGGCTATTGGCATTTTGAAAATATGGGAATAGGGTGACATGGAGTCACAGGTTCCCTAACATAATTGAATGTACTCCCAAGATGGGAGTCGTTTGTTGGGAAAACTTGATTTGACTATTGTCATTTTGAAAAGATGGGAATAGGGTGATGTGGAGTCATAGGTTCTCTATTGCAAAAGTAACGTAAGATAATTGAATGTACTCCTAAGATAGGAGTTGGTTATTCTAGAATTACACTAAGAATGAATTGAACCTACCTTTTCTAGACCTAAGAGGTTGAGCTATGATTACTGTAGGATGAGACAACTTCTAAGTCGAGTCGAGGTGGTGGACATACGACAACGTTCATTGCAAAACATTTATGTATATAAATCTTTGGCCAAAGTAGCGCATCCATCTCTGCATGCATTGTCGATCCACAGTGCTCCAGATAGCATAATGTCTCCAGTAGTGTCATACATAGTTAGAGTGGATCTATAGTTGTATGGTCGTGAGGCATTATGAAGGACACAACACCAGATACTCAGATGGCTAACCTAACGGTTCCTCATAGCTATACCTTTCGTGAAGGGTAGGGCCACTTCTAGGTAGGAAGTTGTGTGGGGAACCATCGGTCTGTGGTTGGAGGAAAAGCACTCGAATGATACTCTCCTTCCCAAGAAGAAGACAAGCTAAGGCTTATGAAGACAAATGTCAAAAGTTCCAGATGTAGTGCTTTTCTTTATATGACTTGGTAGTCATCTTATTATGTATAATTTGATATTTGATGCCTTGAGCATAGCTTTGTACATGCATAGTGAAGGTTTTTCACTAATGAGATATCATTGGATATTGTAATTCTAAGTTTTGTTATATTTTGGAAAAGAATAACATGCTTAATTATTGTAATGATGATAATTCACTTTTGTTTAACTATGATTTGGATAATCATGATGTATTCTAACTCTTAGTTAAGATGAATACTTATGTTAAATTATGAGCATTATGGAATGTGATGTTACATACAACCACCCCTAAATAGAATGACTAAAAGCATTATTGAGTGAAGGGATAACACAGATGATATAAGAGAGTTGGTGTGCAACAATTTTATGAATGATGAACAATTTGCCAAGACTCAGGAGTTTGTTGATTTCATTTGGAGATGTAAGAGGGATGAGTTTACCAAGAGACTTGAGGAAGAAATGGACAAGTCTCCATAAGAGACATGTGAACTAGCCTCACAAAGAATACTATCACAAATGAAATCTGAGGCCAAAGATATCACTCCTGAAGAAGGCAAGTGCATGGTTAGAGAGAGTGGAATTCTATTGCTCCTTGAGTGGGATATTGCCTCTACCATTATCTTGGATACTATCAAAAGACAAGATCAAGAAGTCTTCTCTTCAGAAGATGAAGCTGTAACATCATTGTCTTGTGTAGGTTTTAATCCCAAGTGGGAGACTAGCAATTTGGGATTTAGCCCCTAATACCAACAAACCACTAGTTGTTGAGCCTAATCAATATTTGAGGGGAAGCTTGATTGTCAAAAGAGTATCTGACAGTCCTGTAGTTGAGGCAGCAACAATGGCAGTAGATGTTGCTAGATTTAGTAGGGAAACAACAGAGGCATTGCAGAATAAATATGATAAACTGATGCAAGAACATATGGAGGTACTGAATGAATATAACAGGTTGAAGGTATTGGAAGCTCAGTGGTAACAACAACAACAAGTAGCAACTTCTCCTCCCCCTTCAACAACATTGGTAGTGAGAAATGCAGGAACTTGGTTGCTAGTTCTTCACTGCCAAAGTTTGGACTTGAGAAGGAGAATGAAGAACTAAAAGACAAAATAAATGCCTTTGATGAAATTGTCATGAATTTTAAGGAAGGCTAGCAAGAAAGCAACCTGTATATTGTTTCAAATGTGTTAGGACATTTGATGAAGAAGGTTTTGAAAAGGCTGGAAAATGTCCTCAAGGACTACTACAAATTGGTGATGGTAGTTAAGAGGATTGCAAAAGATAGGGAGAAGGCTACATGTCATGCCCACATTTTCCATGTGGTTATGACCCGATAACCACATGTCATGTCCACATTTGTCATGTGGTCATGACATGAATTATCAAAAAATTTACCCACCTGACTCTAAAACCCCCTCATGCGCAACATGCGCACTTGGTGACACATGCACGTAACATAGTTGCATCCGTAACTAACGTTAGGCACGTCACCTGAAGGCGGGGAAGTCAATCACAAATGGGATAATGTGAAACTCCTTTCGCAATCCCTACGAGATGATAGCCACTAAGGGGGTGTGTGTCGCAAGGAGTGACGCTAAGAGGGTTGATTTTCTTTTTGGAATCCAACCCTAGGGTTAACTAGGTGAGGTAGAACGATTTCGATATGAATCGAAATCTAACCCCAGAAGTAAACTACTAACTTAAATCTAACATTAAATTAATTCAACTAACATAATTTTCAAACTTAAAATATTTAAACAAATATCTAAGACGTAAATGTAATTATTCGAAGTAAATTAAATAAAATCCCCATCTTTAATCTAGGAAAAATTTGATAACATAATGAGACAAAAAGAAATAATTCTCTAAACAATTCGATAGCATAACACCATCTCATCAATTATGGGAGGAAGGAAAAATAACTAAAATATTAATTTTCCCTAAAGGCCTTTTCAAAATTGAAACAAATTAAAATAATATTCACTAAATACTTTCCAAAATTTAAATCGAAAGTAAATAAATTAACTAAATTAAAGTGCACCAATGTTCCAACATTTAACTAATAATTTGAACATAATGACTATAGGGTTGATTTAATTAAATCTAACACTTAAATCCATCGCTTTGTTCAAAAGGGTTTGGAAGAATAATTAAAGTAAATACAATACAATTACTAACTCAAACACTGGAGTCCAAGTGATAAATTAAAATAATTGTATTAATTAAACCCCACCAAAGTCTAAAATAACATAAGCCCTCCCACTCCCTAAGTGGGATTAAGCTCTAAACAAGGATTAGGCTTTAAACCTATCCCTAACACATAGGGCAACCCAAAACCCTAAAATTATAAAAACAATCCTAATTTTCCATTTACTCACAAGTCCTCATTTAGTTTGTTTTAGGGTGGCAGGTTTCAAAAGCATGGAAAGATAGGAAGGTACTTTCCCAACAAGGAGTTTATCTATTTTATTTATTTGTTTTCCTAACAATGGGTTAAATCTCTATAGGTTATTCTTTCCTTCTCCTTTCTAACATTCTTCATGATGCTACAGGTGTATTTATTTCATTTTCTAAACCTATTTCTATTTTCTAACCTTTTCTCATGTGCACAGGTTCTATAATTTTCTTTTTCTAATATTCTCTAATACTAGCATAGGTTTCTAAAACTTTAATTTCCTAATTCTTTCTATTTCCATTTTCTATTGTTTCCTCTAACCAATAGTATAATTTTCTAAGTTTCTTTTTTTTGCAAGGAGAGCCAGCATGCTCTCTAGTTTATTATCAATTAATAAATAGAGGGCAGGGGCAGTCGACGTCCATGGCCGGACAACCGAGCAGAGGTCGTGCAACCCTCACAAGCCTACACCGGTCGCTGGTCAGCTGGCCGGCCGAGGGGCGAGGATCCCACCCCCCACAGAGCCAAAGTTCTGTGGGGAACGGGGATCCCGTGACCTCCGCACCCTCTGTCTTAAACAGGGCAGTCGCCATGGCTGCCACAATTTTTTTGTCTAAAAACTTCATTACAACAAAAAAAATTCGAACCCTAATCTGTGTCTTTCAATCTACTTTGCTTATACTTTACTTAAAATGCTAAATGCTTTTATTAAGACTTGAACTTTAATAACTTAATATATATTTATATATATAATTAATTTGCTCTCTGTATTTTGACAGAGAAGTAAAAAAAATACAGTGAGCTTAAAACATAAAAAAGAACAACAAGATTAAATTTATATATTTATATATATCACATAACAACTCTTATGAGAGGTAAAAAATGGGATTTCTAAAACATAGGCATAGTATAAAGTTTTTTTTTGGGTTAAAACTAAAAATAATCTATCTTCATTTTTGCAAACATCATGAACACCATTTAACCTTTTCTATAGTCCTTCAAATAAGGACATGTTTTAACGATTTTCTTCACAAGCAAATCTATACTTTAGAAATGAAAATTTAGGGAAATGAGAGATATTTTCTTTTACACCATACATCTTATTTCCATAGGAGCACAAATATTGAAACTCAAAACATTCTTATCATTGGAATAACAAAAGTATTACAAAGTATTTGAAATATAAGGACTCATGAGAGAGAGAGAGAGAGAGAGAGAGAGAGAGAGAGAGAGAGAGAGAGAGAGAGAGAGAGAGAGAGAGAGAGAGAGAGAGAGAGAGAGAGAGAGAGAGAGAGAGAGAGAGAGAGAGAGAGAGAGAGAGAGAGAGAGAGAGAGAGAGAGAGAGAGAGAGAGAGAGAGAGAGAGAGAGAGAGAGAGAGAGAGAGAGAGAGAGAGAGAGAGAGAGAGAGAGAGAGAGAGAGAGAGAGAGAGAGAGAGAGAGAGAGAGAGATTTAACTCTCATAACTACTACACTATTACAAGCCCAAATTAGGCCAAGGCAACATAATACCTTTTTTTTTATTACACCAAATCCATTAAACTCTCCAAAACTCCCAAACTTCAAATACTCCTCCAAGAACCACCAAAACCTACAAAAAACACAAGTAAAGTTATCCAAGCCCATGGAGAGATCGCTTCCCAACCTTAGGCTTGCAAGCAAGCCACCCCCAAGCTAGGAGATCATCCAAATAACTAGTTTCATGCACAACACAAGGATTTGCAAACACACAAAAACACTCACATAAAGCACAATAACTTCCTCCCATGGATACACACAAAACTAATCCATTCAACATGGATTTAGTGGGTGAGAGAGTGGACATCTCTCTACTCAAGGGGAAACCACAAGTAACTCAACCAAAACATACTCAAATCTCAAGGCCTCTTGCCCTTATGAACTTATTACACCCAAAATATATCAAATGCACTCTTGCCATAAACATATCATATAAAGTTCTCAATAAGGCCCATGGCGACCAAATAACCTCAACAAGATGAAGGTTACCCCTAAGGAGGTTCACACCTCTCCCACCCTTTACAAGGTGAGCTCTCTCATATGGAGAGCTCACCAAAACAACCCTAAAACCCATACAACACCAAAGAAACAAAACTCAAGAACAGACATATATTTTCACATGCATAAATAAGCAAAAAAAACATGATTAATGAAGGCTTGAATGCCATGAGAGCTTACCTCTCAAGCTCCAAACAATGGAAGGTGTTGATGAAGAGCTCCAAGAGCTTGCTCCCAAAATCCTTCCAAGAGTTTCCACTTCTCCAAGTCTAGCTCTCCTTCCCCAAAATCAATAATCAATTTCAAAAAGAAAAGAACCAAAAGAAGAACCCTTCCCTTCTCTCAAAGAGGGAGATAAATAGGTTTATCTCACAAGCCTTGATGAATGAGAAGGTGACATTTGTCACCTTCTCCTTCATCAACACAACCCTCTCACAAACCCCTAAAGAATAAGGAGGTGACACTTGTCACCTTCCCATTCAACATGCTCCACACTCTCCCACAAATGCTCTTACACATGTGTGAGAGTATTAGGATAGGGGATCCCACAAGTGAGACCTCACAAGAATGAGGAGGTGACACTTGTCACCTTCTCCCTCAACTATGTCACACACTCCCCCACAAATGTTCTCACACATGTGTGAGAGCATAGGGGAGAGGTCTCACACACTTAAAGGCTTTGGAAGCTTACAAGCATTCAAAGAGAAGGGTAACCTTACCTTAGGTGAGTGGGGTTAGTCAAGCTGGGATGGTGACTTGCCACCCACCTTGCACATCTCCCAAATTCGTCACTTTATTCAACGGGCAAGTTAAGGTGACCATACAAGGGTTACACCAAGAGTTAACATGCTAAAAATGTCCCTAGACCCTAGGGGTATGACCTAGGGTCATTAATTAACCATAATTAAGGGGACTCATAAATCCACATAAAAAGGGCTCATAAATATTTAGCACCAAAATTGTGCAAGCCAAACATTACAATATTACAACACTTCAAGGAGATAAATCAAAAGGGTGAAACCTTGCAAAAAAATCATCAATTAAAAGACAAGACAATAAATCATTCTCAATCACAAATAACCTTAGTCCATCTTAGGGACTAGGTTGGCTTAACATGGCTAATTCATAGGGTTATTTGTTTGACCTCTGATTTTCCATGGGCCATGGAAAATACCTGCACACTTACACAAACACGTTAATAGCACAAGATATATATAGCCGAAGTGAAATGAATTACACACACACACAAAAGATTGCATAAGCACATATATTCTCAATTCTAACACATGCTAACATTTACATGATTCTCAATTCATTTGCATTTCACAAAATACAATCAAGATCATATATTGCATAAGATTTCCTTAATTAAATCATCACTAAACATTTCAATTGCATCCAATTCAATATGACATTAAACATCATAGAATCAAATGTAATCTAGCATGCAAGCTATAACATCAACATATCATAATCCATCTAACTAATCAAAGCATAAGATATAGTAACGAATGTCTAGATAACGGGATCAACAGTCCCCAAAATGTCCACATGTCCATCATATAGTCCATACTATAAGTATCATAAGCAAAAATAGAAGGTGAGATAAAAGTAGGCTTCACATCCTCCCCCCCTATGACTAAACTTCCTCCTGGAAGTTAGCAAAGAGGTGAGGGTAGAGTGCCCTCAATTGTGTAGTGTCCTCCCAAGTAGCTAAGACCTCATCATAGTGGTCCCACTGGACTTTGACCTAGTCCATCTCTTGACCTTTAAGGCCTAGCATCCGACAAGCCAAGATGCGAATGGGCTCCAAAGCCAGCTACCTGTCCGACTTGACTTGTAAAGCATCCCAATCCAAAAGATGAGCCACATCCGATACATAACATCTCAACACAGATATATGAAACACATCGTGGATACGCGACATGCTAGGTGGCAAAGCAAGACAGTAATCTACAAGTCCTATCCACTCTAATATCTTGAATGGTCCAACAAATCTAGGTGCAAGCTTAGAGCCCTTTCCATAACGGATTGGACTCTTATGCATCCACACTCTCAAGAACACCTTGTCACCAACCGAGAAGCTCTGATTCAATCTCTTGGCATTGACATACTTCTTCTGACGATCTTGTGCCTCCTGAAATCACTACCTAATCAAGGTAACCTACTGCTCCATGTCATGTACCAACTCAGGTTGGCAAATGTCCACAAGGACTACTACGAATTGGTGATGGTAGTTAAGAGGATTGCAAAAGATAGGAAGAAGGCTACACCCCTACTCAATAGGTGGATCCCAAGAACCAATTCACTGCTAGGGTTGTGCAAGGGATCAACTCATGAACCAAATGCACCAAAAGAAATCAAACCCACATTTAAGATAGTCAAAGCAAAAGGGGAATTACAAGGGTTTGTGGATCATCTTGAGGAAAGAGCAAAGGAAAGAATTGAGGAATTTGATAATAATGATATAGCAATGGTGCCTGAGATTAAGAAGGACAATGGAGAAGTTAAACCTTATAAGATATGGTTATCTCAGTTTGAAGCCATCATTCCAAATATTGTCTTTCTCATATGCAAAGAAGATAAGATTGATTTGGATCTCCTCAAGAGTAGCATAGATAAGATGTGGGATACAAATCAGCTCATGGAGGATTTTTTGAAAGAAGTTGAGTCTATTCTAACAAATACAATAATAAATATACACCAAGTGTGGATGAGCTTCTTGCATTCCAGTGGCCTTCAGAAAAGCAATATAATGTTTGGGTTGATAAGTATAATAATTTGTCAGAATAACTATTCTCCTGCTGACTTGCGACTCCATATTCTTTCATTCTTTATTCAAAATGTGTATTATTTTGGATTTTCTACCTATTCAACATCAACGTGATCTTCTTTAGCTCCAACCATATATTTTGTCTTCTAGTGGACCTATCCTTTTGTCCTCATCTACATCATCAGCATTTTCTAGGCTTTTGGAACTTAAGGAAGGCGGATAAAGAAGTTGAAAGTATGTTGCAACAGCTTTCCACGAGCACCTTTTGGAGGCAACAAAATTTTACAACTGCACATGTGCAACAAATTTTGTCCCTTGTCGAATATTCTCTCCATGAGCAGTTGTACTCATATTTTGTTATGTAGAGCTTGTCAAATGAAAATATGACACTTGTTAATTAGCCTAAAGCTTGTTTGTTCCCTTGTTTCTATATAAGGGAATTCAAGGCCTTTAGCAAATGATCTTGGAGAATTTTTGTAGTGTAGAGCTTATAGTAATAGAGTCGACACTTCTAGTTTAGGTTACTTTCTAAGAATAGGATATGATGTACATGTGAACTTTTGTATGACAATACCAGTTCAAGTCTGAATATATTACCAAGTTCAAAGCTATATTGTAATATTCATCTCATTTATGAATAAAGTCTAATCAAGGATCATTTTATTCATCTTCACAGTTTTTCCTGTGTATGAATGTTCTTCTTATGGCTTTTGCTCAAGTAGTGAATCAAAATGCTTTAAGGGAAATGTTGAATGTTGTGAAAGTTTTCATGGATTTGTAAGTAAAATTAGTTTTGAATTTTTTGGAGTGTGACAGTGTAATGCATTATTGTAGTGCTTCATGAACTCGAGAAAATATTGTTATGTGGGGTTTCATTTACATATATCTTGACTCTGTAGCCTAGATTAAGGCACCGATCTCTCTAAATTTGTGTCTAATACAACTCCTTGGTCATATAATTTGAAAATCACAATGAATTTCTCATTTCTACAATAAGTTATTTGCTTAATGTTATTCTCACATTCTCTTGCAAATGAATATCTAGAAGCTTAAGGATCTAGCCAATTGCTTTAGCATATCTGTAATTCTTTGGCACTTTAGAGAGAACATGTTTTCTTATAAGAGTATTTGAGATAAATGGAAAAGAGATCTTAAATAATAATTTAAAGGATCACCTTCCTAGGTTTTGCAGAGCCTAAAGTGTAAAGGAAAAGTGCAACCTAGCTTTTCTTGTTCGTTGGCCAATCCCTCAAGGCAATTGATCACTAGAATTAGCTATTCTTTAGATTGTCTTTGAGATCTAGTTGGGAATTAAAAAACAACCAACAGTATCCTTAGTGATGTCCAAGGGGTTTGAACATGCAACCAAAGGATAAATATCAAGGTTCTTCACATCCTTAGTGATATCCAAGGTACTTGACCATTTAATCAAAGGAGGAAGATCAAGGGTCTTCACATCCTTAGTGATATCCACGATACTTGAACATTCAACCGAAGGCGGAAGATCCATAGGATGAGCCATAGAAACCTCATGTACTATGGTAGAAATAGAATCAGTATGCTTAGCATCATCTAATGCTACATCTCTATAAGAGAGATTAAAATGAAGAGAAGGTAAAGTAATGTTAAGGAATGTGTCAATGATTTCATCCTCTTGTGCCAAAATATCCTCACAAGTGGGAACAATTTTGGGAGAGGGATCCAAATCATAGGGTGAAATGGACAAAGCTAGGTCACCATCACATGTATTAGAGAGTATATCCATGGGAATAGACATGGCATTATCATGACTTGTAGTAGAAGTAGAAGAACTATCACCATCATATTTCTCATGACAATTCATGGAGATCAAATTAGTGAAGTCCTCTAATATCAAAGGATACATAGCCATGAGAGTTATGAAACTATCAAAATCAGATATATAACAAAGGATTTCATATATGGAATATATAGAAACATCAGTATCATACATAGATGCTATGTGATCTAAAACATATGGATGCATATTAACAAATTTAGAGAAATTTGCAAAATCTATGATATTTGCATGCAAAGATACCAAAGAGAAGCAACTAGAAGAGTCCATAATGAAATGTATTTTTTACTATATGAAAATATGATATGGATCAGCAATGTACAATTCATACAAACAATATCAAAATAAGATTGCAATCAAAGACCTACAATTGCAAGAGAAGTGGAGTCTTCCAAAAATGTGATATTCTTGGTAACCACAACAACTAAGTCTTGTAAATGCAGGATGTGTAGTATGTGCAACAGAAGTGCCTAAAAAATATATCCTCTTGAATGCAACAAATATTTGGAGAACTTTTCTTTGATGAAGATGCACTAAATGCAAGACTAGCTAGGGTTTACTATCAAACCCCTAGATTTTGAATACTTACTCCCTAAATCACAATTTTTTGATGCAAGAATTCTTTTTGAACACAAGTGATATTTATGACATGATACATCAATTCAAGATCATATTTGAAATGTATATGATATCGGCAAAACATGAAACAAGATCTTAATTACAAACCCTAGGTTTTTGATATTGACTAGGTTTTCAAAAATGCAACTTTTTTAACAAAACCTAACAAATAAGAGTTTTAAATGCAAGATGTAACACCATGAAATGATTAACTACTATAATAACAATCAGATCTGATGCAAAATCAGAAATTTAGTTCATATTATGATGATCTAACCCTATGAAATGCAAACAAAGTGACAAATAAGCTCTTTTCAAGATCTAAAATGAAATATTTGTTTTCTAATTTTTAAATGCAAGGATGCAAGAATGTTATAAAACAACAAGGATGATAAGGTACAAAAAATTAATACCATTTAATCAACCCACCAATGCAACAAGATTTGAAACAACACACTAATCTAAAAACCCTAGGTTGGAGATTAGGTAGACTTTCTAGAAACATAAGGTTTTTGTAAACTCTAAATATGAAACAATACAAAATTAAGCTATGAAAATATGCCAAATGATGAATGAATGAAATATAATTAGATATAGGGCAAAAAATAATTCATATCTGAAGCAAGAAGGATGCCAAAGTGCAAGAAGAGTTGGGTTCACCGAAATGTTAGATAGAAAAGAGAGACTAGCTCAAGAGATCAAACTAGGTCAAACCATCTTCTATCCAACATTAAGACACAAGACGAGCTTGGATTCTACCTAAGAAGGAGAGACAAACTATAGGATATTTTTTCCTTTGTTGTATAGAGAAGAATTAACCAAATCCAACCAATTAAACTAGGGCAAAACAATGAAACCCTAATTGAGCAAGATCAGAGCATAAAAGACTGTCGAAAGCATAAACTCAGAATCCAAATAGATAGCAGAGATCAGGGGATCAAGAAGAACCTAGATCTAGGTTTTAGGACCCAAAGGACTAAGGTGCTTGGGCACCCTAGACCCTGATTAGGGTTTGGCAGAATGTCAAACCTCCCATATCTTCACCTTTCTAAGCTCCTGTCTCATGTAGCTTGTCTTTTACAAATTCCTCCAGATCTGACCTACACACACAAGAAGGAAAATTATTAGGTGCTATTTAGTAGCTTGCTTAAGTCAAGCTCCGTGAATGGTGTTTCCACCTCCACAATAGAAAATATGATAGATGAAGAGTGTGTGCCCTAGGAGGGCAGAGGCAAATCTGAAGTAGAATGGAATGCTAGAACAAAGCATGAAGGAAAGAAGTCACCATGAGCATGGAAACCCTAGCATGCTTGATGTGGCATCACAACCTAACTCAAGAAGTTGGTGTAGCCCAAAGAAGTAGAAAGATCTTCACAAGACCTATAAGAAGTTAGTGTAACAACAATAATCCACTATAGAGAGCTTTAGAGAAGCATGAGAGAGAAGAAGAGAGAATGAAAGAGTCCTTAGATAGCATAAAGAACTTAGAGATTTAAAATGAATAAACTAACTTGTTTTTATATGCATTCCTACTCACAAACAATGAATACAACCAAATGGGGTTGGCATGAGGAACCACTTAAGATGTCTTAAGCTGATATACCACCAAAATAGGTCAGGGCTAATTGAGGGACCAAGGCACTTGGGCACCCTAGTCCTTTAGCCCCAAGAATCTTGGCATAAGTCTCTTTAGGTTTTCTTAGGTCAGTCTCATAGTTATTTTGTCGATTTCTATCATCGGGGTTGAGAATTAATCATTTAATATTCAAAAAGGTATTAAAATAGGTCCTGATTAACAAGTGTAAATATTTTAGGTCCACTCAAGTGCTAAACTAGTTGTAAAATGCTAGTGTACACATTCTACGATGTAACAATCTTCTTCTCTAATTCAAATTTGATGATATCTACTCTTGAAATTATTTTTTGTGAAGTATTTTACTCCAATTAGATAGTCCATTAAGTTATCCATTTGGGTTAATAGAAACCTGTACTTTATTGTTATCCTGTTCATTAATCTTGAACCCGTGCACATATGCCATTCTCAATCCTTTTTATGTGCTAGTTGTAGATGCCTAAATTTGACCATGTCCTACTATCACTTGATTCATCCTACATATCTCCCCTTCTAATGTTAACTAAATAAATTACTTATTTAATTAACCAATCCAATCATCTTCCTAGCATTAGTTAAATAAATTCCAACCATTTGTTTAATTATTTAATCATATTCAATCTTTTTTCTAATGTTCTAGCCCTTAATTGAATAAAATCAACATTTATTCAATTATATCAACCATCCCTTTATTACTCGCACAAAAATTAAATAAATACTTGACATTTATTTAATTTAACCCTTCACATCATTAGTTGATTAAATTAAACTAATTAAATACTTGCACAATCCAATTCATGATTAGCTAAGTCAACCTTGCACATGAATCAAGGTTGCACAATGCTCCATGTGTGCACATGGCTCCAAAAAAGGATATTTTGATCCTCACCCTCCATTTCAAATCTAGAAATTCTCTACCCTCCATATCTTATCAATCCAAATCCTAATCATGTTCACCTATCACAAGGTGACACATAGATGCCTCTCATCCAACCTTAGCCCTTGATATCAAGATTGAAGTTCATCCATCCATCCTCCATCATGGAAATCTATAAATGCATTGTCCCTCAAGTATATTTCATCATCAAGTGGAAAGAAAAGGAATGATACAAGTTTTAAGGGTAACCACATTCATCATCTCCATCAACAATCAAGGAGCACATCCATGCTTAACTAAGGTTTGCACATGAAGTTGTCATTTAATTTCACTATAGAGTTGGCATTCCTTATTGCTCTAATTTGAGGTTGAAATGGAAAGTTTTATTTGTAGTTTGCATAAGCAAGTTTAATTTTTCACTTCTTCATTTTGGCACTCTTGGTGGGACCCATGTCCCTTATTAATACTTTTGTTCTTTGAGATTTTTTCATCTCTTTATTGCTGGATTGCATGATTTAGTGCGGATGCTCTATGTTTTAATGCGTCCATCTTTCAGTTCAGCACACTCATCTGACCATTGTGCAACACATCATTTTGAAAACCTAACATGTTTTTATTACTTTTGCTTATTGTTTTCTGCAGGTTTATGATCTTCTTAGCAAGTTACTATTAGGAAAGGTGTCTCAACCTTGCAACTACAAAAGGTTTCTATTCTTCCCAATTTTGGTCTTTTCAAATACCCTTTATCTTCAAGAATGGTATAGAACTTTCAAAGTTTCCAAAAGGGAATAAAAATGGCAGTGATTACTATTTTTAGTAACTCTACCTTTGAGCATGGTTGGACTCAAAATTTTTCCAAAAGATGTGGAATTGCCAAGTAAACATCTTGGGTGAGTTTAGACTCAAGATCATACCTAGATTGCAAGATATTAATGTTTATGTTTTTTGAGACTCCTGAAAAAGTTTTGAACTTAGATTTGAGGCACTTAGAGGTCCTTAAATGCCCCAAAAGTTGTCATAACTGATGAATTGGGTTATTTCTTGATATATCTCTTCACAAGCTTTCCAACACATCAAACAATTCATCAATCTGACACCCAGATCAAAAGTTATGGCCTGCAAAAGTTGGACATCCTATTTTGGGAAATGTGAAAATGTTTTAGACACCTAAAAGAGCTATAAAGGGGAGAGTTACACATGTTGGTGTGTGATTTGGCACATCACAAGGCATCTTTGATTGGATATAATTTGGGTGGCACTTTTGGGTGGTTTTAGCTCATGATTTTGTAATTACTATTGACGGTTTATTGTATTGTATCTCCTATATATTAGGAGCTTGAGATGGAGGTTGTGTGTAAGAGTCTTATAGATGTTGAGTTTCCTTTGGATCTCTGGTTGGTTATACTCCTGTGAAATCTTGCTCTGCAAGTATATTGTAATCTTCTTGATTCCTGAATAATATATTGAGCAGCTTTGGAGTGTGGGGTTTTTCTCTCGAAAAGGTTTCCCCACGTAATTATTGTGTTGTAGTATGATTGCTATTTGTGTTTACTTCGGTAATTATTGTAAAGATCTAAAACATTTTGCATATCCCTCCCCTCAAGATTAGTGTAGGAAGTTGGTCTGCTACCTTAGATTCTTTATAAGTGGTATTAGAGCTTGATCACATTTGGTTTTAGTTGTGGGTTGTTGGATTTTTTGAACTAATCTAGTTTTGAGTGGGAGCTTATGTAGAAGATACTTTGTGATCTTGTTGCAAGGATTTTTAGATGGTGAGCACATTAGGGAGAATAGAGGTAGAAAAAAATTCTAGTAACAATTTTGAGATGTGGAAGCTAAAGATGGAGGATCTATTAATTGATCGATATCTATGGAATACTATTAATGAGAATGTTTCAAGGCCCACAAATGCTACTTTGGTTGTTGAATATGATGTTATGGACTGTAAAGCCAATGGTCTAATTAGATTGTTCCTGACAAACACTATTTCAATCAATGTCCATGAAGATCCCTCTACAAAGAGACTATGGAAGAAATGCGGTGAGATATATCAAGCCAAATCTTTAGTGAACAAGATTTTCTTGAGGAAGAAACAATATTCCTTGAGAATGGAAGAGGGAGAATGAATCACAGACCACCTATAAGCATTCAATATGTTGGTGGATCAATTGGCATTAGTTGGTGTAAAAATGGATGAGGAAGAGATATACCAGATCCTACTTTGTTCTTTGTTTGATTCGTGGGATTCTCTTGTTATGGTGATTGGGATTAGTTTTGTTGTCTTGAAAGTTGAAGATGTTGTGGGTTCTTTACTTTCTGAAGAAATGAGGAGGAAGGTGTCCATTAGTGCTAAAGAAGCTCTAAGTGTTCATGGAAGACACAAATAAAAAGGCAAGATGAGTTAGAAGCGTGACAAATCCAAGTCTAAAAGAAGATCCAAATCTCTTAGAAAGTCCAAAGTTATTTGTTGGAATTGCGGTAAGCCTGGACACTTTCATAAGGAGTGTAAAGAAGAAAAGAAGAAGAAAAAGAAGAAATTTGATTATGATTCTAAGTCTGAAAAGGAAGATGGTGGTGAATTCATTGTAGCTTTGACTACTTGTGAAGGTAATGATGCATGGTTAATTGACTCAAGTGCATCTTTCTGTTGGTGTGAATAGGGGTATTACCTAATTGGTTTACCCTTTGTAGTGTGAAATAGGCACATTATCTAACTAGTCATTAGTTAGCACCTATTCACACATGTTCACATGTTAAGTTGACTTAGGTAGCTTCTAGATGTTGTTAGTTGTCATGTGATCTTATCCTACACATGTGATCTTATAAACTAGTTGGCATCTTATCCTCTAGTTGTCTCATGTCATAGGATTAAGACACTTGTCATAAGAGTACTTCATCCTACCTCTCAACCTTGCCTTTATAAGCAAGGCTTCTCCTACATTATGCATACTGTATATTTTATTTTATTGTTGGCAGAATACCATTATTTGTTGTTTGTCTCTCTTATGTAGAGGGTTATTTGGTTTTGCAAATTTAATATTGGGTGGTTGATTGCTTCAAATAGAGATTATTTTTCTGAATATGAAGAATTTGATGGAGATAAGGTGTACTTGGGTGATGATTCTCATTTAAATATTGTTGGCCATGGTAAATTTAAAATCATATTTCTTGATGGTAGAATAAAAAGGATTAAAGGTGTGTTTCATATCCCTAGATTGGCATGAAATTTATTATCTATGAGAAAACTAATAGATGCAGGTGTGTAGGTAGTCTTTTCTGATTCAGGATGCAAGATGGTAAGAGGTGCTATGATGATTGCTAGAGGTCTCAGATTTGGCACATTGTATATGATTGATGCATGCATTGTTGAGTGCAATAATACTTCTGCAAAAAGAAAATATGTGACTACTTTATTGGAAAAGGAGAGGATTTCATTTTCAGTGGATGGTCGTGGCTTCTGGTTTCCTAAGGGTGCTCTTTCTTCTAAATCACAATTTCTTGCAAAGAAGACTATGTTATGGCACTAGAGCTTAGGCCACATAAGAGAAAAGGGTCTAAGGACCTTGAAAAATAAAAACCTTGTTGAAGGGTTGACTGATTGTAATCTTGATTTTGATTTATGCAAGTATTGCATTTATGGTAAACAAAACCATATTCAATTTTACTTGAGTTCTCATCAATCTTGTGGTGTATTGGATCTTATTCATTCTAATGTGTTTGGTCCTGTAGATGCTCCTTCCATTGAGAAATCCACATATTATGTTTCATTTATTGATGATTATAGAAGGACATGGGTATATTTTCTAAAGAATAAATCTAAAGTTTTCAATTGATTTAAAGAATTTAAAGAAATGGTTGAGTTATAGACTAGAAAGAAAATAGAATGATTGAGGAATGACAATGGTGGTGAATTTGCTCTAATGATTTTGATAGATTCTGTAAAGATTGTGGCATTTAGAGATAAAAGGCAACTCTGTATTCTCCACAGTAGAATGGAGTTGCAGAAAGAATGAACATGACATTGATGGAGCAGGCTAGGAGTATGCTTAGTGGTGTTGGTCTAGAACAAAGGTTTTGGGCTGAAGCTATTGCTATTGCTTGCAACCTGATTAACAGGTCTCCTACATGAACGCTTGTTGATAAAACACCTATGAAGGCATGGTCAGGGCACAAGCCTTCATTGAGACATCTTAGAGTTTTTGATTGTAAAGCATATGCACATGTGCCAAAGGAGAAGCGAACAAAGTTGGAGAACAAGGCTGTGAAATGTATCTTCATTGGGTATAGTTATGGTGTGAAGGGATACAAGCTTTGGGACCCTATTGCACAAAAGGTAATATATAGTAGAAGTGTTATTTTTAGAGAAACTATGTCTTCTTCTGTTACATTACAACCAAGACAAAGTGAACAAAAAGATGTGATTCAATTCCCTTCTACACCTAAGAAAGTTGAATCAAGGCCCCTAGATAGACACGAAGTTGAGGAGAGCTCATCTATTGAATCTTCAAAAGAGAAGGAAGAACCTCCAACTCAAGTTGTTCAAAGGTTTACAAGGCATAGACAACCACCTAAAAGGTATTCACCTGATGACTGGAGATCTATATTTGCTTTGAATACTAACATAGATGAACCTAGATCTGTAGAAGAGGCATTAGGTATGAATGATACAGAGTCTTGGAAGATTGTTATGGATGAAGAAATGACAACTTTGAAAAGAATGATACATGGGACCTAGTGCCATTGCCTGAAGGAAGAAAACATGTTGGTTGCAAATGGGTGTTCAAGAAAAAGATTGGTTTAAATGGAAGTATAGAGAAGTACAAAGCATAGTTGGTTGCAAAAGGTTACTCTCAAGTTGAGGGTGTTGATTATGGTGAGATATTTTCTCCTGTTGCAAAAATGATGTCCATTAGATTCTTGCTTTCTATTGTTGTTTCTTATGATCTAGAGGTTGAGCAAATGGATGTGAAAATGACTTTCCTTCATGCTAATTTGGAGGAGGATATTTATATGACATAGGCAGAGCACTACGTGGTGAAAGGTAAAAGTAATTTGGTTTGTAAATTGAAGAAATCTTTGTATGGTCTCAAACAAAGTCCTAGGATGTGGTACCAGAAATTTGATACATATATCTTGAGTTTGGGATTTGAGTATTCTAAATCTGATAATTGTGTTTATTATAAATCTAATGGTGATCATTCCATGTTTATTGCATTATATGTTGATGATATGTTACTTATTGGTAAAGGGAAAGGAATGATTTCAGAAATAAAGTCTCAACTTGTAGCTAAATTTGAAATGAAATATCTTGGTGCAACTAAACACATTCTTGGGATGGAAATAAGAAGCGATAAAGTGAACAAAAAACTATGGCTTAGCCAGAGTAAGTATGTCAACTCAGTTTTATAGAGGTTTACCATGCAGGATTGTAGACCATTATGTGTTCCTTTTATAGTTGGAACAAAGTTATTTGCTTCACAATGTCCAACATCCCCATCAGAGATGGAAGACATAAGTAGAGTGTCTTACCATAATGCAATCAGAAGTTTGATGTATGCTATGGTTTGTACTAGACCAGACATTGCCCAAGAAGTGGGAGTTCTTTCCAGATATATGTCTAATCCTAGTAGAGTTCATTGGGGTGAAGTTAAAAGAGTCTTCAGATATTTATGGGGTACCTCAAAGTATTCCTTGTGTTATCATGGCAATTTTATAGGAGACATGTATTCCCTTGATATTCATGGTTATGTGGATTCAGATCGGGCAAGTGATGTTGATAGTAGACGATCCACCAATGGTTATGTATTTACTTTATTTGGTGGTGCAATTAGTTGGATGAGTAAGTGACAGTTTGTGGTTGCTTTGTCCACTATTGAAGGTTAGTATATGGAAGCTACTCATGCTTGTAAAGAAGCCATTTGGCTTGAGACTGTGTTCAAATATCAGAATAAAACAAGGTGTAGTGACAATTTATTGTGACAGTTAGAGTGCGATCTGCCTAGTTAAAAACCCAACATTTCATGCTAAGACCAAGCACATTGATGTATAGTATCAGTTTGTTAGAGATATGATTAAGGATGGTAGGGTGAAGCAAGTTAAGGTGGAGACTTTGATGAATGTTGCAGATTCATTAACTAATTTTGTGAGTACAAAGAAGTTCAAATGGTGTTCAAAGTCTATGGGCCTCTTGGCCCCTAGCAATTAAACCATGGTGTTGATACTCCCTTTGCTCTTGCAAGGTGTTTGACAAGTGGGAGAATGTTAGGAAATGTGTCTTAGCCTTGCAACTATAAAAGGTTTCTATTTGTCCCAATTTTGGTCTTTTTGAATACCCTTTATCTTGATCTAATGGTTTAGAACTTTCAAAGTTTCCAAAAGGGGATAAAAATGACAGGTCTTACTATTTTTATTAACTCTACATTTGGCATGTATGAACTTGGAATTTTCCTAAAAGGTACAAAACTACCAAGTAAACATCTTGGGTGAGTTTCGACTCAAGATCATACCTAGATTGCTAGTTATTAAAGTTTCTATTTTCGCAAACTCCTAGAAAAGTTTTGAACTCAAATTTGAGAGACTTAGAGGTCCCTAAATTCCCCAAAAGTTGTTGTAACCAATGAGGTAGATTATATATTGATAGATCTCTTCACGAGCTTTCCAATGCATCAAATGATTCATCAATCGAACACCTGGATCAAAAGTTATGTCCTCCAAAAGTTGGACCTCCTAATTTGGGAAATGTGAAAACGTGTTGGACACTTAAAAGAGTTGTAAAGGGAAGAGTTACACATGTTGGTGTGTGATTTGGCACTCACAAGGAATATTTTATTAGAGATAATTTGGGCACCACTTTTAGGTGGTTTTGGCTCATGGTTTTGTAATTACCATTGACAGTTTACTGTATTGTATCTCCTATATATCAGGAGCTTGAGATGGAGGTTGTGTGTAAGAGTCTTATAGATGTTGAGTTGCCTCTGTATCTTTGGTTGGTTATATTCCTATGAAATCTTGCTCTGTAAGTATATTGTAATCTTCCTGATTCTTGAATAATAAATTGGGTGGCTTTGGAGTGTGAGTTTTTTCTCCCAAAAGGGTTTCCCCACGTAATTATTGTGTTGTGGTATGATTGCTATTTGTGTTTACTTTTGTAACTGTTGTAAAGATCTAAAAATTTCTACATATCCCTCCCCTCAAGATTAGTGTAGGAAGTTATTCCTCTACCTTAGCATCCTTACAATTATTAGGTTTCTAATCACTTTGCAAGTCTTATTTTGTTGTTTAAATGTAGGCTTAACCTCTTTTGTTGTAGGTTTATTTGCATTTTTTAGCCTCTAGCACGTTCTGGTGCACCCTCTCATCATTCAACATCTGTGTAATCCTAAGGCACATCTACTTCATGGATTGGTGCCTACGTCCTTGGCCCCAACTTTACTTGTTTACTACTTTCTAAGCTTTATTTTTGTATTATTCTAGTTTTCACCGCCTTAAAAACCTCTAACTTGCTCTATTTTCATTATTCTAACTAACATTTGTCTTGAAAGCTTGAGTTTTAATTCATTTTTACTAATTTTTCCATTTTGTTGTGCAAGCCAACACGTTTCAACACCTCTGTCATCTTTCGATGTTTATGTTTCATGCTTTAACACCTACATTTTACCTTGTAACATTTTCATGGTAAGTGATTGGTAAACACTAAAAACCTTATTTCAACACCTTTATTCATATTTTAGCATGTAGGTTGTATGTTTTAGAACATCTATTAATGCCTTAGTGCATGCATTCTATTAAATCTTTAGCATGTGTGTTTTGTTATGAATTATTCATCATTTTTATTGGATTTTGTGCATTGTTGATCTTTTGGCTATCTTTGTTTGTTGCTTATTGTTGTGCTAACCCCTCTTGTGTATAATTTTGTTAGTCTAAGACTTGTTTATCAAACTACTAACTCTTTTTGTGGGTGTAGCACACTTGTCAAAGATCTTGTTTTCCCACTAGTTTAGTTGCACATTTGCATGTTTAAGATCAATAAACTTGTGTGCTTTGTTTGCATGAATACTTAGGTGTGTATGGTCTTTCCACATGCTAAAAGGTGACCTTAGAAATCAAAAGCACCTAATCTTCTTTTTATTTCTTTTTAGTAGGCCTAACTTGGACTTACTTCAAGTGGATGACTTGAACCCACATGTTCTAGTGGGGTATATAAATTGTTGTGAGAATCGAAATACTCTCGAAATACTCACCTCAAAGGAGGGATATCGTGTCTAGCACAACCTTGTCCATTGGAACAAGGTGAAGTGGGAAGAGATTTTACCCCAACCACGTGCTTGTAGATAGAACTCCCATTCATGGACTTTGGCCTCCCATACCCTTAGGTATATTGAGGACATCTCCTAGTACACCTTGTTTATCCTATATATGACCTTCAATTGTATATGCTTTTAATGCACCAATCAATAGTTAGCATAGATAAGCTACTCACCACATGCCCCTAGAAATAATATTTTAAGTCATGTATGCTCTCCTCTTGCACCATTGTGTGATCTTGAGGATAAAAATGGTTAGTGCCTCCTCATAGGCCCTATTTTCTATGCCTATACAAGGCATTAATGGTGGTCTTATAAGTGTATACACTCCCACTTGAATAAATTAGGCTTGTTGTTGTGTTTGGTGTATCTTCTACTTTTGTGAAACTTGTGAAATCCCCACCAAATTCCAAAACATTTTCAAAAACCTTGAAAATCCAAAATCAAACAAGTCTAAAGGTCCAAAAATCCTCTTGAAGCCAAAGGTTTAAATCAACATCATGAAGAAAAATTTGAACACCTTCACCTTGTGTGAAAATCCACATCCAAAATCCAACATCTCCCTCCATTATCAAGTCATCCCAAATCAAACCATCAATAACAAAATCACCTCCAAAATCCTATATCTCTAAAATAAAATCAAACATTCATTAAGTCTACCTTCACCCCTCATCCATTTAACCAACATCACTTCCAAAAAGTCAAACACCATCCCCTAGTCCAACAAGTCATTCATCCCAAATCAACCCTTTCTTAAGGACCTAATCAAATCAATTAAACCATCAATCCAAGATCTTGCACCTCATCCTAACCAAATCCATCGAATCAAATCCTTAACCCATATCAAACCCAATCAATCAAACTCAAAACCCCATCAATGTCAATCCAATCCCAAACCAAATAAAAAATCAAGTCTAAAGCCTGATCTAATCCCAATCAAAGCATCATCATAACTCCAAAGGTCTTTTATAAAGCAATCCAACTTGGTTAAGGATCTAGCTCCCTTCAACCCCAACCAAATCCCAACTAATCACCATCAATGGTCCTAACCCTAATTCTTCAAAATCAAAATCCAAACCTCATCTAAAATTTAACCATCATCCCAAATCCACTAATCACCTATCTCAATTCATCAATCAAGCTACCTAAGGTCTTAGCCATTATCCACAAAGATCAAAAGTCAATCATCATTTTCCTTGAGGTCCTAGACCTTATCGTCCAAATCAAAACCAAATCACTCCTACATCAATCTCAACCCATATAAAGAAAATCAAAACCAAACATCAGACAAATAAAATCTTCATCAAACTGTCCAAGGGGTTGAGCTTAATTGATTAAAATGTTGGGTTTTCATTGTGGAGACCCAAGTTCAAATCCCCATAGGGACATCTAATGTGGAATTCTAAGTTGTGATGTCATAGCCCATTTTGTTACATGGCACAGTATTGTTAATTATAGACTTGTATATATAATCTTATATGATGTTTCGGTACATGACACAATATTGTTACCCTAGATTGTATAGACATGTATGATGTTTTATTTTGGTAACATATGATATTCTCAACCATCTAGATCATTGTTATAACTGCATTGTTAGATGCGTAGTTTTATATATGTTTATACTATGTTGTAGTAGCATAACTTGATCTGAATATTGCAAAATTATATATTATCAATTTTGTGGACTAACTACATTGATGGCTAAGTGCGACAGGATTCATTGCAACTTGTACGACGTGAGAGTATCATAGGAGAGAGAGACCTAGTTCTTCTAAGGTTGTCTACATGACTCACACACACACACACACACACTAAATCATCTTTGCATAGTTACATGTAGGATGGGGGGTTTAGTAGTTAGCTTTTGTGAATATGGATTAATTCCTATAGGTCTTGAATTCATCCTAGTGAACAAATTTAAACGATTTAATTTAAAAAGAGACTATGTATATATGCATACATATATGTGTTTGGAGATACGAGTGTGATATTTGGGTGGTTATATATGTGTGTGTGTATATAATATATATATATATATATATATACACACACACAATTAGCACAGCTAAAACACACACACACACAGATATATATATATAGGGAGTTTAAAGGAAATATTTTAAGATTAAATGATATTGTTTTATTTTAATTTTTAAATTAACTCCACTTTATTAAAAAAAAAACTGAGTATTATTAATTAAAAAAAAAAGAAACGTGTCTAAGATTATTTAATAAGGGTATCTCGTGAATCCCTCAAAAGGGAAAAAACAAAAAAAAGAAACATTCTTTTCTTCCATCCATTTGACTAAGGATTGGGAGTATTAAAATATCTCTTCAATAAGGAATGTATGTTTTATCATAAAAAAATTTCTGAACAGCTACAAGGTCACGAAAAAGACAAATGTGAGAATAAGGGCTTTTCCCTGCATGCTTACCTTCTGAGTTGTGGGCTAGGGAAATTCTACCTGTCAAAAGGAACAAGAACCGTGACATCTAGCCATGGAATGTGTAGAGAGAAATTTATTATAAGGGAATTTAGGATTTGAAGTAAAGAGGAGGAAAAACAAATGGGAGGAAAAAATGAAAAGCTTTCAGTGGGAAGGAAAAAGCTAATCTAGGTATGGGTAAATCTTGCAATTTAAAAGATTCATTGCACTCACTTAAATGCTTTACTAGATTCTTTTGTGTCACAAAGTGGAAAATATGATAGCTATGAGTCTAGAGAAACCCCTTCTTCTGGTTATCTGAAGTGGATAATTCAACATTGCTAGATTGTATTATAGGAATAAGAAACATAGAAGGAAATCATTATACATTTAAGAGCTATTCTATTTTTTTGTAAAACTCAAAAATGAAGGAAAATTCAAAAAAAATTGGGTAGCACAATAAATTATCTTCTTGTCCAAAATCAGAAAAAACTTATGATGAAAATTAAGAACATAGTAGAAGTTTATTTTGAACGTGAAATAAGGAAATGTCGACTGCTTTAGAGAGTTGCGCTCTCCCAAGGAGAGGCACACCCCTCTAAAGGAGTCACCTCCATTAGAGAGGCATCACTCTGTATTCTAGTTTAAAATATGTTTTCTAACTCTTTTTAATGGTAGTGAAGCAAAATAGCTATAAACAATTAAATAACAGTGAGTACATTATGTGAAGTTTGATACAAGGGGTGTCTCCCTCTAAATACAAGGCAGTTAAACCTACCTAAATTTATATACCAGAACTTGTATTAATTGTTGTTCCATAGTTGTTAATAGTTATATTCTAATTTGTGTACTTCCATAGCAAGCTGTTTGTAAGGTTTAATTCTTCACAGATTTCTGCTCTATTAGTAGCCACTGTATTAAACTACTGATTGTTTAAAAAACCACTTGTTGCTGATTTAGGACTGCATAAATGCAATACCACTTAATTTCCATAGGAAGGAAGGAGACAAACTTCTAAATCCTGGTATAGTTACCATCCTTACAACTATGGAATGCATATTGAAAGAATTGAAATTCTTCATCATTCATAGTATCAAACTTCACATAATGTACTCACTGTTATTTAATTGTTTATAGCTATTTTGCTTCACTACCATTAAAAAGAGTTAGAAAACATATTTTAAACTAGAATACAGAGTGAACTAGAAAATTTTACATATAATTACATACAAATTTCTACCTGAATTTCATGACTATAATGACTTACTTAACCTAAAATGACAATGAAATTTAAGAGCAAAACAATCATGGGGTTAAGAGAGATGTTAACTGAGTATAGAAAGTAAATACTTATTAGGTAATTATCAAATTACTTGAGATATCCAGCAATATGAAGAAAGAAATTTCTACTTGTTAATTAACATCAGGAATGCTAAATAGTATGATGGAACAAAGTGAAATAAAACTTTTAGCCAACATGTGTGATTAGTGAGGATGGTAGATTTCAAGCGGAGCTAATCCGAAGGATTGAAATCACAGTTGCCATCTATGAATTTATATTTGCATTTCTATATGTTTACACTAGGCAATGGGTAGAATGCATAGTTAAGTTCATCTTGTAGTCATGCATGACGACCTTGAGGAAATAGTTCCCTCATGACAGGTCGGGCTACCTGTGTGGGTAGCATGGGGAAGCTTTTGGCTTTGTGGTAGGGTGGATGTTGCTTCTATGATGCTCTCTCATCTTCGGGAGTATGAAGGAGGAGCTAAGGGTGAGGGATTCCATCGAGATGCCACATCACTGAGGAGATCTTCTAAAAGATATGTAATCTTGTCAGTTTGATATATCTTTATTATGTCAACTATTCAACTATGAAGGAACGAATTATAAAACTTGATTCTTGACGAGAAACATGTTATTGATAGTTGTATAACTTTGAATTAAAGATAAAACAATCTTAGTTTATCTATCATTCCAAGATGTTAGATATGATGTTGTATAAACATTTATGAAATCTCTTCGCTTATGTGATAAATTTTAAAATTTAGTGTAAGATATGATTTATCACTCTTTGTTAATCTTGTCACTGTATGACAAATTAAAGCTTAAATTAAGCTTTCATGCCTCTCATATGATGCTTATTATAGAGCCTAGATGCTATATGTTCTATTATGCGGAAATGAGGTTATATGCTTTTATGATGCTTTTGTAGTATAAAGTTCATATATGGTTATTTCTTGAAGAGATAGTGTATGTTTGGTTACTTGTTTTGGAGAGATCTTACATGTGGTATCAGAGCTCTGGGTTAAACTCTGGAGCCTATTGAGTCTACTTCTGATGCAACTCATGAATTTAATAGGAATTTCCATTAATGGAACCTTCCTACAGTACAAACCAAAATAAACCCAAGGATGATAGGGTTCAAGTGAACAAACTAGATCAAATTCTAGATATGTTGATAGAAACTAGGGCTAGAATGAATGCCCTAGAACATGAGGTTAGGGCCACTAGGTCCGTGCAAAATCAAGATGAGCAACACGAAACTTTAGTAAATAAGGGAAATCAATCCGAGCAGATTCCTTATGAAAATGAATCCACATTAGGAAGAAAAAGGGCAAAAATTGAAAATGGGTTGCCCAAGGATTTAAAGAAAATCTCACCCCCCAAGTTTGATGGCAAAGTTGTAGGGGATGGTGCTAAAGCATGGATAGTAGAAATGGAAACATATTTTGAACTGCAAACCTTTCTAAGGAAACCAAGGCAGTATGGGCATCTTTTTAGTTAAAAGGGGAAGCAATCACCTGGTAGGATAATGCTAAAATAGAAAAACATCTTTCATTTGAAAACCTTACATGGGATATCTTCTTATCCCTATTTCGGAAGCAATAGCTTCCACAACATTACTTTCACAGGAAAATGAATAAGTTCCAAAGCCTAAGACAAGGAGAACTTTTAGTAACACAATATTGGGAGAAGTTTGTTCAACTTTTAAAATATGTTCCCCTCTACCAACAAGATGAACGCTTCTATGTAAGAAAGTTCATTTTGGGATTAAAACCACAAATTGGATCAGAAGTAGATCTTCATGGTCCACAGTCCATGGATGAAGCCTTTGAAAATGTAATCAAATAGGAACAGAAGCTTCATAGTGTTGACATTTCTTCTGAATCAGCATTAGGGTTTGCCACTTCTAATGCACAGGCAGATTCAGGCCAACTGAATACAGGAGGTTGCGTGAGCTCCTCCCCTTCACTTCTGGTTCTGCCGCACCAAGGGGGGTATCCCTATAACTCAAGATGTAACCTTGACTAGCTCAAAGATAGAAAGATCTAACTTGACAACAACAGGCAGAATACTCTCATGTATGGACCAAGATCTGCATGATAGATCACAAGGCTGGCAACATTCTTGGACATGATGTCTGGTTGGGTATGAGAGCATGCAGGGGGTTCCTAATCCTACTCCTACAACTAACAGGTGGAGGTATGAAATGTTTTGATATGAATTTGGATGCAAAGCTGGACATGGTGTATAACACAAGAACACAGCATGATTGGTGCCTATCCAGGGCTTGGAGTCGGTAGACATACACCTGTGAATGATCAGCATGAATAGCTAGAACTGGATTTCAGGGGGATACACATGATATCTGCCTTACAGATATCTCCCAATGAAGAGTGTTGAGCTATCTCTACTTATGGCATCCCTACTGCAGTATACCCTTCCCAATGTTCAACCTGAAAACAGTTTAATCTGCCCCCTGAGCAGAGGTTAAAAGATCAGACATTCAACATAGGAATTCTATGCTCTAGAATCTAAACATAAGCAAACATCCAGATCCAGAAGAAGGATACATGCAATACTGGAGACAGAATTAACACAACACATGCTAAGACAGCATTACTCATATAAGGTCAACCATGAAATCAGTGGATCCATGCCAAGTCCTACAACAGGAGATACATAAACTCACAAGACAAACTGTACAGAGCAACCAGATCAGCTGGTTATGGATTACAGAGCCAAAAATCTACAACTTTCAACAACCTTTCAAATGAGCAACACCACCTGCTTATAACAGCCAGGTAGGTGCTCAGCAATTAATTACAATGTTGACCAAAAAATCCCGCCAGATACACAGTATCATGGAAATGGCGCTCAAACACAACCAGATTGGCGCCCAAACTTGAATGCAGCAGGTAGGGGAGGAGACAGGAAGATTTCTTGAGCCCTGCGCCACTGTCCGCTGATGTACACCTTCAATCGGGTACAGGATCCGCCCACGCCATCGCCCATACCTCTGCAACAATCGCCATTGATGGCGCACCAACCCGCGGCCTCGGGAAGAACATTGATTCTGCATCGCAACCACTTCCCGCCGAGATTCATCATCATGATGTTTCGAAAATGCAGGATACAATTATCCCACATGCACCCCGCAGCAACCTCATTAACACTTTATATACTAGGTCATGAGCATATATCATGTCGGTGCTTTTGCTCCTGACGACACTAGTATAAGACTTCATCATCATCATCCTCCAGCAGCATGATATCCTGTTGTTCGAAATATCACCCTGACGTCATCATGATATTTGAAATATAACCTTCATGATAATCGGCACAACCTGATCCATCGGAGGAACATCCTCCTGCTGAGCTTAAACCAAAAGTCTGGCCGATGAACATCCTGATGACGTCATCATCATATCTTGCTGACGTCATCATCATATCTGCCTACTGCGCACCTCCTCACATCCGGATGACGTCATCATCATGTTTGCAAATGTCGGGAGATCTCCTCAAGATGATCAGTGTTAGAAATATGACCCCCCCGGGACCTCGATGACGTCATCATCATATTAACATCATCATGATATTCGGAAGACAACCGGATATTTGGAAATATCCTCCTGATGCACAAATATCAGGTTGCACTGTAGCTCCACTATAAGATCGGGGCGATAACTAAATATGATGATGCTGCTTGAAAAGATCACCCCCAGTAGATAATGCGCGAAGCCGGCAGGCGGATATCTCCTTGATATCAACATCATCATGACGCTGGAACAAATATACATCCGGATGATATTCAAAAATGAAAATATCACCCCCTCCTTCAGAAATATCATGATGCAGATAGGCAGAGAACCGGATATCACCCTGATATAAGGATGACATCAACATCATCAGGACGAGAAACAACGAACAAGAAGTGATACAACATCATCAGGATGATATTGACTAAGATCATCCTGACGTTCAAAATATGATGACCCTAGTGAATATCGGGTCGCACTTAGAACTCTTCAACAACATCATCAGGATGATATTAACCAAGATCACCCGATGATAAAAATATCACCCCGGCGAAATATCATGAAGGCAGAAAATATGATGACCTCCGCAAGCAGCCGGATGACAACTGGAAATATCATGATGCAGACGACAACTCTTAAGAAAAAAAACAAGTCAGGTCGAACACTTAGAGAATAACCCCTTCAGGATAACGGGGCAACGTCATCATCATGTCTGGGCAAGGTGATAAATGGAAGATCACCGGATACTTTGAAAAATCACCCCCGCAAGCAACCGAGGGCGCACTGTAGCTCACCAGTATCATCAGGATGATATCCAAACATCACCCGTTAGCGAAATATGATGATGACGATGAGAAACCGGTCGACAAAGAACATGATGATGCAGACCATCATCGAAGACAAGATGATGATGATGACCTCCTCCTCAAGAAAATATGATGATGCAGCTGAAAACTGCTGAGGAGGTCCATCACTTAGAGCATTTTTTGGATACTTAGGGAGAGTGCCTGAATGAAAATTGCTCAAAAAACTACCAGTCAATTCAGGGACTAACACATAGTATTGTAGAATTTAGAAGAGAAAGCAAAGAAAGGGAAAGAACTATCAGAATCAGACTCTTGTGAACTCTTCCAAATAGAAGAATCAAAAGGGTAATCAATTTGGGGATAAGAAAAATAAGAATAAGTTTGCAAGGGGGTGAGCAAGGTGAACCCCATACCAAACCTAGGACTTTCAGTGAAGGGGAAATGATAATAATTGTGACTGATAATTTGAAACTAATGTAAGAACCTACTAAGATACCACAAATACTCTAGAATTCCTACTCAAATTCAATACATCAATGAAACTAAGAAAAATACAGAAAACATAAGTTTATACCTTGTAAAATTGATTTATCTCGAGCATTCCATTGTTTCCTATCTTCTCAATGATCTTGTTGATGATGGTATTGCTCTCAGAAACTTACTTCCTTGCTTTCCAAAATGACAATGAGAGGAATGGATTTTGTGGATAAAGATGCAATGTGAGCAAATACTCTATACAAAGCTAAGATAATGATGATATGATTGATATGAAGCCATAATATTGATAATGAAGCTAAAATGATATGCAACTATGGAGATTATGATAATAATGCAAATGGGGGGCCAAAGGCACGCTTGATTGCTTGATGGAATTTCTGCAGCATGTAAGTACTATAGCTCATATGATGCAAAATGAAGGTGAGGAACTTGCTTTTATAGGCCAAGAAGGCTCAAATCCAAGTGTCAAAAGATCCACGGTGCAGGAAAAAGTCATGTGATGTGTACAGTAGAGATTTGATTAGTTGGGATGAGGGAGATAAGGTGGAAGATGTTCCTACTACAATTACAAGGTGGAGGAATATGTGGAACCATAAGCCACATGTCATGATGCTCACAAAGACCAAAAGACAAGGGTCAAAGAAGGAGTCCTTCTTTGTAGGGTTGTTGGAAAGAATCTAGGAACTATAAGACGTGTCTCTAAGTGTCCTTTGACTATGATGACATGCAAGACCAAGTTCTTAAGAATAGGGATGGTTAGAGGATAAATAGGACATGTGGGTGAGGATAATTATATAATTAAATTATTAAAAATGTCCAATTATGTGTGCAACATGATGGGTGTAAAGTGAGGTGGAAATGATGTGGATTTATAGAATTAAGACTTTAGGATAGATGATTAATTAAATAATTTAGAATTATTTAATTAGGGATGATTTAGAGGAATTTGGATGATTATATTAAATAAATTGATTTTTATTTAATTTTTGGAAAAATATGATGAACATGAACCAAATAAATAAATTAGTATATTTATTTAAATGATAGAGGAATAAGAATAAAATAAATATTAAAATATTTATTTAATTCGACTCGAGCCATTTTTAGGTGTATACAATAATGACAAGGGAAAGTTTCAAAAATCTAAAGAAGGAACAAAAGGTGGGTGTTTTAACTGTGGGGGTGAGCATTACGCTAGCAAATGCCATTAGAGAGTAGCTAAAAGAACAGAAGGAAATCTGCAACAACAAACCTTCCAACATTGCATTCATGTGATAGTATATAATAGACAAGTCGACTTTCAAGCCACTCCTATTGATTTGACAGGTACAATCTATGGCCTTTCAGTTAGTGTGCTTATAGATACTAGTGCCACAAAATGTTTCATTGATCCTAGACTAGTGGAAAGATTACCCAAGAAGGTCAGTTTCATGGCCAACTCCTAGACAGTAATGTATGGTAACCGAGATGAGAGAAAGGTAGACCAATGTCTATCCTGTAGTGAATTAACATTACAGAATTTTGTAACTCAAGTTAACCTTTATGTGGCTCCTTTGGGATCATATGATGTGATCCTAGGAATAAATTGGTTAACATGGCACAAAGCCGTAGTCAATTGCTTTGAGAAAACTATAACCTGTAGAGATGACTATGGGAACCCAACTAACGTGTGTGGGATTCAAAGAGGCATAAGCCTTAGACAAATCTCAGCCATGCAAGTGAAGAGGGCTCAAAGGAAAGGGTGCACTCTATATAAAGGACCTGGGAGAAGAGAAAGAACCCTCTATTGATGAGTTTCCAGTACTTCAAGAATTTTGAGATGTGTTTCCTGAAGAATTACCTAGTCTTCCACCAAAGAGAGAATTTGACTTGTCCATTGATATAATACATGGCATTGAACCTCAATCAAAGGCTCCCTATAAAATGACAACTTTTGAATTATATGAGATGAAGGTTTAGCTAAAGGAATTGCTTGACAAGGGATTGATTCAACCAAGTGTGTCACTGTGGGGAGCACTTGTACTTTTTGTAAAGAAGATGGATGGTACTCTTTGAATGTGCATCAATTATAGAATGATCAATAAGGTGACTATTAAAATAGGTATCCATTGCCAAGAATTAGTGGTGCAGGTGTACCTAACCCACAGTGGCCTCCATGAGGCATTTAGTTGTTTTATGCTTAGTTTTATGTTTTCAATAAGGTCCTAATTGGACATTAAATGTAATAAGGTCTATTTGACCAAGATATGCTATTTTTAGATCAGTTGGTTAGAGTTAGTTAGAGTCTGTTGAACAGCTGTAGTTCCCAGCCGCTTGGAGAGATTTCCCAGCCGCTTGGAGACATATCAGTACTACTGTTGTGAGTAGTTAAAATGCCCTAGATCGGGTCATTTGAGAGAGGTCTGAGATAGAGTCTGATATTGAGTCTGGTAAGAGTCTGATATTGAACAGTTCTGTAATGAAGAGTTGATCTGTGAGACAGTTGTATATCTTTCTGCAAGAAATAAAGAGATTTTGTTTCATGTTATTTCTCTATTTGGATCTCACTGTGTAATTGAATTATTGTTCTGGTGGGTGTATGGATTCATTTGTCCATTCCACCGGTTGATTCTTTGAATCGGTGGAATGGGGATGTACAGTAGTTTAGGTTTTTATTCGCATTTTCTGTTCATTTGCATGCAAGTTTGCAGGATCACCGTCGAGAGATACTGAGAAACCCTAGCATGGGCATGTGCTAGGTCGTGCAGGTTGAAAAGGGTTTGAGAAACCGTCAAGGAAGAGAACTAGACCATCGCGAAGTTTGACAGGTCAAAGTGGTATGTGTTGAAGGCATCAAGGTGACAATTGGTAAGTGTCACCGAAGGGAGTTCGTCAGTGTGAGTTGAAGCATCGACAAAGGATTTTCAAAGTCTTCCGATGAGTTGAGTCTCATCGATGGTCGCGGGGAACAAAGGCTTCATCAGGGTGAGATGTGTATCGGCATAAGATTTGGAGAGGGAGCCAATAGGTGTATATCACAGCGACGGTATTAGCCGATAAGTCTATCGGGGAGAGATCAACCATTGGACGAAGGTGATAATGTGTCGTTGATAGTTGTAGGTCTGGCTGATGAAGGAGTTGGCATCAAATGTTACAGTGAAAGATTGTGCATAGTGACCGATAGCAGGGATGTTACTGGTGGTCAACAAGTCAAGGATACCTATCGGTGTGACTAATGCAGTCAGAGTAAGGAGTTTAGGTGGCGCCGATGGTATAAGGTGTTGTCGATAGGCAACTTAACCGATAAATGGGTATCGGTAGGAGATGGGTGATCTGGGAAGTAACGTTTCGGTCGGCCGATGATGCTAGGTCTTGCTGATAGGCAAATAAACATAGAATGGAGAATGTATGCGTGTTTGATAATGCATAAACATACAATGAGAAATGTATGTTAGGGTTTTTGGGGTAATGCAGGCATAGGTGAATTTTGGCTCTGCATCATAGTGGTATCAGAGCTTAACAAAAGGTCTGGGCTATTTGTGTGTTGATTCTGTCACTGAGAAGACAGAGGTAGAGGAGCGAGAGGTTGACAAAATGCCTCCTAAAGGTAGTGGTACTGCAAGAGAGTTGCAGGAGATGAAGGAAAAACATGCCAGAGAGATGAGGAAGATGAAGGAGCTTGTTGAAGCACTTCAAGCCAGGCTTGTAGCCTTGGAGAAGAACAAAAAGAGGGAAGTGGAGGACAGTGAATCAGAAGAAGATGAAGATGCTGTTGAAGAGTATGAAGAGGTAGCTGAAGATCTGAATGCTGTAGATCAGAGATTTGTAAAATTGTTAAAGGTAGTGCAGAGTGATAAACCTAAGGTAAAGGTTGATGTTTCCAAGTATAATGGAAGTTTGAATGAAGATGAGTTACTTGATTGGATTGCTGCTTTGGACAATCACTTTGAATGTGAGGATGTTCCTGAGGATCAGAAGGTGAAGATTGCAAAGACCAAATTGGGAGGTCATGCTTTGGTATGGTGGGATTATGTACAATCCGAAAGGAGAAAGCAAGGTAAGTCAAAAATTTCTTCATGGGATAAGATAGTAGCAAGGATCAAAGGTAAATTCTTGTCGAAGGATTCAGAAATTCAAATGTTCAAGAAGCTGCAATTTTTAAGGTAGAAGGAAATGGATGTGAAGGCATACACTGAGGTGTTTTACAAATTGAGCATGAGGTCTGGTCATCATGAGAATGAGATAGAAAAGGTTGCTAGGTATTTGGCTAGTTTGAGATTGAACATCCAAGATGAGTTAGTTTTAGCTAACCCTAAGAGTGTAGAAGATTGTTATCAAATGGTAATAAGGATTGAAGAAAAGATGAATAGAAGACAAGATAAGTCCATGGGAGGAAGAGGCAGCAACATAAGGGGAAGAGGATCAGCCCCTGCAACAAGACAGGTTAATACAGATTAAGCAGAAACTGGTAAAGGACAAGAACAGTCTGATTTCAGAGGTGGATGGAAAGGTACCAGAGGCAAATTTGGAGGTGGAAGAGGTTCTAATACATTTTTAGGCAAGTGCTATACCTATGGTGAGTTTGGTCATCCATCCTTCAGGTGTCCAGAAGGGCAAGGGTCATCATCAAGAGATGATAGGAAGACAAACAAGAGAGTTCAACTTGTACAAGAAGAGAAGGTAGAGGAAAGTGTGCAAAGTTCAAACACTTATCAAAGTGTAAGAGCTCCTGACAATTATGGATATCCTGAGCAGGGAGAAGCATTGATGTTAAGAAGGACAGTCTTGAAGACATCAAAGGAGATGATGCAAAGAAGAGCTCTTTTCAAGACCAAATGCAAGAGCAAAGGTAAAATATGTAAGGTTGTAATTGATGTTGGCTCAACAGATAATATGGTATCTTAGGAAATGGTGGATAAACTGAAGTTAGAAAGGATTCCACACCAACACCCTTACAAGGCATCTTGGGTGAGTGATAGTCAATCACTTTTAGTATATGAACAGGCATATGTTGATTTTCAGATTGGAGAATATCATGATAGAGTTTTGTGTGACATTTTGCCCATGGAATGTTGTCACCTACTGTTGGGTAGGCCAAGGCAATTTGAGCGGAGGGTACTATATGATGGGTATGCAAATACCTACAACATCCAAAAAGATGGTAAAACTATTGTGTTGATACCTTTACAGGAAGAATCTGCAGCACAGAAGGCAGCAAAAATCATTTTAGTGGGAAAGAAGGAATTTGTGAAAATGCCTACAGTCCCAGGCATAACAGCAGTTGATGATATCTCAAGGAAAGGAGATCAGAGTTTGAAGAAAGGTTCAGTTTTGACTGACAGAGGTCAGCAGCAGTTTCAGAAAAAAGTTTATGAGCAGCCACAACTTGATTAGCAAGACAAGGATGTGATTGTAGTTGGGACTATTGTCTGTCCTATAAAAGTTGAAAGGAAGACAAATTTGAACATTGCAAAAGTTCAGGAAGCAATTCCTGAGGTTATTCAACTAGGTATTCAGACAGAGGTGCTGGTAAGACAAACTGACAAACACAGGGTATGTGTGAGAAGGGCCTACATTGACAGGCATGAAGGTTTACTTGCAAGACAGCAAGTTGCAGTTCTGAACTCTTGGAGCAGCCAAGAGACAATAGAGTATGCAGCTGGAGCACAACAAAGACTTCACTCATGGGACATGAGTTCTTTTTCTGTTGGGGAGTATGGTGCAGGTGCACCTAACCCACAGTGGCCTCCATGAGGCATTTAGTTGTTTTATGCTTAGTTTTATGTTTTCAATAAGGTCCTAATTAGACATTAAATGTAATAAGGTTTATTTGACCAAGATATGCTATTTTTAGATCAGTTGGTTAGAGTTAGTGAGAGTCTGTTGAACAACTGTAGTTCCCAGCTGCTTGGAGAGATTTCCCAGCTGCTTAGAGACATATCAGTACTACTGTTGTGAGTAGTTAAAATGCCCTAGATCGGGTCATTTGAGAGAGGTCTAAGATAGAGTCTGATATTGAGTCTGGTAAGAGTCTGATATTGAACAGTTCTGTAATGAAGAGTTGATCTGTGAGACAGTTGTATATCTTTCTGCAAGAAATAAAGAGATCATGTTTCGTGTTATTTCTCTATTTGGATCTCACTATGTAATTGAATTATTGTTTTGGTGGGTGTATGGATTCATTTGTCCATTCCACCAGTTGATTCTCTGAATCAGTGGAATGGGGATGTACAGTAGTTTAGGTTTTTATTCGCATTTTCTGTTCATTTGCATGCAAGTTTGCAGGATCGCCATCGAGAGATACTGAGAAACCCTAGCATGGGCATGTGCTAGGTCATGCAGGTCAAAAAGGGTTTGAGAAACTGTTAAGGAAAGGAACCAAACCATCGCAAAGTTTGACAGGTCAAAGTGGTATGTGTTGAAGGCATTGGGGTGACAATCGGTAAGTGTCGTCAAAGGGAGTTCATCGGTGTGAGTTGAAGCATCGGCGAAGGATTTTTGAAGTCTTATGATGAGTTGAGTCTCATTGATGGTCACAAGGAACAAAGGCTTCGTCGGGGTGAGATGTGTATCGGCATAAGATTTGGAGAGGGAGCTGATAGGTGTATATCATAGCGACGGTATTAGCCGATAAGTCTATCGGGGAGAGATTGACCATTAGACGAAGGCGATAATGTGTCACCGATAGTTGTAGGTCTGGCCGATGAAGGAGTTGGCATCAAATGTTATGGTGAAAGATTGTGCACAGTAACTGATAGCGGGGATGTTACTAGTGGTCAACAAGTCAAGGTTACCTATCGGTGTGACTAACGCAGTTGGAGTAAGGAGTTTAGGTGGTGCCGATGGTATAAGGTGTTGCCAATAAGCAACTTAACCGATAAATGGGTATCGGTAGGAGATGGGTGATCAGGGAAGTAACGTTTTAGTCGGCCGATGATGCTAGGTCTTGCCGATAGGCAAATAAACATAGAATGGAGAATGTATGCATGTTTGATAATGCATAAACATACAATGAGAAATGTATGTTAGGGTTTTTGGGGTAATGCAGGCATAGGTATCAGAGCAAAGGAAGGATCTTCAGGAAAAGATAAGAAGACAGCAAGATGTCGGATGAAGAAAGAACATCAGAACTTTCAGCAAGGATGACCAATGCTGAGTTGGCAGTTTTTGTCAAGAAGCAAATTTTAGAGAGCAAAGCTGTGAAGGATCATAATCAGTCATTGAAAGATGAGTTGGAGAAGTTGAGGGACAGAGTAGGTTCTGGTAAAGAAGAAGATAGGGAAGAAGAAAAGATCCCTAGGTGGAACGAGGAAGACGTTCCTGCAGACCAGAGACCTTTGATTAATGCCCTCAAATCCATGGAGAGGAGAACCATGGATGTGAAACTGGATTTGCCAGTGTTTATAGGAAAGATGGATCCTGATTTGGTGATGGAGTGGATAGACTCCCTAAACAATTTCTTTAAGACAGAAGAGCTACCAGAACACCAGAGGGTGAAGATAGTATGACAAATATCAAATTCCACCATTGGTAAATGTTTTCGACTGTGGCTCTGTGTCATAGTGGTATCAGAGCAAAGGATATTCAGGAAAAGATAGGAAGACAACAAGATGTCGGATGAAGAAGGAACATCAGAACTTCCCGCAAGGATGACCAACGTTGAGTTGGTAGTTCTGGTCAAGAAGCAAATTTTAGAGAGCAAAGCTGTGAAGGCTCAGAATCAGGCATTGAAAGATGAGTTGGAGAAGTTGAGGGACAGAGTAGGTTCTGGTAAAGAAGATAGGGAAGAAGAGATCCCTAGGTGGAACGAGGAAGACGTTCCTGCAGACCAGAGACCTTTGATTAATGCCCTCAAATCCATGGAGAGGAGAACCATGGATGTGAAACTGGATTTTCCAGTGTTTACAGGAAAGATGGATCCTGATTCGATGATGGAGTGGATAGACTCCCTAAACAATTTCTTTGAGATAGAAGAGATACTAGAACACCAGAGGGTGAAGATAGCCCAATCAAAAATGAAAGAGACTGCATTAACTTGGTGGAATTTTATCCAAGATGACAGAGTACAAGAAGGAAAGCGTAGAGTTGCTACATGGAAGAAGATGATGGCTTTAGTGAAAGAAGCCTATGTTCCATTGGATTACAACATCCAATTGCATAAGAGTAAACAAAATTTGAAGCAGAAGGAGCTAGATGTCAGCTCATATACAGAAGAGTTCATGAAGCTTTGTGTCAGGACAAAGGCAAAAGAGAGTGAGGAAGAAAGGGTAGCTAGATACCTTAATGGATTGAGGTTCAACATTCAGGAAGATTTGAATCTGCATAACCTAGATACAGTTCAGAAATTTTTTCAGTTGGCATTGAAAGTGGAAGAGAAGTTAAAGAGAAGACAAGAACAGAACAATAGAGGAAGAGGAAAACAACAAAGAGGTGGAAGAAGTCCTTTCAAAGGCAGAGGACATGGATTTGGATATCAGGGAGAATCCAGTAATGACAACAGCAAGGGAGAGAAGAGTCATCGGTGAAGGGTTTCTGGTTTCTCCCGATAGGTTAGGTCTCACCGATGGTAGCGGGTGTTAAGTGTATCGGCATGAGTTGGTAGATCGGAGAACAAGGAGAAAGTCACTCCGACAGCATGAGTCTTGGCGATGAACTAGCTATTGTAGGTAAGGACACTGGAAGGAAAGGTTGAAGTTGGCGTCGGCATGAGGTGAAGCATCGGGAGACCTTCCATAACTAGTCTGATAGCATAAGTGTTGTCGATAGGCAACCAATATCTAAAGTAGTTCAAGTTTTATCGGCAGGAAGGACACCATCGGGTAAAGAGGTTTAGACTACATCGATAGGTGATTGCAAACAACACACTCATTGGTATGGGATGGGTTTTGGAGTGAAAGGGTTGGGAGATGCCGATGGATGCTAGTCTGGCCGATAGAGGTATATCGATAGGACATTCATTAACTCTTGCCGATGTAATGAGAAGTATCAACTTCTATCATTGTTAATTGCTTCCGGCTATGACTCTGCACCATAGTGGTATCAGAGCAAAGGAAGGATCTTTTGGAAAAGACAAGAAGATAGCAAGATGTCAGATGAAGAAGGAACATCAGAGATTCCAGCAAGGATGACCAACACTGAGTTGGCAGTTCTGGTAAAGAAGTAGATTTCAGAGAGCAAAGCTGTGAAGGCTCAGAATCAGGCATTGAAAGATGAGTTGGAGAAGTTGAGGGATAGAGTAGGTTTTGGTAAAGAAGAAGATAGGGAAGAAGAAGAGATTCCTAGGTGGAACGAGGAAGACGTTCCTGTAGACTAGAGACCCTTGATTAATGCCCTCAAATCCATGGAGAGGAGAACCATGGATGTGAAATTGGATTTGCCAGTGTTTACAGGAAAGATGGATCCTAATTCAGTGATGGAATGGATAGACTCCCTAAACAATTTCTTTGAGACAGAAGAGATACTAGAGCACCAGAGGGTAAAGATAGCCCAATCAAAAATGAAAGAGGCTGCATTAACTTGGTGGAATTTTATCCAAGATGACAGAGTACAAGAAGAAAAGCATAGAGTTGCTACATGGAAGAAGATGATGGCTTTAGTGAAAGAAGCCTATGTTCCATTGGATTACAACATCCAATTGCATAAGAGGAAACAAAATTTGAAGCAGAAGGAGCTAGATGTAAGCTCATATACAGAAGAGTTCATGAAGCTTTGTGTCAAGACAAAGGCAAAAGAGAGTGAGGAAGAAAGGGTAGCTAGATACCTTAATGGATTGAGGTTCAACATTCAGGAAGATTTGAATCTGCATAACCCAGATACAGTTCAGAAATGTTTTCAGTTGGCATTGAAAGTAGAAGAGAAGTTAAAGAGAAGACAAGAACAGAACAATAGAGGAAGAGGAAAACAACAAAGAGGTGGAAGAAGTCCTTTCAGAGGTAGAGGACATGGATTTGGATATCAGGGAGAATCCAGTCATGACAACAGCAAGGGAGATAACAGTCAAAACTAGAGAGGAAGTTACAATCAGCAAGGAGACTTCAGAGGTAGAAGACCTTTCAGAGGAAGATCTTAGGGCAGAGGATCTATCAGATGTTATAATTGTAAAAAAGAAGGCCATATAGCCAGCAGATGTCCAGAAAAGGCAACAAATTCAATAGGAGAAAGGAGAATGAATCTGATCCAAGAACCTGACATCCATCGACATCTCCTAATTCTTTCTCTCTGACACCTATCTCATACTGATGAGTGGTTCGCTTGTATTTGAATCTCGGTAAGATATCTCCTATCGGTGTAAGTTAAGTTTTACCACCCGATGGTGTCTTTCCCCCATACACCACTGACTAGCCCTATTGCCATGACAAATGACTATCGGCAACCACTCCAAATCTTGCGCTGAAGTCCACCTCACACCGATGACCTTGTCTCTTCATTGCCTATCAGTGAGACTACATCTATCGGCAACTCTTGTATTTCTCACTCTAATTTCCATCTTATCCCGACGAGTCTTCATTTTTTATGCCTATCGACAGGAAATCAATTGTCAACCTAACCTTCCACTCGTTCCCCGATGTCGATGGTCACACCAAAGCCTTAACGCTAGCTTCACCATCAGCCAGACATCAGTCATTGGCCTGACTTAAAACTCTTCCGCCGATGTTCCTTTTCACCCCGATGCCTTAGGACAATGCTATCATCGGTGAGACTTTCACTGTCGGGCCAACAAAGTTCTTTTCCTCCGATGTCTTATTTCACATCGACGTCTCTTTCATCCGGTGACCTGTTAAGTTCGACAACCACACCTTTGACCTTGTCGTGGACTCTGTTGAATCTGTGAAAGCTCCAATGCAACACAAAGTAAAATCCTAGAAACTTCACAAGTTTCACACCAAAAAACCCTAGGATCGGTTTGATCCACTGTCACAACACATCTGACTTAGAATCTTATCCTACAGAACCCTAGCACATGAGAATGCTAGGTCAGATCATGGCATGCCATCACTCAATCCCAAAACATGAAATGCATAAGCAAAAAGAATGAAAAGGAAAGCTAATCTACTATACAGGTCCATTCCACTGATTCAGAGAATCAACCGGTGGAATGGGTAAGTAAATCCATTTCTCTTGCAAAACCAAAACCGGCTATACAGACAGAACAAAAATTAGATAAATGAAACCAATGGATCTTTTATTCAATCTCAGGAATGCATACAACTATTTGATATCACAGTTCCACTATATCACACTGCTCTGTCAAATCTCCATACACAATTTCTATGTTTCCCCTATGCAATACTCAACTATCGAACTGTGTCTAAACAAACTAATCTAGGGTATAAATAACTACTTCTCCCAAGTATTACATACTCGATTCCCAGTGGTTGGGAGCTTCCAAGTGGCTGGGAGAGGATAGTTAGGATAACAACTATAACAGACTGCACATAACCCTAGATTAACCTAAAAACATAAGAATTGGTCCAATGGAACTTATTACATCAGAATGCATGAAACATACTATATTTAGACCTAATCTGTATTTAGAAGGGGTGCTCCTGCACCATACTCCCCAGAAGAAGAAATCTCAAGTCCACTTGAGATGAGAGTATGTAGGTCTAAACCATGTTTGTTGATCTGGTTTGTAGTCATCCACACTGCTTCAGAATCAGGTTTTCCCTGCCAAGCCACCAAATATTCCAGATATTCTTTGTTCCTGGTCTTCTTGAGCACTCTTGTGTCTAAAATCTTCTACAACTGTGGTGGATCATGTTTTGGAATGTCATTAGCTGTTGTATCCTATAGTAGTTCCTGTTCTTCATCTAGATGATGCTTGTATGGAGTTAAATCACATACATTAAATATAGGTGATAAACCAAGATCAGGGGGAAGTTGGATCTCATAAGCATTTTGTCCATGCTTTCTTAAAATATGACATGGTCCAATCTTCCTCTGCATGAGTTTGGTATATTTACCTTTAGGAAGTCTTTCCTTCTTCAAATGAACCCATACCAAATCTCCAACATCAAACTATACATCTTTCTTCTTTTTAGTAGCATACTCCTTATACTTCAAAGTGGTTTGTTGGAGTTGGTCCTTGACCTGATCATGTACCTCTTTTATGGCTTCTGCAAAAGCTTCTCCATCTGCACTACCATAATCTCCTGTAGGCAAGTTTCTTAACTCCAAAATACCTCTTGGGTGTATACCATACACTATCTGAAAAGGTGATTTCCCTGTACTCCTGTTGACAGTATCATTATAGGAAAATTCTGCCTGAGATAGGATATTATCCTAGTTGTCTCCATGCTATTTTGTCAAACATCTGAGCAAATTCCCTAAGGAACAATTTACCACTTCAGTCTGTCCATCCGTTTGAGGATGATATGCGGATGAGAAAGACAAATTTGTTCCAAGCTTCTTCCACACAGTTCTCCAAAAATGACCAATAAACTTCACATCTCTATCTGACACTATGGTCAATGGCAATCCATGTATCTGTACTATTTCCTTGAAAAACAAATCTGCAATATATAAAGCATCAACAGTGGTTTTGCATGGAAAGAAATGTGCCATTTTGCTGAATCTGTCCACTACAACAAAAACACTGTCATATCCCTTTCTAGTTCTAGGTAAACCCAACACAAAATCCATACTTATGCTTTCCCATGGTCTGGAAGGAATGGGCAATGGATGATATAAGCTGGCATTAGTTGATCTGCCCTTTGCTTTCTGGCATATCACACATGTCTCCATGAATTTCCTAACATCTGTCTGCATTTTGGGCCAATAATAATGTCTTCTAACAAGATCAAGAGTCTTATCCAAACCAAAATGACCTGCCATAGCTCCACAATGTTTCTCTTTAATGATGTTCAGCCTCATAGAACACCTTAGAATACATAACTATCCACCTTTGAACAACAATCCATCTTGGATCAGGAATTCAGAGAATTCAACATGATATTTATCTCCAAAAGAAGTACATACCTGATATATCTCTCCAAAATCTTCATCATCATCATACATGGTCTTCAATGAATCAATGCCAACACTTTCCAACTGAATTTGGTTGACTGTTAGAGCTCTCCTACTCAAAGCATCTGCTACCTTATTCTTGACTCCTTTCTTATGCTTCAATGTGAAAGTAAAAACTTGCAAAGTTTCTACCCATTTCATATGCCTATGATTCAGTTTTTCTTAGCTGTTTATGAAAATCAGAGCCTAATTATCTGTGAATACTATGAATTCTTTTAGCATCAAGTAATGCCTCCATTTCTTGAGTGACTGAACTAGAGTGTACATCTCTAAATCATATGATGAATACCTCTTTTTAGCATCATTGAGCTTCTCACTGAAAAATGCAATTGGCCTTCCTTCTTGGCTGAGTACTGCTCCAATGGCCATGTGACTTGCATCACATTCTACCTAAAAGATTTTGTTAAAATCTGGAAGTGCAAGGACTGGCTGCTGTGCCACCTTCTTCTTCAATGTTTCAAAGGAATCATCTGCTTCCTTGGTCCAAGCAAATCTGCACTTCTGTCCTCCTTTTATAGTATAAAGCATGGGTGCACAAATATGACTAAACCCTCTTATAATTTTTTTGTAGAAGGTTGCTAACCCATGGAAACTTCTAACATCATTCATAGTCCTAGGAGTTGGCCAAGATAATATGGCACTCACCTTCTCCTTATCCATCTGTATCTTGTTTTGTGAAATGACAAAACCCAAATATGTGATCTCCTCCTACATGAACAAACACTTGTCCAAATTTATCATCAGCTGCTCTTTATGTAACCTCTTGAGAACCAAATCTATATGTCTGAGATGTTCTTCCTTTGTATTGCTAAAGATCAGAATGTCATCTAGATATACTATGACAAACTTTCCCACGAATTCTCTCAAAACCTCATTCATCAATCTCATAAAAGTACTAGGTGCATTAGATAAACCAAAAGGCATAACTTTCCATTCATACAACCCTTCATTGGTTTTGAATATTGTTTTCCATTCATCTCCTGGCCTAATTCTGATCTGATGATAACCACTCTTCAAGTCTATTTTTGTAAAATACTTAGCACCTCCCAAACAGTCAAGTAAATCCTCTATCCTAAGTATTGGAAACCTATACCTGATTGTGATCTTAGTAATAGCCCTGGAATCTATGCAAAGCCTCCAAGTGCCTTCTTTCTTTGGTGCTAGTACAGCTGGTACTACACATGGGCTTAAACTTTTGCCAATCAGACCTGTGTCTAACAATTCCTCAATTTGTCTTGCTACTTCTGCATTCTGTTCTGGAGTTAGCTTATATGCTGCTTTGTTTGGAAGTGTAGATCCTAGAATCAGATCTATGCAATGGCTAATATCTCGTACTGGTGGTAGGGATCTTGGCATTCCATCAGAGATGATGCCTTTATACTTATCCAATAACTCTTGGATAGATGGGTCTATGAACCTTTGCTTCTTCTCTTTCTTGACTTCTTGCTGCTATTCTCTATTCACTGTCAGACATGGAATGAGGGCATATGCAACCGTACCTTCTGCTGCTACTTCTTTCATGAACTATTTTCCTTCCATCAGCATTACCTTCACCTCTTTTCCTTTTGATTTCTCCTCTTTCTTTGTCCTTGGGATCAACTATGTCACCATACCATCTTTGGTGATTGTATAGGTGTTCCTAACACCATTATGTTGTGCCTTCAAGTCATACTGCCATGGTCTTCCAAATAAGAGATGGCAAGCATCCATCTTGGTGATATCAAACAACAACTTATCCTTATATGCTCCAATCTGAAATTCTACCCAAGCCTATTCTTCTACAACTATTTTCTGACCTTGAGTAAGCCATGAGACCTTATATGGGGATGGGTGAGGCAATCTTCTAAGCTTAAGCTTTGTGACCATTTCATCAGATACAAAATTTTCAGTAGAACCTGAATCAATTAAAACTTTACATGCCTTACCTCTTGCCTTGCATGTAGTTCTGAAAAGAGACTTTCTTTGTGGGGGTTCTTTGTTAGGTACCTTCATGGTAGTCATTGTTCTCCTCATCATCAGAGATTCTCCACTCTCTAGATATCCATAATTGTCAGAAGCATTCACACTTTGAAAAGCATTTGAGCTTGTTGCACTTTGGCTATCAGGTTCTTGGATCAGATTCGTTCTCCTTTCTCTTGTTGAGCTTGTAGCCTTTTCTGGACATCTGCTGGCTATATGGCCTTCTTTATTACAGTTATAACATCTGATAGATCCTCTGCCCTGAGATCTTCCTCTGAAAGGTCTTCTGCCTCTGAAGTTTCCTTGCTGATTGTAACTTCCTCTCTGGTTTTGACTATTATCTCCCTTGCTGTTGTCATGACTGGATTCTCCCTAATATCCAAATCCATGTCCTCTACCTCTGAAAGGACCTCTTCCACCCCTTTGTTGTTTTCCTCTTCCTCTATTGTTTTGTTCTTGTCTTCTCTTTAACTTCTCTTCCACTTTCAATGCCAATTGAAAACATTTCTGAACTGTATCTGGGTTATGCAAATTCAAATCTTCCTAAATGTTGAACCTCAATCCATTAAGGTATCTAGCTACCCTTTCTTCCTCACTCTCTTTTGCCTTTGTCTTGACACAAAGCTTCATGAACTCTTCTGTATATGAGCTGACATCTAGCTCCTTCTGCTTCAAATTTTGTTTCCTCTTATGCAATTGGATGTTGTAATCCAATGGAACATAGGCTTCTTTCACTAAAGCTATCATCTTCTTCCATGTAGCAGCTCTACGCTTTCCTTCTTGTACTCGATCATCTTGGATAAAATTCCACCAAGTTAATGCATCCTCTTTCATTTTTGATTGGGCTATCTTCACCCTCTAGTGTTCTGGTATCTCTTTTGTCTCAAAGAAATTGTTTAGGGAGTCTATCCACTCCATCATCGAATCAGGATCCATCTTTCCTGTAAACATTGGCAAATCCAATTTCACACCCATGGTTCTCCTCTCCATGGATTTGAGGGCATTAATCAAAGGTCTCTGGTCTACAGGAATGTCTTCCTCGTTTCACCTAGGGATCTCTTCTTCTTCCCTATCTTCTTCTTTACTAGAACCTACTATGTCCCTCAACTTCTCCAACTCATCTTTCAATGCCTGATTCTGAGCCTTCACAGCTTTGCTCTCTAAAATCTGCTTCTTGACCAGAACTGCCAACTCAGCATTGGTCATCCTTGCCGAAAGTTCTGATGTTCCTTCTTCATCCGACATCTTGCTGTCTTCTTATCTTTTCCTGAAGATCCTTCCTTTGCTCTGAGCTTTTTTATCAAATGAGAGGTGCAACCGTGTTCTCAAAAATTGATTTAAGATCAGGATACCATCTGTTAAGGATCAAGGAGGAAGATATACACAAAACTGCTTTTAGGATGTGATATGGACACTACGAGTTTATAGTTCTTCCTTTTGGCCTTACTAATGCACATGTAGCCTTTATGAACTTAATGAACAATGTGTTCAGAAACTACTTGGAGGACTTTGTCATAGTTTTTATTGATGATATTCTTATCTACTCTAAGAATGAGGAGGATCATGAACAACATTTAAGATTAGTGCTTCAGTGCTTAAGAAAACATCGTCTATTTGGAAAATTGTCTAAATGTTCCTTTTATCATAAGAAAGTACATTATTTGGGTCAAATCATCTCAACAGAAGGTATATCAGTTGACACAACTAAGATCAAATCTATTTTAGAATGGCCAACCCCCTCAAGCATTCAGGAAGTCCGTAGCTTTATGGGCCTAGCAGGCTATTATAGAAGATTTGTCAAAGGGTTCTCAAAAATAGCAAACCCTATCACTACCCTTCAGAAAAAAAGGGAAGAAACTTGAATGGACAGAAAAATGTGAACAAGCTTTCCAAATCTTGAAACATAAACTTACTACCACTCCTATTCTCACTGTACCTGATGTAAACAGGAGATTTTCAATTATAACAGATGCATTAGGAGATGGTCTACATGGGGTTCTTATGCAAAATGACCAGGATGTAGCTTCTGAGTCTTGAAAGTTGAAAACTTATGAGGTTAATTATGCACCTCATGATCTGGAATTGGTTGCTATAGTACATGCTCTACAGATGTGGAGGCATTATCTAATCGATAAACCTTTTGAGTTAAAGAATGATCATTTAGGTCTCAGGTACATTTTCACCCAATCCAACCTAAATGTCCATCAGAGAAGGTGGCTTGAATTTCTCAGTGAATTTGACTTTGATATTGACTATATCAAGGGAAAGGAAAATAGAGTAACTGATGCTCTAAGCAAGAGAAGGCATATCATGGCAATTGTAGTCTTTCACTCTACTTTTAGAGAGTAGGTAATAGAACAACTTCAGAATGATTAGTTTTATGTGAAAGTTAAATCTGCTCTAGAAAAGAATACGTCTAACCATTAGTTTGAAGGATACAAACTTGAACAGGATAAGTTACTCAGATTTAATAAAAGGATGTATATACCAAGTCATGGTGAATTAATATCAAATTTTTTTTATGAAGCTCATAATGCTCCTTATTCACATCATCCTGGAGTAACAAAACTTGTAACTGACCTACAACCCTTCTACTTCTAGCCTGGTATGAAAAAGAAGTGACAAAATATGTGGCCAGATGTTTGCAATGTCAGCAGGTTAAGGCTGAGCATGTTCACCCAGTAGGATATCTATATCCACAAGATATACCAGAACAAAAGTGGCAGGTAATCAATACGGACTCAATACAGGGGTTACCTAAGTCCAAATCTGAACATGATGTAATCCTGGTGGTAATTGACAAATTAACAAAAGTAGCACATTTTATACATGGGAATCTGATAGATGGATCATTGACTTTAGCCAAAAGATTTGTGCAAGAAATTTTTAGACTTCAATGGGTGCTAGAAACCATTATTTCTGACCAAGATGTAAGGATGACATCTAGGTTTTGGAAAATTTTACATGCTGCTTTGGGCATGTGTCTTAACTTTAGTTTAGCATACCATCCACAAACAAATGGGAAAACTGAATGAGTTAATCAAATTATTGAGGATTTTCTTTGAATGTACTGTATGGACCAATAGAGCAAATGGGAGGAATATCTTCCATTGGTTGAATTTGCCTACAACAATTCTCACCAATCTTCTTTAGGTATGGCTCCATTTGAAGCCCTCTACGGCAGGAAATTTCGTACCCCTGTCAATTGGGACAAAATAGAAGATAGGGTAATAACTGGTCCTAAAATGCTCAAAGAAATGGAGGATCAAATGAAACTGATAAGAGAAAGACTAAAGGAAGCTTCTGATAAACAGAAGAGCTATGCTGATAAGAATAGGAGTTTCTGTCAATTTGCAATTGGAGACAAGGTGTTTCTCAGGGTTTAACCGCATAAAGTTCCATATCCTTTGGCAAATCAACCAAGTTGGCCCCTAGATACGTGGAACCCTTTGATGTTCTAGATGTGATAAACCCTGTAGCTTATAGATAGGCCTTACCGCCATCTCTCTCTTAGTTGCATGATGTTTTTCATGTTTCTTTGTTAAAACCTTATCATCCTGACACCACTCACATTTTGGATTGGTGGGCTTTGCAGGTTCAGGATCCGGGGGTGGTGTAGGTAGAGCCCCTGTGAATCCTTGAGCAGCACAAGCCTAAGTTGTGCAATAGAGAAGTAGCCGAATGCAAGGTGTAGTGGGACTAGTTCTTCGCAGACAATGATACTTGGGAAGACATTGTAGAAATGCAACGACTCTTTCCACATCTTTTCTAATTTTTCTTTATACATCCTTGGATATCATCAGGACGATGACAACTCCTAGAGGGGAGGGATGTCATAGCCCATTTTGTTACATGGCACAGTATTGTTAATTACAAACTTGTATATATACTCTTATATGATGTTTTTGTACATGACATAGTATTGTTAGCCTAGATTGTATAGACATGTATGATGTTTTATTTTGGTAACATATGATATTCTCAACCATCTCGATGATTGTTATAACTACATTGTTAGATTTGTAGTTTTATATATGTTTATACTATGTTGTAGTAGCATAACTTCTTTTTTTCATGGGTAAACGCTTTTGACCGGAGCTATGAACTAGATTTACAATATCAGGTGGGTAGGGGGGAGACTAGACGTCGTGACCTTGTGCCTACCATAGGAAGCGCTCGCTAATCGAGCCAGGCCCCCTGCCCATTGTAGTAGCATAACTTGATCTGGATATTGCAAAATTATATATTATCAATTTTGTAGACTAACTACATTGATGTCTAAGTGCGTCAGGATTCATTGCAACTTGTACGATGGGAGAGTATCATAGGAGAGAGAGACCTAGTTCTTCTAAGGTTGTTTGCATGACTCGCACACACACTAAATCATCTTTGCATAGTTACATGTAGATTGAGGGATTTAGTAGTTAGCTTTTATTAATATGGATTAATTCCTATAGGTCTTGAATTCATCCTAGTGAACAAATTTAAACGATTTAATTTAAAAAGAGACTATGTATATATGCATACATATATGTTTTTGGATATTATGAATGTGATATTTGGGTGGTTATATATGTGTGTGTGTGTGTGTGTGTGTGTGTGTGTGTGTGTGTGTGTAATTACACACACACACAATTAGCATAGCGAAAATATACACACATATATATGTATATATATAGGGAGTTTAAAGGAAATATTTTAAGATTAAATGATATTGTTTTATTTTAATTTTTAAAGTAACTCCACTTTATTAAAAAAACTGAGTATTATTAATTAAAAAAAAAGAAATGTGTCTAAGCTTATTTAATAAGGGTATCTTGTGAGTCCCTCAAAAGGGCAAAAACAAAAAAAAGAAACATTATTTTCTTCTAGCCATTTGACTAGGGCTTGGGAGTATTAAAATATCTCTTTAATAAGGAATGTATGCTTTATCATGAAAAAAATTTAAATAGCTGCAAGGTTGTGGAAAATACAATTTTGAGAATAAGGACTTTTCCCTGCATGCTTACCTTCTGAGCTGTGGGGTCAGCAAATTTACCTGTCAAAAGGGACATGAACTATGACTATTATCACTGGGAATTGCACCTATATGCAAGGCTGGTTAAAGCACTGCAATTCCGTGTAACATGGGACTAATCTCAGGTTGTGGGTGCCCTATGATGAGATTAGACCTCTACATTGTGGGTTGGTTCCCTTCAAATGTTCTATTGAGATGTATGTTTTTTTACTTTTTTCACAATGTTTGCTTAGAAATCTGACTTCTACACAATCCAGACTAGGCATAAATACCACAAAAATGATTCTAAGGAAGGTTTGAAAACAGGTTTTTATGAAGGAAATGGTTTTTTTCACAGCATAAAAAGACTATTTCTGGTTAACACAACCTAAGACCTATGATGAATGTATGCTTTAATGCTGTAAACAATGAGGTGAGACAATAATTTTGAAGGTTTAATAATAAAACACAGCAAAATTTCATCAAAATCACTTCAACATTCAACACTAAAAGGAAAGGTAATTCAACTGATATGAAATAAACAAAGGAAAGCTTTGCAAAAAGAGAAAAGATAACCTGTAACCTGCCGATCTCTCAATAAAACTGTAAAAGTGAACTACAAGAATTCTCCAATCTGTCTGAATCAGAATGAGAATCAAGAACTAGCAAAAACAAACTTTTTCTTTACAATATATAGGTCTGCTCTCTCCAAGAGGCATGCAAAAAATATAGACTTGTAGATAACTACCTCTAAAAATACTCATTCCCGAGAAACCTCAAAAATCCTTAAATTTAGGGTCTAAAACTACCACAAATTGAGCAAAACTAGCTTGAATTTGGGCCTCTCCATATGTTTGACCAAAATTTTGACCAAGGATCCTAAAAATACTCCTAAAAGTCATGCAAAACCTCCTAGGTGGCCTAGTTAACTCAACTAATCAATTTGCATGATTTTGCATGAGCAAAATTGATTGTGAGTAAATAATAAAGTAATAGAATATTACTCTATTAATGGTTACAATTTGTTCTATTTTCGATTTTACAAGTTGTGGAAAATAATAAAGTAATTTATAGAGTATTACTTTATTATTTATTTACAATTAATAAATGTGTAAAAATCGTGCATGATTAGAAGAAAAATATTACTCCTTATCACTCCAATACATTTGCCTATTTTGCAAAATAGGACTTAGGAATAATTAGAAAATTCCTTATCACTCCAATACATGAATGAGAAAAACAATATCTCCCTTTGCAAGGAAAATAAAAAGAAACTGAGTCACTCCTGTAGCACTCCATGCACCAAACAAAAATGCATACGACTCCCCCTTGTTGCCATTATGCACATACATCTATTTTCTAAATCTCCTTATATCCTCATATGCAATTTTGAAGTTAAGGAAGGAAAAACAACTCCATTATGGAATTTGACCCCATGCATAAAAATGCCCATCATATGCTATCACCATCAATATTGCCACCATGTAATTGCATTTATGCAATAATCACATCACTACAAGACAATACCTTATTACCCATGAAGTCATATCTCCACCATGCATGAAAGTTTATCCTTGAACTCCATGTATTGCATATGTATATACCATGTCTAAAATCATACACCCTCCTGGCTGTTACTCACCATGCATAATGAGGAGATATCTATCCTTGGATGCTTGGAAATGGATAAGGAACTTGAGCATGTGATTTTTTATTCCTTCACCATTCGACCACCAAGGAATCTTCAAAGGGTTTTATAAGGCTTGGAGCCTTTCCCACTTGTTACATCGGCCTCTTGACTTAAGAAAAAAACAACTCTAAGGTGTTGTTGTCGACCACTCCATGTTATGATGGCTAGGGAAGTCTTGACCATGACAACAAATTGGATAAAGTAATAATTGGTTTTTGTAAGTCAAAAAATACACTCGAACAAAAAGAACCTTCGAACAAAAGAGGAAAACAACCCTAACTTGCTCGTTCACTCTTCATTTGACTTCTTTCTTTGAGCTCTGCAACCTTCATGCCAGCCGAGGGTTTCAACTATCTTCATGATGGCTTTGGTCTTCTCCTTTCAATGGCGCTTCGTTGTCATTGCCCTGGAACTCTACATGTGTTAGGAAGAAGGTAACTCTACTTTTTCTGTTTGATATGAAACATTTAAGTATCTGTAGCTTTCTTCATTTAAATGGTCATGGCCTTCTTCACTGCTATGAATACCTCCATTGTTGTGCACTCTTTAATACCTTCATTCTGTTTCTATATGCTTCTTTCTCGATGGTCTTCATCTGCTCTTCTGGAATTTTGAGGCCACTGTGAGGCCGTGGAAGATCTTTCTTCCTGTCAGCAACAAGGGTAAGCACTTGCCATTTAATCTTTGTAGCTTCATTATCTTTGGTTTCACTCCTTATAGCATGACAAGTTTGTAGATAGACATGGGTATTGCATTTTATAGCAAAACATGTTGTCTCTATCAGCCATGGCTACATATTTCTTCTTTTGTCTTAATCTATTTTCATTATGCAGAAACCTGAGGATTTTGAAGCCTTTTAAGATGAGGGTTTTGAAGCTTTCTCCATTTTTAGAACCTCTACCTGCCATGGCTATGCATCTCTTGAAAATAGGCATAAAAAATTGTAGCTACTTGAGGGTTTGTGAGCCTTGAAGATAAGGGTTTTGACTTCATCCTGCACAAAAAAACCTTGTAATGCCACAGCCATACTGCTTTACTTGATCTCTTTCTCCTTATCTGTAAGAAAAGAAAAGCTTGAAGTATCTTTGAAAAAATCTTGTTAACTTGGCAGATGGGTATACCTTCCTTCTTGTTTCTTGTTCCTCTGGCATGGTTATGAATATATAATGGCATTGATTTGAAGTTTCTTACTGTTCTGCAAAAAATTCCATTAGGGTTTGATCTCTTCAACATGGGTATATAGTCTTTTCAAAAACTAGTCTATTACCTGTGCAGTACCACCTTGATTGTGATCTTGTCTCCATCTATTGGCAAAAAGTATAGGGTTTTGAAGTATTAGTAAGTGGGTTTTCTTGCTTTGCTTCTCATAACACTTCTCCTTTTGTCCTTGTGATTGTTTCACATTTGCTAATGACACATTTTACCTTATCATTCCACTATGGCTACTGGGTAGAAGCACATGTTGGTATTCTTTACATTCTGTGAGGTTCTCTTATGCATATCTCTTCAGGTTGCATGAATGTAATGTGATGAAATGTAAGTCATGTGGAACATCCTTGACTAGCTATTGCCTTTGTTGCAACTGGATATATATTATGGCACAAGTGTCATGCTATGTCTTGACCGTCATATGTATTGGACTCCTCTGTACATAGATATCATGCATTTTTGTTTCTTGCTGTCTTTCAAGGCATATCTGTAGCATAGACACATGTCTTTATTTCTTCTTGGTTGTTTATGCATTCTTTCAATACACCTGTAGCATGCCTTCATGCATCCTTTTATCTGTAGTCATCTTTTTACATACTTTAAGGTATACCTGTAGCTTCCTTGTGCATCTTCATATCTCTTCTAGTTGTTCATACTTTCATCATTTATGCACCTCTGTATTATAGATATATGCTCTTTGTCCATCCATTTTCCTGTGATCATTCTTGTGTACACTGACTGCTCTTCTGTAGATGGATATAACCCTTATGATATATAATGAACGTCTCTTGCTTTATTGAGCCACTTCACTGGTCACTGTCTTGGTTGTCCATGGTGATAGTGACTGTATCTGTATCTTGATCTTCATTTATCTCACTTCTCTTGGATTGTATCTTCCTTACTGCACCATGACATCTTTTTGACTGCATGACATCATTGTATCTCTCTTGACTGCATGGTAGCATCTTCTTGACTGCACTGTATCTCTCCTGACTGCATCATGCATGGCATCTTCTTGACTGTGTGGCATCTTCTTGAGTACATGGCATCCTCTGTAGCTTGGGCATGAGAAATAAAGTTTTGTCAAATCACAATAATGTTGAAATGTATGGAATCATTCTATTCATCTTTGAACTGTTGCATTCTTTATGTTCTATTGTACTGTATCTCTCTGTATTTGCAACTTCATACATGACAGTCTCCTATTTTTGCATATGTACTTGACTGTCATGTAAGTGATGACATACATAGCTACTCTACAGCTTGCTCTTCCTTTAAGATCACTAATGGTTTGTGATAGTCTTTATCATTTGATGGATTGTGAGCATCCTGTATGTATCTGTTATTTGTATCTTCCACTTTAGTCATGACTGTCTCTCATTTGATCTTGCAAGTTGACTATCATGTATGTGATGACCATTCATTGTATTGGGGTATTTGCTTATGTATTATGTGCTTCATCCCTGGATGCTTGACTATTTGAACATCTAACTCCATTTAGACTGTAGCCTTCATCTTCATGTATTTTTTGATGGTTTGAAGTTCTGAGGCATTGGTGACAGCCTTTTGCAAAGTTTATATCTTCTTTCTAGATGACTGCACACCTTTCTCATACATATTGTGAATTTCTATTTTATGGCATTCAAGTTGGCATATTGTTTTATAATTGTCTTACCTTCCACTATTCCATCTGCTATTCCATGTGGCATTTACTTGACTATTTCTATGAGACACTTGCAACTTTGAATGTGATATAGCTGTTTAAAGTTTGATCATCTTTAAACAATATGAAAACAACATGAGAAATACCTGGTATAAAATGTTGCTTCATCTTACTCCCTTGTCATAATGAGATGACCCTTCACAAGATTTATTCTGCAACTTGTTCAAAAAATAAATAAGTTCTTGTATCCTCCTTGCTCTATCTCTCTTCTCTTTATCAGGCACAATAATCTAAAAACTTGTATCACTCCTTAGATGACTGTAATCTGATTTGTGAATTTGTCCTTTTGTCAATCATGATTCAGTCACATAGCTTTGATTTGTTTCAATCAACTGTGATGATATCATGATGACATCTTCTTTATGTAAGTTGATTAGATGATGCATGATATAGCTTAGAATGATGCATCCTGTCTTTTCTGGTGCTCTTTTCAAAAAATGAAAAGAAACATGCTAGGCTCAAACCCTTGTGGGAGCCACATTTAATCCACATGTTTGTTTGTCTTCAAATTAGCAACAAAATTTGTCCTATACTTGCACACTGAACAAACAAGTTAGCATAAAAAAGTACCTGATAGCATTGATTGATCTCCTTCATGATATCTTCTTGATCTGTATCATTATCTTATCTAAATTCTTATCTGAATGCATGATATGATAAGTAGATGTCTTTGTTTGAAAAAAATGTGTGATAACTGTAAACATTCGGAGCACTAACGGGACTGTCCCAAAAATTTTGCAGGTTTCAACTGGATGGTGGCTTGGAGTGAAGAATGAAGACTGAAGACTTGAAGAGTAGCTTCAACATCAACCTCCATCATCAGGCAATGATGGATGTTTAGATTTATCATATGTTCTTTTCTCATTTCTTTTATCAAACAGATACATAGCTTGCATGTCTGCAATTGCTCAGTCTAGTTACTCCCACGGCTTGTGTGTGACACATTTGAACATTTCTTTTAAACATGATCAATTAGTTTCTCTGATGCATATGATTTATATGTATTTCATATTTAATCAATGCATGAGATAAAGTAACAGATACCTGGATGTATGTTCAAAACATGACATGAAATAACAGTGTAATACAACATCTTTCTCTCTTTTATTCAAAACTGATTAATCTGAATAATCAATTTAACTTATAACTCCTAAAAGATCAAACTTTGTAGAACAATTGTATTTCCTTTAATGTTTTATCCTTTGATGATCAGTTCTTTTGTCATGATAACTTATCAGTCCTGATTGGACTGATGGGTTATCCTGACAACTAGATCTTCTTTTCAACTTTGTCAAAGTATCAACCAATCAAGAATGCATAACCTTGAAGTTTTCTATTATTCTTTCTGAACAATTACACTTAGGTCCAACTAATTTTCAGTGTGAACAAAAAATTAGTAACAGTGACATCTGGCTTGAGAATGTGTAGAGATAAATTTATTATAAGGGAATTTAGGATTTGAAGTAAAGAGGAGGAAAAACAAACAAGAGGAAAAAAAGGAAAAGCTTTCAGCAGGAAGGAAAAAACTAATCCAGGTATGGGTAAATCTTACAATTAAAAAGATTCATTGCATTCAATTAAATGCTTTGCTAGATTCTTTTGTGTCACACAATGGAAAATATGACAGCTATGAGTGTAGAGAAAACCCTTCTTCTAGTTATCTAAAGTGGATAATGCAACATTTCTAGATTGTATTACAGGAATAAGAAACATAGAATGAAATCATTATACATTTAAGAGCTGTTTTATTTTTCTCTAAAACTCAGAAAGGAAGGAAAACTCAAAAATTTCTGGGTAGCACAATAAATTCTCTTCTTGTCCAAAACCAAAGAAAACTTCTGATGAAAATTAAGAACATAGAAGAATTTTATTTTGAATGTGAAATAAGGAAATGTTGACTACTTTAGAGAGTTGTGCTCTCCCAAGGAGAGGCACGCCCCTCTAAAGGAGACACCTCCATTAGAGAGGCATCCACTCTAATGGGGATGCCTCCTTTAAGGGGTGTCTCCCTCTAAATACAAGATAGTTAAACCTGCCTGAATTTATATACCAGAACTTGTATTAATTATTGTTCCATAGTTGTTAATAGTTATATTCTGATTTGTGTACTGCTATAGCAAGTTGATTGTAAGGTTTAATCCTTCACATATTTCTACTCTGTTAGTATCCGTTGTATTAAACTACAGATTGTTTAAAAAATCACTTCTTGTTGATTTAGGACTACATAAATGCAATACCACTTAATTGCCATAGGAAGGAAACAGACAAACTTCTAAATTCTGGTGTAGTTACCACTGTTACAACTATGGAATGCAGATTGAAAGAATTGAAATTATTCATCATTCATAGTATTAAACTTCACATAATGCACTCACTATTGTTTAACTATTTACAACTATTTTTCTTCATTGCCATTAAAAAGAGTTAGAAAACATATTTTAAACCAAAATACAGGATGAACTGGAAAATTTTACATATAATTGCATAAACATTTATACCTAAATTTCATGACTAATGACTTAACCTTAAATGACAGTGAAATTTAACAGCAAAACAATCACGGGGGTAAGAGAGATGTTAACTAAGTATATAAAAGTAAATACTTATCAGATAATTATCAAATTACTTGAGATATCTAGCAATATGAAGAAAGAAATTTCTACTTATTAATTAACATCGGGAATGCTAAATATTATGATGAAACAAAGTGAAATGAAACTTTTAGCCAACATGTGTGATTAGTGAGGATGATAGATTTCAAGTGGAGGTAATCTGAAGGATTGAAATTGCAATTGCCATTTATGAATTTATAATTGCATTTCTATATGTTTGCACTGGGCAATGGGTAGAATGCATAGTTAGGTTCATCTCACAGTTATGCATGATGACCTTGAGGAACTAAATCCCTCATGATGGGTTAGTCTACCTGTGTGGGTAGCACGGGGAAGCTTTTGGCTTCGTGGTAGGGTGGATGTCTCTTCCATGATGCTCTCTCATCTTCGTGAGTACGAAGGAGGAGCTAAGGGTGAGGGATTCCATCAAGATGCCACATCACTGAGGAGATCTTTTAAAAGATATGTAATCTTGTCAGTTTGATATATCTTTATTATGTTGAGTATTCAATAATGAAGCAATGAATTAAACTTGATTCTTGATGAGCTACATGTTCTTGATAGTTGTATAACTTTGAATCAAAGATAAAACAATCTTAGTTTATCTATGATTCCAAGATCTTAAGATATGATGTTGTAGAAACATTTATGTAATCTCTTGGCTTATGTGATAAATTTTGAGATTTAGTGTAAGATATGATTTATCACTCTTTGTTAATCTTGTCACTGTATGGCAAATTAAATCTGTAATTAAGCTTTCATGCCTCTCATATGATGTTGATTATAGAGCCTAGATGCTATATGTTCTATCATGTGGAAATGAGGTTATATGCTTTTATGATGCTTTTGTAGTATAAAGTTCATATATGGTTATTTCTTGAAGAGATATTGTATGTTTGGTTATTTCTTTTGGAGAGATCTTATTGTTGCAAGTATGGGCCTAATCATTGATGTCAACATACTCCTGTTGCATTAATGATAAGAATTGGATGAGCTGTGTGCTGAGGATATTGAGAAAATTAGTCTCAATCAGGAACAGTGAAGAACAATGATGACAGTAAGGCAATAGTCTAAGATAGGAAGAGGATCAGAGGATGGGGATTAAAGGGTTTGTAGATATGTGTCTTAGTGTGGTCCAGTAAAGATTTCAGAGGTCCGCATGAAGATCTAAAGAAGTTATGGCTGATCAAGTTAAACTGGTTTCGGTAGGTGTTCAAAGGTGACAGAGTGTTACAGAAAGGTCTGGTGAGATCCAGAAATGCATCATCCTATTCTGCGGATTTGAGATAGTGTTCAGGTAGTCTGTTTGAAGTATCAAATCGATTGGTATGTGGTCTGGAGGTCTGAAAGCATCTGTTCCTTTGTGACAGTGGTGACAGACTATGTTCTTGAGGTTCCAGATGAAGGAGAGAAGGATTTCAATATGCAGATGAAGTGCGGATGTTCTTGGTGATTCAGGCAATCTTGTAGAGGTGTTTGGATCGTGTGGATGGTCTGCATCGAAGTTAGAGCTTGCAATCGAAGGATAACCTCTGGGTGAAGGAGTTCTTCCTGAGACTGGCCGATCGGATAAGTTACACATCTTGCGGATGTTCTTGTTGATGTTTGCCGACTTAGATGATCATTCCTAAGTTGATGTCTTGTATAAATAAGGGATTGCGAAGTCATTTCAAAGTGGTTCTTGTGGAGATGAGTGTGTGGTAGAAAAGAGGAGAGCAAAAGGCAGAGCAGAAGCATTGGACTTAAATGGAACTGAATCAAGCATGGTGAAGATGCTATTCTCCAGTTCATGTATGTGATACTTATTTCTTTGTAGACAGTGAATCTCTTGTAGGCAGTGAACCTCTTGTGAGCAGTATGCTTGGGTAGTGAGCCCTAATTGGCATGTGTCATTTGTTCTTTCTATTCTTCTAACAGAGAATACATTCTTGGGTTAATCACCCCATGGTTTTTCCCTTAACCGGGTTTTCCATGTCAAAATCTTGGTGTCTTATGTGTTGATGTGTTTCTACTCTTGATTTGTTACATTATGTTTCCATGATTGATTTATCATTATTGCAAAGTGAAGTTAAATGTTTAATTGGATGAAAGTTTTGCACAACTGATTCACCCCCCCTCTCAGTTGTGTGCCCTAAGTCTAACAATTGGTATCAGAGCCAAGTTCCTCTAAAAGGAGCTTAACCGCTTGAGGAGATCCAGGATGTTGTCTTACAAGAAGGACAGTCCAAAGTTTGATGGAACCAATTTTAATCTTTGGAAAGGTCGCATGAAATGTCATTTGCAATGTATGGGAATGCCGTACTAGACCATGGCTACAACATAGTATGCACCTCCACAGGGTGGTCTGAAAACCCAAAATAAAATCACAGATGCTGAAAACAATCTGCAGACTATAGAGGCTCTTCTAAGTGCATTATCTGATTCACAGCTCTTAAATGTTATTGACCTACCAACTGCTTATGAGATTTGGAAAAAATTGGAACTTTTGCATGAAGGAGACAAGTATGTTAAAAGTGCAAGGTTACAGAGTCTAAAAGGGAAATTAAAAAGTCTGAATATGAGAGAAGATGAAAATATCACATCTTTTATGCCAAGAGTAAATGAGATTGTTTGTGGAATTAGAAATGCTGGTGGAGTCTTAAATGAAGATGAGATTATTGGCAAAGTTCTCAGATCCCTTCCTGCCTCTTATAAAATCAAGGCTGCTACAATTGAAGAATTCAGAGCCCACACAACTGTCGCAAGAGATCAATTGGTTGGAAAATTGGCTGCATTTGAAATGGCTGAGTTTGGAGATGAACCCCCAAAGATTGAATCTGCATTCAAAGCCAGTGCATTTGTAAAAGGTAAATAAAGGTTTGATCTGAGAGAGAACTCTTCAAGGAAACTTTCATGGTATGAAAAGCAAGAAAAGACTTGGAAGAAGAAGAAGCTGAAACTGCTCATCTTGAAGCTCTTATTGTAAAAAGACTACCAAGAGGATCTGGTAAGTATGAAGGGAAATTGCCTTTTAAGTGTTTTAACTGCAATAAGATTGGTCATTTTGCCTCAAAGTGTCTGGAAAGATTTTCAAGGCTAAATTCTAACAGATCAAGATTCCAAAAGAATTGTTACTATGTTCATGAAGAAGATGATAATGAAGGAGTAACAAATGATGAATCAGAGATAGGAAACAAATCTGGAAGTGAATGGGTGTTTATTGCCATCAAGGAAGAACTAATATCCTCTGAATCTATCAATCATAAAGTTGTAGAAAGAGCTCTGGCTACCCAGGTTGAAGAAAAGGATGATTGGGTCATTGACACTGGATGCTCTCACCATATGACAGGTGACAAAAATAAGTTTGTAGATTTGGAAAGGTATGAAGAAGGAGTAGTAAAATTTGGTGATAATTCTGCTGGTAGAATCAGAGGTAGAGGAACCATTTATTTTGATGGAAGAAACAAAATCGGTAATGTACTGTATGTTGATGGATTGAAGCACAATCTTCTTAGTGTTGGAAAGTTGGTGGACAAAGGCTATGATCTTTGGTTCAAGGATGGAAAATGCAAGATCTTTGAAAGCTCTAGAAAAGAGATTGCATCCGGTACTCAAACTAAAGGTAATATCTTCCATTTGGTTGGTTCTGGTAAAAGTTGCCTATTTGTTCAAGTTGATCAAAGTTGGTTATGGCATAGGAGGATGTGTCAGATAAATTTTGATAATATTATCAAGATAAGCAATACTCAAGCTGTAAGAGATCTTCTAAAATTGGTGAAACCTACTAACAGCTTGTGCAAAGAATGTCAGTTGGGTAAGCTGAGCAGAGTCACATTCAAAAGTAAGGAACTATCTTCTACTGGATTATTGGGCATAGTTCATACTGATCTTTGTGGTCTGGCAAGAATCAAGAGTATTCAAGGTGATAAATACTTCATGATGCTAATTGATGACTATTCCCAGATGATGTGGGTAACCTTTCTAAAAGAGAAATCAGAAGCTCTTGAGAAATTCAAAATATTCAAGGCTATGGTAGAGAATGATACCGGATTAAAGTTGAAGTGTCTGAGGTCTGATAGAGATGGAGAATTCACATCCAGTGAGTTCATAGAGTTCTGTGAGAAACATGGAATAAAAAGATAGTTGTTTGCTCCCAAGACTCCACAGCATAGTAGTGGAGAGAAAGAACCAAACCATCCAGGAAGCATCTAGGACCATGATGATGGAAGAAAATGTTCCTCAAATCTATTGGAGAGAAGCTGTCAGCACTGCAGTCTATACTCTCAATCGAGTTCAAATCAAAAGCAATACCGGTAAGACTCCTTATGAACTTTGGTTTGGCATCACTCCTACTGTGAGGTATTTCAGAGTTTTTGGTAGCAAATGTTACATTAAAAGAGATGAAGATCTAGGAAAGTTTCATGCTAGAAGTGAAGGAATATTCTTGGGTTACTCTACTCAAAGCAAAACATACCGGTGTTATAACAAGAGACTGAGAAAGATGATAGAAAGTACAAATGTGAAGGTTGATGAGGGAATTGAGAAACCCTAAAGGTTTTATGAATATGATGAAGATGATTAGAATGGTGTTCTGACTCAAGGAGCCCAAGCCTCCTCTTTTGGTCAGATTCAAATTAATCCAGTAAATCAGGAAGAAGAGATGAGTGTCAATGAGCCTAATCAAGAATCAGAAGTGCAAGAAACTCCTAAAGTTCCCAGGTATGTAAGACTGAATCACTTTGAAGATTAGATCATAGGTGATAAAAGGAAAGGAGTACTAACAAGAAGGAGAATTGCTCAAGATTCAGAAGAGTATTGTTTGATTTCAAAGATTGAACCTAAGACAGTGAATGAAGCTTGCAATGATGAAAACTGGACTAAAGCAATGGAGGAAGAGCTGGTGCAAATAGAGAAAAATCACACTTGGGATCTTGTTCCCAGACCTAGAAACAAGAATGTGATTGGAACAAAATGGGTCTTCCAGAACAAACTAAATGAAGTTGGTGAAGTAATTAGAAATAAAGCCAGATTGGTCTGTAAGGCTTACTCTCAAATAGAAGGAATTGATTTTGAAGAAACTTTTGCTTCGGTAGCAAGAATTGAAGCAGTTAGATTATTTCTTACATTTGTTGCCTTCAAAGATTTCAAAGTATATCAGATGGATGTCAAGTCTGCCTTCCTGAATGGTGACCTGGAAGAAGAAGTGTACATTGAACAACCGGATGGATTTCAATTGTCTGATCATGGTGATATGGTCTACAAATTGAAGAAGGCACTGTATGGACTAAAGCAAACCCCAAGAGCCTGGTATGAAAGATTGGATAAGTATCTTTTGAAGATTGGTTTCAACAAAGGTACTGCTGACAGTAATTTGTATTTCAAAATTAATCATGAAAACATCTTGATTGTTGAAGTGTTTGTTGATGATATCATTTTTAGAGGAAGAGATAGTATGTGTAAAACTTTTGCAAATCAAATGAAAAGTGAGTTTGAGATGTCCATGCTGAGTGAAATGAATTTCTTCTTGGGTTTACAAATCACTCAAACAAAGAAAGGAATCTTCATTTCTCAGACCAAATATGTGAAAGAATTGTTGAAGAAATTTGGGATGGAAGACTCAAAACCAATGCATACTCCCATGGCAACTGGATGTAAGTTGAGCAAAGATGATGACTCTCCTAAGGCTGATCAAACAAAGTACAGGTCAATGATTGGAGGATTGTTGTATCTCACTCAAACTAGACCAAACATTATGCAGCTTGTTGGTCTTGTTGCTAGATTCCAGGTTGATCCTAGAGAATCTCATGTCATGGCAATCAAGAGGATTTTTAGATATCTAAAGGGGACAGTTGAATATGGTTTGTCGTATCCTAGAGATCATGATTTATCTCTTCATGCATATACAGATGTGGATTGGGCAAGAGATGTGGATGACCGGAAGAGTACCAGTGGTGGAGCATTCTTTTTGGGGAAGAGATTGGTTTCATGGCTGAGCAAGAAACAAGAGGCAATATCTCTGTCTACAACTGAAGCAGAATATATTGTAGCAGCCGGTAGTTGCACTCAAGTTTTATGGATGAAGCAGATGCTAAGAGATATCAAAGTAGAGTATGAGGAACCTATCACAATCTTCTATGATAATTCAAGTGCAATAAATACATCTAAGAATCTGGCGTTGCATTCAAAAACTAAACACATATCCATCAAATTTCACTTTTTGAGAGAGCAAGTGAACAAGAATGAAGTCAGATTGGAGTTTGTGTCTTCCAAGGATCAGATTGTAGACATCTTTACTAAACCTCTACCTAAGGACTCTTTTGAGTATCTCAGGGAGAAATTAGGGGTTATTGCCCCTCTGGTGATGAACTAAGCTACACTAATGTGCATCAGTCTGGTGGTTATCACAGTCACATCTTGTGATCTAGATTGATGATGGGGAGCTACTACCCAGGGGGAGCAGCAGATATGATTTTGAAGTGGTGAAATTGCAAGTATGTGCCCTTTGCCATTGATGTCAAAGGGGGAGAGAAGACATGTGAAAAACAAGTGGTTTCTGATCAAAGGGGGACCAGTAAAGGGAGAGAAGACATGTGAATGGTTGTTGTTGATAGGGGGGGTTGTGACAGTAAGGAGAAGTTCTTGTCTTGATGGTTAAAATAGTTTTTCACATCATATGTTGCCATCAATGACAAAGGGGGAGATTGTTGCAAGTATGGGCCTAACTGATGTTATCATTGATGTCAACATACTCTTGTTGCATTAATGATAAGAATTGGATGAGCTGTGTGCTGAGGATATTGAGAAAATTAGTCTCAATCAGGAACAGTGAAGAATGGTGACGACAGTAAGGCAATAGTCTAAGATAGGAAGAGGATCAGAGGATGCGGATTAAAGGGTTTGTAGATATGTGTCTTAGTGTGGTCCAGTAAAGATTTTAGAGGTTTGCATGAAGATCTGAAGAAGTTATGGCTGATCAAGTTAACCCGGTTCCGGTAGGTGTTCAGAGATGACAGAGTGTTACAGAAAGGTCCGGTGAGATCCAGAAATGCATCATCCTATTCTGTGGATTTGAGATAGTGTTTAGGTAGTCTGTTTGAAGTATCAAATTGATTAGTATGTGGTCTGGAGGTCTGAAAGCATCTGTTCCTTTGTGACAGTGGTGACAGACTGTGTTCTTGAGGTTCTAGATGAAGGACAGAAGGATTTCAGTATGCAGATGAAGTGCAGATGTTCTTGGTGATTCATGCAATCTTGTAGAGGTCTTTAGATCATGTGGATGGTCTACATCAAAGTTGGAGCTCACAATCGAAGGATAACCTCTGGGTGAAGGAGTTCTTCCTGAGACTGGCCGACCGGATAAGTTACACATCCTGCGGATGTTCTTGTTGATGTTTGCTGACTTAGATGATCATTCCTAAGTTAATGTCTTGTATAAATAAGGGATTGTGAAGTCATTTCAAAGTGGTTCTTATGGAGATGAGTATGTGGTAGAAAAGAGGAGAACAAAAGGCAGAGCAGAAGCATTGGACTTAAATGGAACTAAATCAAGCATGGTGAAGATGCTATTCTCCAGTTCATGTATGTGATACTTATTTCTTTGTAGATAGTGAGTCTCTTGTAGGCAGTGAGCCTCTTGTGAGCAGTGTGCTCAGGTACTGAGCCCTAATTGGCATGTGCCATTTGTTCTTTCTATTCTTCTAACAGAGAATACATTCTTGGGTTAATCACCCCGTGGTTTTTCCCTTAACCGGGTTTTCCATGTCAAAATCTTGGTGTCTTATGTGTTGATATGTTTCTGCTCTTGATTTGTTCCATTATGTTTCCATGATTGATTTATCATTATTGCAAAGTGAAGTTAAATGTTTAATTGGATGAAAGTTTTGCACAATTAATTCACCCCCCCTCTCAGTTGTGTGCCCTAAGTCTAACACTTACATGTGATCCTTTGTCTTCCATAGTTGGTTTCTAATGTGGATGTGGTTTCTAAATAAAGTGGATTCCTAAGTAGTGACTCTTGGTCTTCCATAGGTGATTTCTGGTGTGTTTTCTCATAATGAGCTTGTATTGGTCTCATGTTGATGCTCATATGAGCAAAATATTTTTAAACAATATGCAATAAAAAAATAATCATCAAACAAACAAGATCCTTGATCTTAAATCAATCCATCATCAAGTTCCTAAGGTCCCAAACCCTCCATCCAAAATCAACCTTAAATAAAATCAAAATCAAAATCATCACCCATACCAATCTCACAATCAATCTTAAATCAAGCCAATTTTCACCCAAACCCTAATCCACCCATCCTTCAAAATCCAACTCAAACCCATCAATCATCAAATCCAAATCTAAAATTAATCAAATGCATCAAGTAGTGCACAAGGTCCTTAACCTTAATCTAATCAAACACAAATCACCTCAAAGTCTTTGGCCTTGATCAATCCCATCATTGAGCTACGTAGGGTCCTAGACCTCATCTACATCCCATACCAAATCCCATCCATGTAATCAATAACCATCCAAACGCATCCATCCCAAATCTTGAATCCAAACTCATCCACAATCAATCTATATGGGCCTTAGACCTCATCTAGATCCATAGATCAAATATCACTTTTGAACAATCTCGAAACCAAAATCCAAAATCTTTTAATATCAAAGCAAATCTTATGGTCCAATTCTTCAAAATCTAATCCATCACCCGACATCATCAAATCTTCCAAAAATATAAACAAAAATCATGAATGCATTTTATTTTGATGAATCTCCTCGACATAACCATGCTTGAAACCCCTTTGAAGATGATGATGGTGATAGTCTTGTAGATCAAGATGAGTATCCCAATGATTCCTTTGATGAAATCATCACAAACAATCTTTCTATAAGCTTTAATCAACAAACCACGAGCAATCAAAATCTTCTAGACCAAGAACTAGCTAGTAGTAGCTATCCCACGAATCCTAATTGCATACCTCTTGGTCATCCCTATGGTACCTTTGACAAGGGAAACAACACTCTAGTGCACAAACCTCATCGCCAATCCATATCTCAAAACCCCATCTCATGTGAGTGCCTTATAGCCTACATCTCCTATGCAAGTCCTTCATCCTCAAAACCTTTGCAATCTAACCCATCACATCAATCCACCCATCCATCATGTCAAACCTACCATCATCAATCCAATCCTCCCTCATACAAAACTTCCCTCATGGCTTCGTCCAAGGACTACTAGCACAAAATCCTATGCACAAAAGTAAAGTTATGGAATCATGCAATGTCACTAATATAATGACATCCCTCTTTAGCACATGCAAGCATGTTGTCAATGAGAGAGTCATAAAACTAATTCCTATCAAGCACATCCACAAGCCTCCTATAGCAATCATCCCTACAAGTCTACTTATGTATCCAAATAAGTGTTTACCTTTCCATAATTCAATCAAGTCCATCAAATCCAAAATCCATAAGTATCAAAGACCCCTCACCCATCCATATGCCCAAATCAAAGAGTCTATCCATGCATTAATAGTTAATAGAGACATCAAAGAAAAATGACACTCTTCCATCATGTCATCCAAACAAATTAGGATATGCCAAACAATTGTTCCAATGCATGCCCAAACTTGTTCCCAACCAAATCAAGATCCAAGCATCCATGCTAATCCCTTTCATAACCCCTATACTCTCGAGAACAAAGCACCCCCATCGATGCCATCCCCAAACCACAATCCTATCACCTTGGTTACCACCTTTGTCCAATGTGGCTTTCTCATAGAAAGGAAATTCAAACTACCACCAACTCTTGCATATCTAAAGATGGATTCACATCTTGTTTCCAAAGCAAAAAGTATCTCATTGCAAACCAAATGTGTCAAATTATGAATTATCAAGGCAAAGGATTAGGTCTTCATGATAAAGGAATCTTGGAGCCCATACATGTCAAAGAAAATCAAGGATCACATGGCCTCAACTATAAATCTCACGACAAACAATCTAAAGATGTTGGTAACACCTTAACCAATCCTAAGGAAGTTTCTTCCAACATAAAAATAGGTTCCTCCCATAAAGAGTTTTCTACCATCAACCCTTTCAATCACACTATTATCCTTACCATCAACCTTGACCATCCATCACCTAAAATCACTAATCAGGATCAATGAATGCACACATCATTGGACTTATTCCAAATGATGAATCTATCATAAATTTCACAAGATTCCAAGATAGCATCTCCCTATGGGACCACACTATATTCTTTAGAAGTAATTTGGATGCACTAGAACATGAATCAAAGGGCCCACGAGAATCCAAGGATCACCATGTTGCAATTATTAATATGCAAAATCTAATCCATATCAAGTCAAAAATTGAAATGGATCAAATAGGCAACATGGGTCCACCCATTAAAAAGGAAACACAAAAGTAATGTGGGTCAAAAAGCAAAAATACATATTGAATTAAAGTAGAGCATCCAAATTCACATCTTCAAAATCCCTTTCCATCTCCCACTCCAAAAATCCCTATCCCCCATCTAATATCCCCTCCCAAAACCGTAAATCCAAATCTCAACATCCCAATCCTAAGTTCAAATCCATTTGGGTTCCAAAATTGACACTCAAAAAATCTCCCATCCTAATCCCATAATAAAAAATCCTAAAATTCCCATCCCAATCCCAAAATTTGAAATCAAGCATCCCTATGCATCTTGAATCCCATACACCCAAAATCCCAAATCCAAATTCAAAGCTTCACAATCCATCATCCACTCTATGGAAAATCCAATAACTAAATGCAACATGGTGTGTGTAGATGTTGGTCTTGGTTCCCCTTGGTCACGTGCAATTTCTTCATGCCTCTACCTTCCCATCTTTTCATAGCCAATTCCATTATCTAACATACATCCATACTCACACCCCTTTAGTCCAAGTTGTTGCATAATCCATCCTTCCTCCCTCCAACCTTCCTTCCATTCCATTTCCTTCACAACATCCTTTCACATCAAATCTATGATGGTACCATGTTTACATTTTGAACCAAGCCAACTTAGCCATCAATAAGGTTTCTACCAACATCTATCAAGTGCAACATCAACAACATGGTTCACATGAAGCAATTTTATTTAGAATGGGATACTACTAGCTCCCCATGGAAATAAATGATTGATTCCATCCTAACTCCAAATCCATATATCCCATCCCACATCCATATCCTCCCATTCCACTCCCAAAACATTCAAAAAATTCAAAAAATTCAAAAAAAGCAAAAATAATCCAAAAAATTTGGAAAATCAAAACAACAAAAAATATAAAAAATGTAAAGAAAAAAGTCATCCAATGATGAAAACCCTTCTTATGGCACCTTGGACAAGTACCACATGGTAAAAACTCATTCGCAAGAATCATGTGTAAATCCACTATTTATGAGCACCCTACACTTAGGAGCAAGCATCTCCCATCCTATCATACCCATCCATTATATTTTCATATCTATTGCATCGTACCCTGATCTGTCCTCCCTTCCTACTTTTGAACTTGATAAGGATAGAGGCATAATGTTGAAATGTGCTTTGGACACCTCTTGATGTACCCCAATTTTTTTAGAAAATCCTACCATATATCATCATTAGTAGTGCAACATAGCATCATGAGTGGTATATCTAAAGTGAAACATGTTATTCCTATGTGATGTAGTCCTTGGAGATCACATCCTAAACCCTTCCATCCGTCCATCACGAATCCCCCATCCATCCCACCCACTATCTACAATCACTCAATTATCCCATCTAATTCTCCATTCCTCCTTGTCCCTAGACTTGGTTTTCCCTTGTCATTGGTTCCAACCAAAAGGCTACTCGAATGTAATTCAATGCAACATTCCCATTTACCCACAACAATCCTATCCAATGCAAGCAATCCTAATCCACACAAATCTTGCCAAGTAATCCCACAAATTTTATCCAAAAGCATCCATCAGTTTTGTTACCAACCTTGCTGCTAACCTTGATCACCTAAAATCAAATTATCACCAAGATATATCATTCCCAATCCTAACATTGTTCTCAAGATATATCATGTTAGAAATGAAGGTAAACAACTATCAATGGAAAACTGATTACAACTGTTATATAGATATTTATTTGTGCAGAACCAAAATGGAGATGGTATGAAATCAACACAAAGAAACAACAGAACATAAGATCAAACACACAACCAGTATTTACATGGAGAAAACCCTTTTGAGAGAAAACTCCACACAAGAAGAGATGCACCAGTTTGTATTAACTTCAATAGAGTTTACAATACAACACTCACAATCTCCTCTTTGGTCTTCAATCCTGCAACGCCTGTAATACACACCCATAGCTGTAATACAATATCCTCTTAAAAGAGTGTTTACTTCTAGGGAAAAAAACCCTAACATAACCTCGACCATTAGATTTGTGACCTAATGATGAACAGTCTAGATTGACTACGAAATTGCAATATTTTACAAGGCAATTTTCTAAAAAAATCTCTTCGAGGGCACTGCCCAGGAACCCCCGCCAAGGGGTCTAGGAAGTTGTTGCCACCCCACAAGACCCCCCAGCGATAGTAGTCGGGGGGGGGCAGGATCCCCCACACCCCCCTGTCGAGTACAAGGATCCAAAGTGCAGCTAAAACAAGATTGCTACTAGGTGAATACTTCATCCCTTATGAATGATTTACAAACAATATTAGGAGTAATTAAATACATAGGATTTACAAGGTTGATGGCACCTTAATCCTAATATTCTCTCACTTGACATCATACGTTGTAAATACATCCATAGGAAAGCATAAAACAACTAAGTACTAGGAATAAGGCCCATGGCCTTCCTGCACCATGTAAACTTTTATGTGCTCACAGGTTTGGTAAGTGAATTTGCAATATTCTCTTGAGTGACAACCTTCTTCATCTCAATTTGTCCATTAACAATCATTTCATGAACAAAATGGTATTGAACATACACATTCTTAGTTTGTGAATGATACATGGGGTTCTTGGCCAAACATATTGCACTTTGGCTATCACAACCAATTTGAATAATCTTTCTATCAAAACTAATACATGCACATAATCTTTGTAACCAAACCGCCTCTTTAGAGAGATGAGTAGAAGCCATATACTCTGCTTCAGTGGTGGATAAAGCAATAGTTGTTTGCCTTTGATTCATCCAACTCACAGCTCCTCCAAACAAAGTAAACACATAGCCACTAGTGGACCTTTGACTATCCAAGTCACCTGCCCAATCTGCATCAACAAAATCATGTATGTACAATGTCTTATCCACATTGCTAATACTAAAATATATCAAATAGTAATTAGAAGTACCATGCAAATATCTTAACACCCTCTTTTCATTATTCTAATGTTATCTACTAGGGTTAGACATAAACATGCTCAAAACTCCCACTGCTTGGGCAATATCTAGTCTAGTGCAAACCATTGCATACATCAAAATTCCTACAACACTATCATATGACACATCAAATATATCCTCTAAATAATCTTTATTCTTAAGTCACATATCTAATGAAATCTTAGTACCAACTGGTAAGGGAATTCTAACTAGATTGCAATCCTACATACTAAATCTATGCAAAAAAGTATCAGCATACTTACTCTACGATAACCAAAGCTTTCTGTTTACTCAATCCCTTTTGATCTCCATTCCCAAAATATACCTAGCTACCCCTAGGTCCTGTTAGATTCAAGACAAACAACTGAGAGGGGGGTGAATCAGTTGTCCCAAAACTTTCATCCTATTAATCACTTAAGTCCTGTTTGTAATTTAGCAGCATAATAATAAATCAATCATTGAAACATAACACAACAATTCAAGAGCAGAAACACATTAACACATATGACACCAAGATTTTAACGTGGAAAACTCGGTTAAGGGAAAAACCATGGGGTGACTAAGCCAAGATTGTATTCTCTGTTAAAAGAATAAGAAGAATAAAATGGCACATGCCAATTAGGGCTCATTGCCTGAGCACACTGCTCACAAGATGCCCACTGCCTACAAGAGACACACTATCTATAGAATGATAAGTATTACATACTTGAATTGAAGAATAGCATCTTCACCATGCTTGAGTCAGTTCCATTTAAGTCCAGTACTTCTGCTCTGCCTTTCGCTTCTCTACTCTCTACCACACTCTCATCTCCACAAGATGCTTTTGAAATGACTTCACAACTTCTTATTTATACAAGACATCAACTTACGAATAATCATCCAAGTCGGCACACTTTATAGAGCAAATACAACTTGACTAATTACAAAAGACTTCATGCAAATCATCACTCTATCGGCCACACAGATCTGGGACTTCAATCTTCTTTTGGGAACATGCCATGCTTCACAGAACACCTTCAAGATCATCCGCAGGATGTGTAACTCATCCGGTCGACCAGACTTAGGAAGAACATCATCATCTGGAAGTAATTATTTAATTACAATCTCAATCTTCAATGCGGACCACCAACACGAACTGGACACAATCCAAAGACCTCCACAAGCTTGCCTGAATCACCAAGAACATCCACACCACTTCTGCTTACTGAAATCATTCTTTCTTTCATCCAAAACCTCGAGAACACAGTCTGTCATCACTGTCATATTGGAATAGATGCTTGCGGACCTCCAAACCATGAACCAATTGAGTTGTCAATTCAAACTGACTTCCTAAACACTCCACCAAATCTGTAGAACAAGATATTACATTTCTGGATCTCATCGAACCTATCTGTGTTACTCTGTCACCTCTAAACATCTGCCAGAACCAGTTTTACTCAAGTGGCCATAACTTCTTCAAATCTTTATGCAGACCTCTCAAATCTTTATTGGATCAACTTAAGACACATATCTACAAACCCTTTGATCCGCATCCTCTGATCTTCATCTTAGCTGGAATCTTTACCTTATTGTCTTCACTGTTCTTCTCTGTTCCTGATAGGAATAATTTTAGACATGATGTTTCCACAATCCATAATGATCAATTTGTAAGTTTCTGGGAAAAACTGTGTTGCTTTTTTTGTATCAACATTTCGGATCACACTCCGTGATTTGCATTCTCTTCTTATCCTGATGATGGATCACAAAGTGTGATCTGAAATGTTGATACAAAAAAAGCAACACAGTTTTTCCCAAAAACTTACAAATTGAGGAATAATTTTCTCAAAATCCTTACCATAAAACTCATTCAATCCTTATCATCAATGCAACAGGAGTATGTTGACATCAATGAAAACACCGGTTAGGCCCATACTTGCAACAATCTCCCCCTTTGTCATTGATGGCAACATATGATGTGAAAAATTATTTTAACCATCAAGACAAGAACTTCTCCTCACTGACATAACTCCCCCTATCAACAACAACCATTCACATGTCTTCTCTTCGTTTACTGCTCCCCCTTTGAACAGCAACCACTTGTTTTTCACATGTCTTCTCTCCCCCTTTGACATCAATGGCAAAGGGCACATACTTGCATCACTTCAGAATCATACTAGCTGCTCCGCCTGAGTAGCAGCTTCCCAACATCAATCTGGACCACAAGATATGACTATGAGATCCACTGGACTGATGCACATCAGTGCACCTTAATTCAAAATCAGAGGGGTAATAACCCCTAACTTCTCCTTGAGATACTCAAAAGAGTCCTTAGGTAGAGGTTTAGTTAAACTATCTGCAATTTGATCCTTGGAAGGCACAAACTCCAATTTGACTTCATTCTTGTTCACTTGCTCTCTCAAAAAGTGAAACTTGATGGATATATGTTGTCTTTGAATGTAGCACCGAATTTTTTGATATATTTATTGCACTCAAATTATCACAGAAGATTGTGATTGGTTCCTCATACTCCACTCTGATGTCTCTTAGCATTTGTTTCATACACAATACTTGAGTGCAACTACCTGCTGCTGCAATATATTCTGCTTTTGTAATGGACAGAGATATTGCCCCTTGTTTCTTGCTCAGCTAAGAAACCAATCTCTTCCCCAAAAAGAATTCTCCACCACTAGTACTCTTTCAGTCATCCACATCTCCTATACAATCCGCATCTGTATATGCATGAAGAGAGAAATCATGATCTCTAAGATACCATAAACCATACTCAACTATCCCTTTTAGATATCTAAGAATTCTCTTGATTGCCATGACATGAGATTCTCTAGGATCAGCTTGGAATCTAGCAACAAGACCAATGGCATTCATAATGTCAGGTCTAGTTTGAGTGAGATACAATAGTCCTCCAATCATTGACCTGTACTTTTTTTGATCAGCCTTAGGAGAGTCATCATCTTTGCTCTATTTACATCTGGTTGCCATGGGAGTACTCATTGGTTTGAGTCCTCCATCCCAAATTTCTTCAACAATTATTTCACATATTTGATCTGTGAAATGAAGATTCCTTTCTTTGTTTGAATGATTTGCAGACCCAAGAAGAAATTCATTTCCCCAAACATGGACATCTCAAATTCACTTTTCATTTGATTTGCAAAAGTTTTGTACATACTATCTCTTCCTCCAAAAATGATATCATCAACAAACACTTCAACAATTAAGATATTTTCATGATTAATTTTGAAGTACAAGTTACTGTCAACAGTACCTTTGTTGAAACCAATCTTCAAAAGATGCTTATCCTATCTTTCATACCAGGCTCTTGGGGATGTTTGAGTCCATACAATGAATTCGTCAATTTGCAGACCATATCACCATGATCAGACAATTAAAATCCATCCGATTGCTCAATGCATACTTCTTCTTCCAAGTCACCATTCAGGAAGGTAGAATTGACATCCATCTGATATACTTTGAAATCCTTGAAGGTAGCAAAGGCAAGAAATAATCTGACTGATTCAATTCTTGCCACCGGAGCAAAAGTTTATTCAAAATCAACTCCTACTTGAGAGTAACCCTTGTAGACCAATATGGCTTTGTTTTTGACTACTTCACCATCTTCATTCAGTTTATTCCGGAAGACCCATTTGGTTCAAATCACATTCTTGTTTCTAGGTCTAGGAACAAGATCCCAAGTGTGATTTTTCTCAATTTACATCAGCTCCTCCTCCATTGCTTTAGTCCAACTTTCATCATTGCATGCTTCATTCACTAACTTTGGTTCAATCTTTGAAAGAAGAAAATACTCTTCTGAGTCTTGAGAAATCTTTCTTCTTGTTTGAACACCTTTTCTTTTATAACCTACGATCTGATCTTTAGAGTGATTCAGTCTTACATAACTGGGAATTTTGGGACTTTCTTGCACTTCTATTTCTTGCACAAGTTCATTCAAACTTATCTATTCTTCCTAATTCACCGGATCAGTCTGGATCTAAATTTTAGAAGGGGCTTGGACTTCTTGGACCGCAACATCATTCTGATCATCTTCATCATATTCATAAAACCTTGAAGATTTTTCAATACCCTCATCAACCTTCACATTTGTACTTTCTATAATCTTTCTCAATCTCTTGTTATAACACTGGTATGCTTTGCTTTGAGTAGAATAACCCAAGAATATTCCTTCATCACTTCTAGCATCAAATTTGCCTAGATCTTCATCTCTTTTAATTTAACATTTACTACTAAAGACTCTGAAATACTTCATAGTGGGAGTGATGTCAAACCAGAGTTCATAAGGAGTCTTACCAGTATTGCTTTTGATTTATACTCGATTAAGAGTATAGACTGCAGTGCTTACAGCTTCTCTCTAGTAGATCTGAGGAACATTTACTTCCATCATCATGGTTCTAGATGCTTCCTGGATAGTCTGGTTCTTTCTCTCCACTACTCCATTCTGCTATGGAGTCCTTGGAGCAGACAACTGTCTCTTTATCCCATGTTTCTCACATAATTCTATGAACTCACCGGATGTGAATTCTCCACCTCTATCAGACCTCAAACATTTTATGTTCAATCTGATTTCATTCTCTACCAAAGCCGTGAATATTTTAAATTTCTCAAGAGCCTCAGGTTTCTCTTTCAGAAAAGTTACCCACATCATCCAGGAGTGGTCATCAATTAATAACATGAAGTATCTATCACCTTGCACACTTATGATTCTTGCCGGACCACATAGATTAGTATGAACTAAGTCCAATAATCTAGTAGAAGATTGTTCCTTACTTTTGAATGTGACTCTACTTTGCTTACCCAACTGACATTCTTTGCACAAACTATTAGTAGGTTTCACCAGTCTTGGAAGATCTCTTACAACTTGAGTGTTGCTTATCTTGATGATATTATCATAATTCACATGACACATTCTCCTATGCCACAACCAACTCTGAACAATTTGAACAAATAAACAACTTTTACCAGTACCAACTAAGTGGAAGATATTACCTTTTGTTTGAGTACTGGATGCAATCTCTATTCTGAAACTTTCAAAGATCTTGTATTTTCTATATTTGAATCAAAGACCATAGCCTTTGTCCACCAACTGTCCAACATTGAGAAGATTGTGCTTCAAGCCTTCAACATATAGTTCATTACTAGTTTTTTTCTTTCCATCAAAAGAAATAGTTCATCTACCTTTGATCTTGCCAACAAAATTATCACCAAGTTTTACAACTCCTCCTTCATATCTTTCCAAATCTAAGAACTTATTTTTATCACCTGTCATATGGTGGGAGCATCCACTATCAATGACCCAATCATCCTTTTCTTCAACTTGGGCAACCAGAGCTCTTTCTACCATTTTATGATTGACAGATTCAGAGGGCATTGGATCTTCTTCCTTCATGGCAATAAACACCCAGTCACTTCTGGATTTGTTTCCTGTCTTTGATTCATCATCTGTTACTCCTTCATCATCATCATCTTCATGAACATAGTAACATTTCTTTTGGAATCTTGATATGTTAGGATTTGGTCTGGAAAATCTTTCTAGACACCTTGAGGCAAAATGACCAATCTTATTGCAATTAAAATATTTAAAAGGCAATTTCCCTTCATACTTACCGAATCCTCTTGGCAGTCATTTTGCAATAAGGGCTTCAAGTCGAGCAGCTTCTGCTTCACCTTCTTCTAAATATTTTCTTATTTTTTCATACCATGATAGTTTCTTTGAAGAGTTCTCTCCTAATCAAACTTTTGTTTTCCTGTTACAGAGGTAATAGCTTTGAATGTAGATTCAGTCTTGGGGGTGCATCTCCAAACTCAGACAATTCAAATGCAGCTAATTTACAAACCAATTGATCTCTTGCGATATTTGAAAAAGATCTAAATTCTTCAATGGCAGCAACCTTGTATTTATGAGAAGCAGGTAGGGATCTGAGAACTTTGGCTACAATCTCATCTTCATCCAAGATTCCACCAACACATCTAATGCCACAAACAAGCTGATTCACTCTGGGCATAAATGTAGTGATATTTTTATTTTCTCTCATCTTCAGGTTTTTGAATTTTCCTTTCAGACTTTGCAGCTTGGCACATTTGACATACTTGTCTCCTTCATGTAGAAGTTCCAATTTTTCCCAAATCTCAAATGCAGTTGTTAGATCTATAACATTTGTCATCTCTAAATCAGATAAGGCACTTAGTAGAGCTTCTTTAGCCCAAAGATTTTTTTCAGCATCTCTAATTTCATCTATGGTTCTCGAACCATTATGAGGAGGAATATACTTCTTTGAAGTTATGATCCAATATTGCATTCCCATACATTGCAAGTGACATTCCATGCGGCTTTTCCAAAGAGTGAAGTTGGTTTCATCAAATCTCAGACTATCCTTCTTATAGGAAGACATCTTGGATCTCCTCAAGTGGTTAAGCTCTTTTTAGAGGAACTTAGCTCTGATACCAATTGTTAGATTCAAGATAGACAACTCAGAGGTGGGGTGAATTAGTTGTCCCTAAAATTTCATCCTATTAATCACTTAAGTCTTCTTTGTAATTTAGCAGCATAATAATAAATCAATCATTGAAACATAATGCAACAATTCAAGAGCAGAAACACATTAACACATATGACACCAAGATTTTAACATGGAAAACCTAGTTAAGGGAAAAACCATGGGGTGACTAACCCAAGATTATATTCTCTGTTAAAAGAATAAGAAGAACAAAATGGCACATGCCAATTAGGGCTCACTGCTCAAGCACAGTGCTCACAAGAGGCCCACTGCCTACAGGAGACACACTGTCTACAGAATGATAAGTATTACATACTTGAACTAAAGAATAGCATCTTCACCATGCTTGAGTCAGTTCCATTTAAGACCAATACTTTTGCTCTGCCTTTCGCTTCTCTGCTCTGTACCACATTCTCATCTCCACAAGATGCTTTTGAAATGACTTCACAACTTCTTATTTATACAAGACATCAACTTACAAATTATCATCCAAGTTGGCACACTTTACAGAGCAAATGCAACTTGACTAATTACAAAAGACTTCATGCGGATCATCACACTGTCGGCCACAAAGATTTGGAACTTCAATCTTCTTTTGGGAACACACCATGCTTCACATAACATCTTCAAGATCATCCACAACATGTGTAACTCATCCAGTCGACCAGACTTAGGAAGAACATCATCATCCAGAAGTAATTCTTCAATTACCAGCTCAATCTTCAATGCGGACCACCAACATGAACTGGACACAATCCAAAGACCTCCACAAGCTTGCTTGAATCACCAAGAACATCCACACCACTTTTGCTTACTGAAATCATTCTTTCCTTCATCTAGAACCTCAAGAACACAGTCTATCATCACTGTCATATTGGAATAGATGCTTGCGGACCTCCAGACCATGAACTAATTGAGTTGTCAATTCAAATTGACTTCCTAAATACTCCACCAAATCTGCAGAACAAGATATTACATTTCTGGATCTCACCAGACCTATCTGTGTCACTTTGTCACCTCTAAACATCTGCCAGAACTGGTTTTACTCAAGTGGCCATAACTTCTTCAAATCTTCATGCAGAACTCTCAAATCTTTACTAGATCAACTTAATACACATATCTACAAACCCTTTGATCTGCATCCTCTGATCTTTATCTTAGCTGGGATATTTACCTTACTGTCTTCACTATTCTTCTATGTTCCTGATAGGACTAATTTTCTCCATATCTTCAGCATACAACTCATTCAATCCTTATCATCAATGCAACATGAGTATGTTGACATCAATGACAACACTGGTTAGGCCCGTACTTACAACAGATCCTTCATGTCAAATGCACCTAAAAGTTAAGCCTTTAGCTCACTGATCATACCCTTAGTGTTACTAAAAATAACATATCATCCACATACAAGGCAATAATAAAAATATGATCATCAATACATCTAATGTATACACAATAATCTTCTTCACTTCTAACAAAGCCCAACTTCAAAACAAAGGAATCAAATTTCTAGTACCACATTTTGGGGGATTGTTTTAAACCATAAAGAGACCCTTTTAACTTGCATACCCAGTTTCTTTCTCTTTTACCTCAAAACCTGTAGGTTGTTGTATATGAATTTCTTCTTCCAGATCTCCATGCAAAAATGTAGTCTTAACATCCATTTGCTTAATTTCAAAATCATAGGTTGCAACAATGCATAAAAGAAATCTAATAGAAGATAATTTAGCAACAGGAGAGAATTTCACCGAAATCGACTCCCTCTCTTTGGTAGTATCCCTTGGCTACCATTCTAGCCTTGTGCTTTTGTAATGAATCGTCTACTCCAAACTTCTTTTTGACAACCCACTTACATCCTATGACCTTTCTTTCTTTGGGAAAACGTACAAGATCCCATGTGTCACATGAATCTAAAGCCATCATCTCCTCCTGCATGGCTAGCTGCCAAGTCTCACTATCATCTGCATGAATAGCTTCCCTATAGGATCTAGGTTCATCATCAGTACTCAATAATAAAATACACAACAAAAATCTGGTAGGCTATACCTATCAACTAGATTTTGTTGTCTTGTGGATCTTCTCAAGGGTGGAGTAAGAGATTCTTCCACATGTTCTTCTATATGCTCAACTTCTTCTGTAACAACAGAGTCTTCATCATCTAAACTTTCACTTGAATCTTCATCTTCTTCTTCTCCATCCCCTAATCCATCATTTTTTTCTTCTTGATGTGCATTTTCCTACTATAAATCAAAATGCATTATCCTCTTTCTTTTTTTGTTGGTTGTACAGGATCAAAAATAGCTCTAAGTTCCCTAAAAATCACATCTCTAGAAAAAATAACTTTTTTGGTTAGAGGATCCCAAAGCTTATAACCTTTTACATTCTCACCATATCCAATAAAGATGCATTTATGTGGTTTTGGATCCAACCTAGATGGATTTTACTTGGGCACATGAATAAAAGCCTCACAGCCAACAACCCTTAAATGTGAAACAGAAGGTTTCTTACCTGTCCACACTTCATAAGGTGTCGAATCAAAAGCCTTACAAGGAGATTTGTATAACAAGTAACAAGTAGTACTCATAGCTTCTGCCCAAAAGAATTTATCCAACTATGCATCACTTAACATACTTCTAGTTCTTTCTATTATTGTTCGGTTCATCCTTTCTGCAACACTATTTTGTTGTGGTGCATATGGAGTTGTCTTTTGTATTATGATACCTACATGCTTACGGAACTCATCAAATTCCTTAGAGAAATATTCCCCTCCATTGTCGGATATTAATATTTTTTTATATTAAGTCCTTATTGGTTCTCTACTAAGACTTTATACTACTTAAACTTAATGAAAACTTAAGATTTATGCTTCATAAAATAAATCCATGTGAATTTGGAAACATCATCAATGAAGGTAATGAAATAATGAGATTTTACAATAGAATCATTGTCCACAGGTACAAACACATCTGAATGAATAATTTCTAATTTCTCTTTTGCTCTATTACTTCCTAAAGGAAAAGAAGTTTTGTTTTGTTTACCAAACACACAATGCTCATAGAAATCAAAGTGCTCATCAAAATAAGAGAAACCTTCCAACAACTTTTTATTCATACTTTTTTTTAAAAACATTTTCACTTGTGTGGCCCAATCTGTAGTGCCACAACATACATGTATTTTCAGTAGTTTCAGTTACATTAGTGGATCTACAAACTGTAGTGGCCTCAAGCCTAAACAGAGTTCACATCCTTGTTCCCCTATCTACCACCAAGATTCTTCTCACCAATCTGTAATCATGCTTATTAAATGTTACGTGCATTCCTAAATCATTCAACTTTGAAACAAAAATAAGATTTCTAGCCAATCCAGGAATATGTAAAACACTATGGAGGGTTTTAATCCTCCCATTACTAAAACACAATTGTACCTTTTCCTAGCCAAAAATTGGATATGTAGAGTTGTCCCCAAGGTAAACATTACATCCATCATATTTCTCATATGTGGAGAACCATTCCTCATGAGGATTCATATGATATGAGCAACCTGAGTCAATAAACCATTGTTCATTAGACATAACATTACATGTAGGAAGTAAAACTTCATCACCTGCATTTGAGGACTTTTCAGTAGAGGAATCCCACTGTTTCTTTGGATTTATGCATTCTTTCTTCACATGCCCCTTCTTACTGCAGTTCCAACACTTAACTCTATTCTTATTCCCAAGAGTTTTAGACTGGCCTTTTGATTCCCTAGGCCCCTTATGATCTCCTTTTGGTCCTCTTTCCTTAGACCTCCCCCTGACATTAAGAGCATCCACCGAGCTATCTATAGCCTTCTTCCTCATTTCCTATGATAGCAGAGTTGCAACAAGGGCATCCATCTTTGGATCTTTGAGGTTAGCAATTATAGCAAGAATTAGGCAAAGAACAAAGAAGCATAATACACTTATCTTCCTCATCTATATGAACATCCACAGAATCTAATTAACTCATAATTAAATTAAATGTATTCAAGTGCTCAATTATTGAATCACCCTCCTTCATTTTAAGGGAAAATAACTTTCTTTTGAGATAAATTTTATTTACCAGGCTCTTGGCTTGATATATTTCACCCAACCACTTCCATAATGCATGTAGAGTCTTCTCAACATAGACATTCAACAGGACATTGTCTCCAAGGCATAATCGGATTGTACCTCATACTTTTTTGTCCATCTTGTCCCACTCATACTGATTGATTGTATCAGGTTTATTCTCTTTTGTCACAGCTAATCATTGATCTCTTTCTTCAAGGAGATCATCCATTTTCAGCTTCCAAAGCTCATAACCCATTCTATTGAATTTTTTGATGTCTAATCGAGATGAGGATTCAACCATGGCTTCTACACAAATATGCAAAAATAAAATCAATCAGAACTCCCACTACAACTCAAAAACCCCTCACACTTCCACCCAAGACATAGAACTGGCCAGGCTTTGATACCAAATGTTAGAAATGAAGGTAAACAACTATCAAAGGAAAACTGATTACAAATGTTATATAGATATTTAACTGTGCAGAACCAAAATGGAGATGGTATGAAATCAACACAAAGAAACAATGAAATAGAAAACCAAACACATAATATAATATTTACATGGAGAAAAAACTTTTGGGAAAAAATCCACACAAAAAGAGATGCACCAGTTTATATTAACTTCAATAGAGTTTACAATACAACACTAACAATCTCCTCTTCAGTCTTCAATCCTACAATGCCTGTAATACACACCCACATCCATAATATAATATCCTCTTAAAAGAGTGTTTCCTTTTAGGGGAAAAACCCCCAACATAACCTCGACCGTCAGATCTGCAACCTAATGATGAATGATCTAGATTGACTATAAAATTATAATATTTTACAAGGCAATTTTGCCCCCTGGACTCCCTGGCGATAGTAGTGGGGGGGGGGGCAGCCCCCCACACCCCCTCGTCAAGTACAAGGATCTAAAGTGCAACTAAAACAAGATCGCTACTAGGTGAATACTACATCACTTATGAATGATTTACAAACAATATTAGGAGTAATTAAATACATAGGATTTACAAGGTTGATGGCACCTTAATCCTACGATATCATTCCCACATCAACACTTCTATCATCATCATAAATCAATCATCAATTTTTAGCTTGACTAGGGGCAAAATCTTGTTTGCGTTTGTATCACTTGTGCATGCTTTCTTTCTTGTGTGTTTTATCATTTACTTTGCATTTGTAATGGTCCTTGCAATGTATTGCCACAATGACATCATGGTCTTCCATATAATAGTGCAATATGACATATGCTTGCTTGTGACTTTTTCTTTTGAGTTAGTCCTTTATGCATGAGACACATCATCACCATGGTCTTTATACCCTTGCACATAATGTCAAGTGCTACATCAAACACTAGGTTGCTTAATCAACTAGCATGCCTATCATTCACCTTATCCATTCACGTCTCCCTCCCCTCCATTTCTCAATCAATATTCTCATACTCAACATTCAACATGTACCTACTTTTATCTATTATCCTCCAATCCCTTCTTCCATCATTAACATCCAATCATATATCCTCATCTTTCTTTCCCAACATCTTTTTCATCTATTTTGATATCACACCCATGTTCTTAAAATTTGCCTATCTTCTTGAGGGGGCATCCCTACCTCATCTCTCTTTGTCACTCCTCCTCCGAGTGGCTTGGACATCTCTTCCAAAAAGTGCTATATTTTATCTTCTTTGAAATATTGTTACTTCTCTTAGTTGCAACACCATCTCAAAGAGAGGAAAAATGTAGACACCTAAATTTAACCACATCCTACCATCACTTGATTCATCCCACATATCTCTCCTTCTAACGTTAATTAAATAAATCACTTATTTAACTAACCAATCCAATCATCTTCCTAGCATTAATTAAATAAATTCTAGTTATTTATTTAATTAATTAATGTACATAAAATGTACAAACTTAAACTATTCAATGTGATGACAAAGATGGAATAATTTCTTTTAATAGCATAATATTTTAATGTATAATCTTTATGTGCAATGAATTAGATTGACTTGCGTCCATGTGGAGCTATACCCTCTATTACTTGTATTTTTAGTGTGAGATAAGAAGTACATATTTTTATCTATTAATGATATGCCATATTAAACTAAAACAACTAGTTAGATGGTCATGAATGACACTTTACTATATATTTATTGATATTTTTATTTAAACAATAATGATAATATATTCTATTAATAGATCATAATATAACAAATACCCTCACAAATATTGGAATGTTCTCAACTATTGGGCCCTTTCCCATAAGTTGGATTGATGAGAGCAAAAATAATCATCCTTGTAATATAAGTAGTACATAATGATGATGGTAGAGAAATGCCATGAAAAATGTGAAAGGTGCATATTCAATCTAGAGAACTTGGAGTGTATTCCATAGAGCTTAGAGTGCATGTACACCATCACGTACAAATTTTCTGACATGAAATTTGCATAAATTTAGGAAATTTTTATGAGGAATGTATCTTCCTTTTTTATCTATAGGTAATTTGATTACAATCCTTCATTATCTCCACCTAGATCAAAAGTTCAACTTTGGTAAAAAAAAGATGTATCCTAATATTTGTCCAAGATTGGTAAGTTGGACATTTTTTTGACGAGGTTGATGTGGTTGTTGATCTAGTTGTTCCATTTCGATAACCACCTAATTTTTGTCACGTCTAAGTAGCTTTTTAGAATCTTTTGGCAAGTGCATCCCCTTTCAACCATTGTAACACCTACTTTTTCTCATGTTCAAGTAGTTTTATAGAATATTTTGCAAAGCTTGTCCCTTTTAACCATTGTAACAAGGAAAGATGCTTCATTTGAATATGAAATTTATATTTTTATAGCAATTTATTTGGTATGTTCACTATTTTATTTTAAGTTTTTAATTATGCATCATTAAATATAGTGTCATATCTATTACTATAAAGAATAAACTCAGTCCAATAGTTGTATAGTAAGTCATGGTTTTTTGGTGTATTCATGTAGAATCATATGATTTAATTTTTTTATGTAACTTGTTCTAAAATAATCATTTCATTGGATGTGACTTGTTCTAAAGAGTGTACTTCATTATATGTAACTTATTTATTGATTGGAAGTACGAAATAATCCTATATGCTATAAGAAGGTACTTCAATATCTGGTGGTAGGGGTCTCAAAAAATGACATTAATTGCACATAAATTAGAAGGGAACAAATTATATATTAGAAATGAGATTTATAAATATGATAATTTGACAATAAATGATGTTCTAAAAAATAAACTTCTATTTGGTTTAGGATTAGAAGTTGTACGCTAATGTTTCATAAAATGTACACACTCAAATTATTCAATGCGATGACAAAAACATCATAATTTATTCTAATAGAATAATATTTTGTAGACACCTAAAATTGACTTGCTTTGCAAACTAATTTCCCGTATCTCTACACCACCAATTATCCCTCCTATTAATTAAATAAATTTATTTTATTTAATTAATTTATCCCTAATCATCTACCCTTAACTATTTATCCATCCTTTGTGATCAATTAATTCATTTAATTTATCACTAAACCTTACAACACTATCCCTCATTAATGAAATAAATATTCTCAATATTTATTTAATTAATTTGTCCATCTCCCTAATTCTTATTAATTAAATAAACCATACTTATTTAATTAATTTACCCTACTAATCAACCTAAACCTAGCCTAGTTGATTAAATAGCAATTATTTAATTAGCTACCCTAGCCTACATATCCCCTAGACCTAAATTAATTAAGCTTAACACTTAATTAAACCTTACTTAACTCATTCTCCCACACACTTTGAATAAAAATCAATTTTTTATTCAAAGGGTCACATCTTCCCCTTACACATGTAAGTGTACATGTGTCCTTGATCCTTACACATGTCATAGCTCATTAATGGAACTCTTCCCCATGAATGGAGCTCTTCCCAAAATGAATTTTAATTCATTTCTAATCCTCCTCTCTTCCCAATGCAAATTTTTAATTTACAAATAATGACAGCCATCCAATCTCATTGACCAAACCTCAACCCTTGATCTCTCTCATCCACTCCTCTTGTGACACTTGTCACAAGGCTATGACTCCAATCCAAACCCTAACTCTCAAGAATTTTTAGCCCTTGATCTAAACTTTCAATCCTCACCCTCCATCATTTTATCAAAAATCTATAAATAAGACCCTCCTTTAAGCTATTTTTATCACTTCTTCTTGCATCCTTACCATGTCAAAATCTCTCCAAAATCTCCTCATCTTAACACCATAATGCCAAAATCATTCTAGCCTATCTATCCTCATCTCTATCTCTATCCAAAATCTAAATCTTTTCATCTACATTTGTGTTGAAAGCAATAGAGCAATCCACATTTCTACATTCATCTACTTGGGTAAAGCTAAGGAGTTTGGGTGCAACTCCTTCCACCTTATCTTGAGTTTGTGAATCATCTTGGAAGGTATAACACTTGTTTAATGCATTTGTTTATGTTTTTCTTTCCTTTTATTTTCCATAAACTACAATTTTAATATATAATCTTTACGTGCAATGAATTACATTGACTTGCATCCCATGTAGAGCTATGATCTCTATTACTTGTATTTTTAGTGTGAGATGATGAGAAATTGTATATATTTTTGTCTATTAATAATATATGTCATATTAAACTAAAACAACTAATTAGATGGTCATGAATGACACTTTATTATATATTTATTGATAGTTTTATTTAAACAATAATGATAATAAATTCTATTAATAGATCATAATATAATCAATACCCTCACAACTATTGGAATGTGCTCAACTATTGGGATCTTTCTCATAACTTGAATTAATGAGAGTGAAAAGAATCATCCTTGTAATATAACTAGTACACAATGATGATGGTAGAGTGAATGCCATGAAAAATGTGAAAGGTGAAAACTTAATCCAAAGAACTTGGAGTGCATTCCATAGAGCTTAGAGTGCATGTACACCGTCTCGTACAATATTTCTAACATGAAACTTGTATAACTTTAGGAAATTTTTATGAGGAATGTATCCTTGTTTTTTATCTATATATAGCTAATTTGATTGCAATCCTTCATTATCTCCACCTAGGTCAAGAGTTCAACTTCAATAAAAAATGTATCTTAATATGTATTAGCTTTATATTTGTCTAAGATTGGTAAGTTGGACTTTTTTTTGAAAAGGGTGATGTAGTTGTTCCATTTCAATAACCACCTACTTTATGTCATGTCCAAGTAGGTTTTTAGAATCTTTTTCCAAGTGTGTCGCTTTCAACCATTATAACACCAACTTTTTTTCATGTCCAAGTAGTTTTATAGAATATCTTGCACAACCTATTTTAATTTAAGGTTTTAGATCTGCATCATTAAAATGGTGTTGCATCTACACATTTTTTTGAGGTGTACTAAAATACAAAGTAAAAACTTAACTTCCAATAGTTGTATAGTAAGTCATGATTTTTGGGTATATTCATGTAGCATTACATGATTTGTTGTTTTTATTTTATGTAACTTGTTCTAAAAAGATCATTTCATTGGATGTGACTTGTTCTAAAGAGTTTATTTCAATATATGTAACTTGTTTTTTTGAATGGAAGTATGAAGTAATCCTATATGTTATAAGCAAGTGCTTCAATATCTGGTGGTAGAGGTCTCAAAAAATAACATTAATTGCACTTAACTTAGAAGAGAATGAATTATTTGTTAGAAATGAGATTTATAAATATGATAAGTGGGCGAGTGCAAGATCATCACGGGCCAAATAGTGGCAATAGGAGAAAAAAATATTTTACTTAGCCAAAATCGTGAAATGGATGTTTGACTTTTTTGATGGGTCAAACATAATATCCATTTTGGTTTGGAATACCAAACCAAAACAGATATCCATTTGGAACAGATATCTATTTTGTGAAACCTAAAATAGATATTCATTTTGCAAACCATAAAAAGTGAAAAAAAGGCCTACTGGTGTAGTCACAGATGGAGGGTCCAGAGAATTGACTATCCAACCATGCAGCCTGAGTAAACACAATGGAAACAACACAAGAATAGATTGCAATGGAAGATCTATAGATTCAATATCTCATATAGTTACAATACTCATATGTCAATAACATGCAGACTGATATGGGCTCGTAGGCCTGTCCTACGGTAGAATTACATAAAGATATAGCTTTAAAGTGCCTTCTGCAAGTTCACAACTAAAGACTAAAAACTTTCTATCATGTTCAATATCTTTCTAATACATCAAATGAATGCTTATATATGATCTTCTAGCTCGAAGAATGCTCCATGTCGGCATCAAGAGGTTTCAAACTCCAATGCATGATGAAACATGTAGGTTGGTCTACAACATGTGGTAATGCTATGCAAATGAATGAAACATGTTGCAGTTCTCAATGAAGGTCCATTTGGTCCCATACTACCTTGTGATATGTTCCATTTAGCTCTACAAGTCATGAGAATGCTTTGCAAACCTTGTATGCTCACACCGAATGTTGACTACTATGTTCTATGAGTTTTGATGATGTTCTGATAGCGATAACTCTCCACAAACAATTCCAGATCTCATTAAATATGGATATGATGTAGTATATGTCATAGTGTAGAGTTTAAATCCTACTCCGTGATCTATGAAGTGCTAATGCGGTAGAATGCAGTGGAAAATGTTGAGACTACAACTGACTGAGATGTAACTAAAATGCAAGAAAAAAAGAATCAAAATATTTTTGGTCGATGCAAGATTGCCTTTCACCTGGGATGCTCCTGCATCAAACACTCGGTGTTGTTTGAAAAGTGAGTCCCTCACTTTGTTGTGGCTAGAGGAAACCCAAGGTGGTATATCTCAGCCTAAGAAATCTATGATGAATCTTCCTCGGGTATTCCTTTCCACTTAATGATGTACTCTTTGTATTGCTTGTCTTTTGTGCTGCATCCAATTTTGTTGTCCAAAATCTACTCTGGTTGTTATTGTGGTAACTGATCCTTCAATCCAACTTCAATGCTATCACTTGATTCTCCCTCATGATACTGATGTAAATTTGTAATATTGAATATAGGTGATATACCAAAGGCTTCCAGTAACTCCACTTCATATGCATTTCCTGAATCAAACTTCTTAAGAATCCTACATGGTCCAAACTTTCTCATCTTCAACTTGTTGTATGTCCCCACTGAAAATATTTCCTTTCTAAGATATACCATGACTTCATCTCCTACAAAAAATTCCTTGTCTCCTCTTTGTTAGATTCAAGACAGACAATTGAGAGGGGGGGTGAATCAGTTGTCTGAAAACTTTCTTCCTATTAATCACTTAAATCCTCTTTGTAATTCAGCAGCATAATAATAAATCAATCATGGAAACATAATGCAACAATTCAAGAGCAGAAACACATTAACACATATGACACCAAGATTTTAATGTGGAAAACCTAGTTAAGGGAAAAACCACGGGGTGACTAACCCAAGATTGTATTCTCTGTTAGAAGAATGAGAAGAAAAAAATGGCACATGCAAATTAGGGCCCACTGCCTGAGCACACTGCTCACAAGAGGCCCACTGCCTACAGGAGACACATTGTCTACAAAATGATAAATATTACATACTTGAACTGAAGAATAGCATCTTCACCATGCTTGAGTCAGTTCCATTTAAGCCCAATACTTCTGCTTTGCCTTTCGCTTCTCTTCTCTCTACCACACTCTCATCTCCACCAAGATACCTTTGAAATGACTTCGTAAATTCTTATTTATACAAGACATTGACTTAGGGATAATCATCCAAGTCGGCACACTTTACATAGCAAATACAACTTGACTAATTACAAAAGACTTCATGCGAATCATCACACTATCGGCCACACAGATCTGGGACTTCAATCTTCTTTTAGGAACATGCCATGCTTCACAGAACATCTTCAAGATCATCAGCAGGATGTGTAACTCATCCGGTTGGCTAGACATAGGAAGAACGTCATCATCTGGAAGTCATTCTTTAATTACGAGCTCAATATTCAATGCGGACCACCAACACGAATTAGACACAATCCAAACACCTCCACAAGCTTGCCTGAATCACCAAGAACATCCACACTAGTTCTGCTCACTGAAATCATTCTCTCCTTCATCTAGAACCTCAAGAACACAGTCTGTCATCACTGTCATATTGGAATAGATGCTTGCGGACCTCCAGACCATGAACCAATTGAGTTGTCAATTCACATTGACTTCCTAAACACTCCACCAAATCCACAGAACAAGATATTGCATTTCTAGATCTCACCGGACCTATCTGTGTCACTCTGTCACCTCTGAACATTTGCTAGAACCAGTTTTACTCAAGTAGCCATAACTTCTTCAGATCTTCATGAGGACCTCTCAAATCTTTACTAGATCATCTTAAGACACATATCTACAAACCCTTTAATGTGCAACCTCTGATATTCATCTTATCTGGGATCTTTACCTTGTTGTCTTCACTATTCTTCTCTATTCCTGATAGGACTAATTTTCTCAATATCCTCAGCATACAGCTCATTCAATCCTTGACATCAATGCAACAAGAGTATGTTGACATCAATGACACACCAGTTAGGCCCATACTAACAACAATCTCCCCCTTTGTCATTGATGGCAACATATGATGTGAAAAATTATTTTAACCATCAAGACAAGAACTTTTCCTCACTGACTGACATAACTCCCCCTATCAACAATAGCCATTCACATGTCTTCTCTTCCTTTACTACTCCCCCTTTGATTAGCAACCACTTTTGTTTTTCACATTTCTTCTCTACCCCTTTGACATCAATGGAAAAGGGCACATACTTGCATCACTCAGAATCATACCAACTACTCCCCTCATCAATTCAGACCTCAAGATATGATTGTGAGATCCACTGGACTGATGCACATCAGTGCATCGTAATTCAGAACTGGAGGGGTAATAACCCCTAACTTCTCCCTAAGATACTCAAAAGAGTCCTTAGGTAGAGGTTTAGTAAAAATGTCTGCAATCTGATCCTTGGAGGGCACAAACTCCAATCTGACTTCATTCTTGTTCACTTGCTCTCTCAAAAAGTGAAACTTGATGGATGTATGTTTTGTCTTTGAATGCAACAATAGATTTTTTGATATATTTATTGCACTTGAATTATCACAGAAGATTGTGATTGGTTCCTCATACTCCACTCTGATGTCTCTTAGCATTTGCTTCATCCACAATACTTGAGTGCCACTACCTGCTGCTGCAATATATTTTGCTTCTGCAGTGGACAGAGATATTGCCTCTTATTTCTTGTTCAGCAAAGAAACCAATCTTTTCTTGAAAAAAAATGCTCCACCACTGGTACTCTTTCGGTCATCCACATCTCTTGCCCAATCCGCATCTGTATATGCATGAAGAGAGAAATCATGATCTCTAGGATACCATAAACCATACTCAACTGTCCCTTTTAGATATCTAAGAATCCTCTTGATTGCTATGACATGAGATTCTCTAGGATCAGCTTGGAATCTAGCAACAAGACCAACAACATTCATAATGTCAGGTCTAGTTTGAGTAAGATACAATAGTCCTCAAATCATTGACATGTACTTTTTCTGATCAACCTTAGGAGAGTCATCATCTTTGTTCAATTTACATCCCATTGCCATGGGAGTACTCATTGGTTTTGAGTCTTCCATCCCAAATTTCTTCAACAATTCTTTTACATATTTGGTATGTGAAATGAAGATTCCTTTCTTTGTTTGAATGATTTGCAGACCCAAGAAGAAATTCATTTCCCCAAACATGGACATCTCAAATTCACTTTTCATTTGATTTGCAAAAGTTTTGTACATACTATCTCTTCCTCCAAAAATGATATCATGGACAAACACTTCAACAATCAAGATATTTTTATGATCAATTTTGAAGTACAAATTACTGTCAGCGGTACCTTTGTTGAAATCAATTTTCAAAAGATGCTTATCCAGTCTTTCATGCCAGGCTCTTGGGGCTTGTTTGAGTCCATACAATGCTTTCTTCAACTTGCAGACTATATCACCATGATCAGACAATTGAAATCCATCTGGTTGCTCAATTTATACTTCTTCTTCCAGGTCACCATTCAGGAAGGCAGACTTGACATCCATCTGATATACTTTGAAGTCTTTGAAGGTAGCAAAGGCAAGAAATAATTTGACTGCTTCAATTCTTTCCACCGGAGCAAAATTTTCTTCAAAATCAACTCCTTCTACTTGAGAGTAACCCTTGCAGACCAATCTGGCTTTGTTTTTGACTTCACCATCTTCATTCAGTTTATTCCAGAAGACCCATTTGGTTCCAATCACATTCTTGTTTCTAGGTTTGGGAACAGTATCCCAAGTGTGATTTTTCTCAATTTGCATCAGCTCTTCCTCCATTGCTTTAGTCCAGCTTTCATCATTGCATGCTTCATTCACTGACTTTGGTTCAATCTTTGAAATCAGATAATACTTTTCTAAGTCTTGAGCAATCTTTCTTCTTATTTGAACACCTTTGCTTTTATCACCTATGATCTGATCTTTAGAGTGATTTAGTCTTACATACCTGAGAATTTTGGGACTTTCTTGTACTTCTATTTCTTGCATAGGTTCATTGAAATTTATCTCTTCTTCTTGATTCTCCAGATCAGTCTGGATCTAAATTTCAGAAGGGGCTTGGACTTCTTGGACCAAAACATCATTTTGATCATCTTCATCATATTCATAAAACCTTGAGGGCTTTTCAATACCTCCATCAACCTTCACATTTGTACTTTCTATAATCTTTCTCAATATCTTGTTATAACACCGGTATGCTTTGCTTTGAGTAGAATAACCCAAGAATATTCCTTCATCACTTCTAGCATCAAATCCAAGGTCTTCATATCTTTTAATATAACATTTGCTACCAAAGACTCTGAAATACTTCACAATGGGAGTAATGCCAAACCAGAGTTCATAAGGGGTCTTACCAGTATTGCTTCTGATTTGTACTCAATTAAGAGTATAGACTGCAGTACTTACAGCTTCTCTCCAATAGATCTGATCATGGTTCTAGATGCTTCTTGGATGGTCCGATGCTTTCTCTCCACTACTCCATTCTGCTATGGAGTCCTTGGAATAGACAACTATCTTTTTATCACATGTTTCTCACAAAATTCTATGAACTCACCATATGTGAATTCTCCACCTCTATCAGACCTCAGACATTTTATTTTCAATCCGGTTTCATTCTCTACCATAGCCTTGAATATTTTGAATTTATCAAGAGCCTCAGATTTCTCTTTCAGAAAAGTCACCCACATCATCCGGGAGTGGTCATCAATTAAGAACATGAAGTATCTATCACCTTGCAAACTCTTGATTCTTGCCAGACCACATAGATCAGTATGTACCAAGTCCAACAATCCGATAGAAGATTGTTCCTTACTTTTGAATGTGACTCTGCGCTGCTTACCCAACTGACATTCTTTGCACAAACTATTAGTAGGTTTCATCAGTCTTGGAAGATCGCTTACAGCCTGAGTGTTGCTTATCTTGATGATGTTATCAAAATTCACATGACACATTCTCCTATGCCACAACCAACTCTGATCAATTTGAACAAATAAATAACTTTTACTAGTACCAACCAAGTGGAAGATATTACCTTTTGTTTGAGTACCGGATGCAATCTTTGTTCTAGAACTTTCAAAGATCTTCCATTTTTAATTTTTGAATTGAAGATCATAGCCTTTGTCCACCAGTTGTCTAACACTGAGAAGATTGTGCTTCAGACCTTTAACATACAGTACATTACTGGTTTTGTTATTTCCATCAAAATAAATAGTTCATCTACCTCTGATCTTGCCAACAAAATTATCACCAAATTTTACAACTCCTCCTTCATATCTTTCCAAATCTATGAACTTATTTTTGTCACCTGTCATATGGTGGGAGCATCCACTGTCAATGACCCAATCATCCTTTTCTTCAACTTGGGCATCTAGAGCTCTTTCTACCATTTTATGATTGTCAGATTTAGAGGGTATTGGATCTTCTTCCTTGATGGCAATAAACACCTAGTCACTTCCGGGTTTGTTTCATGTCTCTGATTCATCATCTGTTACTCCATCGTCATCATCTTCATAAACATAGTAACATTTCTTTTAGAATCTTGATCTGCTAGGATTTGGCCTTGAAAATATTTCTGAACACCTTGAGGCAAAATGACCAATCTTATTGCAGTTAAAACAGTTAAAAGGCAATTTCCCTTCATACTTACCGGATCCTCTTGGCAGTCTTTTTGCAATAAGGGCTTCAAGTTGAGTAGCTTCTGCTTCATCTTCTTCCAGATCTTTTCTTGCTTTTTCATACCATGAGAGTTTCATTGAAGAGTTCTCTCCTAGATCAAACTTTTGTTTTCCTTTTACAGAGGCACTAGCTTTGAGTGTAGATTCAGTCTTGGGGGGGCATCTCCAAACTCGGCCAATTCAAATGTAGCTAATTTACCAACCAATTGATCTCTTGTGATATTTGAAAAAGATCTAAATTCTTCAATAGTAGTAACCTTGTATTTGTAAGAATCAGAAAGGGATCTGAGAACTTTGGCAACAATCTCATGTTCATCCAAGATTCCACTAGCACATCTAATGCCACAAACAAGCTCATTTACTCTTGGCATAAATGTAGTGATATTTTCATCTTCTCTCATCTTCAGGTTTTCAAAATTTCCTTTCAGACTCTGTATCTTGGCGCATTTGACATACTTGTCTCCTTCATGTAGAAGTTCCAATTTTTTCCAAATCTCATATGCAGTTTTTAGATCAATAACATTTGTCAGCTCTGAATCAGATAAGGCACTTAGTAGAGCTTCTTTCGCCCGAAGATTATTTTCAGCATCTCTGATTTCATCTATAGTTCTCAGACCATTCTTTGGAGGAACATACTTCTTTGAAGTTATGATCCAATATTGCATTCCCGTACATTGCAAGTGACATTCCATGCGGCTTTTCCAAGGAGTGAAATTGGTTCCGTCAAACCTCAGACTATCCTTCTTGTAGGAAGACATCCTGGATCTCCTCAAGTGGTTAAACTCCTTTTAGAGGAACTTAGATCTGATACCAATTATTAGATTCAAGATAGACAACTGAGAGGGAGGGTGAATCAGTTGTCCCAAAACTTTCTTCCTATTAACTACTTAAATCCTCTTTGTAATTCAGCAGCATAATAATAAGTCAATCATGGAATCATAATGCAACAATTCAAGAGCAGAAACACATTAACACATATGGCACCAAGATTTTAACGTGGAAAACCTGGTTAAGGGAAAAACCATGGGGTGACTAACCCATGATTGTATTCTCTATTATAAGAATAAGAAGAACAAAATGACACATACCAATTAGGGCTCACTGCCCAAGCACACTGCTCACAAGAGGCCCACTGCCTGCAAGAGACACATTGTCTATAGAATGATAAATATTACATAATTGAACTAAAGAATAGCATCTTCACCATGCTTGAGTTAGTTCCATTTAAGCCCAATACTTTTTCTCTGTCTTTCATTTCTCTGCTCTCTACCACACTCTCATCTCCACCAAGATACCTTTGAAATGACTTCACAACTTCTTATTTATACAAGACATCAACTTAGGGATAATCATCCAAGTCGGCACACTTTACAGAGCAAATACAACTTGACTAATTACAAAAGACTTCATGCGGATCATCACACTGTCGGCCACACAGATCTGGGACTTCAGTCTTCTTTTAGGAACATGCCATGCTTCACAGAACATCTTCAAGATCATCTGCAGGATGTGTAACTCGTCCGGTCGACCAAACTTAGGAAGAATATCATCATCTGGAAGTAATTCTTCAATTACGAGCTCAATCTTCAATGCGGACTACCAACAAGAATTGGACACAATCCAAAGACCTCCACAAGCTTTCCTGAATCACCAAGAACATCCACACTACTTCTTCTTATTGAAATCATTCTCTTCTTCATCCAGAACCTCAAGAACACAGTCTATCATCACTGTCATATTGGAATAGATGCTTGCGGAGCTCCAGACCATGAACCAATTGACTTGTCAATTCACATTGACTTCCTAAACACTCCACCAAATCTACAAAACCAGATATTGTATTTCTAGATCTCACCGGACCTATCTGTGTCACTCTGTCACCTCTGAACATCTACCATAACCGGTTTTACTCAAGTGACCATAACTTCTTCAAATCTTCATGCGGACCTCTCAAATCTTTACTAGATCATCTTAAGACACATATCTACAAACCCTTTAATGTACAACCTCTGATATTCGTCTTATCTAGGATCTTTACCTTGATGTCTTCACTATTCTTCTCTATTCCTGATAGGACTAATTTTCTCAATATCCTCAGCATACAACTCATTGAATCCTTGACTTTAATGCAACATGAGTATGTTGACATCAATGACAACACCAGTTAGGCCCATACTTGCAACACTCTTTCCATCTGCTTGTCCCTTATATTTGATGTTCATCTCTTCCAAATGCTTCATGACCTGAATGTGTACTGTCTCCATGTATCCTGCAAATTCTTTTGCCTCTACACTTCTTTTGTTATCCATACTGATGTCTCCTAGCTCTGTAAATCCTCCAGGTTGTACTCCAATCACAAATTCAAATGGTGTCTTCCCTATGCTTTTATTCACTGAGTTATTGTATGGAAATTTTGTTTGTGGTAGAATTATATCCCAATTCCATGTCTTATCCCCTACTAAACATCTCAATAAGTTACCCAAATTCCTATTTACCACTTCTATTTGTCCATCTATCTATGGGTGAAAGGTTGAACTAAACTTTAGTTATGTCTTCATCTTCTTCCACAATGTTCTCCAAAAATATCCTATGAATCTTGTATCCCTGTTTGAAACTATACTCTTTGGTAATCCATGCAATCTTACAATCTCCTTGAAAAATAGGTCAGCAACATGTACAACAATATTTGTCTTCTTACAAGGAATGAAATGTGTCATCTTTGAGAATCTATCCACTACTACAAATATAGAATCATGTCCTCTATGTGTTCTTAGCAATCCTAATATGAAATCCATGCTTATATCTTCCCAAGGTCTCTCTAGTACTGTCAAAGGTTTGTACAATCCAGTATTCTGACTACTCCCTTTTACAACTTGACAAACTCTACAACGCTGAACAAATTTCCTTACATCCTTATATATCTAAGGCAAAAAATAATGTTCATTCACCAAATTTAGTGTCTTATCAATACCAAAATGTTATGCTAGTCCTCCACTATGCTTCTCCTTGATCAAATTCTCTCTCATTGAACTCCTAGGTATACACAATTGATTCTCTTTGAACAACATATCCTCGTGAATGAAATAATCCAACCACTTTCTTCTATTTGTCACATTAGGTTCTCTGCATGCTTTCCATGCTTCCACAAAATCAATATCCCCTTCATACATGTGCTTAAGTTCTTCAAAACCTAGTACTTCTACCCTTCTCTCTGTCAACAAGTTCCTTCTTCTACTTAATGCATCTGCAACTTTGTTTGACTTTCAACTCTGGTGCTTCAATACAAATGTGTAACACCACATGAACTCTACCCATGTCATGTGTCTTTGATTCAATTACCCTAACTGTTCAAATACTACAAAGCTTGATGGTCAGTGTACAACACAAATTCTTTTGGAAACAAGTAATGTCTCCACTTCTTCAAGGCTTGAATTATGGCAAAGAAATCCTAATCATATACTAAATATCTCCTCCTTGCATCATTCAACTTCTCACTAAAATATGCTACTAGTCTCCCCTCTTGACTTAACATTGCTTCTATTGCAATCCCACTAGCATCACAATCAACTTGAAATACTTTGTCAAAATCTGGAAATGCTAACACTGATTGCTCTGTCACCTTCTACTTCAACAATTCAAAACTCTTTTGTGCTCCTGATGTCCACTTAAAATCCTTCCATTCACCTCTCATTGTCTCTATCATTGGTGTGCATACAATACTAAAATTTCTTATGAACTTCTGGTAAAAACTTGCTAGTCCATAAAAAGATCTTACCTCTCCAATGTTTACAGGTGTTGGCCATTCAACAATTGCTCTGACTTTCTCTGGTTCCATCTTTAATCCTTCCATAGAAATCACAGATCCCAATGTACAAATTTTGTTTTCATGAAACTATATTTCTTGATGTTAATCAATAATTTCTCTTCTCTCAGCCTCTGAAGTACTTGTCTAATATGCTGCAAATGTTCTTCTTTTGTTCTACTAAAAATTAGAATATCATCCAAGTAGACAATAACAAAATTACCTAGAATTTCTTCAAAACCTCATTCATTAATCTCATGAAAGTACTTGGTGCATTAGTTAATCCAAAAGGCATGAGTAACCACTTGTACAATCATGCATTTGTCTTGAATGCAGTCTTCCACTCATCTCCTTCTCTAATTATGATATGATGGTATCCACTTTTTAGGTCTATCTTTGTGAAATATTTTTCTCCACTCAAACAATCCATGATGTCACCCATCCTTGGAAATGGCAATCTATACTTGATAGTGATCTTATTGATTACTTTTGAGTATGTACGCATCTTCCATTCTCCATATTTATTTGATGCTAGTATTGCTGGTACCGCACATGGGCTTAAACTTTCTCTAATCAATCCTTTCCTCAACAACTTCTATATTTGTCTATTTAGCTCCACATTTTCTGTTGGTGTCATCTTGTGTGCCACTTTGTTTGACAAAGTGGCTCTAGGTACGAGGTCCATATGATGACTGATACTTCAGATTGGTGGCAATCCTTCTGGCACATTCTCTGATATGATATCTTGGTATTCTGTCAACAATTCAGTTATCTCCTCTGGCGGTGGTTCTTCTTCTTTTGCAATGGAAATTTCTTTACTTAGGGTTCTGTACTTCTTCAAAATCAATGTAAAACACATCTTTTCATGTTTCAATCCATCCAAAAATTTCCTTCCATCCACTAAACAGATCCTAGCATTACTGCATACTTCACTTTTAGGCTCTTCTTCCAAAGGTATCAAGATATGTCTTTTCCCACTTGGTGTTATAGTATAGGTATTTTTCCTTCCATCATGTATTGCCTTTCTATCATACTGCCATGGTCTTCCCAACAATATATGACATAAATCCATCCACATAATATCACACAATACATCATCAACATAATACCCTATATGAAATTTCACCAAACATTGTTCACTCACCAGTACCTTGTGTTCATCTTGAATCCATGCAATCTTGTAGGGATTCATATGTTTCAATCTCTCTAGATTCAACTTCCTCACCATTTCTTCTAAAACCAAATTGTTAGTATTACCATTATCAATGATAACCTTGCAACATTTACCTCCTGATTTGCATCTTGTTTGGAACAAACTTTTCCTTTCCGATGGCTCCTCAATTGTTTCTTCCTGGAACAAAGCTCTCCTCATGACTAATGACTCTCCTTTCTCTGGCTTTCCCACTAAACTAGGTGATCCAACTGGTTCTTCCTCTGCATAAGTTACTCTTGCACTATTCTCTATCCTTTTGCTAGTACTCCCTTGATTACATTCAAATGCTCAGTGTCCTTCACCTCCACACTTGAAACAAGTTCCTTTGAATGATCTCTTGTCAAACCCTCTTTCATCTCTCTGATATTTTTCATTGCGGTGAGCATTATGGCTTCCTCTGTTACTGTGGTAGAAATTTTTGTCATCTCTCCCTCTGTGATATGAATTATTGTCTCTTTCTTCTTTGCAGTATGGGCTAGTCTCCTTATTTTGCTCTGCATATGGTCTGCCCTCTCTGGAATGTGTTCTACCTCTCTAAAATTTGCCTCCTCTACCTCTATGTCTTTGTTCATGTATCTTATTCATCTTTTCTTCAACTTTCAACACAAATTGATATGCTTCTTCCACCATTGTCATCCTTACCAAACTTAGTTCTTCTTGAATGTTTATACTTAGTCCATTTATGTACTATGCCACTTTATCCTTGCTTGGTTCACTATGTCCAATCCTAATAATCATCTTTTGGAACTCTTCAGTATACTCTTTCACTGTTTTCTCCTTTATCCTTAGGTTTTAAAATCTCTTCAATGATTCCAACTCATAGTCAGTAGGTATGAACTGATTCTTCAACTTTGTCACCATCCTTTCCCATTTTATGATTTTCTCTTCCCTCTCCCATTTCTATTCAATTGAACTTCTTTCCACCAAATAGCAACATGTCCTTTCAACTTAGTTTTTGCAAATCTCACTCTTTCCAGATCTTCAATTTATTCATATTCAAAGTATTCCTCCATGTCATTTATCCAATCAATCAATTCCTCAGGGTTTAAATTTCTGGTATAGTTTAAAATTTCCATTCTAAGTCTCTTACCAATCTTAGAAATAACTTTCAACATCTTTACCTGATCTGAATCTTCTTCCTCTAGGGTTTAGTCTTCTCCTTCTATCCTCTTCTACAACATCTAATCTAACTTTCATTATTCTCATCATCTCTATCATTTCTTCCATTCTTCCGGCAACATTGGCCATAGCAGGCATCCTCCTTGGTGGCATCTCTTCCTCGGATCTGATGCAACTACCTCAATTCAGTGATCTGACTACAAGGTTGCAACTACCTCACAATCAGCACTCTATTGACAAGCACAAGCAGACTGCCTCAGGTCAACAATCTGTTCACTTCAAGATCTTCCAGAATGCCTTCTCTCCCAAAGGATTCATAAACTTCACTCTGATATCACTTGGTTTAGTCACAGATAGAGGGTCCAAAGAATGGACTATCCAACTGTTATATCGTAAAATGTCCTCCTAGGACTTTTACCTCCAAACTTTAGCTCTCGAGTCCCTTAAATTTGATCGTGCATGTTAGAATTGACTCCCAGAATAGAATGGCTTGAAACCCATGTCAAATGGGGCTTGTGGGACATTGTAGAGATTAGACCCTACCCCAAAATAGGTCCTAGGTCTTGGGTGCTCGCGCCCTTGTCCTTCCCTATTTTGGCGGGGTCCCAAATTTGAATGTCGGTAAAGTGACCATTAAAGGTGTTCCTTGCTGACATCTTAAGTTTGAATTACAAAGTTTGTAGTGAGAATGCATATATAAACATGTTTAGGGTTTCATTTGTAAACTTGAAGATGATTTTGACATTTTGGCAAACTTATGATCATAGAGCATTCAAGGCATTCATTGTGTTGCAGAGCAGAATATTGTTGTGTTTGTTGTTGCAGATTTGGCTTCATCTTCTCATGTTGTGAAGGATCTTCATCTATGTGAGAGCTACACCTCCAAGGTGATATCTATTTGTGCTTCAATCAATTATTTATCAATTTATTTTTTCCTGTCATGCAAGGATATGCACTCTCTATCTAACAACGGTGTCGGAAGGCTTGAATTCCATTCTGGGGCTTGACTGAGGCAAGCTCCTAAACACCACAACCCCCAACCCCTCTCCTTGTGATTATAGGTAATAGGTGTCAAATCTCAAAGAGTGGAGTTGCAGGGATGTGTTGCAGAACCTAAGGACCCTAGATCTAGTAGAAAAAGGTAGAAAAGAGCACTGTTAGGGCTTCGGTGATAGTCCCTTTGCCCTCCAAGTTTGCAGGGCCTAAAATCTTTAGAACATGGATAATCAATGGCAGAAGGAGTCCATAAACCCTCGAGAAAAATATTACCTTGGGCTTAGGCATGAGTCCCTTTACCCCTGACATTTTAGGATTCTAAACTTCAAAATCTAGTATGTATCTGATCTTCATTTAGTACCTTTATGTGTAAGCACTTGTTGAAATTTGTTTGTTTGTTTACGATTTTGCATAATTAGGGTTTTGAGCATAATTGGGCTTAAATTAACACATTAATCAACAATTTCCAAATTTCCCTATCATTACAAGTGACAACCAACCTATAGGTGAATCCTCTTACAGAAGTTGTGATTCAACTTGGTTAAATGTCCATGAATGTGTGTAGTGAAAGGAAGATCTAGACATATCATCAAATCAACTCTATTCTCTCTTTTTCTACATAGCATTTTGGTGAACCCATGTTTTTATTGAATTTTGCACCTTGCTGATTTTTTTACTTCAAATTTCCATTCATTTAATTCATCATTTTCATATTGCATTTGAAAATCTACCAAAAAAATGGAAAAAATTGGCATCCTAGGCTTGCATTAGGACATAGTTTGCATCAATTTCATTGCATTTTATTTAAATCTTTGATATTTACATTATTGGAATGATAAAAAGGTTTTAGCTTGCTACCCCTCATTATTTTCATCACAACACTACATCTTTTAGGCATTTGCATTAAAAAAAAGTATTAAAAAAACAAGCATTTTAGGTCATAACATACAGAATTTTGCACTTGTTTCCTTGTATGAATGTTGAAAATCTTTTAAAATTTGATCTTGCATTCATTTGAACACATACATACATTGCTCATTTAAAATCTTGTATTATTTTGTACTCTTGTTTGAGAATTGGCATCTTTTAATTACACATTGTGTATTTCAACGCTAAGAGTTGTATACACTTTCGTTAAAACAAACTCACAAACCACTCATATTGCCTTGGTGTGTTGCATTATTTCATTCTACTCATTTGATTTGTTGTGCATAGAGTGTGTCTTTCATGACTTGCTTCCCTCAAATAAGTGTTTAAAGGGTGAAATAATCTCACATTACATGGCTTCTCATCGTAACAACAATGCTAGGATTCCTCCTGGGCCTTATTTGAAAAGAAAGACTCCTAAACCTGAAATAACATTTACACCTCATGATAAAACAATAGAAGATATTGAAGTACCTCTCTATATTACTATGAATGTAATGGAGGTTCCTGTGCATGGAACACTTATAGATCCTAATTGCATGACTAATGTAGCAATAGAAGAGTTCCTTTTCTCACATGAGTTGATACAAGAATCTAATGAACCTACGGATATAATGATTAAAACACATATTGGAGCCTTTATTCCTACCCTTGAGAAGATATCCTTATTGGTTACAGTATATGATAAAGGCCTGGAACAATTATTCGATGTCATCCCTTCATCTGACCTCTTCTGCATTAAATTAGGACATCCATGGCTAAAAGCTATGAAAGTTGTCCCCTCAACAATTCACAAATGCATAAAATTCCCTTTACCTGGACAAGTGTGTACTATTCATCATAATACACGGCATCCCATGGTTATGGAAAAGAACTTTACTCTTGATTATTTTTGGCCATGACCTGATAGAAAATCTGAGCCACGAAGAGACCAACTTTTCCTAGCATACAGATGATACAAAGAAAACTCCTATCTAGAGTGGTTGGGCCTCCTATTCAACCAATAAGAGAAGAACAACCCGCATTAGAAGAACTTCCAAGAGCAAAAGGTAAATGAATCTATGATGAGGTTCCTCCTCTGTCATCCTTACAAGGATCGAGAGGTATTTATCGAGAATAAGGCACTTCATCCAAAAAAATTAGATTTGAACAAGCTTCCTCCTCTGAGATAAGAAAACCTATGGACAAACATGAAACTCATTTTGGAGATATAAGCAATAAAATAAAAAGGAATAGACAAGCACGATAAAGGAGGAAGAGAAGACAAGATTTTGCCCAACGAAATACACCTCAACAAGAAAACATTCCACCACCTAACACTGAACCAAACAAGGAAGAACTTGTGAAAGATAAATTTAAAGACAATGGCAAAAGTTGGGCTATGGTACCTTATGTACCTCTTTCCTCTAACATTCAAAATTGGGAGGATGATGATTTACTTGTCGACAACCTCTAGTTCGGTTGTGCCTTCAGGTAAGTATTTCTAACCTTGGTGGTCACCTATGTCGTAGCATTATTTGCTCATTTATGTGACCTCGTCTTTCTATGTAGTGTTCTCCCCGTGATGTGTTATGTGTTGTTTAGGCCTCCTAGGATGACCCTTGACACCCTTGTAAGGTCAAGGATACTGGGAGACCACCTCTGTTGTGACCATTCTTCTATTTGTATCATCATTCTTCTATCTTGATTCTCCTCTATTTTTATTATTGTGTGTTGTGCCTTAGGGGCATAGCATTGTTGTTGATGACCTGGGGGCATCCTCCTACATGATTGTTCCTAAGGCACTTGTTCTCCTCTCTCATTTTATTGTTTGCCTTCTTCTATTGATTCTATCTAGTCGATGGATGACAAAAAACAAACATATACTGATACGGACCGTGTGTCCCTTCAGCGAGAAAGCAAAAATGGACCTAGTCCATATATGAAGATGGGGTTGATTTTTATATTTGATCCTTGGCTAATAGAATCACTCCGTGTGATATTTTTATGTTGTCTTATATTTGTTAACAAACCATAATAATACATCTACTGTGTGCACTTTGTTTATCTTGAGTCTCACTTTGGTTACACTCAGTTCTGAGACTTCTATAGTATAGCCCCACGGTTGTACTTAGTTTCTGAATCCGTAGTATAGCCTTGGATCTTGATTTTTTACATTGCTTTTATCATGTAATGTGGTTATTATCTTAGGAAAAGATTTCTAACCTCTCTTGTTGATTATCATGGCAAATTGTGTGTTTGTGGGAACATTCGGCGATCGTGAGCACATGTCACGTTTGGGGGGCATGGATTTTGTGAAAGCCCTTGTTCCCTTGTGTGTTTTCTCTCTACCTTAAAGTGCTTGATATCGGTACACGACATCAACCACCTTAAGGTGGGGGCATATAAAAGGTAAGTTGTTTAATGATTTTGGTACTAATGAAGCATGTTTGTAAGCCCTCTGCGGAGGCAGGATGTTGTATCTCCAACACGAGTGCACATCTTTATCTATATTACAATAAAAAATCCCTCTATGAAGGTGAAATACCATGCATATCCTTTTATTTAAAAATCCGTTTGTGGAGGTGGAGATGGTGTATCTCTTGATCTAGTGCACATCCTTTTTATTTCAAAAGTCCTAAGAGTAGGCGAGGTTGGATCTGAGACTATCCTCCCTTAAGCATGTCTTTGGAGGTTGTTGTGGCATAAGCCCAATCATCAGGTGTGTCTGCAACATTTTTGAGATGGTGGGAACTTAGCAATAAGCTCCTTCCATCGCTTTGTTTGTCATGTTTAAGACATATAGTATGTCTTTGGCATGCTATACAGTGCTCGTGTCTTCTATGTGTTTTCCCCCGTGTGTAGTTTCAAGGGTGTGGCAAAATGCACCTCCTACACTCGAGCTTTGTATGGCATGTTTTCACCCAAGCATAGTCTCAAGGGTGTGGCAAAATGCCCCTCCTATGCTTTGGGTTTTGTATGGTGTGTTTGCTTTCAAGTGTAGTCTCAAGGGTGTGGCGAAATGCCCCTCCTACACTTTGCGATTTATTTGATGTGTCTTCTCCCCCATATGTAGTCTCAAGGGTGTGGCGAAATGCCCCTCCTACATTTTGGGGTTGTGTGTTGCATTTTTATTTTTTTCATGTATCTGCATTCATATATATGAAAATGAAAAAGAAATATCACTGTATTCATCGTGTTTTGCGTGACTGCTCTTATGTCTTCATCATGTATTACATGTCTTCAATACTGTCTTCTCTGTGTCTTATGTGCTTCCTACTGTATTCATTGTGTTTTGCATGTCTGCGATGTGTCTTCTGATGCTTACCTAAGGCTGGGGGCTAGAAATAGTCTCTCAATCTTGGTGTATACGTCTCCTTTATGTGCACGATGTGTTTGATGTTTTTTTTACTATACTTTAATGCATGTTTGGGTTGTAAGATAATACATACATTAAAGTGGGGGCTAAATGTTATGTCATAAAATGTCCTCCTAGGACTTTTACCTCCTAAGTTTAGCTCCCGAGTCCCTTGAATTTGATCATGCATGTTAGAATTGACTCTTGGAACAGAATGGATTGAAACCCATGTCAAATGGGGCTTGAAGGACATTGCATAGCTTAGACCCTACCCCAAAATAGATCAAAGGGCTTGGGCACTCACACCCTTGTCCTACCCTATTTTGGTGGGGTCCCAAATTTGAATGTTGGTAAAGTGATCGTTAAAGGTGTTCCTTACTGACATCTTAAGTTTGAATTATGAGATTTGTAGCAGGAATTTATATATAAACATGTTTAAGGTTTCATTTGTAAACTAGAAGATGATTTTGAGATTTTGGCAAACTTATGATCATAGAGCATTCAAGGCATTCATTGTGTTGCAGAGCAGAATATTGTTGTGTTTGTTGTTACAGATTTGGCTTCATCTTCTCATGTTGTGAAGGATCTTCATCTATGTGAGAGCTACACCTCTGAGGTGATATCTATTTGTGCTTCAATCAATCATTTATCAATTTGTTTTTACCTTTATCTTGCAAGGATATGCACTCTCTATCTAACAACAGTGTTGGAAGACTTGAATGCCATTTCGGGCTTGATTAAGGCAAGCTCCTAAACACCACAACTCCCAACCCGTCTCCTTGTGATTGTAGGTAACAAGTGTCAAATCTCGAAGAGTGGAGTTGCAAGGATGTGTTGCAGAACCTAAGGGTCCTGGATCTGGTAGAAAAAGGCAAAAAAGAGCACTATTAGGGTTTGGGTTCTAGTCCCTTTTCCCTCTAAGTTTGCAGGGCCTAAAATCTCTGAAACAGGGATAATCAGTGGCAGAAGGAGTCCAGAAACCCTTAATCAAAATAGTGCCTTGGGCTTGGGCACAAGTCCCTTTGTCCCTGACATTTTAGGATTTCAAACTTTAAAATCTGGTATGTATCTAATCTTCATTTAGTACCTATGTGTGCGAGCACTTGTCAGAAAAGGTCTGTTTGTTTACGATTTTGCATAATTAGGGTTTTGAGCATAATTGGGCTTAAATTAACACATTAATCAACAATTTCCAAATTTCCCTATCATTACAAGTAACAACAAACCTATAGGTGAATCCTTTTGCAGAAGTTCTAATTCAACTCGGTTAAATGTCCTTGAATGTGTGTAGTGAAAGGAGGATCTAGACATATCATCAAATCAACCCTATTCCCTCTTTTTCTACATAACACCAACCATGCAACCTGAGTAAACACAATAGAAACAACACAAGAATATATTGCAATGGAAGACTTATAGATTCAATATCTCAGATAGCTACAATATACTCATATGCCGATAACATGCGAACTGATATGGGCTCACAGGAATGTCCTCCGACAAAATTACATAAAGATATAGCTTTGAAGTGCCTTATGCAAGTCCACAACTAAAGACTAAAAACTTTATATCATGTTCAATATCTTCCTAATACATCAAATGAATTGTTATATATCATCTTCTAGCTCGAACAATCCTCTACGTCGGCATCAAGAGGTTTCAAACTCCAATGCATGATGAAACGTGTAGGTTGGCCTACAACATGTGGTAATGCTCTGTAAATGAATGAAACATGTTGTGGTTCTCAATGAAGGTCAATCTGGTCCCATACTGGCTTGTGAGATGTTCCATTTGGCTCCGCAAGTCATGGGAATGCTCCGCAAACCTTGTATGCTCACACTGAATGTTGACTTTTCTATTCTGTGAGTTATGATCATGTTCTAATAGCGATAACTCTCCATAGACAATTCTAAATCTCATGAAATCTATATATGATGTATATGTCATAGTGTAGAGTCTAAATCTTGCTTCGTGAGATGTGAAGTGCTAATATGGTAGAATGTGGTGGAAAATATTGAAATTGCAACTAATTAAGATGTAATTAAAATGCAAGAAAAGAAAAGAATCAAAATATTTTTGGTTGATGCAAGATTACCTTTCACTTGGGATGCTCCTGCATCACCTATATTTTTCAAAACCCGTGGCTTGCAAAACACAGAGAGGGAGAAACAAATATCTGATTGTAGAGGAATGGATATCCAATTTGGAGGAGACAAATTCGAAGAGGGAAGGGTGTAATTCATCCCTTTTTAAATTTTTTTTGTAAATCATTTTTTTTTTTGTTTTAAATCCTAAATTTGTATGTTTTAGATTTGAAATAGGTAAAATGGATGAAGAACATCAAAACCCAAACCCTCCCCCACCAAACCCTCCAACAATCCAAGAGCAAATTGAAATAAATATTAATGAAATAAGTAAGATTATAGAAGTTTATTGCCACCACTATCGATTGTCTTCAATGACATCAAGCTTAGAGGGAATAATTACTCATGTTTGAACCCTCACAAGCCAACATGAATCATTTAGGCAATGGTGAGAAGTGAAGAAAGTAGAATATTCTAATGGTTTATCATATGACCATGTCAAAGAGTTAGACATTACCAAAGCTATGTTAGCCCAATATTTTTTCAACCCTAAAACTGGATTGCATTTTGATGTCCGTAAGCCTAAGTATTCAATCAAATGGTGTACACATTAGGGTATTACTTATAATTTTTGGGATCATTGGTGGATGTTTTTGATAAACCACCCAACAACAATTTTGATGTACTATTATATTTTCTCCATAAACTCTATAAAGAGTTTGTAACGGGTCACCATGTGAATTATTTTGATTTTAGAGACTTCTAGGGAGTAGGTAAAGTAATTCCTCAAGATAGACCTGGGTCAATGAGACAAGTACAAGGTCCTTTTATTCCTCCTCATGCTATCCCTTCTCCAACTCCAATTCAGCACCCATACGTTGTTGCAAATGCAACACAACAGAGCCTCATTTCCATACACTCTTTGACTGAGCACTTGATTACACAAACCTCTCAGCTTGCACAACTAAATGATATTTTTGGTCATATTGGATCACCTAATATTACTAGACCCTCCTCGTCCACACATGTTTGTGTGCCTCATCATTGCATTTTTGCAATTAGTTGTGCTTAAGTCCTCTCGAGGAGAGTAGTGAGCCACCCCTTAACACTTCAAAGTATGATGTCCCTCATACATCACCTTCACAAGCTAAGGTAGTGGGGTCCAGAACTCAAGTTGAGGGGTCAGGGACAAGAGCACAAGCATAAGCATTAGGGGGTAGAGATGGAGATGCGTAAGGCCAATCTTTCTTAGAGGTAAAATTTATAATTAAATTTCATGGTGTATTCCATTTGAATATAATATAAACAAAGATTAATACTAATGTATTTAAGGGGGATAACAGTTGATGACAGAGGAGGATTTGACAGAAGTTCATCATGGAACTCTTTCTGCCATCCAATTTGACCTAGACTTGCCAGTATAATTTTTTCTACACATCTAACTCTTTTATTTTATGCATTTAATTTTTTGTGAGTAATTATATATTAATTTAAAACTTGATGTTACTTTACTTTTATATTCTATCCAAAATGTGAATGATGTGGCATCTTTGCCAATATTCTTTAGTCAAACTCCTAATCGTCCTAAGGGACCATCATTCACTGAAAGGCTCTCAGAACAACAACAAAGAGAGGAGGTAATTCAATTGAAATGTACTTTAATTGATAATTTAGAAAACTTAAATATTTGATTATAGTTATTTAGATAAATAATAAAATAGAGAATCATGACCTGTTTGTTACATGTTTGATCATATAAACCAATGGTTAAAAGAATTAAAATGAGAAAGAAAGAAAGAAAGAAACATGTATTATCCATCATTCATAATATATATTTGAGATTTACTAACACATCAATTATTCATTTAAATATTCATACAGATTTTGCAATTGATTCAACTAATGATTATGTGATCTATTTTAGTGCATTGATTGATTCATCTTATGACGATTCCATTATGACATACAATGTTCATTGATCTCCAAGATAATTGTGTGTATTGATAAATTGATGCTATATCATTTACATACATACATCAACATATAAAAAACACATAAACATACAAGGAAACTAAAATTCCATAAAAATTATAGATCATATAGATGCCCATGCCATAAACCAATAAATATGAAGACCAACCATACATATCAAAATGTCCAATACCAAATGTCATCAACATAACAAAAATCATAACATGAATAGGTACATATAATAGTGGGGACACATCTTCTAATCCTCCTCCTTTTGGTCCTCGTGAACCCACTCCTGTACCTGCATCTAATGGATATAATAGTGGGGACACATCTTATACCAATAATCTCTATGCATTTGTGTCCTTGCATCATCCTCAACTACAACTTTAATTGGCTCATCTCCATCATCGTCATTAGTAAATTCTTGAGTGGAAAATGGTGGTCTATCCATCTCCCAAGGCCTAAGTGGTGAGTTTTGGTGCCTCCTATATATTTGAGGTTTTAGGGGAACATCCTATTAGATAAAAAAAAAAAACTATTTGAGGATCCACTTATAATGAAAACACTCCAAATATGTAGACAAATACTATTATTATGTGTAGAACTACTGAGGTGGCAATATACATGCATTGGAACACTTCATATTATATGTTTATCCTATGACAAATGTAAAAGGTGAGTACAATAAATACTTTGTATTTTCTCATGAAATGTAAGAGGTTGTAAATAAAATTCCATGATAGCTCATTTTCGTTGAATCTTTAAAAATTCATTTTAAGGACATTTCTCACTAGATGTGTTGATGTGGAGAGTTGCATGATGAGTCACACCTCTAAACCTTAGTTGTAGATAGATAAGAGTCCATATCACATTTCTAAAAAAATAGAGATCCTACAATATTCCATGTAACTTCTACATGGTTGTAAAGTTATCCCTAATGACTAATAGCTCCTCTCCCTTAATGCTAGTGAGCATTTTTTTTGTTTTGTTTAAATTGATCTATTAATTTAAAATTTATTATGATTATTTGTATACATAGAGTCTTACATTCTTGTCATTTTTCATACATGAAATATTAGTTGGTTCATCCATGATGAGTCCTTTTCAATCGATGCAGGAGGCCTCGTTGGTGGTATGTGCTTGTTTTCTAGTAGATAAGATTTTATTTAGTACAGTCTAGATTGTTTATGTGTAACACATCTAACCTTTTTAATGTATGCCTTTCATTTTTTGTTATTAATTATATATTAATTTATTTCAATGTTATTTTACCATTACAGTCTATTGCGAAAGTGAGTGATGTGGCACCGTTGCCATCATGCTTTAGTAGGACACCTGATCATAAGAGAATCATTTGCTTAACGACTCTCTGAACGACAAGAAAGAGTCGAGGTAATTGAGTTGAATTTTTCTAAATAATTGATAGTTTAGAGAGGTCTTATAGTTGATTGTAGTGATTTAGATGTATGTTAATAAATGAAAATTCTAAATTGTAGTAGATAAGATTCTATTTACTAACTCTAACTTATTTATATTTACCATTGAACTAATTAATCAAATTTATGGTTTGACTTGTTAATGCAGTCAACTTTGCATCCATAAACTACTAGACATCATGTCACAAAGAGGACACTTTTTGAGGATCCATCATAAGTTGAGGATTCTCTAGAGACATACGGTCAAGTGGACCTTTAGTATTTGATGTAGCTATTCGGCATGTAGATTGTATATAGATTTTGAGATGGCATATGCCACATTTTGTGAAAAATGTTTTGAGTTCGCATATTTGCCAAATTTTTGTATATGTTTACCATTATGGATTAGATATATATATATATATATATACACACACCTTGATATACAATATAATTTAAATTCCTTATGTGCATGTATTCCTACTTTGAAACTTAAAAGTTTAATGTATAATCAATTTACAATGGTTGAGTTATGATCAATAATATGTTATAGATTGATTTATTATTATATATGATCATTTTTCTTGGTAGAAAGATGAAACTACATACCTCAATACATAACTTGATCTTAATTGCCACGTAATTGTAATTTTAGTTAGATATAGGGTTTTCTTAGAACATTTGACACGTGAGCTTTTTTCTTTCAAATGATAATGCATTGTCCAAACACCATTAAGAATACCTTCTTGTTGTTTTCATACTGATGACTATCTTATTACTAGCATAAAACCAAAGATTTGTACATAAGTAGATGTTACATGAGTTATTATATATATATATATATATATATATATATATATATATATATATATATATATATATATATATATATATATATATATATATATATATGAATACCTTAATTAGTAATCATTAATAAAAAAGAAGCATAATTGCAATCATATGAAATCTATATTTAACATTTCATTTTAATTTATGCTAAATTAGTACATACTTGTTCAAAATTTGTTTATGCTAAATTATTACATGGATGCTTAGTGTTAGTTAACATATTTGTTGTACTGGACTCTTTTTTTATACATCTCATAATAATCATGATATTAAGACTACTAGATTTGATATAGAAACTACTAAATTCGATATGATAATCATTGATAATTTCTCATCTTGTATGTTGAACATGCAATATACATGTTAAAAATGACAAAACTTATGATGTTTTTCATTAAATCCAAGATAGTTATTTTTGTGTTAATGAGCAAAGACATGTTTGTGTGTTTACTCATTTCGTTATCTAGTTTATGCAAAGAAATGTCATCCACAACCCAAATTCAACAGTTGTTGCATTTGGAAATGTAAATAGGTGTAGATCTTAAATGGAAGTATGTTTCAATATCATATATACTCCATGTTGCAATATCATATCCTCATTTCACGGTTTGTAGGTCTAGCATACCCTCATTTCACCTTCTATATGGGTTATGAAAGAGAATCTAATGAGGTAGAGAGGAAGACAGAGAAACATAGGGAGAGAGACACATTTGGCATGAATCACATATCCTCATTTCACCTTCTAAATGATCTTTATGCTTTTCATATCCTCATTTCATAGGTCCACATGTTTGACATGATTCACTTATCCTCATTTCACCTTCTATACATATAATGTATCCTTATTTCACCTTCTATACATTTAACATGATTTTCCTATCATCATTTCATCGCTATAGGTCTAGTATACCTCATTTCACCTTCTATATGGGTTATGGAAAGAGCAGAATGAGGTAGAGAGAGAGATGTACATTTGGCATGATTTGTGTATCCTCATTTCACCTTCTCTATGGTCTACATACTTTGCATATCCTCATTTCATAGGTTCACATGTTTGACATGATTCGCTTATCCTCATTTCACCTTCTATATGTATAATGTATCCTCATTTCACCTTCTACATGTATAATGTATCCTCATTTCACCTTCTATATGTTTGACATTATTTGCTTACCCTCATTTCACCTTCTATATGTTTAACATGATTTTTGTATCATCATTTCATCATATATAGGTTTAGTATACCCTCATTTCACCTTCTATATGGGTTATGGAAAGAGCAAAATGAGGTAGAGAGGAAGAGAGAGAGACATAGGGAGAGAGATGTACATTTGCATGATTTGCAATCCTCATTTCACCTTCTACATGGTCTACATACTTTGCATATCCTCATTTTCCTCACATCTACATGTTTGACATGATTTGCTTATCCTCATTTCACCTTCTTTATGTATAACATATCCTCATTTTACCTTCTATATGTTTAACATGATTTTCCTATCATTTCATTGCCTATAGGTCTAGTATACCCTCATTTCACCTTCTATATGGGTTATGGAAAGAGTAGAATGAGGTAGAGAGGAAGAGAGACACATTTGTCGGTAGTATAGGGTCCACGTTGGATAACCTATAGTGCCACGTGGCTGCAAATTTTGAATTGGCAATGAGTTGTGCCCTCGGTGTGTTTCAATGTTTGTGGGGGAGTGAACATTTTTCCCTTGCAAATGATGAAGATGCCTACATAGGAAGAGAGATACATTTGGCATGATTTACATTTGGACCTAATTGACAATGTCGATAGGTCAGGGTGGGTGGGTTTATGCTAGTGGAGGCACTGTTTCATTCCCTGGGTGTCACAATCAAATCAGGCTACATTGTACCAACAAATTCTCTTAAGAGACCTAAGAGCAAAAAATTGCCAAACTTTTATAGAGTAGTTCTCAGACTTCGTGGCACCTACAAATGATATGTTTGTACCTATGGCTGGATGTCAGGTCCCTCCACAATAACCTCTCTCAGTTTTAACCAACTCAACATTATTTGACCATGCCAACGGTGGATGCATTCTTGCAAAATGCCTCAGTGGCATTTAGTGTAAAGGTGCCAAGAGCCATATTTTGTGTTCTTCACTTTGTGGGACCTAACTGATAGCACCGACATGTTAAGGTGGGTGGGTTTATGCTATTTGATGTAAGAGAGCACTCCCTCTCGCTACAACAATACACAATTTTGCAAAATGCAAAAACAAATATATATTACAACACAAATTTTTGATTTATTTTATTCAATTTTACTCACAACCAAACTATAAATCTGCACCAAATTATTTACAATATTTGCCTCACATGGCCTCACAACTCTGTATGGAATTTCTCCCTTTTTCCCCTCACACTCTCACAACTCTACTTCTTCACAAGCCCCTCACATGGGCTGAGATCCCTCCTCAAACTTTGCCTAAGAAATCTGTTTCAAATTGGCAATCATATTCTCTTTTAAACACTTCCACGATCAGCTATGCTTGGCTTTCCATCTTTCCCAATTTTTATTCACACCAAGACCGACAAAATAGAAGTGGCTTTTCATCAAAACTCCCTCCATTTCCAACACCCTTTCAACTCCCCGTTATATGTCTCTTTTCACTCATATTATTTTATTTAGTTCCTTTTTAAAAGAGACTTAGGCACCTTCTTGGTAGCTTTTTTTATTAATGTTTAAATCCTCTTATTTTGGATCCTCAAACAAGAAAATCTGCCCCTCAATTAACTTCAAAGGCCTTCTTTGGCTTCTAAAAGAAAATATAATTAAAAAGAATGAATTAAAAGTTGAAGATTAGTTGTTAAACTTCCTTTAATGCCTAGCCAAATCAAATAACCAAAATGATGCTCTGAGTGTGTGGAATCGGGTACCAGTAGGTGAAAAAAATGAAATTTCTCCATTTTGCCTAATTTTTTTCCCAAAGGTGTGCTATGGCCTACTCAAGTCCTCTGCATAAGGATTTCACTCCAGCCCTCATAAATTTTGAAATTTTAAACTTTTCGTAAATTGGCGACACACTTTCGGCCTTAACAGCATAATTTTTCGACATTAATTTCTCCCAAACGGTGAAAGATATAACTTCGATTCTTTTTGCACATTGGACATGGTACCTCTAATAATGCCCCTACAAAAGGATTCTACTCTAGTTCTTATGGATGTTTTGGAATGAATTTTTTAATACTGCTTACGGAGTGTTGAAACTGTGAACTGATGAAAGTTTGATTCTTACAATTTTGTGCCGAATTTGAAGTTTTGTGATGCCGAGAGATGCCAATGACCACCAAAAAAAATCAAAACTAAAAACCAAACCTAAAAATGTTTTTGGGTGATGCCAATTTCTCATGCGCTCAGGTGCTCTTGTATCACTATTGGAGGCCTTATTTCATTCCCCATGTGTCCCAATCGAATCAGGCTACACTGTACCAACAAAGTCTCTTAAGAGACCTAAGAGCAAAAACTGCTAGACTTTGACGGAGTAGTTCTCAGAATTCATGGCACCTACAAATGATCTATTTGGATCTATAGCCGGATGTCAGGTCCTTCCACATTAACCTCTCTCGGTTTTGACCAACTCAACGTCGTTTGACTGTGCTAACGACATATGCATTCTTGAAAAATGCCTCAATGGAATTTAGTGTAAAGGTGCCAAGAGCCATATTTTGTGTTCTTCACCTTGTGGGACCTAACTGATAGTGCTGACATGTTAGGGTGGGTGGGTTTATGCTAGTGGAGGCCATGTTTCATTCTCCATGTGTCCCAATTGAATCAGGCTACAGTGTACTGACAAAGTCTCTTAAGAGACCTAAGAGCAAAAAATTGCTAGACTTTGATGGAGTAGTTCTCAGACTTCGTGGAACCTATGAATGATTTGCTTAGACCTACAGCTGGATGTCAAATCCCTTCACAATAAGCTTTCTTAGTTTTGACCAACTCAACATTGTTTGACTGTGCCAATGACAGATGCATTCTTGAAAAATGCATCAGTGGCATTTAGTGTAAAGGTGCCAAGAGCCATATTTTGCATTCTTCACCCTGTGGAACCTAACTAACAATGTTGAAAGGTTAGGGTGGGTGGGTTTATGCTAGTGGAGGCCCTATTTCATTCCCCGTGTGTCCCAATCAAATCGGGCTACAGTGTATTGGCAAAGTCTCTTAGAGACCTAAGAGCAAAAAATTGCCAGACTTTGACGAAGGATTTCTTAGACTTCATGGCACCTACGAATGATCCGTTTGGACCTATGGCTAGATGTCAGGTCCCTCCATAATAACCTCTCTCAGTTTTGGCCAACTCAATATCGTTTGACCATGCCAATGGTGGATGCATTCTTGAAAAATGCCTCATTGGCATTTGGTGTAAAGGTTCCAAGAGCCATATTTTCTGTTCTTAACCCTATGGGACCTAACTGATAGTGCTAATAGGTCAAGGTGGGTGGATTTATACTAGTGGAGGCCCTGTTTTGTTCCCCGTGTGTTCTAATTGAATCGGGCTACAGTGTACCAACAAAGTCTCTTAAGAGACCTAAGAGCAAAATATTGCCAGACTTTGATAGAGTAGTTCTCAAACTTCATGGCACCTATGAATGATCTATTTGGACCTACAACTAGATGTCAAGTCCCTCCATAATATCCTCTCTTAGTTTTGACCAACTCAACATTGTTTGACCGTTCCAATGACATGCATTCTTAAAAAATACCTTAGTGGCATTTAGTGTAAAGGTGCCAAGAGCCATATTTTGTGTTCTTCACCTTGTGGGACCTAACTGACAACCCCCATATGTTACGGTGGGTTAGTGTATGATACAGGAGGCAACTAGGAATGTCTCATTTGTGCATATAGTTAGATGTTGGATGTTGGGTTTACTCATAACACACCAATGGTGTAGGTAGAATACAATAACTCAATCCAAGCCATTCAATGGGTCTAAGGGATTATTTAATGGTTTTGATTATGATTCAAGGTGGTTTTCTCAAATTTTTCACTAAAATCCCATGAGGAAGGCCTCAATTGAAGCCTAGGGTTTGGTTTCCAAGGGAAACTCACCAAACCCTAGGGAGGGTTAGTCATTAGATCATCAAGGAAAGCATTGTCAAGATACCATGAGGGTGTCATGAGTGGAGGGTAACCTTGTTGAGCATCCAAAACCCTTAGTATCCCTGTCAAAAGCATGCAAAATTGTGACATTCCTAAGACTGTAGCAGCAACAAGATGTATTTTTCATAACCAAAGACCCTAGTTTTCATAGGGGGATACCTATGATACCTTCCCATGGATTTAATGCAACATTTGAATAGGAAAGGAGTTGCAAATGTTTAAAGAGCTTCAAGGATTTTAAGAGGTTTTGGGACTGATTTTAAGAGGTTTTGGGACTGATTTTAAGAGGTTTTTGGGATTGATTTGAAGAGATATACTAGTTTATTGTTAGATTATTCATGACATCAAATCACTACACATATAAACTAATAAAGGATCAAAAATCCTATATATGAATTAATATTGTCTTACTACAACTAGGTCATTTGTACAAGTATCATGTCAAAGATATTAACATAAAACCCTTTTCTTTTCTTGCAATGAAAACAAAATATTAACATAAACCCTCACCATCAAATTTAGCATAAAACATAATGAAAAAACACACCTTAAAGAGTGTGCTACTAAAATCACATGAAATGGTTATCAATTCTTAGCACCAAATGTGAAGAAATATTAGGAGGATTTGTAAGATAGAACCTTTGTCATTAAAACTCATAGTAACATGATGATATTATGGTCATAATCTCCTCATAGGATATGAAAAAGCCAGTTAAAAATCTAAAATGTAAAAAATATACTAAATGTCCTCAAAATGTCTCCATGATGGAAGCTAAATGCTTTAACCACTGATCTCAATCCCTTGAATATAATAGCTTTATTATCCAAAACACTTGCATGTATAAGTTAAAAATTTGTTAAGCAAAGTAAACACCATCAACTACAACTAACGTAATATTTGTTATAAGAAGTTTGATGAAAGATTAAGCAACACTAAGTTTAGAATTCTATCTTATATGTCACCTTAGGAATTATATCGAATGTCTCCAAATGAATGCTAAATGCTTTAACCACTAATCTCAGTCCCTTGAATGTACAATAGCTCTATTCTCCAAAACACGTGCATTTATATATTAAAATTTGTCAAGCAAAATAAACTTTAACCTATTATTAACTCAGCAATGGTGGATGTATTTCCATCGTAACCACGAGTCATACTCAAAGCACAGTCATGGTCTAGGTAGAATACACAAAATGTTGTTTCCAACTGCATAAGTAGATCTAAGTACTTCGACCCTGTGTGAAATACACATGCATTTATGTGTTAAAATTTGTTAAGCAAAGTAAACACTATCGACTACAACTAACTTAAAATAATTTATAATAAGAAGTTTGATGGAAGATTAAGAAACACTAAGTTTAGAATTCTATCTTATATGTCACCTTAGGAATTATATCGAATGTCTCCAAAATGAAAGTTAAATGCTTTAACCACTAATCTCAGTCCCTTGAATTTACAATAGCTCTATTCTCCAAAACACATGCATTTATATATTAAAAATTTGTCAAGCAAAATAAACTTTAACCTACTATTAACTCAGCAATGGTGGATGTATTTCCATCGTAGCCACGAGTCATACTCAAAACATAGTCATGATCTAGGTAGAATACACAAAATGTTGTTTCCAACCGCATAAGTAGATCTATGTACTCCAACCCTGTGTGAAATATGCATGCATTTGCGTTAAAAAGTTATTAAGCAAAATAAACACTATCAACTGCAAGTAACTTAAAATAATTTGTAATAAGAAGTTTAATGGAAGATTAAAACCACTAAGTTTAGAATTCTATCTTATATGTCACCTTAGGAATTATATCGAATGTCTCCAAAATGAAGCTAAATGCTTTAACCACTAATCTCAGTCCCTTGAATGTACAATAGCTCTATTCTTGAAAACACCTGCATTTATATATTAAAAATTTTCAAGCAAAATAAACTTTAACCTACTATTAACTCAACAATGGTGGATGTATTTCCATTGTAACCTTGAGTCATACTCAAAACATAGTCATGGTCTGGGTAGAATACACAAAATGTTGTTTCCAACCGTATAAGTAGATCTAAGTACTCCAACCTTGTGTGAAATACACATGCATTTATGCATTAAAAATTTGTTAAGCAAAGCAAACACTATCAAATGCAACTAACTTAAAATAATTTGTAATAAGAAGTTTGATGGAAGATTAAGAAACACTAAGTTTAGAATTCTATCTTATATGTCACCTTAGGAATTATATCGAATGTCTCCAAAATGAAAGCTAAATGCTTTAACCAATAATCTCAGTCCCTTAAATGTACAATAGCTCTATTCTCCAAAACATCTGCATTTATATATTAAAATTTGTCAAGAAAAATAAAATTTAACCTACTATTAACTCATCAATGGTGGATGTATTTCCATCGTAGCCTTGAGTCATACTCAAAACATAGTCATGGTCTAGGTAGAATACACAAAAGGTTGTTTCCAATCGTATAAGTAGATCTATGTACTCCAACCCTGTGTGAAATACACATGTATTTATGACTCACATCAATGATCATGCAGCATCATGTATGCACTATCCTAAGCTCACCTTGGTCCCATCTCATGTCACCTTAGTTACTTTGTAGCTAGGGGCATAACATTCCACTAAGATCACTGAAATGCAGGGATATAGAATGGCATAAAAAGGCAGCTAACACAAGGTTTGTTCAAGAGCATATAGAGACCTCTATCATGACCTAACAGAGATCTAAGGTCTTAACAGTCCATCACTGCCTTACTAGATTTGTTACTAATATGCTATCAATTTTTTATTAATATGCTATACGTTTGAGAAGGAAATACAATCAAGAGGTCCTACATGCTCAAATGCCTTCATTTTCTATGATGTCCTCTTATGAGTCAATTTGGCATCCATTTATGTTTACTTGATTTGTCTTGATTGACATGGTTCCTCATTGTTTCATCAAGGTTGCATGGAGTTTTGAATATGATGAGAGAATGTTCTTTCCTAGGTTATGAAGTTTCCATGACTAGGATGAGTTCATGTATATAATCTTCCCTAGCAATCTTCATTCATAGTCCTAAAACTAGTTAGCAAGGTCATAAGTCTTAATGCCTAAATTCTAAACTAAGGGGGATTAATGAGCTTGAGGTTATTAGTCTAAAGGGACCACCCATGTAAAGGTACAAAGGAGAAGGTTGAGGTAAAGTAATAAGTGTTGCAGACCTTAGAGTTATCACTAACACTACATTATTTATGGAATAGATGTCATAGTCCACTTCTATGACACATTTAGTTATCTAGGTTTTGGTTCCTAGCCCCTTACACACCTGTATGAGGATGGATGAAGACTTCTATGACACATTTGACATTATTTTGACTATACCTCTTGATGATTTTGAGGAAGGCAGGGGAGTTCTTAAATTGTTATTCCAATTGTTATAACAATCTTGTTATAGCTGATAGGAAGGTTATTCGTTGTGAAGTTCATAGTATGATCTTGATCTATCAAACCCTGCAATAGAATTGATCACTTTCTAAGGTAGTGATGAAGAACTCATCATTCCTCAAACCCTACATGTTATCTTTGAAGATACTTATCAATGTCTTAAGATGGCATAATATAAAGGCACCAAAGGGAAGTTGATTCTTAGTCTTGGGCCAGAGGTTTTTATTCTCCATTCATAATCTTTGATTCATGCATAAAGAGCATCGGTGTTTGTTCTTTATATATGTAGTCTTCAAACTAACACTCTTCTCTTATGTGTTTTGTAGGGTGGCCATGAGGAGTTCAAGAAATTTAGGACTGTCATACACTATCATGCATAGTCCAACATAAACCCTAGGTAGCTTTACATGGTTGCAAGCTTGAACATGGGTCTGAATGAAGCAATTAAAGAACTATAATGGGAATTAACAGTGATTTTTGTGGTACAGACCCATTTATGACTATACAATTGTGTTTTGATATGGGAATTTTGTCAAATGTTGTAGTTGTAACTGCCCTGTGAGACATGCATGCAAAATGTGGAAGCATAGACAAGGAACATGAACTGTTTGACATAATACCTTAAAGAAACATGGTTTGATGGAATGCCATGATTGCAGGATATGAACATTTAATGGATTTGTTGAAAAAGGCTTTATACACTTTTAAGAAAATGCAATTAGCGAGTGTCAAGCCAAATTCCACAAGCTTTGCCAGTATCCTCCCTCCATGTGCCAAATGTCAGATAGTTGCAATTGCCCTATGAGACATGTATGCAAAAATGTGGAACCATAGACAAGGATTATGAACTGTTTGACATAACACCTCAAATAAATGTGGTCTCATGGAATGCCATGATTGTAGGATATGCACATAATGGATTTTTTGAAAAGGTTTTAGATACTTTCAAGCAAATGCAATTGGCAAGTATAAAGCCAAATTCCACAACCTTTGCCAGCATCCTCCTTGCATGTGCCAAAATGGGGTCTTTTAGACAGGTTATGGAAAACCATCAAAGCATGAAGGATGTGGGAATTATATCAAATGTAGTTGCAACTGCATTTTGAGACTTGTATGCAAAATGTGGAATCATAGACAAGGCACGTGAACTATTCGACATAACACCTCACAGAGATGTCATCTCATGGAATGCCTTGATTGCAGGATATGCACAAAATGGATTTTTTGAAAAGGCTTTAGACACTTTTAAGCAAATACAATTGGTAGGTGTAAAGCCATATTCCATAACCTTTGCCAGTATCCTCCCTGTCTATGCCAAAATGAGATCTTTGAAATAGGGGATGGACATCCATCAAAGCATGAAGGATATGGGAATTATGTCAGATGTTGTAGTTGCAATTGCATTGTGAGACATGTATGCAAAATGTGGAATCATAGACAAGGCACGTGAACTATTTGACAGAACACCTCCTAGAGATGCCATCTCATGGAATGCCTTGATTGTGGGATTTGCACAAAATGGATTTGTTGAAAAGTCTTTATACACTTAAAGCAAATGCAATTGATGGGTGTAAAGCCATATTCCATGACCTTTTCCAACATCCTCCCTACCTGTGCTAAAATGGGATCTTTGGAACGGGGTATGGACATCCATCAAAGCATGAAGGATATGGGAATTATGTCAAATGTTGTAGTTGAAAATACCCTGGGAGACATGAATTTGAAGTGTGGAATCATAGACAAGGCACATGAACTGTTTGACAGAATACTTCAAATAAAAGTGGTCTCATGAAATTCCTTGATTGTAGGATATGCACAAAATGTATTTGTTGAAAAGGCTTTAGATGCTTTCAAGAAAATACAATTGGCAGGTGTAAAGCCAAATTCCACAACCTTTGCCAGCATCCTCCCTGCATGAGCTAAAATTGGATCTTTGGAACAAGATATGGACATCCATCAAAGCATCAAGGATATGATAATTTTGTCAGATGTTGTAGTTGCAATTACCCTATGAGACATTAATGCAAAATGTGGAAGCATAGACAAGGCACATGAACTATTTGACAGAACACTTTAAAGAGATGCCATCTCATGGAATGCCTTGATTGTAGGATATGTACACAATGAATTTAGAAATTAGTATGTACAAAAAGATAGAAAGCAAAATATTAAGAAACACAAATGCACACTAAAAATTATACCTCGCATCTACGATGCCATGCAAGATAACCTCATTCATAGTCTTGTATAGTCAAAAGCATGCATTATAGTTAAAGAAACAAGATTTTTAATAAAACAATTCTAAAAATTTTAGAAAAAAAATAACAAGTTAAGATAAAAATTGTCATACCTATCCCATCTGGAAGTTTACATGCTAGTCAAGCATACCTAAGGGGTCATCTCTTACCTTCAAGAATCCAATATTGCTTCAAGACCAACGTTCGATAGTTGTTTTGTTTTTGGTTTTGAATTATGCATTAGTAACTTAACTTTTGTTGCTACAACTAGGTGCAAATACATGAATATGGTTTTTTACTTCTCAAAGTCTTCAAATGCAGGGACGCCATTCTTTCTAATCATATATGTTCACAACCAAGTTCCAACAATAACAACTGATCTTGTAGGATATGTGAACCCATCATCATCTATTGTAGGTCATGTTAGCTTTTGTTTTTCCTATACACATCGTGCTAACCAATAGTCTGATCTCTCTTCATTTCCATGTGGTACAACAACTGCATAAATATGACCTAGTTGTACAAGGTCTGAAAGATGTTCATATTCAAATGAGCTCTCCATGTCATTGAGTAAAGATGCATGACCTGGAGATAAAGGGGTTAAATATCATGGAATCCATGCATCTACCCACTCACTTGACTCACAATTATCTGAATCACATTTAATACAACTCTGACAAAAACAAGCTAATTCTTAAGTCTAAATAGCCCATGCATTTGCATTTGAGAGCTTCAAAATGAATGCATCTTTGATGATTCATTGTTTCTCTAACAATCCAATTTCTCTCTCGTTATCCCCTCATCAACCAACCAAAAGAACCTACACACTTCTAAATCAAGAGCCACTCTTTGTGATAATGCATAGTTACACCACTTAACAATAGAATCTGCATCATTGAATGTAGCACCACCTCTAATCTTTAATTGTTCTTTAAAAAGAGATCTCTTCATGCATGCACCTGCTCCATCATGTTCCCCTTTCTGTGCCCAGCTTCAAAAAAATTTCAAATATGAGGTATATCCTTCTCTGCATGCATTCTGCTCAACCAATAGAACATATGAACATTCTTGAATTGACCAGTGCAATTATCTAATCAAATGAGATGTTGATCCTTTCTAATATCTTTTTCTTGCAAGAACCCATAAAATTCTTGAAAACAATATTGCACATACTCCGATGAATGCGATCGATCATCACTCATGTAAAAATGGTATTCTCTAACAATCTTCCTATTCTCTTTTGTACTCTCAGGGGCATGTCTATATGTGGTGTGAACAAAAATAGCAATCTGAATAGAATTGTAGTACTGGGATTGCACTTCATTTTATGGTTGCAACGTGTTATTTTATGCAAAATCAACTATAAAGACAATAGTTGCAATCGGGAAAAAGTCTTTACACATCCTGAACTGTTGATCTAACCATCAAGATTGTTAGAAATGAAGGCAACAACTACTTAAACAGAAATCTGATAACAATATGTTAATGATCTCAAATAGTGTAATATCAATGGAGATTGCATGCGGAAATCAAATCACAACACAAGAACAAACACCATAGAAGAATGACACAAGATATAACATGGAGAAAACCCTTTCAGATAAAAAACTCCACCAAGAAAAGAGGCTCAAGTTGTATTATCTTCAAAATCTGAATAACATAATACATGCACTTGCTTTTTCTCTCCAACCTTCATTCCAACTAAACCTGTGGACAAAAATTTGTCATACTACAACATTTACATGGCAATGAACTTATAGAAGTGTTTTCCCTCCAAACTATGTGTCCACTTTCTCTCTCCTAAGAATCTTCAACATGCAAACAATAAATGACTTCTTACAAGCTCAAGACACTTGTCCAAAGTCAACCATTCAAAGTTGGGTGCCCAAGGCCAAAAATGGTCTCTTACAACATCTTATGACACGACATAACCGCCATAAATTCTCCTAGAAAGTATCTTCCCAATGTGGGCGCCTAGAGCTAAACATAGCATCTTACAACTATTAATTACTTGTCATAAGTTGTCATGGTGTCATAGAATTTTATGACAGCTTGCAATTGTCATATATTCTCTTACATGCACTCACCAACTTTATGACAGGTGTCATACATGCTAAAAATAGTTGATTCCTCCAAGGTGGCACCAACACTCATTTACTCATGATTTTTACAACTGCCAACCATAAATGACACTCCATAATTACCTTTGGTAAATCTAAAATTACTACTGACAGTGAAACTACCTCTTTCCCTTATGGGTAATAACAAATTACAAATAATAAAATGGAATAAATATAATATTAGGATTTACAAGGTTACTAGCACCTTATTCCAACATTTTCCCACTTGACATTATACATTGTAAATCAACCCATAGGAAATAAAAAGAAAATATCAGGTACTAGAAAGAAGGCCCATGGCCTCCTTGAACCAAACAAATTTCTTTATGCTCACAGGCTTGGTCAATGAATCTGTAACATTCTCTTGATTGTCTATCTTATTCAACTCAATCTGTCCACTTGCAACCAATTCTTGAACAAAGTGATATTGAACATCAACATGCTTAGTCTGAGCATGATACATAAGATTATTGGCCAAACAAATAGCACTTTGGCTATCACAACCAATCTGAATGACCCTGCAATCAAAACCAATACCTGTACACAGTCTCCTTGACCAAATTACCTCCTTAGAGACATGGGTAGTAGCCATATACTCTGCTTCAGTGGTGGAAAAAGCAACTATGGGTTGCCTTTTACTCATCCAACTCACTGCTCCTCCAAACAGAGTAAACACATAGCCACTAGTGGACCTTCAACTATCCAAGTCACTTGCCCAATCTGCATCAACAAATCCCTTTATGTCTAAAGTTTTATCAGCATTATCAATACCAAAATAAACCAAACAATAATCAAGAGTACCTGCAAGATATTTAAGCACCCTTTTTGCATAATTCCAATGCTATCTACCAGGCTTAGACATAAATATGCTCAAAACTCCCACTGCTTGGGCAATATCTGGCATAGTGCAAACCATTGCATACATTAAACTCCCTACAACACTAGCATGTGACATGTTGGTTATTTTCCCAGACTGGATGCTTATTCCCAGTTATCCCTACAAGGTAGCCATCGTTGATCAACAGGATTCCTGGGCCAGGGGTCAATAGTATAGGAGATAGACTCTATAAATATCTCCTCTTCTTCTTTAGGCTCTGCAGAACCAAGGGGGGTATTCCCTACTCAACATCCATGAAATACAACTGTGAAATGATTGGGATGTTGACACAAAGTAGATAAATCCTCTTTTGTGAAGACCAAAACTATGAGATAAGTGCAAAGGGGCTAGCTTTAGGCCTATACTCAGTTGTAGACAAAGGATTTTGGATCCTAAAACTACTTCTAAAGTCCTAATGGTTGTATATGAAGTTTGAGTTTGATTTTATGTTTGGATACAAAACTGAGACTTTGGGTTGAGACCACAATACAAGACTGGATCGGTGCCTATCCAGGGCTCAGAGTCAATAGACATACACATGTGAATGTCCAGCATAAACATATACCAAAGACCAGATATCAAGGGGAGTTCTAGTATCTACCTTACAGATACTTCCCAAAAATTAGGTGCTTAATCATTCATACTTAATGGTATCCCTGTTGCAACACACTTTCTTAATGATTAACCTAAAACATTTAATTTGTTCCTTGAACAAAAGTAGGAGATTAAACATTCAATACAGAAAAACTATATTTCTGAATCTTAACAACCCTTAGTTATCCTGATTCAAAAGAAAGAATATGTCCACAGCTTGGAGACAAATGATTAAACACATGTACAAAGCATTTATCATATAAAACAGCATGAAACCAGTGAACTCATGCATGAAACATACAACATGAGACTCATAAACTTACAAAACATCAAGAACAAGGCCACCAATGAAGTTGTATTGTGTCACAGCACCAGAATTTGTCTAGTTTTCAACAAAAACAAACGAGTGACACAGTCTGCTTAATACAGCAAGAAAGTGTACTTAGCAAATTAATTACATGGCACATCAAAAATTCTGCAACGTACCGTGCATTACAAAATGGTGCCCAAAATACCGAAGGCAGCAGGCAAAAAGAATGGTGAGGAGGAGTTGGACTCGAGCCCCGTGCCGCCACTTGGGGACATTCCTCATAAAACTGGTAGTTGGCCCATCACTCAATCTGTCGTACCTTTGCACGATCGCCATTAAAGCCTCAACAACTCACGGGATGCAACAGCAAATACATCTAGAGACTTTCCCGCTCAAAAATGGTTGCACATGCTTAGAAAAAACCATCGTTGCAGACTCAAAATAAGGCCGTCGATCCACTCCTATCGCTAAGATCCGTGGCTCAAAATTGCACTGACTAGTCGTCCGCCAGTGAAAACGTGCCACGTAGGCACCCCATGATTCTATCATTGGCCTTTTTTCCTTTGATTTTGCCTTTTCTGCCCTTGTATATGCATGTTCAAATGTATATGCAATCTCCACTGTTCGCCTTTCAAAATCCTTTGTATATGCAAAATACATATACATGCAACAGTTATATACAAGCCGCAAACCCCACACTTTATCTACTAAATTGGAACATTCCTTGGAATCTAGCTTGCATCTGATCTAATGTATATTAGCTTGTATATCAGCATATACAAGTGCTTTATACAACCCACGGACCTCAAATTACCATTCGCTGTATTTGACTCCTCCTTCGCGTCTGGGTTGTATATCTTTGCTTTGTATATTTTCGAATGTATATCACATATACATTCTCCTTTGTATGTGAGATACAAAGCCCCTTGTATGTGAGGCGGACCCCACCAAATGCATCTCCTGCTGCTTTGTATATTTGCCGAATGTACATTTTCCCTTGTACCTTTTCATTGTATATTTGGATATACAAACTCAATATACATTCGACCCTGCGACCACCATTGTATGCTTGAATGTATATTTTCACACACATTCTCACTTGTTCATCCCCGGGCCCACCATATGCATATCTTTTTTCCTTGTATGTCGAATATACAAATGCAGACATACAAACCCCTTATATACAAGCAAGGAATCATCAAGGAATATTCCACCTTTGTATATTTTCTTTGTATTTTTCAAATGCATGCAACCAATGTATATTAGGATGTACAACAAAACACATACAAGCAAACCCGATATACAACAGCGGCATATTCTTGGAATCTCGCGGCCCGATATGCATTAGGAAATGCATATAACTCAATTTTTTTTACATTTTGGAACACGATTGAGATTTTCAAGCCCCCCAATATACAATTCACCTTTGCATGCATAGAATTTAGTATTTTTTATGAAGTGCGACAAGGACAAACGGTAAAACACTGCGGGGGGTGGTCAACTTTTGAACACTAAGGCATGAGAATGAGACTTAATAACCATGAACCCACCACAGAAGGCCAACATCAAAGAAGGTAGAACAATGCAAGACACCATGACTCAAAAAGTTTAGGATTTAAATGAGAAAATCCGCATATGTTCAAACTTAAAACCCTAAACATAAATGATTACCAACAGGCTCCGATTGGGGACGTGCAGGCGCAAGACTGCAGCGAGGACCAGACAACTCCAGGGCAGACTAGACAAAACCCAAAACCCAAAACATGACCGACTATACAAGGCATGTACAAAATACGTACACCTAATTTACAGTGTGCATAGAAGGTACTCATTTATGTGAAAAAAGCTTTAAGGAATTTACCGTGCACTGACAATTCCAATAGTTCACCATTTAGGGCTTGGAGAAAATAAGAATCATTCTCATAGATATTGCCAATTTGATACGGGTCGGTCCATAAGGGCTCAAATTTACCGTGTTTGCCCTTACCTGGCCTCTTGCATTCCACATAAGCACTAAGTCACCTATCTGAAACCTTCTCTCTGTAGCCCTTTTATCAAACAGGTATTTCATTTTTTTCTGTTTCTTGATGTTTGTTTTCTGTGCTTCTCTCCTGATTTCATCTAGTGCAACCAGCTGATTTATTCTTTCAGTCATTGGGTTCTCAATTTCCTCATCATTTTCTTGTACTAATCTGTAAACTGGCAGGAAGTTGTTCATAGGCAATCTAGCTGCTGCACCATATACTAATTCAAAAGGTGACCTTCCAACTGCTCTTTTCATTGTCACCCTGTCAGCCCATAACGCCAACTTCAGCTTTGAATTCCAAGCCCTCTTGTTTTTATCTATCACCTTTTTGATGATTTTCATGAGACTTTTGTTGCTTGACTCTGCTTGACCATTCCCTTGTGGGTGGTATGGTGATGTATGAAACAAATCAATTCCATAAGTTTTGCAAAAATCAATAAATTCACCAGACCTGAAGCACATGGCATTATCTGCGACCAATTTGGCTGGTACTCCAAATCTGATAATAATATTTTCTAGAATAAAATCCATCACCACTTTGCTTGTAGCCTTTTTAGTTGGAATGGCCTCAATCCATTTAGTGAAGTAGTCAGTGGCAACCAGAATCCAACTGTGCTCTCCGCTTGATTTTTCTAAAATTTCCCCTATAAAATCAATTCCCCATTGCTGAAATAGGGCTTCTACAGTTACAATCCTAAGGGGCAATGCACCTTCATACTTCAGCTTACCTGAGAACCTTTGGCAAGGATCACATCTTCTTATCATTCTTTGTGCATCTGAGAAGAGAGTTGGTCACCATTAGCCAGCTCTGAGAATTTTGTGGGCTGTTGTCTGGGCAGCATAGTGTCCACCACACACTCCATTGTGCATATCACTTAGGATATCCTTATCCTAGTCCTCATTCACACATCTGAGTAATACACCATTAGGATTTTTCCAATACAACTCTCCCTGAACAATGATGTATTTAATAGCCTGTAGCTTCAAGGTCCTCTTCTGATTATCACTGAGATGAGAAGGACAATTTAGATTTTGCAAATAATGTATTATGTCCTTATACCATTCAGAATCTGACATGTTACAACTTCATTATGCACCACATTCACTTGGCACACCTCTAGGTTTGACTATGTCATCAGTCTTGCCAAACCTTGTCCTCTTACCAATTTTGTGATCTGTATTTCAATGTTGAACTCCTACAATTTGTTTATCCATCTGCATCTCCTTCCAGTTACCTCTTGTTGAGTAAATATATCTTTGACTATTGCATGAGGCACATATGCAACTATGTGAGAGCCTACTAAATATGGCCTGAAGCTCTTGACTGCTCTAACCAGTGCATATGTCTGCTTCTCCATGATGTCATACTTCTACTCAGTAGCCTGTAATGACCTGCTAAAGAAAGCTATAGGTTGTTCAAAACCTTCTTCATTTTTTTGCAATAGACATGCAGCAATAGTATGGTAAGAAGCAAATGAGAACAACTAAAATGGCTTAGAAAAATTATGAGATTTTAGTATAGGAGCCATCTTTATAGCCTCTTTTATATTCTGAGATGATTTAGTTGCTTCATCTTCCCATTTGATAATTGCACCTTTCTTCAACATCTTGGAGATATCTTTTGTGGTCTCTGTAAAATTAGGCACAAATCTTCTGACAAAATTAATTTGTCCAAAGAAGGACTGAACACCTTTCACTGTTTTAGGGATCTGAATTTTGTCAATTGCAGCCACCCTTTCAGGATCAATCCTGACTCCATGTTTGGAAACAATGTGTCCCAAGAGTTTTCCTTCCACGACCCCAAAAGCACATTTCTTTGGGTTGAGCGAGATGCCGTACTCTAATGCTCTAATAAAAATCTACTCCAGGTGCATACAGTGTTGCTTCTCCTTTTTTGAATAAGCAGTCAAGTCATCCTGATACACAGCCAAGACTGAATCAATTAATCCTGCGAAGGCAACATCCATTGCCCTCTGAAATGTGGCACCTGCATTTGTCAGTCCAAATGGCATCCTCACATATACATATGTTTCCCATGGAGTAGTGAAAGCAGTCTTGAATTGTTCTGATTCTTTCACTTTCACTTGATTGCACACTGAAAATCCGTCCATCATGCATAGAAGCTCACAGCCAGTCACCTTCTGCAACATGGCCTCCATGTTTGGCAATGGATAATAATCCTTCAAAGAGGACACATTTAAATTTCTAAAATCAACACAAAGTCTTATGTCACCATTCTTTTTTCTGACTAGGACAAGGTTAGACACCCAAGTTGAATGTCTGATAGGCATAATTATTCCAGCCTCCCTAAGCTTCTTGAGTTCTTCCTGCACCTTGGGAGCTAAAGTGGGGTTGATAGGTCTTTGTTTTTGTCTAAACAGTTTAGCTCCAGGCTTCAAAGGGATTTCATGCTGAAATAAATCCTCTCTATAAGCTTTCAGGTCTTCATATGACCAGGCAAAAACATGCTTATACTTTCTCAGTAATGCAATTAGCATGGTTCTGATATGTGGCTTGAGGTGTTTGCCAATGTATACCTTTGGGAGCATGAAATGTCCCCAATTTTATCTCCTCCAGATCATTCTTACTTGTTGGAGATGCTTTTGTAACAAATTGGTCTCTATGGTCAAAAGCTCTCTCTAAAGCAACCAACCCTCTAGGGATTTTATTTGTCTTTAGCTGCATTACCTCCTTCCCTAAGAGAGTTTCTTTCCCATCTACAACCTCTACAAAGTTCTGAAAATCCATTTCCTGGTTCTCATATTCATCAATACAATGTAGAAATCTCAGTAAATCTTTGTCAGCATCAAACACTTGCCAGCTGCGTACATTGTCTAGCACTATAGGTCTAAGTTTGACCTCAACATTTGTAACATCTGATAGAGTAACATCATCTGGCCTTATAGTAACATTAGTTAGAAAATCTACCCTGACATTTTTTGATCTCTCAATCCAGTTTATGGAAAAGACATCAAACAACTCAATTGTATCCCAAACAGCATGCTTATAATGTTTCAATCTTTTATTTTTTGACGCATACTTATCTTTAACTTGGGAATCAACTAACTCTGAATCCCCAAATACTTGTATCATTTTAATTCCATGCTTTAGGGCAACATTCAATCCTAACAAGCTTCATACTCTGCAATAGTATTTGTATAGGCAAACTTCAGCAAGAATGAGAATTTTAGAAGCTTACCAGTTGGAGACAGAAATACAATTCTAGTACCAGAGCCTTCTTTTGAACAAGCTCCATCAAAATACATGGTCCAGAGACCCTGCTGATCAGACTCTTAAATGCACATCTCTCCCTCTTTACCTCCTTTCTCATCTAAGACAATTCTAAAATTATCACAGTCAGTATCCACAAAACATATATGCTCCTCTGATTCTTGATCCTCAACTGTTTCTAATGACCTTTCTTCTCTGATCAATTTGACATCCCTACCATTCATTGGGATCATAGCATATGATAGATGTAATTGCATACTTCCACCAACCAATGTTGCCCATCTTCTTGACAACAACATGCCATATTGTGGCTTGATATCAACAACTATTACGTTCATTTTGTAAGTCCTTTTTGGATATGCTACCAGTCTGAAATCTACATCTTTTATAATTCCAATGACTGGTACTTCCCTAGCATCCATGGCATAGCATTTCCCACACGCCTTGTCTATCTTTAGCCCTGCTTGCTGCATGATGGCCAAAGGCATGATATTCGTTGATGCTCCTGAGTCAAGCATACAATTCTTAATCATTTTTCCATTTATGACAAGGGAGACATAAAATGGTTCAACCTGTGAAGGGCATTTTGTCATGGTCATCCCCAAATACACTTCAGGAACTTCATCTTCATCGATACATAGGGCTTGTTTCTTATCCTAAGATTCATCATTCTGCTTGGCTTGACAGGATATTCCTGAAATCAAGGATATTGCTTTATTTCTGCATTCTTCAATTTTCATCAGCTCCATCAATGGAACAAAAACTTTTATCTAAGCCAAGACTTGAGTTATGTCAAAAGGAGCATAATTTTGAATAACAGTTGTAGCCTGATCTACAATTTTATTTTTATCTTGGCATGATCCAGCTTTAACTTTTATGGCTCCTTGACTGTCATTCTTGATCTGAGAATTTTTGTTTTGATCCTCAATCTGGGGAATTCCAGTTTTTGGTCCTTGAGGATCATAACCTATTTTTTGCTTAAAGTTTTGCCTATTATTGCTCCATTGCTTCTTTTGTGGTTCAGTCCCTTTATGACTATGCACCGGCTGTCTCACAAAAGTATTTTCGGGTTGGTGTGAGTTACTTACCTGAGCTTTGCCTCCTCAAGTTATTCAAAAGGTTGTGCGGACCTTGAGCATAGGCATAGTTGTCTTCATCATCTTCATCATATGGAAACCACAGGCAGACCTGAACCTCATTATTTGTGCTTGCATCAACATCATGAGAAGGATACTCCCTGTTTGTAGATAGCATATTGACATTGTCATCCTCCATGCAATCATACGTTGTGACTGTGAGTGAGGCATTTGACATATTATACACCATGGGGTGTCATTAACAATTTTAATAGCCTTATTCAAAGGGTCAGGTGTTTCCTTTGCATTCTGAGCTCTTTGATTTGTATTGCTATGTGGAAGGATGGGTTTACCGTTATGCCAATTGGTATTGTATGGCATATCATGTAATGATAGTCTTCTTTCTTACCTTTGGTAAACCTGTCTATCAGGACCTATTCCCTTTTCATTTTTTGCCATTCTATAGCTCAGGTCCTTGACAATAGTTGTCAACTTATCTAATTTATCCTCAGAAGTGGATGCATTGCCTTGAACACTTTGAGACTTAGTGTTTGGATTTTGCAGAATTTTTACATCATCTCTCCTGTTTGTCTTACCAGACACTTTTCTATTATTTTCAATATTTGTTGCTATTTTGAAAGCATCTCTGAGACTATGAGGACCCTTGTCTCTTAATCCATAAGCTATTTTGGCATCAAAAGCATTTATGTACAACACTATGCACATAGGTTCATTAGGCCTTAGGTGATGTGGCAATTTGTTCAAGACCTTCACGAATCTAGCATTAAAATCAGCAACCTGTTCATTTGATCCTTTGGTAATGCCAGTGAATTCATTTATGAAAAAACTAGGATCAATTTTGTCACCATACTGTTCTTTCAATATTCTCCTGAAGTCATCCCATGATGATATACTTCTGTCGGGCAGACCCTTGTACCATTCTATGGGCTCATCAACTAAGGATTGCATAAATAATTTCATGAAAACATCTTCATGCTCAACCTTGAAGTTGTCCATGATATTCTGAAAAGCTTTCAAGTGGTCTTCTCTTGACACAGTATTATTTCCTGAAAACTTAGGCACTTGCAGCCTCACATGTTTGTCAATAGGATTGGGGTAACCAGGAATTCCATCAAAAACAAGTTGTCTAAATCTATCCAACTGCATCGGCTGTCTACCAAATTGATTAGCATTGACATTTCTGTTTGCATTCTGATTTCTTGCATTATTTAATGGTGCCCTAGCATTATTTGCATTATGTCTCTGATCATTATACTGATCCTGGACTTCATTTCTTTGTTGATTTCTTTGCATGTTTGCATTTTCAAGGGTAGGAATTGAATCATTCTGAGCAACTCGCAGAGCCTGCACTTTCTGTCTCATGTCATCTCTAATTTTTACAGCTTGTAAATATTCTAATTCTGCTATTAAGCTTTTGATTTCTTCAGCTAATTGTTCCTCTTTGGGCATAGAAGAGGATGGTCCCATTCCATTCAGGTCATCATTATCTTCATCCCTTGGAGACTCAACCTCTTCAAATCTATCACTGGGATCCAGGAAAGGGCGTTCCTAAAAAACCTCTGACCATATTCTCAAAGCACCACCTTGCTATCTTTCATATACATTCTAGATTTTAGCTTCAGTGTTTGAAAAATAAGGCTCTGTCCCCTCTGAAGATCTTGGATTGTCCTGAATATTATCATTACTTCTGGGAGACCCCTCTCGACTGGCTTGAGCAGTCCCCTTTTTTCTGTACATCATTTTTCTAGGTAACTCTTCAAACAGAGGGTTATGCTAGGATCTTCTCCCTTGCATACAAATTTTTACTTTACCGGTTAGGAGATTGGTTCGGAGTCGCCACCTATAACTAGGAATTATTTTCTTTGTTTAATCAGGGTTCTTCCACTTACTCCCCAGTAGAATTGCCAAAATCTGTTGGTTATTTTCCCAGACTAGATGCTTATTCCCAGTTATCCCTACAAGGTAGTCATCATTGATCAACAGGATTCCCAGGCCAGGGGCCAATAGTATAGGAGATAAGACTCTATAAATATCTCCTCTTCTTCTTTAGGCTCTGCAGAACCAAGGGGGGTATTCCCTACTCAACATCCATGAAATACAACTGTGAAATGACTGGGATGTTGACACAAAGCAGATAAATCCTCTTTTGTGAAGACCAAAACTGTGAGATAAGTGCAAAGGGGCTAGCTTTAGGCCTATACTCAGTTGTAGACAAAGGATTTTGGATCCTAAAACTACTTCTAAAGTCCTAATGGTTGTATATGAAGTTTGAGTTTGATTTTATGTTTGGATGCAAAACTGAGACTTTGGGTTGAGACCACAATACAAGACTGGATCGGTGCCTATCCAGGGCTCACAATCAATAGACATACACATGTGAATGTCCAACATAAACATATACCAAAGACTGGATATCAAGGGGAGTTCTAGTATCTGCCTTACAGATACTTCCCAAAAAATAGGTGCTTAATCATTCATACTTAATGGTATCCCTACTACAACACACTTTCTTAATGATTAACCTGAAACATTTAATTTGTTCCTTGAACAAAAGTAGGAGATTAAACATTCAATATAGAAAAACTATATTCCTGAATCTTAACAACCCTTAGTTATCCTGATTCAAAAGAAAGAATATGTCCACAGCTTGGAGACAAATGATTAAGCACATGCACAAAATATTTCTCATATAAAACAACATGAAACTAGTGAACTCATGCATGAAACATACAACATGAGACTCATAAACTTACAAGACATCAAGAACAGGGCCACCGATGAAGTTGTATTGTGTCACAGAACCAGAATTTGTCCAGTTTTCAACAAAAACAAATGAGTGACATAGTTTGCTTAATACAACAAGAAAGTGTACTCGGCAAATTAATTACATGGCACATCAAAAATTCTGCAAGGTATCATGCACTACAAAATGGCGCCCAAAATACCAAAGGTAACAAGCAGAAGGAATGGTGAAGAGGAGCTAGACTCGAGCCTCGTGCCGCCACTTGGGGACATTCCTCATAAAACTGGTAGTTGGCCCGTCACTCAATCCGTCACACCTTTGCACGATCACCATTAAAGCCTCAACAACTCGTGGGATGCAACAATAGATACATCTAAAGACTTTCCCGCTCAAAAATGGTTGCACACACTCAGAAAAAACCATCGCTGCAGACTCAAAATAAGGCTGTCGATCCACTCCTATCGCTGAGATCCGCGGCTCAAAATTGCACTGACTAGTCATCGGCCAGTGAAAATGTGCCACGTAGGCACCCCATGATTCTATCGCTAGCCTTTTTTCCTTTGATTTTGCCTTTTCCACCCTTGTATATGCATGTTCAAATGTATATGCAATCACCACTGTTCGCCTTTCAAAATCCTTTGTATATGCAAATTACATATACATGCAACAGTTCTATACAAGCCGCGGACCCCACACTTTATCTGCTAAATTGGAACATTCCTTGGAATCTAGCTTGCATCTAATCTAATGTATATCGGCTTGTATATCAGCATATACAAGCGCTTTATACAACCCACGGACCTCAAATTACCATTCACTGTAATTGACTCCTCCTTCACATCCGGGTTGTATATCTTTGCTTTGTATATTTTCAAATGTATATCACATATACATTCTCCTTTGTATGTGAGATACAAAGCCCCTTGTATGTAAGGCAGACCCCACCAAATGCATCTCCTGCTGCTTTGTATATTTACTGAATGTACATTTTCCCTTATACCTTTTCATTGTATATTTGGATATACAAACTCAATATACATTCAACCCTACGACCACCTTTGTATGCTTGAATGTATATTTTCAAATACATTCTCACTTGTTCATCCTCAGGCCCCACCATATGTTCCTTGTATGTCGAATATACAAACGCAAACATACAAACCCCTTATATACAAGCAAGGAATCATCAAGGAATATTCCACCTTTGTATATTTTCTTTGTATTTTTCAAATGCATGCAGCCAATGTATATTAGGATGTACAACAAAACACATACAAGCGAACCCGATATACAACAGCGACATATTCCTAGAATCTTGCAGCCCGATATGCATTAGGAAATGCATATAACTCAATTTTTTTACATTTTGGAACCCGATTGAGATTTTCAAGCCCCCCAATATACAATTCACCTTTGCATGCATAGAACTTAGCATTTTTTATGAAGTGCGACAAGGACAAATGGTAAAATACTGCGGGGGGTGGTCAACCTTTGAACACTAAGGCATGAGAATGAGACTTAATAACCATGAACCCACCACAGAAGGCCATCATCAAAGAAGGCAGAACAATGCAAGACACCATGACTCAGAAAGTTTAGGATTTAAATGAGAAAATCCGCAAATGTTCAAACTTAAAACCCTAAACATAAATGATTACCAACATGACACATTAGACATATTCTCAAAATCATACTCATTCTTTGGACACATATCTAATGAAAGCTTAGTACCAATGGGTAAAGGAACTCTAACTGGGTTACAGTCCTACATACTAAATCTTTGCAAAATAGTATTCACATACTTACTCTGAGACAACCAAAGCTTTATGTTACCTCTGTCCCTCCTGATCTCCATACCTAGAATATACCTGGCTACTCTAAGATCCTTCATATCGAATGCACCTGAAAGTTGAGCTTTCAAGTCACTGATCATACCCTTAATATTGCTAAAAAATAACATGTCATCAACATACAATGCAATGAACAATATAGAATCATCAATACAATGAATGTAAACATAGTGATCCTCCTCACTTCTAATAAAACCCAATTTCAACACAAATGATCAAACTTTTGGTACCACATTCTCAGGGACTATTTCAAACCATAAAGAGACCTCTTTAACCTGCAAACCCAATGTTCTTTCCCTTTTAACTCAAAACTTGTAGGTTGTTGCATATAAATTTCTTCCTCAAGATCTCCATGCAAGAATGCAGTCTTAACATCCATTTGTTACATTTCCCAATCAAAAGCTACAAAAATGGATAAAATAAATCTAACAGAAGTTAACTTAGAAACATGAGAGAAAATTTCACCGAAATCAACTAACTCTCTCTGGGAGTAGCCCTTGGCTACTAGTCTAGCCTTGTACTTCTCCAATGAATTGTCTGCTCCAAAATTCTTCTTGAAGACCCACTTGCAACCTATGGCCTTTCTTCCTTTGGGAAAATGAACAATACCCCAGGTGTTGCAAGGGTCTAGAGCCATAATCTCCTCTTGCATGGCTAACGGCCAAGACTCACTATCATCTGCATGAATAGATTCCCTGTAGGACCTAGGCTCATCATCAGTACTCAATAAAGCAAATACACAACGTAAATCTGGTGGGCTATACCTGTCAATTGGGTTCTATTGTCTTGTGGATCTCCTCAAGGATGGAGTAAGAGACTCAACTTGTTCTTCTACATGATCATCTCCACCAACTTCTATTACAGTAGATTCTTCCTCATCAAAACTACTTGAATCTTCTTCTTCTTCACCCTCCAATCCATCATTCTGTTCTTCTGGATATGCATCTTCTTGTTGTAAATCAAAATGCACTACCTTTGACCTATCTTTCTCTTTTAGTTGCTCAAGTTCAGAAATAGCTCTAAGTTCCCTGAAAATAACATCTCTAGAGAGAAAAAAATTCTGGTTAGAGGATCCCAAAGATTATAACCTTTAACATTATCACCATATCCAATGAAGATGCATTTCTACACTTTTGGATCCAACTTAGATCGTTTTTCCTTAGGCACATGAACAAATGCCTCATAGCCAAAAACCCTTAAATGTGAAATAGAAGGTTTCTTACCTATCCACACTTAATAAGGTGTCGAATCAAGAGCCTTAAGAGGAATTTTGTTACTCAAGTAACAAGCAGTACATACAGCCTCTACCCAAAAGCATTTCTCCAACTATGAATCACTCAACATGGTATTCTGGCTCTTTCCATGATTATTCAGTTCATCCTTTCTGCAACACCATTCTGCTGTGGTATATATGGAGTTGTCTTTTGTCTAATTATACCTACATGCTTAAAGAACTCATCAATTTCCTTAGAGCAATATTCCCCTCCATTGTTAGATCTTAATATTTTTATCTTTAATCCCGATTGGTTTTCAACTAAGACTTTAAAATCCTTAAACTTAGCAAAAACTTTAGATTTGTGTTTCATAAAATAAATCCATGTGAATCTAGATACATTGATAGAGTCATTATCCACAGGTCCAAACACATCTGAATGAATAATCACTAACTTCTCTTTTGCTCTATTGCTTCCTAAAGGAAAATGATGTTCTGTTTTGTTTTCCAAACACACAATGCTCACAGAAATCAAAGTACTCTTCATAATAAGAAAAACTGTCCAACAAAGTTTTATTCTGAATTGTTTTCAAAACATTATTACTTGTGTGGCCCAATCTATGGTGCCACAATGTACAAGTGTTTTCAGAATCCTCAAAAACATAAGAGGAATTATAAACTACAGTGGCATCTAGCCTAAACAAGGTTCCCAATCACTTCCCCTTCACTACCACCAAGTTTTGTCTCACCAATCTATAACCATGCTTATCAAATGTTACATGCATTCCTAAATCATTCAACTTTGAAACTGAAATCATATTTCTAGCTAATCTAGGAACATGCAAAACACAAGGAAGGGTTTTAATTCTCCCATCATTGAAACACAACAATACCTTGCCTTCCCCAACTATCAGATATGTCCCCAAGGTACACTTTACCTCCATCATACTCTTCATATGTGGAACACCATTCCTTATGTGGGTTCATATGATACAAGCATCCTGAGTCAACCAACCAATGATCATTAAAAACAACATTGCATGTAGAAAGTAAAACATCTTCACCTGCATTCAAGGACTTATTAGAAGCGGATTCCCGCTGTTTCTTTGGGTTTCTACACTCCTTTTTCACATGTCTCCTCTTTTCGTAGTTCCAACACTTAACTCTATTCTTCTTTCCAGGAGTCTTAGATCATCCCTTAGACTTGTCCTTAGCCCCTTTCTAATCTCCTTCCAATCCTCTTTCCTTGGACCTTCCCCTCACATTGAGAGCCTCAATGTTAACCTCAAAAGTCTTCTTCCTCATCTCTTGTGCCAACAAAGTTGCAACAAGATGATCAAACTTCAGATCTTCAAGGTTAGCAGTAATAGCAAGGATAACATTCTCCCAAGATTCAGGTAAAGAACAAAGTAAAAGTGTACATTTATCTTCCTCTGCAACTGTAGCATCTATGGAATCAAGTTGACTCAAAAGTAAATTAAAATTGTTCAAATGCTTTGCAATAGAATCACCCTCTTTCATTTTAACAGAAAACAATTTCTACTTTAAATAAAGTTTGTTTACCATGCTCTTGGCTTGATAAATCTCACCCAATCTTTTCCAAATTTTGTATGCAGTCTCTTCCTTCGAGACATTCAACAAGACAAAATCTGCAAGATACAGTCGGATAGTTCCCCATGCCTTCTTATCCAACCTTTACCATTCGTCTAGAATCACATCATCAGGCTTCTTCTCTTTCTGAACAGCCAACCATTAGTTTTTTTCTTCTAGCAAATCCTCCATTGTCAGCTTCTACAACTCATACTCCTTACTGTTGAACTTCTCAATGTCCAAACGAGAGGTTGAAGCAGTGGTGGATGCAGCCATATTTCTACACAAGATATGCAAACACAAACAACCAAGTCTCCCATTGTAGCTAAACAACCTTCACACTACCACCCAAGAGTTAAAGTTGGCCAGGCTCTGATATGAAAAGTTAGAAATGAAGGCAATAACTACTCAAATGGAGATCTGATAACAATATGTTAATGATCTCAAACAGTGTAATATCAATGGAGATTGCATGTGGAAATCAAATCACAACACAAGAACAAACACCATAGAAGAATGACACAAGACATAACATGGAGAAAACCCTTTCAGGTAAAAAACTCCACCAAGAAAAGAGGTTCAAGTTGTATTATCTTCAAAATTTGAATAACATAATACATGCACTTCCTTCTTCTCTCCAACCTTCACTCCGGTAGAACCTGTGTACAAAAATCTATCATACTACAACATTTACATGGCAATGAACTTATAGAAGTGTTTTCCCTCCAAACTAGGCATCCACTTTCCCTCTCCTAAGAATCTTCAACATGAAAACAATAAATGACTTCTTACAAGCTCATGACACTTGGCCAAAGTTAGACATGCAAATTTGGGTGCCCAAGGCCAAAAATGGTCTCTTACATCATCTTATGATGTGTCAGAATCATCATAGATTCTCCTAGAAAGCATCTTTCCAATACTAGTGCCTGGAGCTAAACATAGCATCTTACAACTATTAATTACTTGTCATAAGTTGTCATAGTGTCATAGAATCTTATGACAACTTGCATCTATCATAGATTCTCTTACATGCACTCACCAACTTTATGACGTGTGTCATACATGCTAAAAATAATCGATTCCTCCAAGGTGGCACCTACACTCATTTAGTCATGATTTTTACAATTGCCAACCATAAATGACACTCCATAATTACCTCTGGTAAATTCAAAATTACCACTGCTAGTGAAACTACCTCATTCCCTCATGGGTAATTACAAATTACAAATAATAAAATGAAATAAATACAATATTAGGATTTACAAGGTTAATGGCACCTTATTCCAACGGAGACTTGTGGCTATGTCTGACATACTTTAAAAAAGATTTTTCTTAAAATCATCAATAAAATCAGCAATACTTACCTCTCTTGCAATCAACTCACATCTAGAACCTTCACATCCACTTTTCAAATTGTATTTCATTGTCTCATATCTCTTTTTCTCAACCATTTCCTCTCCAAAATCATGCTCGTTGCCCTCATAAATACATGATATAAACTTTGATAACCCACCACATTGTAAACACTTTTCATTTAAACATTCATTCTTGTAGAAAATGCAACCATCATCTCTAATACATAGAAATAAATCCAATAAGTCCCTAGATGACTTTGGTAGTTGAATTGCACCACACTCCTGTAATATTTCGTTAGTGTGCAAAGTAGAATGAATATTGCATAATAATTCATGATACATAGAAACTCTATATGGATTTTGCAACAACATGTATTATGAATTTTAAGAGGAACATAATAAAATGGCTTACAAGATTCAAATGCTCTTTGTGAGATTGTCATACCTGGGTGTGTTTCACAATATTGTTTGTACAATGTTGTTTGGCTACATTCCAAGTAATGTTTAGGATGTAGTGTGCGGTCTTTATCACCAATTCTTAACTTTAAAACATCTTTTACATTCGGTGATACCCTAGAGTTAGTGTGCCAAAATCGTTCAATTTCATCCTTTGTGCTATTGGTTAGCTTCTTATCAACTCGTGGAAGGCTACTGTTGAAATCCAAAGTATCATTTCCAAGAGGACTATCTAGTCTTGATCTTAATGCTAGTGCTTTTGACAATGTTTTACAATTCAAGCTTAAATCAACACAAGATTTTCTCATTAATTGAGCTTTTCTTAATAGTTTGCTCACTATTAAGGTTGTTATTACTCACTATCTTTCTCCTTGCTAGTCTTTCCAATAGAATTGAGTGCATTGAAAAGGATTCTAACAATAATTTTATCCCGATCAGACACTTTGTTTACTCGAATCTTTAATTTCTTTAATAAAGGTCTTATTTTGTACATCTTTAGTAATTTCACAAAAAATTGGCATTGTTCAGTTAATGTTTTATTCTCAAAATATTCATTGGAAAGTTTTGAAGCCCACAACTGAACTATTCGTGACGGCCTCTTGCCTTCATGTTTTTCCATTATGTTTTCATCAATTTAAAGTAACCATTTTGGGGTTCTTGAATGTTTTACAATTTCATCATGCCCATTCTCTTCTTGACAAACATCCTGTCTTCTTATGTAATTTGGAGAGACATTGATTTTCATTGTTTCATCCATGTTATCAACCTCATCAATTTTATCAACAAATGGATTATGGAGTGCAAATTCAACATCATGAGGTTCATATCCATAATATTCAAGTAAACATATATGTTTTTCTTCTTCTTTGTCCATGATATTGCTCTTATCAATAGGTCTTTCATAACATTTTGCAACATTTTCATTTGCAATATCATGGTCAATTTCATTTTTATCTAATATTTCATTATATTCAACATTAACACCTTCAATTTGCATGTCATTAGATGTAAAGAAGAAGCTTCACCTTGATGAGCATCCACCAAACCTAGTCTTCCAATCCTCTTTCTTACTCTATCCTTTCCCCTAATTGCTTCAATTTCCTCCAATGTAACTTTCCTCCTCCTTTTTGCTTTACGACAACTATTGCTCCCCATTAGGGTAACAAAAATATCACCCTAATGATTGAAACAAGCAAATTTTGTGTCTAAAAGTGTTTTTTTTTTACTATAAAAGGCAAAGATCACAGGTTTCTTGACAATAAAGGGTCTATGCATGCCATTGTTGGGCCCAACAATATTCTTTTTGCCTATCCATTCCCAAAACAGATATCCGTTATCTAAAGCCCAATTCTTTGGGCAATAGATATCTAACTAACGGATATCCATTCTAGAAAATGTATGGTTGTTCTAGAACAAAGATATCTGTTCCATTTTTCCTATGTTATTAAATTGAGGCAAAGTATAAGAAGTGAAAGAGATCTAAATTGAGAAGTAACTTGGTGGGCCTTGTCGACAAGATGAGGACCAAAGGATTAATTTCCAAAGGTAGATTTATAGTTCCTAGATTAGACTTTAGAGAGACTTTGGGAGAAACTAGAGGAAAGAAGGATGAGAAAGGAGGAGTTGATGAAGTCATTAGGAGGCATGGCCTTGTGAATTAATCATCTAGTAAATAAAATGGGAGTTCACATGGATTATAAATCCATTTGCAATAAGGGTATTTAGTAGAAAGAGGTGCCAAAAAGTAAGGTGATTTTTGGTGGCACAACCAACATTAGGTAAAGAGGAGGAATAGTTTCCCTATAAGAAACAGGTGATTGTTCCATGGAACAATGAAGTTGTGGCTCTAGATAATCGACTCTGAATAGTTGGAGAGTGAGATGTCATGAATGGAGTGTCATTGATTAAGGAAAGATATTGGTTTGATGTTGATGTGCAAAATTTGAAAATGATTTTTTGAGAAGATCAATGATGCTCTTTAGGATAATGACCTAATAGAGTTTAGATTATAATGCTCAAGGATCAATAAGAAATAAGGTGGTGAACAAAACCAAAGGATTTATGTGTGGTTGAAAGAAGAGGATGTGATCTTCATTAAGGGTTAGGAACTTTAGAAGTGATACCTGAAGAGGGAGATACATTGGAGGATTGTGATCTCTATATTGTTCCCATAAAAGGAGCAACTAAGTTGAAGGAACAACTTTCCATGAAATGTGTCTATGGATTGCCATAGCCTTAGGAAGGCAATAGTTCTAACTTCATAGTTGAAAACACATTTGTGAGAATGTGATAAGAGTTGAGTGGTGACTCTAGGATTGTAGATATATGCTTTTCAAAAAAGTAGAGAAGTTACATAGTTGTCACAGGGTGTCATCTTTGTTAATTTAACATTCAGATTCACAATAAGAAACAATAAAACATGAATGCTCACATAACACAAAGATACCCTGGGAAAACCTCCCTCTTGGAGGTGAAAAACCCAGCAAGAAAATCTTAGATCTGATTTATATTAAGAGCAGAAACAGATTACAGCTTTGCTCAGCTAGGGCACAAAATATAAGCACCAAAAAATACAGTTGATCTGAATTTTAGTTCTAAACTGAACTAATTATAATGTTCATAATGAAGTTCACTTGCACAGTAAGCACAGAGATTCAGCAGCCCTAGATAATCCTATGAACCCGTTGAACTGTCGCACCAATTGAACTGCCGAACCAATTGTACCAGTGAACCTGTTGAACCTGCGAACCGGTTGAACTTGCGAACCAGTTGAACCTATGGACCTGTTGAACCTGCGGACCGGTTGAACCTGCGAACCTGTTGAACTTGTTCAACTAACTATGGAGCCCTTGCACTGTGCTTGTAGTAGATCATTGTTGGATTAGATTGTGCAGAGCAGAATTTGGTGAGAGAATGATATGTATTGTGACTACTACTCACTTTTCATTTATATGAGATCGCCCAAACAATTTGGCGCCAAATTACATATACGTTATATTTGAAATAGGTCCTGACCTATTTGTAATTTCAAGATACATAGAATAATGAGTTCACCCAAATTTGGGGCCTACCTTAATCAGATAATATAACTGAGTTCTCAAAATGCTAAGGTCGACAGGCCATTCAACATTTTATGACTAGGTCGGTCTCTAGAAGGGATCTGACCTAGCTACCAAAAATTAACACTCCCTCTTAGCTAGGGAGGATTCCTTCATAAGGATCAAGTCACATAGTGACTAACATCATGGCTACTCCCATGGATGAAAACATAAGTGCTTATTGTCATCTTCGCATGATGTTTACCATAGATACTCCTAGAGGGTGAACAAGCACATCATGGAATTTCTCCCATGATATCCACCATACCTACTTGTAGAGGGGTGGCTCACCATGCCTACTCGTAGAGGGTGGAAGAGGGCTTTCACCTCAAACTTCTCCTAGAGAAGAGTGCATTACCACCATGCCTACTCGCAGAGGGTGGATCCACCATGCCTATTCGCAGAGGGTGGAAGATACAGTATAATGTATCACTGATGCCGAGACTCCCTCTCAACTAGAGCTTCATTCTCCACAACTCCAAGCTTGTCTCAAAAATATGCAAACTTCACTCGAGCAAGGGGTTTGGTGAGAACATTTGCTGTTTGCTCATTAGTGCTAATGTACTTCAGCTGAATAGCATTCCTTTGCACCATATCCCGGATATAGTGATACTGAGTTTCCACATGCTTTGATTTGTCATGAAACACAAGATTGGTAGAGAGCTTCACACAACTCTGGTTATCACTGTGAATAACTGTAGGCTCCCAGGGTTGTCCAAACAAACCTGCAAGGAGTTTTTGAAGCCACACTGCTTCTCGAGATGCCACACAGGCTGTAATATATTCTGCTTCAGCAGTACTTAATGCTACTGAAGACTATTTTCTGCTGCACCAGGATATCACGGTGGATCCCAAGCTGAAGCAAACTCCAGAAGTGCTCTTTCTATCAGTGACACTTCTTGCCCAATCAGAATTAGAATAGCCTTCCAAGGTAATGACTGTGTTGGAAGAGTACTTCAATCCATATCCAACTATACCACGCAAATATCTCAAGATATGCTTGGCTGCAACAAGATGAATCTGCCTTGGTTCGCACATAAACTGGCTGAGGGCACTCATTGCATAGCAAATGTCAAGTCTAGTGTTAACTAGATACATCAAGGATCTAATCAGCTGCTTGTATTCAGTGGGATTCACAAGATCAGACCTAGTTGTAGATTCACTCAACTTCTTTAAGTTAGTTTCCATAGGAGTAGGCATAGGTTTACAATCTAGCATTCCAAATCTCTTCAAAATATCAATGGTATATTTTCCTTGACTTAGCATAATTTCTGGGTCTTTGCCATACTTCTAACCCTAGAAAGAAATGCATGAGACCTAGATCTTTCATTTCAAATTTTGAAGTCAGTTCTTCCTTACATCTAAGAATGAGATGATCTTCTCCAGTTAGGAATAGATCGGCAACATATAAAACCAAAATCAACATTTCACCATTGAATACCTTGAAGTAAAGGTTAGGATCAACATCATTCGTACGGAATCCTAGGCTTACCAAGTACTTATCAATTCTTTCATACCAAGCACAGGGGGCCTGCTTAAGGCCATATAATGCTTTCTTCAATCTGCATACATGAGATTCTTTCTTATGGATCACAAAGCCTTCAGGTTGCTCAATGTAGACCTCTTCTTCAATAACACCATTGAGGAAGGTTATCTTTACATCCATCTGATGCAACTTCCATCCCTTAGCTGTGGCAATAGCAATAATAGTCCTGATGGAAGTATATCGAGCAACAGGGGCAAAGGTTTCCTCATAATCTATGCCTTCTTTCTGAGAGAAGCAACGAGCCACAAATCTATCTTTGTATTTCTCAATACTTCCATCAGCAGCATGTTTAATTTTAAACAACCATTTGGAAGATACAACAAACTTACCTTTGGGTCTAGGCTCAATATCCCAAACATTATTCTTAATGATAGACTGATATTCTTCATCCATAGCATTCTTCCATGTCTGTTGGTTCATGGCCTCTTCAACGCTGGAAGGTTCAGTCTCAATGAGATTGCACATCAATGCAACCTAGTTTGAGAATTTCTGAGGTCTCCTTCTTTCTCTAAGTGTGCCTCTTGGAGCTGTAAACTTTTCTGCCTCTTGAATCCAGAGAGGTCTCTTCTTACTCATGGTAATGTCCCTAGGCCCATCTGTAGGATCCAAAGGTTCACTTGGATCATCATGACTTTCAGATTCTGTAGACTCTCTCTAAATCTTAGTATCATGCTCAATATCCATGTCTTGAGGGTTATCATGGACTTCATTGTCAATTTCTAAACCATAGCCTTTAGATCTTTTGAGTGCAATATTTTCTTCAAAAGTGACATCTCTACTAACCTCAATAAACTTCTGACCTGGAATGTAAATTCTAAATGCTTTGGATGTTTCGTTGTAGCCCACAAGAATGCCTCTTTTGCCAGAAGGTTCCAACTTGGTTCTCTTCTCTTTGGGTACATGGACATATACTGGACTCCCGAAGATCCCCAAGTGACTGATATCAGGTTTGATCCCTGAAAATGCTTCTTCTGGAGTCATATCTTTCAATACACGGTGAGGGCATCTATTTTGAATGTAGATAGCAGTCCTAGATGCTTCGGCCCATAGGAAAATCTGTAGATCCTGATCATGAATCATAGCTTTTGTTGCCTCAACTATGGATCTGTTCTTTCTTTCTGCAACCCCATTTTGCTGAGGGTTGTAGGGAACACAAAACTCCCTCTTGATCCCTGCCTCAACACAAAAATCATGAAAACTACCTGAGGTGTATTCACCTCCATTGTCAGACCTTAAAACTTTAATTCTTTTCCCAGATAGATTTTTAGCTAAAGCTTTAAATTCTCTGAATCTACTTAGAACTTCATCAAATTCTTTTGATTTAAGAAAGTAAATCCAAGTTTTCCTAGAGTAGTCATCTATACAGATTACATAATACAAGAATCCACTTGGGGAAGCAACAGACATAGGTCCACACAAATCATAATGCACAAGAGCTAATTTCTCTTTAGACCTACTTTCACTTTGATGAAATGGACTCTTAGTGTTCTTACCCATAGCACAACCTTTGCATGTATTATCATGAATATGACTAAGTTTAGGCATACCTTTAGCTATCTTCTCAAGTGTGGGGAGGGCTTGGAAATGAAGATGTCCAAGTCTTCTATGCCATAGCTCGCTTGACTCCGGTGCTTCATGAATGAGAGCTTGAACTGGACGTGCTGAAAGCTTATATAGGCTCTCATACCTATTCCCAATGACATGAGCTGATTTGATGCTGGACTTCTTAGGCCATGCAAGCACCCTTCCCTCAGAAAATGCAATCTGATAACCCTTATCTTCTAGTGCTGATATGGAGATAAGGTTTCTTTTGATTCCCGGCACAAACAAAATATCACTGAGGTGAAGAGAAATTCCAGAATCTAAGTTAAGGGAAGTAGTACCAAAACCTCTCACAGAATAGCAAGCATCATCACCAATGACCACATGAAGATTGGACTCTTTCTCCACTAAATCTGAGAGGTGCTCTCGATAGCCGGTGATGTGTCTAGATGCACCACTATCAATCAGCCAAGTATCACTGTCTAAGGGTACATTGCTTGACAGAGCAGAAATGAAAACGAAGTCTTCAGTATTAGACTGATTTAAGACTTCATTTACGTTTGCTCCTTGTTGCTTAGGCTGAGATAAATAGTCCCTTGCATAGTGACCAAATTTGTCACACCTGAAGCACTTGATGTGAGACAGGTCCTTTTTCTTTTTCTTCGAATCATGAGATGGATTAGACCTTTGATCTCTATTCCTCTTGAAATTGTTCTTCTTCTAATAGCCTTCTTTCTTCTTGAAAGACTGGGCAGCAAGGACATGATTGTCTTCATTAGTGTTTTTGATAACTTCTCTAGCAGCCAGTCGAGACTCTTCTTGGATACAGTCAGCCCTTAATCTGTCAAACTTGGGCATATCAGCTCTTGCACTAATTCCTTGAATGTAGGATTCCCAAGATGCCGGAAGACCATTGAGGGCTAGCATAGTTAAATCATTTTCATCAACAATCTTTCCAATAGATGAGAGCTGATCTCTCAAATCAGAAATCCACATGAAGTAAGCCATGACAGATTCACCTTTAGCCATCTTGATGTGATTAAGCTGCTGCTTCAAAGCTAGAACACGACTAGTGTTGTTGATTTCATACATCTCCTCCAAGGTTTTGAACATTTTTCTTATTGTATTCACCTTGGAGATGATCAGAACAATGTGATCTTTTACTGAATCAATTAAGATCTTCTGAGCTTGAAGATCTTTCTTCCTCCATTGGTTCCTTTCTCCTTCTGCCTCAGGCTCAGAAGATTCTTTGGTCACAAAGTTTGCAAGGTCATTTTCATTCAACACAAGCATGATGTGGACTCTCCATGATGTGAAATTGGAAGCCCCATCCAATCTGTCTTCAACCCTGAGACTATGAGCCATTTTATCTGATCTTTAATGATAAGAGCATAATGTAAATAACTGAATACTGCAAATCTGATTATACTAATTCAAACTTAGCTCTGATACCATGTTAATTTAACATTGAGATTCATAGTAAGAAACAATAAAACATGAATGCTCACATAACACAAAGATACCCTGGGAAAACCTCCCTCTTGGAGGTGAAAAACCCAGCAAGAAGATCTCAGATCTTATTTATATTAAGAGCAAAAATAGATTACATCTTTGCTCAGCTAGGGCACAAAATATAGGCACCAAAAAAATACAGTTGATCTGAATTTTAGTTCTGAACTAAACCAATATAATGTTTAGAATGAAGTTCACTTGCATAGTAAGCACAAAGATTCAGCAGCCCTAGATAATCTTGTGAACCCGTTGAACTGTTGCACCAATTGAACCACTGAACCAATTGAACCACCGAACCAATTGAACCAGCGAACCTATTGAACCTGTGAACTAGTTGAACCTGCGAACCGGTTGAACCTGTGAACCTGTTGAACCTGCGAACCAGTTGAACCTGCGAACCGGTTGAACCTGCGAACCTGTTGAACCTGTTCAACTAACTATGGAGCCCTTGTACTATGCTTGTAGTAGATCGCTATTGGATTAGATTGCGCAAAGTAGAATTCGGTGAGAGAATGATATGTATTGTGACTACCAGTCACTTTTCATTTATATGAGATTGCCCAAACAATTTGGCACCAAATTACATATACGTTATATTTGAAATAGGTCCTTACCTATTTGTAATTTCAAGATACATAGAATAATGAGTTCGCCCAAATTTGGGGCCTGCCTTAATCGAATAATACAACTGAGTTCTCAAAATGCTAAGGCCTACAGGCCATTCAGCATTTTATGACTAGGTCGGCCTCTAGAAGGGATCTGACCTAGCTACCAAAAATCAACAATCTCGAGTGAAGATACTAAGTTCTTGTGCCATGATTAACATATAAATTGAGTGAACATGCATATTATGGTAGTATCTTGGTGCGAACTAAAAATCAAAGGATGGATCTAGAAGAAGAACACCATTCTAAATGACTATTGGAGACATTGACAAAGGTGTTGATGGTACACTAAAGATTTCAAGTGGCAAAGGCACTAGTGTAACCTATAAAAATTTTATATGGATCATATAGAATATTATGTACAATATACATATCAAGGAATTCATCATGATACTTGGTATGGGTATGTGATACTAGTAGAGTTTCTTGGTTGGAAGAGGCCAAGTGTAGAAAAGAAGAGGAATTTCACCAAGGTGTAGATGAACTAGAAATTCTAGATTAGAGGATATTGACATAGTCTATGATGACACTTTAAAGGATAAAAGACTAGCATAGGAAATAGGTGGATAAAAGATGTATGAACCAATAAAAAAGAAAATCTATGAGGTTGTGGTCAACACATAATGGACATAGACCCATCAAAGGATGAAATAGTAAGGGTAGGAAGGCAAGAGAGGTAACAAAAAATGGCCATAAGAAGAAGATGTAGATTGAAGGAAATAATGGCATATTTTGTGCTTATATATTTTTGGTGACACAACCAACATTAGGTAAAGAGGAGGAATAGTTTCCCTATAAGAAACAAGTGATTGTTCCATGGAACAATGGAGTTGTTACTAGATAATCGACTCTGAATAGTTGGAGAGTGAGATGCCACGAATGGAGTGTCATTGATTAAGGAAAGATACTGGTTTGATGTTGATGTGCAAAATTTGAAAATGATTTTGAGTAGATCAATGATGCTCAAGAGAATAATGACCTAATAGGGTTTAAATTATAAGGCTCAAGGATCATTAAGAAATAAGGTGGTGAACAAAACCAAAGGACTTATGTGTGGTTGAAAGAAGAGGATGTGATCTTCATTAAGGATTAGGAACTTTAGAAGTGATACACGAAGAGGGAGATACATTGGAGGATTGTGATCTCTAGATTGTTCCCACAGAAGGAGCAACTAAGTTGAAGGAACAACTTTCCATGGAATGTGTCTATGGATTGCCATAGCCTTAGGAAGGCAATAGTTATAACTTCATAGTTGGAAATATATTTGTGAGAATGTGATAAGAGTTGAGTGGCAACTCTAGGATTGTATCTATATATATTTTTCAAAAAAATTGTCAAGTTACACGAGTTGTCATAGGGTGTCATTTCGAGTGAAGATACTAATTTCTTGTGCCATAGTTAACATATATTGAGAAGTGAACATGCATATTGTGGTGGGAGTAAAGAGAAAGATGCACAGGGAGACAAAAAAATAGAGAGATAGAGAGAGGGATATTGATAGAGAAAGAAGAATAGAGAAAGAGAGCTCGTAGTGTATATATATATATATATATATATATATATATATATATATATATATATATATAGAGAGAGAGAGAGAGAGAGAGAGAGAGAGAGAGAGAGAGAGAGAGAAGATGTAAAATTTGACTTTTAGAAACATATATCCATTTCCTAGGAATGGATATCTATTCCTAGCTCTACAAAACAGATATTTGTTACCTTAATAACGGATATCCATTATTAATGAATATCTGTTAGTAATGAATATCTGTTATGCTTTAGGAATGCCTTGGATTTAAGCTTGGGACTCTTATAGTTGACTTTCTCTCAATTCTAATGTGTTTATAGGTTTCACCCTCTTCTTCTGACTTCACCTTCTGTGTTGACGACTTTTTTTTTATTTTTATTCAAATTTGAGAAAATGAAAAGGGTTTATTGAAGAAATTGTCAGCTTTCTAAAAATATAAGATTTTCTTGATTATCATATTATTAAAAAATTATTAATATTTTTCTATATAGAGTGTGTCTGAAATCCTATGGACACATCGATTGAAAAACATCCATAACTTTCAAACTGTTTTAACTTTTTCAAATCCGAAAGATATGTCACATCTATGCTTTTCTGGCTATAGGTTTAAAAAAAATTGAATTCCAATTTTTTGATCGAGTTAGGTTAGCTGGAAAATTACATTTTAGTTTTTAAAAAAGTCACAGTAAAAAAATCATAACTAATTATTTTCTTGGAAAAAAATTTCAAAAAAATATTTTTTACATCTGGGCATGAGTCCTTTACTTATTTTAAAAGATTCAAAAAAAAAAATTTGTTCATACTTAGGTTGGCTGGAATGACACCCACTTTGTTTTTTTCTAAAAAATTAATCACTATTCATTGAAATATTCAATTTGCACCAAGTAAAATTTAGTTTTTTTCAAAAAAATAGTAGCTCATAAACTAGATTCAATTCTCTTCAAATTTTGTTCTTACATATTTTTCAAATTGTGTAGATAATCCATTCAAATTTTCACATGAACTTGATTAAGTTTGTTTTTTAATATTTTCATTGCCTTAGAGGTACTGATTGGCCCATCATGATCTTGCACTCACCCAATATATGTTGTTCATTAAAGAACATATTTCTATTTGGTTTAGGATTAGAAGTTGTACACTAATATTGCATAAAATGTACAAACTCAAACTATTCAATGTGATGACAAAGACATAATAATTTATTCTAATAGAATAATATTTTAATATATAATCTTTATGTGCAATGAGTTAGATTGACTTGCCTCCCATGCGGAGCTATGACCTCAATTACTTATATTTTTAGTGTAAGATGATGATAAGTTGTACATATTTTTGTCTATTAATGATATATGTCATATTAAACTAAAACAACTAATTAGATGGTCATGAATGACACTTTATTATATATTTATTGATAATTTTATCCCTCACAACTATTGAAATGTGCTCAACTATTGGGCCCTTTCCCATAACTTGAATTGATGAGAGCAAAAAGAATCGTCCTTTAATATAAGTAGTGCATAATGATAATGGTAGAGAAATGCCATGAAAAATGTGAAAGGTGCAGATTCAATCTAGAGAACTTGGAGTGCATTCCATAGAGCTTAGAGTGCATGTACACCATCCCGTACAATATTTTTGACATGAATTGTGCATAACTTTAGGAAATTTTTATGAGGAATGTATCCTCTTTTTTATCTATAGGTAATTTGATTACTATCCTTCATTATCTCCACCTAGGTTAGGAGTTCAACTTGGGTAAAAAATGTATCCTAATATATATTGGCTTTATATTTGTCCAAGATTGGTAAGTTGGACATTTTTTGACAAGGGTGATGTGGTTGTTGATCTAGTTGTTCTATTTCAATAACCACCTACCTTTTGTCATGTCCAAGTAGCTTTTTAGAATCTTTTGCCAAGCACATCCCCCTTTGGACCATTGTAACATATACTTTATTGTCTTGTCCAAGTAGATTTATAGAATATTTTGCAAAGCTTGTCCTCTTTCAACCATTGTAACAAGGAAAGATGTTTTATTTGAACATGACATTTAATTTTTTATAGCAGTTTATTTGGTATGTTCACTATTTTAATTTAAGATTTTAGGTTTGCATCATTAAATATGGTGTCACATATGCATGTTTTTTGAGGTATCATAAAATACAAAGAAAAAACTTAGTACAATAGTTGTACAATAAGTCATTTTTTTTTGTGTATTCATGTAGCATCACGTGATTTTTTTATTTTTATTTTTAAATGTAACTTGTTCTAAAAATATGATTTCATTAGATGTGACTTGTTCTAAAGAGTTTATTTCATTAGATGTTAACTTATTTTTCTGAATGGAAGTACGGAGTCATCCTATATGCTATAAGCTGCATATAAGTTAGGTCACCCAACATTACAAATTATAAAAAGATTTCATCCATTTTATTTAATTATTAGTAATATTAATCAATATTATTAATTTTTAAATCACAACTAATAATACTACTATAATATTGAAATACATGATATCTTTTAATATCTCAATACACTCACAACTATCCAAAAAACCAACTTAATCATATTTAATATGTTTGTCAGGCTATGCCACTTACCTTCTGAGACTCTATTCTGAAGCAAACTTTGTCAAGGAAGCTCTCTGCAAAGGTTTTTATTGCATGCTCTGATGAACATAAGATTGCCCAAATACATGTTGGATCGCCTTTTGTCTCAAATTCGAGAATGGACATCAAATGCTTTTCAAGCCTATGGTAGTAATTAGAAAAAAAAAATCTTAGATTTTTTCAGCACTTTCAAATTGTCTCGAATCTTTTAAGAGTAAGCCTCCAGGATGTTCTTAAATTCCCAAAATCTCTGTTTCCTGGATAGACCATAGCTAATGATATCATCAACAAAAAATTTGATGACACTTCAGCCCAATGAATTCATTTCTGAGTCGCAGACAGATTTGAAGCACAAAAACATCTTCTTAAAGATTCACTAAAAAAATGAAGAGGTGGGGAGATCTATTATCTCCTCATTTTTATCCCGCCGGTTCTATGAAAAAAAATCGTAAGACTCCATTGAACAAGATGAAAAGAAATACAATCCAAGACTATTACGATCCAATTCCAAATTTGATCAAAACTTTGTACAATTTTTTTAATCAAACCCATATCATAAGCCCTTTAGATTGTAATGGTGTGAATTGTATGTCCTGCACTTTTTCTATTCATTTCGGGTTTATTTTTATCAATTTATTCTTTTTCTTTTTTTTTTGGATAACCAGAGGAAATCAGTGTTTGGTCGAGCGTCTTGGAGCTGCCGACCTCTAACACAGGACGAACTCCCTATAAACCTCTGGGCAGCATACACAGGGCCCTCATGCTACAAGATAAGTTGTGGGATTTTGAACTCACAACCTGGACCACCTAAATCGGTGACAGATATAATAAGAAAATGTTACAAAGAATAACTATGGTTAGAATCAATTGTGTGTAAAAGTTAACAAATTACTTAACTTTTAATTGATATTGACTACACACATTTCAAGGGACTGTCTCAATCTACAATTTACTTTGTTTTGAAAATAAAGAGTTTATACTGTATTAATAAAAGAATGAGCAAATACAAAGAGAGAACAGTTAATCAAGATCGCAAGTATCTGGAGAAGAACAAAAGAATCTTTGGACTATGATTTTGCAGCTGGGAGCTTTGATCCCTTCATTGGCCTCTTAATCAATATAAGAGATGTCTTTCCTAAGAACATTTATAAAATCAATCATATCAAAATTCCCTGAGAGAGCATCAATTCTAACTTTTATAATCTGAAGTTGAATGGAGTGAAGACTTTTGGAGGTTCTTTAAGGCCTGAATGGTGAGTTTGGAATCTCCATAAACAGTAAGGTTATTTATACGAGCTTTGGAAGCCAATCAAAGACCAATCTCGTAGGCCATAAGTTCATCAATAGTGTTGGCGGCCTTACAAAGTTGGCACCAAAATCAAGAAACCTGATGTTTGAATTCATCATGATAACCTCACTAGTAACAACCCCCCTATGGTTAGACTTAGAAGCACCATTGAAAAATAGAGCTAGAAAGGAGAGATGCAGGCAGCTGTTGGGAGACTTAGGAGGAACTTCATATTGAATAAGATTAGCCAGGTGACATCTATTGAGGTGTATTTTGGAAGAGGAAAAACTGCTAGATATTTGATTTTATTGAAGTGAGCTTTGGCATTGAGAGAAATTTTAGATCTTACTTTGATGATGATGGAATGATTGCTATTAGCTTTATCATTACATATTATGTGATTTCCATCTGGCCAGATAAACCAAACACAAAAGAATGGAATGGCATTCCATATGTATTTGATAAGACACTTGTGACAAAACTCAATAGTATAAAATTTATTCCATTTGATCAAGCAATTTTGTTCATTGAGGATAATGCGAAGAGAGATTCTTAGAGCCTAGGAAAGAGAGGTCTAAAGTCAAGTAGCTTTCAAACATTCAAAGAATAAATGATCTAGAGTTTCATCATTTTTAAAACATCTGTGGCATATGTGGGGGCCAACAATACCTCTCTTGATCAAGTTGTCACTGGTCAAGATTCTATGCATTGGTGTATAAGACATTAAAACAAGAGAACTTTGGGAATTAGGCATTAATTTCAAACAGAGTGGAGGGGTTTATTACCAGAATTGGTGAAAAGCAGCAGAGTAGAACCAACACAAATTGAGTATTGATTAGTCAAATCGAGGCTCCCCCATATTAGTTTATCATCTTTATTCGAAGCAAGGGGCCATAGGCTAGTGAATTGTTGCCTTACTTGTTGTCAAGAGTCGTTTTAGCTGACTGAGTCCCTGAATATTAGGTGAATCTGGTGACTTGCATAGTTTGAAATGACTGAAGAAGGTTTTTAGGCATAAGGTGAGCAATGGGAGCATTATTAATGATGGAGTCCTTTCACAAAGAATGTGTTGACCGTTACTCGGGAGCCACGAGATCCTATAACTAATGATGCCGGAAGACTTGCAAATCAATCTCCATATTCGAAAAGCACCCTTCACATGGCTGATGCTCTTAAGAAGCTCAATCCCTTGAAGGTCTTTACCATATTTATGAGCAATGATACATTTCCAAAGAGAAAAGGGAGGAGTTATAAGAGTCCAAACCAGTTTGGCTTCAACAACTTTGCTCATGTGATGGGCAAATCTTATATCCAGTTCACCTTAAGTTTTAGCCTTGATGACTTTTTTCCACCTCATTAGGTGAAATTATTTTCAGTGTCTTGTTTTCCCCTTTCCAATATAAATTTGAGACTTTTTTTTTTTTTTTTCAGTTTCTTAAGAAACATGTGAAGGGGCATGGTAAATCATGAGATGATAAATAGGAAGAGTAATAAGGACGTATTTAATGAGATTAAATTCATCAACCAAGGAGAACCATCTATTGTTGTAGTTTTGAATTCTCTTGTCATTTTTTTTCAAAAGGTCGTTCCAACAGTTCACGTGTTTCAACTTGAAGTTGACAAGAACCCCAATGTATCTAAAGGGTCCACCCCTTCCATGAGGGAATTGGAGGATTTGCAAAAACCTTCTAATCTCAACCAGAGAGGAACACGGAGTGTAAAATTTACTTTTATTTCTATTGAGCATAGCACCATAAGCATTCAGAAAGGAGTCAAGTATAACTTTGATTCTTCTAACATTGGATTCACTAGCTTCACCAAGGAAGATAGCATCATCAGAAAATTGATCATGAGTAGTTTTCTTTCCTCCATTGGCAACCTTTATCCCAATTAAATGGTAGCTTCTTCTCTTTGTTGAAAGAGCTCTTTGATTTTTAATTTACTTATTCTTCACCCTAGGTCAATTTTGTGGGTGTAGAGATGAAATATTCAACTGCTAAACTTTCAAATTTTAGATTTTAAAATGGACCTGGACACCAACCTCTTTCTTACTAGTCATTGCCTGCTAACTTAAGTGTGAAATATTCAAATTGCATCCTAGGGTGTTGTATACAAGGACAAAACCTTAATTCACTATGATCATTTAGGACTTATCTGGCATGCATCCAGGATTTAGTACATAAGCTTTATTACACATTGCATGATCATCATCAAAACATTACATCAACATGACATTAACAATTACATGTGACTATGCATATTGCATGATTTCTTAGTGTGTCTTTGATCTTATTGAAACTATTAAATCGTATCTAAGGGCTGACCAAGGACAAGACCCTCACTTAGCAATCTCCAAAAGGTGTTTATCAACATTGTTAGTAATTTATTGCAACTCTATATATCAAGGAAAATAAGAATCTCAAGTTTATAAATAGTTAGATCGATTCTATGCATGGAGGTTAAATGTATAGGTGCAAAGGTCATTTCCGTAAAGCATAATTAAATAAAAGATTTATAGTCTATAAGTAGTCATTTGATAATTAGAGTTCTAACTTGCAAGGATGAATCATCATGTGACATTTGTCATAGTCAAATCAACATTGAACCTAGAGCTAAGTACCTATTTTAAATTTAAAACTTTTGTACACATTTATCTACATATCTATTTAATTATTACACTCTCAGCTCTAAGTATCTAGGATACTTATTTATTATTGTGTATTCATTTAATTAAACCCTAGATATATGATGTAGGTGTGATTTATTCCCTCGCATAAATGGTGAACCCTACATTGCTTACACTCCCTAGGGTTTGGTCTTAAGTTTTATTCCTTCTATATTAGGGTTGTAGGTTTGATATTTTTTATTTTGTACCTTTCTTTTTAGATTTCATTAGGGTTTGGGTCCATCATTTATTTGTGTTTCATTCACATATCTTGATTAGGATTTTGATTTTCATTGTTTAATATCTATTTGATTCCTCCACTCCCACTTTTGTTTTCTCTATGTGTTATTGTCATATCATTTATCACATGGATTCTCATAGACTTTTACCTTTAGCTTCTATCCATTCATTTCTGATTTTGATGTGTTCTTACATTGTTGCATTTTATCCTTCCATCCTTGATGCTCTTATGTCTTTCTATCCTATGGATGGGGATGCATTTTCTGTGGAGGTGTTATTCTATCGTGTATGTGATTTTTTGTCCTTCATAAAGTTAGTTATTGATTTTCCTTCCCACTTGGAAGTACACACTTCGCTTTCCATTGAGCTCTATCTTGATCTCATACTTTTCTTATGAGTAGTCATAGTGCTTCTCATGAGCACCATGATGATTTACCTTTGAGAACTTTTCCTTCATTACACGGTGATGAGATTACACATTTCTTAGTTATTCATGATGGTGTTGAACCTTATAATGTAATTATTTCTACATGTCATGATATTCCTATTTCTATACACTTAGACTCACGTTTCTTTGTTGACCCATCTTGTGGGGAGTCTAGGGATAATGATTTATATGAGCTCCATTTTTACATACATGATAATGTTGCACCTCCTGATGGTCATTCCTTACCATCCCATGATCTTATATTGCATCATGATTCACTACATGATGATATTGTGCCTTATGGTGATAGTTATTTAGCATCTTTTGTGTTCATTCTCTAAACATTCATGATGATCCATTGCCTTCTATTACATTGCATAATTATATTACCGCTCTTAGTGATAATTTATTACATGATGATTTTGATGGTACTAGTTGTTGGGATTAGGTTTCATTCATCTTGTAAATCCCTAAACATGTTTTAAAATTGTTTATATAAACTTGTCGATAAATAGATTTGTTATGTCTCCAAGGATCATGGAGAGGGTAGACTTGAATGCCCCTCTATGTGGCGGGAAAAATTATTTATTCTCTCACATGTAATTGTAGTGGCATTTAAGTTAGGAGTTACATTTGGGAAGATATTGGAAATTAGGTAAAGATCAAGATGCATAAGAGGATGTAAGAGGCTCTTCTACAAATGGATCTTTTACTATGTTTAGATCATTTGGTGGTCTCTCCCTATTGGTCAATTTTGCCACCTCCACCCTCTCCCTGGTTTATATAAACCCACTACCTAGCTTGTATTTTGCATCTCTTGCATCATGTATGACAATTCTGTTAGTCATGTGTAGCTTCTTCTTTGAGCTCTTAATTCAATTATGTCATCTTGACATTTGCATATCTCTCGGAGTCACTAGTTTGCATTGTTTATGCTTTTTCCAGTTTATGTAGCTTAGAATTTCTCTTGTAAAGTTCTTGGGTTATCAATCTATTTCAGATTTCTAACACGAAGAGTACACAAGAAGAAGAGAGGCTCCATGATCTCATAGGCCAAGATTTGAAGAACTCAATAAGATTTTCACAAAATGAAGAGTAGAGCAAGATTAGAACCGTTGGCTAAGCATGCGATTAGATATCTCTTCGTTTATGTAATTTAAAGGTAAATTAAATGATTTTTTCTTTGAATTGAATAAAGTGAATAAGAATACATAAATTGGATTACCCATGCATATACAATATGTTTGCACATGCCTATCTTAAATGACATCTGTGTGATACATTAAATGAAAGGATGGCCTTCAACATAATATTACAGATGTTCAGATAATATTTGTGCATATCTCAAAAATAATTTGGACATATAGTTTTGGTGTGTGATGTTGGTGCCCTGATTTTCTGCCCGCTTTTTTTCTGCCTAAAATCCATTAAAATCTTGTGTATATGCCTCTTTTGCCCATCATTTATACTTGATCTAAGATATTTTCAATGGGCCCAGGCTATCCTCAAAAATTATCCTAAAAATCAACTAATTCCTTGGTTTCTTCCTTAGTAAAAAATCTTTAAAAATGCCTAGGTTTTCCTTTGTCAGCCCTTTCGGGCCTTACAAGAATTCCTAGAACCAAGAAAAACTTGACTTGGTTTCGAGTTTCTAGTCACCCCAATCCCCAACATGGCAAGAAAGTTTGAAGTGAAGAAGGAATTTCAAAGTTTTTAACTCCTAACAAAGCAAGCTCAAAAAAGAAGTAAAGGGATGTTGAAGATTTCGACGAGTTCCTGGTTGTTAGAAAATTGTCGACAAAGTGGAACACAAATTGTTCCTAGTTCCTGGTCCATCCCTGACAAGAGTGAAGGAGAAAAATGGTTAAGGCATAAAAGAGATATAAATTTGAACAAGGTAGAGCAATGAAGATTTTGGCGAGTTCCCGGTTGTCGTGAAATCACTGACAAAGTGGAACATGAACTATTCCTTGTTCCTGGTTCCAGGTTGATTGTCGACAAAGAAGGAAATGAGAAGATGAAATAAAAAGAGAGAAGAAAGGGAATTGCAACGAGTTCCTAGTGGGTGGGAAATCGCCGACATGGAACAAAGGAGAAAAAGAGGAAAGAAATAAAATTTTGATACTTTTGGTGGTTCATGGAACCACCAAAACCTCTAACCTTGTTCTTGATGAGCCCAAAAGCTTTGAAAAAGGAAAATTAAATATTTTAAAGCATTTTTAATGTGTTTTTTATGGGTTTATTAGTTTGAATGTTTGCCTACCTCCCAGGAGCACCATTAATGTCAATAATGAACAAGTTGGAGGTAGGTAGTATTAAATGCAATAGGTATGAAGGTGGGTGAGTGGGTAGGTGAGATTTATTGATGTAGATGGGTGCCCTATTTGTTTTCCTGCTTAAAATCCCATTAGGAATCAAGAGGAAAATATAATGCTATATATAATGAAAGAAATATGTTGTTGGGGTTGGTCATTGAGGCAATTTCCAAATGCCTGCAGGTGATGAGGATCTTCTAGGATTTCAAATAACACAAGTTCATTCAAGTAGGAGCAACACGTTTGTAAATCACAAGAAGATTTGTATTGTAAATGGTGTTTGTAATAAAATGTCTACATGCTCGTTTGTAAATTTTTAGGGAAACCCTAGTCCCAACTATGTGTTTTCCTCTTGCCACATTTGTTGGCATAATTGTAATGCAAATTTGATAAATGTTGCAGCATTTTAATTCATTGCAAGCTTTGTGATGGTCATTTCTACATTGCATATGGATGTTTATAATATGGTAATGGATTATTAAGCATGCTCTGTTATTTGGTGCCATACCTGTGATATATGTTCATGCATAGCTCATATTCCTTTGATTTCAAGTTGTTTCCTACTGGCAATCTTGTTACCTAATGGATATGCACTGATATTGGAAGTTTATGGCCAATCATATGCCTTCAAATGTGAACATCATTCACCAATATATTAGGAGTAGATTGGTAGATTAGTTTAGGTTTTGACTGTACCCTCAAACCAGTATTGCTACCTTTGTTGTATTCAGAGAACGCTGATATCAGATAAATGTTTAGAGGTTTGTGCTTGTAGGAGTTCAACCCATCATTGTAGTCCATTGGTTTGCAAATGGATGTATCATGTGAGCTCATGTTAGACAAATATTTAAAGGGTTGTAATGATGTGGAGAAAGATATAAGTGTGTGTATATAATTTTAATGGGATTCATCTTTAGTGACTGAAATTGATTATAAATTTGGGTGCACTTATATGCTTGTATATTATTTGTTGTTAATGAGGTCAAGTGAACTTGTCCTTGACTTCCATTTGGACATGGTAGTCAAAGCTCTGTCCTAATTGTTATCATGTATTTGGACCTCAAGGAAATACCCCCTAGGTTTTCCAGAGCCTGAAGAAGAAGAGGAACTACCCTATCCTATGTGTTGGACCAAAACCACCCTTTTTTGTTAATATATCCCTCTCCCTATTTGTGATACTTTTTCACTCTTGGTGGTGGTTTTAGATGAGAGGGCGTACATTTCTGGGAACCAACATGAGGAATGAAATGCAAATGCTATTGATGATGATCACATGAATGGTACAACTTTTATAATTTCCCTGAATTAAATAGAAATCTTGATGATGTGTTATGTTGTCTTTTCGTAAATAATATCACGCAAATGTGATGCAACATATGCACAAATATTTTTATTCACATTAATTCAGCACACAACTTGCAAATATGTATTAATTTGAAGCCAAAAAGTACAAAAACTAGAAGCTACCCTGCCATGAAGCTTTGGTAAAAATTACAATTGTTTCAACGCAAAAATTTGAAACATCTGAATGCACCTCAATTTTTTTAAATACCCACCTTAGCAGAAGCTACCTTGCACAAGAAGAAGACCTCATTCATCACCTTCCTTGATTTGGCTAAGAGGTAGTTGCAGGTGAGAGAACTATCACTTGACACTGCAATGCTACCACAAAACTAAAATGAGAACTTACACAACCAGCCTCATGAACTCACAAATGCACTTCAATAAATAATGATGAAGGTCGTCTTTTAACAAGTGAATTAAATCAAATTCTTAATGATGTCTGCAACCCAAGACAATAATGTTATGTAAGATGTACAAATATTTTTATTTTTTATATTTCACCACTTAACTTATAAATTTGTATTAATTTAGGCTTTAATTTTCTACCACAATTAAAAATTTATATTACATTGGGTTTTAGTTCGCTCTCTCAATTACAAATTTATTAAAATTTAGGCTAACTTTACCACCTCAATTAAAAATTTATGGATAGTTCAAGATTAATTTGCCACCTCAATTAAAAAATTTATGGGAAATTTGGGCTTAATTCGCCGTCTCAATTGAAAAATTATAAAAAAGTTAGCCTTCTTTCGCTACCTTAATTAATATTTTATGGGTCCTCATTGTCAAATTGATTAAAAACAAGAATAAATTTTAGTTTCCAAATTGCCCACAATTTATTTTTAAAATTATGTTTTAACATAAAATACCACCCACTCCATGATTTTGGTTCAATTTTTGGAAAAAATCACCAAGATGATCATATCACTACATAAGGGATTTGCTAGGATTTTTATAGAATTTTCTAGGGGCTAGTTGTTAAAGTTTACCCTTACAAGGAGATAGGCAACACACACACACCACTCAACATGTATACAAATACACCACATCCACACAATGCACAAGAATGCCAGTAAATCATATAAGCATAAATGCATGATCACAAATAATGTCAAATGTAAAATTCAACTGAAGGAAAGGACAAGGATCCTACAAATAAGATAAGGAGTGTCAACACAATAGCATGATGACTATGTAGAGTTTGTGAGTAGTCCTTCCTCAAACGAAGATGTTTAATGACATTCACCAACTTTTAAGAGTTGTGACATTTCCTATGCGATTGAGATTGAATCCTCATAAGGCATTCAATGTGTATAACATTATCACTTAAATAAAACTCTCCTTTGCTTTCTCTAGCGATCTCTTTATATTGCGGAAGCAATGAGAACCCACTTCTTTCCTACTCTATACCTCAATCCTAAACATCCAACACTTCAAATTCGTAATTTAGGTGTGGCACGAAAATCAATGCAATAATTTTCATGACATCATACCCAAAGATGCAAAACTCTAAATCATGAAGGAGACTAATATTTCTATGAAATAAAACCTTTATTCAGGTCTAAAATGCAATTTTCCTACATTTTCAAAATTGCTAAAACCATAAAATATCTCCAAATTCTCCATTAATGGAGTTGGGATGCAACCTTAATTTCTAACTTTTAAATTACAATAAATTTCCAAATTTCAAGAGTGCCCTTTTGCTTCAAAAATACACAACACTCTTTTGTAATCAAATTTTCAAATTTTGAGAAATATGGATGTTAGAAAATTTTGCCATAACTTGGCCACAAAATGCATATTTTCAAAAATTAAAAATATAAATTTAAATTACAATTTGAAATCTAAAACATTTATAAAATATACATGCCATATGCCTCTACCTAATGTGGGCATGATAAAAGGAAGAAATTTCACTTCAAATGCAAGAAAGAAAAATAAATTACCTCTTCCCTAGTTTACAATAATGGGGGAAATCTCTCTTTCTTGAGCAAACACACACACCCATGCAACTCTTATCCACTTGCAAGCATTTGTACTCTAGGCACAAACAATTCAAATCAAACTTCAAGCAATTCCATTGATCAATTCTTTCCTTCCAAGTCAATTTTTTTCTAAAGGAGAAAGAGAGAGGGCTTTTGCAAGAAAATGCAAAAATAAGAAGTGAGTAAAGATAAGCTTCTAATTTCCCTTTTCCCTTTTCTATTTTTCTATTCTTTATTTTATATATGTATACACCAACAATCAATCAATAAAATTGTTTAAACAAACTAAACAACTAATTTAATTTAAATAGATATTTTCCAAAGTTATAATGCAAATTCTATTATCTTTGCACAAAATATTTCACAAACACGAAAAACACACATTTTGAACTAAATTTAAATGCACAATGCAAAAAGATAAAGTAAACATAGGCAAATGACCCACTAACTTTACGGGTTAAAACATAACACTCACTGATTCCAAAATCACCACTGATTCGGATCTAGATTTTCATAAGGATTCACACCTAACTCATCAAACACTCAAACTGAGTGAGATAGAGGTTAGCACACACATGTTTTACCCAAAGCCAACCATCTCCAATATAACCACCATTGGGAAATAACCCTATACCTACACACTCAGGTCAAATATCAAGTGTACCTGCTCCATATAATAATAGCTGAAGCAACATAATCCATCTAACATGATATCAAGTTATCACATCTAACTATAAATCATCTACGACTAGCATGATCCAAGAAACAAGATGCATAATCAATAATATTTCATAATGCTAAAACAAATATGATTATCACAACTATATTGAACATAGTGAAAACAATGAAGCTGAAACATTGTAATGATCTAACATATAAAGACACAACATATGCATCCCATAATACATAGTTGAAAATCCAATGCCACTACAAAACCTCATTGGCAACACATTGATGGTCATATAAAACATCTCCACAAAAGCATCTAGAATACACCATCATAACACCTTGATGGTACAACAAGCCTCAACAAAAAGTTTGATTCAATGACTCATAACACATGAATCATATTATACATTGATAAAACACTCTACGTTACATCCCCAACTTATGATTTAGCTTAATCTTTTTTTTGTGTGGTAATCATGATGATTAACCATAGTTTAATGATTAGATGTTGTGGAAATATCTGATTTAATCATTGATTATGTGGATACTGACTAATGTTGGTTAGACACGAGATTACATGTTCATATGATTATTTAATTATTCTGAATTACGAATCAAATGATGATGCACTGATCATAATTTTATGATGGCGAGTATGAACAGGAAATGAATCTTCCTTTGAAGACGGAAGGAGAGTATCATCCGGGAGGAAGAGATAGATGTTGGGAAATGAGTCAAATTGCCATATGAGTGTCGGATTTTCATCCTTATGAACCCTCGTAAATCTGAGTGAGTTACGTCTTTTCCTTGCTAGTCGGTTTACTTTATGTGTCGACATGTCAGTTTGAGTTATCTCAACGATGTTTATGTTGACTCGACTAAACGACGTTCCTAGAACGTCAACGTAAGTCAAGAAATAGTCTTACCAAGTGGTGGAGTACTTCTTGTTTCTTTATTTATTTCTGAATTGGGATTTTGAATCTATTATTCTTTATTATATAATACTTAGGGTTTATAGCGTAGAAGGGGGAGTGGTACTCGACCCCTAAATAACAATTTGATTGTGTTACCATATTGGTGATGATGTCATTTGCTGACATCTTGGATTGTTATGGTTACCCTCATGGGAAGTTTATTAAGGTATAACTATTTAAACCTTGTTATCGAGCTCCTTTTTATTATTAATGGTTATGTGTTTTAAGTGTTTAGGCCAATATCAACCACAGTGAGTGGGATGAATAGACGCCATTTCGGACCCACTTGGATCCTCACCTCGTTCTCCATTTGTTAATGGCAAGCATGGACTGAGAAAATAGAATGAGGCCGTGGGGTGGCGGAGTGGGGTAACTGCTTACCCTTCGTGGAGCTCGAAGGTGGTGGGCTTATCACATGCAAAGCATGCAAAAGAGAATCAGAGACTTTGTTTTGGGCAGCCTTTTCATTCACAACATTGGGGAAAAAAGAGCAAGAACAAGGGATATATCCAGTTTTCTGGAAAGAAAACCTTGGAGATACAATAGAGAGTTGGAGAACGACAACACTCAGTTTAGAGCTGTAAATTTAGGCCGACTCGGTACTCATATACAATACCTATAGGTATGTTTTGAAGTCTTGAAAGAATCTTATCATTTAGTATGATAACAATATGTTACCACTGTGTGAATGGAGTCGATTGTGTCGATGTTTAAAAGCTAAACATGTTATAACTTTTGTTCAGTGGTTATCATGGAAGGCCCTTGAGGCCGAAGCATTTGTAAAGGTTATTATAAATAGACCCTCGAGGTCCTAATTTCTGTTGTTTAAACTTGATATTGCATACATTATGGAGAGAATCTCTAGGCGCTTGAGGTCGTACACGAACTTATAATAAAAACTTGTAATATTTGTTGATACCTAGTCATTCGAGGCCCTTGAGGCCGAGCTAGTGCTTGTTATAGCATGCAATATACTTGTGTGTTGATATGGCTTAGATTGAAAATGATTTAACACTAAAGCTATCATTGACATGCCCGAGCCGACTGTGCTCAGGAAACAAAGTGTTTAAAACTATTATGATATGGTATGTGCTTTGGAAGAATTAGTTTGCATGTGGGCCGAGAACCTTCCTCAAACCATAATGATAACCTTCATGAATCTTTAACTTGTGAATGTGCATAGAGCACTTAACTACCATTCATGAGAACTATAACCACAGTGATAGACTACTAAAGAAGTTTATTAGGATAACCATAAGTAGTCCTTAAATTTAAAAGAGTATATCTATCAACTCCTTGTCAAAGAAGGATGTTAGATAAATGATAGTATTATTACTTAAAAGCAACATTAAATGCATGCCGGTTTAATGGAGAGAGTTCTCTTCTTGATGCTTATATCTTACGAGATTGAGAACTAAGTTTAGACTAAGTCTCTTACATTGTAATGTAAATGAAAGCCATTTTCTTTCTAGTCGCCAAACTCCATGAAGGGAGTATATAATGCTATGAACTCACATGGGTATATGAGTTGGAGTCTTTTGTTAAGATTGTCTTATTGGATTAATATACTATAAGTCTTTGATGTTGTGATCTTGAATGTAAACTTTATGGTAGGTCAACATGAAACTGTGAACCTTGGGAGGTCCTAAGTTGGAAAACTTGATGTGACTATTGCCATGTTGAAAAATGGAACATAGTGACAAGAAGTCACAGGTTCCCTATTGCGAAAACAACCTATTATATTTAATGTACTCCCAGGATAGGAGTCAAGTGTGCTAGAATTGGACTAAGAATCAAACTGAACTTACTTGTGCTAGACCTAGAGAAGTTGAATTAAGCATACTATAGAATGAGACAACTTCTAAGTCGAGTCAGGGTGATCCTTAATGCATCTGTCTCTGCGTTTATTAGTCGGTCCACAGTGCTTAAAATAGCATAATGCCTCCAGTAGTGTCATACATAGTTAGAGTGGATCTATAGTTGTGTGACCGTGAGACATTATGAGGGACACAACACCAAATACTCAGATGGCAAACCTAACGGTTCCTTATATCTATACCTTCTGTGAAGGGTAGGACCGCTTCTAGGTAGGAAGTTGTGTGGGGGACCGCGACTGGTCTGTGGTTGGAGGAAAAACACTCAGATGATGCTCTCCTTCCCAAGCAGAAGACAAGCCGAGGCTTATGAAGACAGATGTCAAAATTTTAGATGCAATGTTTTCTTTATATGACTTGATAGTCAATTATTATGTATCATTTTATATTTGATGCCTTGAGCATAGCTTTGTACATGTATAGTGAAGGTCATTCACTAATGTGGTATCATTGGATAATGTAATTCTAAGTTTTGTTTTATTCTGGAAAAGAATAACATGTTTAATTATTGTGATGATGTTAACTCATTTTTGTTTAACCATGATTCGGTTAATCATGATGTTTTCTTACTCTTAGATAAGATGAATATTTATGATTATTTTTGGGTAATATGAAATGCCATGTTACAGTCTATACAACATATATTATATAAATCGAAAAGCACACAAGACATACATACTAGTGCGAATTACACGTGCTAAAATGTACAAATTAAAATTTATAACAAAACAAGGAGAAAGCAAGCAAGTACAAACCCTATCCTAAATTAGCTATGCACCTTTGATTGGACAATAAAAGGGTTAAAAAATAATGATTATGCAACAAGCTCTACCCAATACAAACCCTTTGATTCTTTGTCCTTTTAGAATTGAAACGTGCACCAATGATTTCTCCTTGATGTTGCTTATTCTTCCTTATCCTTGTATATGAATTAATGGCACATTAAATATCCTTAAATACCAAGACATAACAACGTGTACCACAAATACATACCAATTTGGCTCTAAATAGCTAGTAGTAAGGGACAAGAAAGTTGGAATTTGAATTTGAGGTTCGTTCCTGCACATTGTGGGATTGATCTTGAGTAGCAATGAAATGATTAATCTCGAGGCACGAAGTGAATGTATTAAGGTAAGTGCGAATGGGGTGTAATAAATGAACGGTCAATGGTGAATATATGGTCCAATAAGTGTAAGTGGGAGGAAATAAGAATAGATAGGGATCATGCAATGAGCCAAACCTAATACAAAAGTGTGCTACTTGTTGATACATAATTGCATTAAAGTCATTCCATCAAAATGGGCACAAAACTACATGATTAGCACATGTATGCTAATTTTACCATTACACAAACATAAAACAAATGCGTATTCTTGTAAAACAATTTTAAGTGGACTAAGTAAGGCCTAAATTTAACGGTTGACCTTACTTGTCAGGAATTTCTTTTATGATAGTTATCCATTTAAAGTTGACCTTCAAATATTAAGGCATACCTTATTTGAAGGAAAAAACATATATAAACTAGATATATATTTAAAAATAGTTCTATTGAAATGTAATGGTCTATTTGAAATCTCCCCTTTCATATAATACAATGGGGCCCTTGGTCTACTAGTGAAGTTGAATGGTTTTGAATGAGCCCACTAGAGATCAAGTCTTACTGAGTGAAGGTCCGACATCATAAGGGATGAGGCCACGATCGTGCCCCAAGTAACTTTAGCAAAATGAATACCCTTCAATCCTTGGCTCCTAACTAAAGAAGTTTCAACTTAAAACTTTTGTTCCCATATTGAATAGCTAAAGGATTATGTGTCTGATAAACCCTAAAAAGAAATATTTTACAACGAAAATACCTAAATAGGGCCATACGGCCATCAAATTTAGACTGACAGACTCAGCCGGGTCCCGGCCAAAACATAGACAAATGCTTTTTTAAAATCCCCGCGCCGAAGGGAAACTCGTACTGCGTTCTCAGATAACAGATATAAGACGAGCATCCATATCCCTCACATGTAATATCCTGCGAATAGGAGGAGCAGGAGTTCACATTTAATAGGGTACAAAACGGAAATTATTCAGGATTAAACCCTAGAATTTCTCCATGTTTCAAGAATTAGACAGTGGTAATGAACACAGAGGAATTCGAAGTTCTGTTGAATATGTCAGGCTGTAAGGGGGTTATTTCACGGAGATTGCAGGTGCGGTGTTCAAACTACTCTTAAAATGTATAGTGTGTTTGCGATGGAGGATACTCGTTTTAAATATGATGTCAATTACTGTGTTTTCCAAGAATTTCGCATTTAATGTTGTCTTTGCACAATATACCCTGTTAAGCGGAAATTTCCTGTTAATGCACAGGTTCTTTTTCGTCCAGGGAAAATTTTCTGTTCCAAAGTTAAATATAGAATTATTTTTAAAAACCATTTGAACAGCCTCGAATGATACATTAATGGGTATAATTAAAAATTTTCTTCCAGTAAAAATTTTCCTGACACAGAATTATTTTTAGAAAATATTTGATATGCTCGGAATAATACATTAATGGGTATAATTAATTACTTGATAGGCATACCCTGGCTTTAATATGGCCCGATACATTTTGTTTTCTTGTTTTCTTCTGTGGACAGAATGAATGAATGAATGAAGGTTTTTAATAACGTCCACGAGGCCAAACAGCCTATGGGACCACAGAAACCAAAACAAGCTGCAAAGAGATCCAAAAAACCACCCACAGGGGGGCCGCAATCCACGAAAGGCAGATCACCCACACAGCCTCAAACTGAACCCTTTTGCTTTTTGGATCTTATATCTTCTGCTATGAATTTTAATCAAGTACACCGTGAGTTTAGCTAACCTCTCTTCTTCAAACAGGCTGTACAAAGAGTCAACAGTCAGAGTATCCTTGTAGTTGACCCTAATATCCTTGTAGGCTGGACACTCCATGATGTAATGCCATTCCGTCTCCACTAAATCCATATTGCATAAACAACAGATTTTCTCCTCCCATTCTTCTTTAGGCCTCGACCACCTTCCGGTTTCACATCTAAGTTGGTGCGAACTAGTTCTTAGTTGTGCCATTAGCATTTTCGCTTTCCATTTTATGTCCGCTCCTAAGTAGCTTTTTTGTGCGTGGTCCCATGAGGGATTGAGATGTGTTATGTAATATTGTTTTTTCCCTCCTATTTGCTTTGTCACATGCTTACTTTGACTTTTTCCTGCACATATTTTTTGATATCCCCTTTTGTATTTGGGCATTCTTTTATGCTAATACCCCACTTATTCATCCATTTGTCATTCTGTTTCATCCATGCACTCCTCCTTCTTTCTAACTTTTCCTCCGCTGCTATTTTGGGCCATCGGGATGCCTTCATATTTTCAAGCCTCTTTAAATAACTTAACACCCAGGTCAATGCTGATGCCTCCAACGGAAAGGCCCCGGCCTTCGCTAGCTCAATCTCATAAGGGACCGATGTTTTAATTCTGAGGCTACTTGTGATTAGATGCTTTTGTAGCCTCTCTATTTGTCTCCACTTCATCTCCGAGGTGTTACCACCCCAAACCTCGCAGCCATAAAGCACCACCGGTACCACAAGTAGCCCAAAAATAGTTCTTTTAGTTTTCCAATCCCACAATTTGGCCCTTCTGCACCGGTTTTGCAAGGAGAATAGAGCCTTCCAACCCCCTTGTATCCTTTTAGCTCTACATGTCTCCCAGCTGAGTTTATTATGGAAATATAGGCCAAGGTATTAGTATTCATTGATAACTTGTAGGTATTTAGGTAAAGCTATTTACGAAGGCAAGTCCTTTTGAGGTTCACCGTGCTTATAGTATATCAGACTACCCTGTGCACCTGCACTTGACTGTGCTTGGACTACAGGTTGTATATACACTCTGAATTTGAACCAGTGACTTCAGTCAATCACTATATCTTCACTGCCACGTCCTTTGAGCCATGCTTTTATTGCTACCGTGCTTCTTCATTTAAAAAATTATGCTTATATTATTCAATATATTTTCTTATTTTTCATCTTAAATAGCATGTTGTTTTATACAATGTATGCATCATTCAGGGTGTTGATACTTCGGGCTCCTGTATCCGTATTTTTTACTAGTTCAATCTGCAGTTGTCTTATTTCAGTGGCCCTTGACTATTTTTTTGTGTATGCTCTATATTACATATGTTGGCTTTTAATCATAAAGTTATTTATGTAAATCAATGTAACTGGAAACTTAGATGGTGCTGAGTCCCTTGTTTTGTTTCAAAGAAAAAGTTTCAAACCCTGAAAGATCAATGAATTGAAGGCTGAGGAAGACTTTATGATACAGCCGGATCATATCAGTGGGAGGTCTGATTGGATCTGCTTAGCATTATGTCCTATGTGTCCCGCATTCTTTTACTCAGCAGCTTGGTCTTCTGGTTCTCTTTATGTAAGCACCGCAATGTTAGGAATGTTGTCTGTAGTTATATCATTTCAAACTGTAGTGTCCATGACCCTTTAGCTGTGTAGGAGCAACAATTCTGTAGCGAATCACAACATTATGGTGCCCAGTATTGTGTGGTAGGCATATTCTCTATCTATTGAATCTCCTATGAAGTACTGTTACACTCAAAGGAGGCAGAGTTCATAAAATTCAAGATGATAATTGATTAAATATATGACAACAGTGCCTTCACGCTCCAACTATCTATGTTGATGATCATTTGTTGTGGCAACATTGAGTCTGAGCTCTTTGTTGTGCCTTTTGTTTGGATGTATTTAGCCTTTAGTTTATCCTTATCTCTTTGCTTTCTACTTTTTAGTTTTGTGCTAGCTGTTCGTTTATTCTTAGACTCAGTAATCTCTTTAAATAGAGCATTCACTCTTCATTGTAATAAACACATTACATAATACATTATTCAGTTTTCTAAATCATGTAACATGGTATCAGAGTGGTTCCTTTCATGGAGCCTGTCCGTACATCCATACGACGTATGGATCTGGCTTTAAGCGCCATTTTTTGAGTTCAGTTTCTTTTTGAAGTTTTAGTGAGTGTTTTTTGAGCTTTTGTTTCTACTCATGTTTGGTGGCGGCCCTCTGTAAATTGAGGGTTTGTGAGTCGCAATTTTGTGGGTTTATTGCTGTTCGTGATCTCTGGAAGACTGAATGCATGTGATGGAAGAATGAATGCGAATGAGGAAAGAGCGCATGGGAAGTAAGGGTCCATGCCCATTCCATCATTCTTTGTTGGAGTATCTCTGGAGTTGCGGATTTGGGTGATCGCGTTTTTTGTTTTGAGGTTTTTTCTGTGGTGCTTAGGATTTATCTTCTGCGTCGAATCTCTAGTTGCCTTGGTCGCCATTCTGTATTCTAGGGTCACGTCTTTTTTGCAGATCACACTTCTGGTAGGGTCCATTGTTTGTTGCGATTTGCATCGGCAGTTTCGGCGGGATTTTATGTCTTCTAAACTCGCGATTTCTGTGTCTTGTGGCCGCGTGTTGCAGACTTGTCTCTTGAAGGACGTGTTTTTTTAGGTCATCTGAAGGGTCGACGCTTAAAGATTTCTGCATTTGCTTTCGTTTGAAGTCTTACTTGGCATTTTTCTTTGAGCGTCGTTTGTCTGAAGACTCCAATCACTGTTTATTTTGGTTCAGCGATTTCGTGTTTTCGGTGTTGTGGCTGTCATTTGTAAAGGTGAAGTCGTGATAGAAAGTAGCCATTTGTGTTCGCCATTTATGGTCGGATTCTGTTCCTTGGGCATCAGTTTCCTTTTCAGCATGGTCTTTTTGACAGCTGTGGTCAGTGCCTTCTGTCTCAAGCGTCTCTTTATGTGAACCCTAGCATTGGAGTCTCCTTTTATGTTTGGCGGGAATCTTTTGTTTGGGTTCGTCTCTATTCATGATATGAAGACATACTTTTTGACTCGAAATCCATGTTCGGTGCCTCGATTTTTGTGTTCAGATGTTCTTAAACTATATTTTCCGTACTCTCAAGATCAATAGTTTGAAATCCGTGTTCAGATTTATATCGAGATCTGTGCTTCAATATCTGTGCTTCGTAACTCGTGCAAGGGTTCTGTTCAACATCTCTGCCGTCTATCTGCTTCGACATTCGTGCCAGAAACTTATAATCCGTCTTTTCGTGCCTCGAAAAACGTGAAGTATGGCATCTTTTTGGACAACAGTCAGAAGTTCAACGGCAGCAAATTTTTAATCATTAATATAGGATCTCCTTAGAATTTAGGTTCCTGTTCCGTAGCCCTATGAATGGGGTTTTGTTTTTTGTTTTCAGCGGCTTCCTTGTTCGGCAAATGTTTTTGCCTTGTTGTTGTTTCTGGAGTTTTTTCTACCTTTTTGCCGTGGTTCGTAGCTTTGAGGGTTTTCTTGATTTGCGCTTACAACGCTTAGCCCCTTCTTGTCACTAGCTAGATCTGCGGTCATCATTTGTGTTCTGCTTCTTCGGATTCCTCGGGAGTTGTGTTTCGACACTCGTGCTCGGGTTCTGTTCTTTGTTTATGCCTCCATCTGTCTCAGAAGGCAGTCTGTTTTAGGGGGCATCTTGGTTTAGTTAGTGGAATGACCATTAAGGGGGGGTATTAAAATAATATCTTAGATAATGGTCAATCTTAGTTGTAGATAGCCTTTGGTTTATCCTTATCTCTTTGCTTTCTGCTTTTTAGCTTTGTGCTAGCTATTCGTCTATTCTTAGACTCAGTAATATCTTTAAATAGAGCATTCGCTCTTCATTGTAATAAACACATTACATAATACATTATTTAGTTTTCTAAATCATGTAACATGATGTGAAGTCCCACTGTTCATTTCATCTCCCCTGTTTTGTCCCTTCGTCTTCTTTGAAGAGTATTGTATAAATTTGGGGAAAAGCATTAGTCTTTGTGAGGAGAACTTTTATGTAATCGCCGTGATCAATAAAAGATACAAATACCTTTTTCCCGTGGATGTAGCCATTTATTGGTGAACCACGTAAATTTGTTGTGTCTATGTCTTTTCTAGTTTCTCTGTTTATTTGTTGTTAGTGATATATATATATATATATATATATATATATATATATATATATATATATATATATATATATAATCTACCCTATTTTATTAATAATTGGTATCAGAGCAGGTTGGATAAAGGGTTTACAAGGTTTTTGCCATCATCATTACAAGAAAGTCTCGATGATTGGATTCTAGCAGAGGCATCATGTGATGCATAATCAAAGGTGCGATGTGGAGTTTAAAGTAAATTGAAGGACAAAAAACTAACAAATCTGTGGCCAAAGATTGCATTGTAACTGTTCGACAAAATGCTTCAAAGAACGTCTTAGTAGTGCAGCTAATGTAATGTCCCCTTGTCACAAATCAAAATCCTTTTACCTCGTTCACAAATTTCAACTTGCAACAAGAGAACATTAGTACATTTTTCCTTTAAAGCCATATATAATTTACATCATAACATTGCCTTTATCCTTTCTATGATCAAATGTCAACTCATAACTTAGTTCATCATGGATTACTATCAATACACATTGCTATGATCAATGCTATGGTTGCTTTCAAATGCAAATCACTATTATTAATCTATGATCATTTTCTATGCATATCACTACTATCAATCTTGTGATTGCTTTCAAGTACATTATCTATCATTCATATTTCACATGCTATTCTTATGATCACTATGCCTTGCATATCATTAACATCTCACATGTTACTCTCATGATCATCATTAGTATGCCTTGCATATTCTTATCATGACATTTCACATGATCTATGATTCTCATCAATATACATTGCAATCTATTTATTTATTCATATGTCATTTATTAACGGCGTATGGGAGATTAGAGGAGAGTTACCGTTATCCACTATGGGGCTCCAATGTCTCTATCCTTAGACTCAAGCAGTATCCTTAATACCTTAGAGTCAAGGCCTCTATGAGACTCCTTGGTACTCTTATGATGCCTTACATCAAGTAACCAAGGCCATTACATCACTATCCTTGCACTATGGGTACCTTATACCTCATGTGACAAGGCCTCTATGTGATAAATATCCTTTGCACTATGGGTACCTTATACGTCATGTGACAAAAGCCTCTAAAATACCCATGAGTGGCCTCTTGGTACTTTTCCTTCAGTCTCTCATATGAGGTTAATAAATCACATAACAATATGAATAATTACTTAAAAGATATATCATCATTGCATACTAGATACATTATAAAAGATCATTCTATATGACTGTCTACGTATTCATTATTAGTGATGACTATATATAAATCTTATCATCATGAATAATGGAATGTACACATTATATTGTTAAGAATGACTGTTCATAAACCAAAGCTATCATCATCACTATATTTATGAATAGATGCATTGGACTGTCATAAGAATAAATTCTTGAATGAATGACAAAGAACTATAAATAAATCTGCATACTTGATCATGATAGTTCGATCAAAACTATTGAAAGAATATGAAAGATTAGATGCTTACTTGTTGTTGCAATTCTTGGATAGAGATTTCTGCAAGTCTTTGATCAAATATAATGTCTTCAATGGATGATACTTGCTGTTATGTATTATATACTGCAAACTGAGTTCTTCTTGTTTTGGAGGATGAGAATGATAACCTGATCCATTCGAGTGCTGATTTATTGATTCCTAATATATACCTTTGAAAGAATGTATTTTCCTTAAGGAGACGTCACCTTTCATTATTCTTAAGGAGACGTCACCTTTCATTATTAACTCCTCCTTCAATATCAACGCTGCCTCCTTTCATATATACTAATGACTACCTTTTTAATACAAGTTTTTTTGTCTTATATGAAATCATTCCCAAAACGCACCACTTTATTAATAACAAATCATTCCTCCTTTTTCAATGTGAATAAGACAAATTTTGACTTATGTGTGCAGCACTCCGTTTATGTAATATTTGATCACTTTAAGTAATATCGTGCGCTGCCTTAGTAGTAATGTCATGTCCCTATAATGATTTATAACTGAATTGTTTATTTAAATAATAATTTAGCCTTATATAAACTAAATATATAATATATTTATTTAAAATATATTATTAATATGTATTAGTTAATAAATAATATTATTAATTTAATATAATTTAAATATTATAAAATATATGAAATATATATATTTAATTAACTAGATATATTATAAATATAAATATTTTAATATAATATTTTTGTGAATAATTAATAAGATATATTATTATATATAAAAATAAATATTATGAAGAGTTTTACCCATTAAAGTTAGAAAGTAAAGTAATTTGGAATAAGGCAAAGTGGTTAAACAAAAGGTCAAATTCAAAATAAAATCATATAAAGATAAAAGTCTAATAAGACAAAAATATTATTTATACTTAATAACAAGTGTATTTATTTATACTATATATATTATATAAATAATGTACTTTAAAAAGATTAAGGGGAGGCCGAAGGAGGATATTTATAAGTGCAACGATTAAATTGGTTGACACCAGCCATCACATAAATAAATAATATATTATAAATATATCTAATAATATAAATACAATTATTATTATTATCATCTTATATTGTAATATAAATATAAATAATATAATATAAATCATATATCATTTATTATGATATAAATGATATAATATAAATAATATAAAATAAATAATATATCATTTATTATAATGATATAATATAAATAAATAATAATATAAATAAACATCTTTTAACCTATCCTCTTATGATAAGGGAGTTACGTATGGTTAGAACTAGTTTTACCACAAAAGTGAATTAATATAAAGTAATAAAAATTATAAGAGGGTAAGTATGTCTTTTACCACCAAGCATAATAAGAGACGTGCCTCTTTGAACATATCCCTTGAAAGGGAAATAAATAAAGGTTGTGAGATAGAAGTAAAAGATCATCAGGAGAAAATATAAAAAGAGTATCGAATAAATACATAAGGGGGTGTGAAAATATATATTATAAAATATATAAACGGCAACAACAATACAATAAATTATATTACGGTAGCATAAGTAAGGAATCCTGGGTAAAGCTCCAACAGGTAAGTAAGTATTTATATTTACTTATTCAATTTATGATTTGTAAGAATTTATATTTACTTGTTCAATTTATAACTTGTATGATATAAATGATAAGGTTATTAAGTAGGAACTGATATAATACCACAGGTACGACAATACATTGTTTCCCTTACTTGTATTAATGTTCAATATAACACTGCATTTATTTACAGCCAGTTCTGACCAATATAATTCATGGACAGTCATATGTAATATTCACTAACTGTGTAATCTATATACCATTCATTAACCACATATGGGATCAATGAAGGGTGACATGTCTAGTATATCATTCATAGTCGATGTATTGGTCTTGGCTACCTAGAGTACCAAGAATCCTCACAGATGCCTTAGCCTCAAGAATACACCAAGTAGTTCTTGAATAAGGATGGGAGACAAACATAGCCTATGATAAACAACAACATGCTACACCCTATGGACCCCATATGTTGTTAAGGAATAGTATATAAGTTATAGAGAAGAAGCATATGTTGATAAGATCATAAAGATAGCATGTGAAATGTCATGATAAATTATGAATAATGAACATATGAATTGCATAGTGTAATAATACCAATAGCTGATGTAATAGCATGAAATCATTATAAATTATGAATTGTTCACACTGCAATCAGTTTAGTTAGATTATGTAATGAGTATGAAATATTTATGTGCATTTTCATTATAATGAACTAAGGAAAGGTTAAATGAATACACAGAGTATAAGTACATAAAAGGCATGAATTCCTAAAATAGAGGAAGGCAATAATGTTAATCAACTTGCCACTATGAGTAGGGAAGATTAGGGGCGGGCAATCAACCAAGGATAGGTACGGGTTCATTGGTCTAGAGCACCCCTTCGAGCCCTTGTCTCAAGATGGTACCTTAGGGAGCAAGAGGTAGTCTTTTGACTTGAGTGGTCTAGAGAACCCCGAGTCAAAGGAAGGTCCTAGAGTGGCCTAGGTCTAGAGTACCCCTCGAAGGAAGAACGACCTATACCATTGGCATTGCACCCTAATGAATTCACTCTCATAAGATGGAGGATTTGATTAACAAAGGCCCAAGTAAATCTCTTCTAGGGAATCATGAAATGAATGCAATTAATCTATGATAACAAATGGTTTATGTTTATGAATAAGGACATTTGATTTCTAAGAAGAATTGTATACTAATGTTCTCTTTGGTGAGTTGAATTGTGCAAGGTCAAAGGAAAAATTCAGACTCAGAAGGGGACATTACAAGTAAGGTTCATGTCTTTAGTTTGAGGAAACGTATCACTTCATATTTTGTCTTTTTTTCACAAGATTCTTATCTATATTTAATATTTATTATAATCACATATTATATGTAATTTAAGATTTATAATATCATAAATAAATATATATTTATATATTATATTTGTTATTTATATAATATATTATATATTTGTATATTGGATGTATAATATTTAGTTAACTTATACTATTTTAATTTATAGTGATTATAATATAATATATATCATGATAATTAATAGTATTATCATATTATAATCGCTATAACCATAATAATGCTTAAATGCAATAAACATATTGTATTTTGATAATATAAAATAACTATTTAATATTATTACATATATATTAATAATACTATATGTTTATTCAATATTATCATATACATGATTATCTTTCAAATCGATGACGACAAACAACCTATTTGACAGAGCAATTTTCTCCGTCTTCATTATTTAAATCTTTAGTTTAAACAATGCCTTAATATGGGTACATGACAGCTAATGTGAACATAGACAATGCACATGGACTTTATGAGAAAATGCTCCAACAAAAGGGTTGCAGCATGTTTTCAGGAATATGGATGGTTGACAAAGTTCCTTGAAGGAATGTATTACAGAAAACATATCCACAAAATTCAACAAGTCGTAGCTAGTAAACACATGAACAGATTGGTGGGACACCATGAATATGGAAGAGAGAAAGAGGCGTAGATAAGGAAGAGTAAAAACAAAAGCATGACAAATTAGAAGATTTTCACCCAAGGCGCGGCAGATTGTGATAAAATATACAAAGAATAAAAGGAGACACAACAGAGAAAGAATATAGATTGATTTTGAAGTTGCTTAGAGCAGAACAGAGGGTGCCAAAAATTAATAAAGGATTGCGTGGAAGAAAAGGAAGGAAAAACGTTGTGGAAGAAAAGCTCTAAGTCGCCCAAAATAGAAACTGCCATATTGCTAGTTGGAAGCACCAAGAAATTACTGAAAAAAAGTGTGTGAAGTTCGCCAATAAAGGCAGAGAGTGGAGTTTAGAGAAAAGAAATATTAAGTCACAAAGTTTGTGAAAAGACAAATAAAGGATTAAGGTCAAATCTGAGATTGGGATGCCTTGGATTCACCTATACACACAAGCCGCAGACATGTCACTTTAAAGTTGCCAACAGAGATGCTAGAAGGTTTAAAAGGAGTCATTTGATTTTTTATAAAGCCACCAGCAAGATTGGAGTCACCCACCTTGAGTGAAGCTGATTTCTAAGCCACCCAAATAAGGAGAAATATTGTGGAGTTTTGAAGAAAGAGCATGACAAGTAAAGAGTAAATCCTGAAAAAATAATAGAGAGGCCGCAACAGGTGATAAAGAAAGCATTGATTTTGAAAAAAAATAAGATCGCAGAGAAGATGGAGAGGAATCAAAGAGAATTGGGAAAGTTGTTTGCATAGCAGTTGGTTGGTTTCGTGGTAAAGCTGCTACTGTATGTTGATGATCTTATTATGGTTGCAAAAATTGCCCAGGGTTTGAGAGAACACTTGAAAGCTTTAGAGCTATTTTGCCATGAAGTCGGGAGGCAAGTGAACACTAGCAAGACCAAAATAATGATTTTATCCTTAAAAAGGAAGCAGCAACAAGTCAACTTTATTTTTGAGGGGAACCTGTTGGATATTGTTCAAGAATACAAGTACCTTGGAATTATTTTCCACAACAGGCTTAGTTGGGATACATGCAGGACACAGAGGATTCAAGGGGGTTGGAGAGCCTCTTACCTTCTCCAGAATAGATGTAGGAAAGCGGAGCTTTGGGATTGGAAAACCAAGAAGACTCTTTTTGGCCTGTTAGTCACGTCGGTTGTCCTCTATGGCTGTGAAGTTTGGGGAAGTAGCATGTCAAATCACAAATGGAGACAATTAGAGAGAATTCAAAAGCATCTTATCACTAGTAGCCTTAAGGTCAAAGCTACGGTCCCTTATGAGATTCTTTTGGTTGAGGCGGGTACCTTCCCATTGGAGGCTTATGCTATAATCCGGTTGATATGTTACCTAAAAAAGGTGGAAAACATGGAGGACCAACGGTCACTTAAGGTGGTGGTGGGGGAGGAGTTACACTGTAGGAGAAAGACGTGGATGAAACAAAACAAGTGGATGGACAAGTGGGATATTAGGTTTTACATGGCTAATCAAAACTTGTGGTTTTGTAGATCTACGGATAAATTGTTCTTCAGATTATGAATCCCTGGGGGTATTTCTGGATGCAAGATAGTTGCAGGTTTGCACGTATGCTTTGTGCATGGTTTGAGGAGGTTTTTCGTAGCCTTCTCAGTGTGGAGATGTTGGTATCATTTATACAACATTTGCTTATGGGTTCCTTGACTACAGTTACTCGTTGTAGATTGGCAAATCGGATCTAACGTTGATCTGATGTTTGATTCTTGAGGTCTACAATTTATCCTCTTTGATATCTCAATTTGTAGGTTACTGATGTGATGATGAGTTTGCATGTTTTCATTGACTGGGATCTTCGAGTTATGCAGTTATGTGGATAAGCTACCCATTGGCTGTAGTGGGATGACTCGGATGTGGATTGTCTATATCCACGAGATCGATTTAGTGTTGATACGATTTTTGGTATGTTTCTTTGAGATGAGAGAATGGATGATTAGAGTGTCTGTTTAGTTGGTTATTGGGACTTGTAGCATGCTTACCATGATACCATGGATAGCTCGATATCATGTTTCAGTGGGAGCTTTAGTAGTGATGTGGATTCATCACCTAGTGATGGATGATCTTTTGCAGTGGTTGTTGGTGTCATGGAGGAGCTCTTGGTAGTGAGAGTTTTTTTGACATTTGAGTTCTGTTGTTAGGAGATGGTTATCTTCATGTGATTGGAGATGTTGATCCTTATTTACGCGATGTTTGTTATTGTGCCATGGTGGACTCTTGATTCTAGATTAGAGTGTTGGCATGATACAGGTTCTCTTGATACATGATATGTTCTTTGGAGCATGTGGTGTTCCTTTGTGGAGATGTTAGATCATGATGTCATGATGTGTTCCTAGGTTATGTAGACGTGCAGTGGGAGCTTTGACAGTGGTCTTGTTGATTCTCTTGGTATTGAGTACTTTGGTCATTTGCTTGGAGAACTTCATGATGGTGTAGTGTTGTTTTTGGATCTTAGCATGGATTGATCATGGAGGTGCTCATGGATACTTGGAGACTTGGGTGAGGCTGGAGTTCTCTTGGGATTAGAGAACATTTGTTGAGATGGTTACCCTTTGGAGGTTTCAGCAAGAAGACCGAGGAATCTACACCTAGATATGGACGTGAGTTCATTGTAAGATACCCAACTAGTCCTACGAAAATTTTTCCTTACTTAAACAATTTTACTTGCTATCAATTCATCAACTACTTCAACAACATAAAGATATACATCAAAGATAACTACTTGAAAGAATCAACCTTAGAGTTGGGTACTTGTCTTATTGTTTGATTCAATCATCTGGCAAATGTCTTATTACATAGATAATGCTTCAATAGCATGAAGTTACAACTTATTCAATGGAAATACAAAAGAAGGCCTTGAAGCCTTGATGATTACAATGTCCTTCACACTTGATCAACTTAATCAAACTCAATGATGTCGACTGAATGTCAACACCTCACAATACAACAAGGGAGCATCACCTTGTCAGTTGAGGGAGCATCACCCCAACACTTGAAACTCGCAGGCCTCAAGATTACAAGCTCAATAGCTTTGCAGAGAGAATTTTGTCAAAATGAATAGATGCCAAATGAATGAGAGAGCTCCTCCTTTTATAGGCCTTCCAAAGGCAATGAAGGCACGTTTTTTAATGCACAAAGAGGAACCAAGGCACATTTCCCAAGGAGCATATCCAAAGGAATATTCTTCTTGACAACTCATCCTGAGTTGGCAATCTTATCCAAAGGTCCTGACACGGATCCAAATGCTATCCTTTTGACCAATGGGCATTCAGACAGTTGTAACAACCTTAACCACTTCTTGAAACACTTTAGGCGCAGTTTTAGGGTTCTTCTAACTGTGGCGCCAGCTGTGGAGGATCTCACCAGGAAAGTCATAAATTCTCATCCTTGGAAGATACTGTCTTTGGAAGTGAACTCCTCTGGATCCATACTTAAACATTTGAAGATTTGAAATGTTCAACTCATCACCTCACAAGGTAGGCGCATATTTGAAGGATTTACAGGGGTTTTGGCACCTAGGTTCTAACTTGTCATCGTTTCAAGGAAATTTGAAAGCAATTTGACTTCACACGAACATAACCTTGCCCCCTGATGGAGCACCTTGCATCTAAACTGGTCTTGGGGACTTGTATCCACCTTAGGCGTAATTTTGACTAGTATCTGCGCCTAGCATCTTTATGAAGGTGTTCTACACTATTCAAACTCTCTAACACTTGCAATCAAACCCTTTGAAGTTCCTTTTTAATCTAGCACCTTCATACAGAACATTAACATCTTGTCAAAGTCTGCAACTTCACCTAGGCGCACTTATTGGCAGGAAAGAAACTAGATTGGCGCCTTACCTTGAAAGGCTTATCTTCTATGCAAATGCTCACTTCTGGAGTCTTGAAATTAAACAAAATACTTCCCTTACCAAGCGCCTTGACCTCTTGAGGAGTCTGGAGAGCATATTCCTACTTAGGCGCATTTTCAAGGTCATTGAATCCTGTCTTGGCGCCTTGATGTTTTAGGCAGATTTGGAGTGTTGTAAAGTGGCATCTAGGCACCTAAGATCACTTCATCAAACAACTTGATCTCCATTGAACATCAAACTATCATCTAACATAAGGCGCTATTTAAGGTTTGCTTCTGTGATGATCTAGCGCCTAGGCGCCTTTAGGAGATTACTTCAACAAGAAATGGTGCCTTGTCACTTGGGCATATGTTTGATATGGAGGGGTGCTCAACTGAAAGTCCACTACCTTTGATGCCTTGGAATCTTGCCTTCACAAGTGACTTCTGGACTAGGGTGCATATCTAGAGTGCCAGAGACTCAATCTAACACCTTAGCTTCCACAGGAGATTCTTTGAACAAGAAATGGCGCCTTTATCCTTAGGTGCCTATTTGAAGTTATACAACATCATTTTGGCAAATTAAGTCCACCTTAACAACTCAACCATACTTGCCTCTGACAAAACTCCTTCAACCTTGGGCGCAAATTCAGTGTCCTGAAATCATGCATTGGCGCCTTGATATATTTGACACTCAGTGGAATAATATTATCCGACTCATTATCATTAACCTCCTCAACAAGACAAGCTCTTATGGGCTTAGGAGGGCACAAGACAAGATGAAAGTGGAACAAATGGAGGATCAAACCTTGGTGGAGTGGCACAACCACAATGCTAGGGTTGTTCTCATGAGCCTTTTTGGCAACTTTCACATATGATTCCAGGGATGACGACCGATAGAAAGGGAAATTAACAAGCAACTTATGGCGAAAATGATTTAGCAAGGCGAAGTGGTAATGATGATAATAACACCTAAACCGACCTTCTAAAGTTATGTACTTCATGATAAGGAAACATACCTTATCCCAGGGGTAGATTAGGCTCTCCCTTTTGAAACCACCTTGCAGGCGTATAGGCGTCTCACCATCTTTAAAATATCTCTTCATGCTCTTCGGGTCTTGGACTTTCATTTGTTTTTTCAACTGTTTCCCTTCGCACCTCAAGACAGTGGCTTTGGCTATCGTATCCTCACTAACTTGAAACTAAAAACCACCGACTCGAACCATACGATCATCATCCCAAGACATGGCAAATTGAGCAGAAGGGTTCTCATTGTAACCATTTAAACATTCCAACAATGGAGTGATGCCGCCCTCATAATAGATGCTCCAGAGCATAGCATCGGCTTTGAATTCCACACAAGAAGCAGGGTCGGTTCTCACTTTATCGCCATCCATTGAGAAACTCTTCAAAGCCTTAAGGAGATCACATAGAACAATCCGCGACAGTTGGAATTCTTGGAAACTATTGGAGAAATGTCTAAAACTGTTGGTAAGAATGTACATTGAACTAGCTCTTATGGCCGCTCGAAATACCAGGCTTGTCTTTCCGAATGTCTCCTCTTTTCAAATCATAATTGTTGCAGTAATGAGAAATGTGTGGGCTGTCAATAGGGAAAAGCGCTGCCAGATTTTGAAATGGTTCCGTGGACCAACTTGGCATCGACCACATGATCTTGCTGACCTGGCACTTAATGATGTGGCAATCCCCGTCCATCAGAGAGTAAACATACGTCATCCATTCACTAAGGGTGACGACCTCCTTCCACATCCTACAATGTTCACTTTCTATCATAATGCAAGTTATTAGAATATATATTAAAATATATTCTAAATAAAAATAGCTTGTAAAGACCATAATTGCTAGTTAAGCTTGGGCCTCCAGCTGAAGGCGTTCTCTTACACTTCTAGGAAGATTATTGGGATTTCTTGGACAATACCTTTTGGGGAATAAATTAATTCCCATGTTAGCCATGATGTCTGCCAAATGGTTACCTTCTCTGTAGGTATGTTTGACATCAATACCCTTAAAGCCAAAAAGGAGCTTCCTTATGTCTTGTATGATATCCACAATCTGCCAGCCCACTCTGGCCTTCTCTTGTACAACATCAAGGATAAGTTTAGAGTCACCTTCAATCATAAGATTTTTAATGCCAGTAGCTAGGGCCATCTTAATACCCCATAAGAGGGCCATAGCCTCCGCCACATTGTTGGAACTTTCCCCCAATCCTCCTGCATAGGTAGCCACAAGCTCCCCCTTAGCAGATCTCAGGACCCCACCCCCACTAGCTGGGCCTGGGTTTGCTTTGGCAACACCATCAAAGTTGAGCTTCGTCTAGCCTTTATTAGGGGGTATCCACTTAGTGTTTGAATGAGCTATCCTCTTAGAATTATCCACCTTGTAGATGTGAACTGGGATACTCCATTTATTGATGATACTAGCTTCAAATTTACTGGGGAGGAGTCAATTGCTTTTGAAGTGCTATTCGAGATATTTTCCTGTAGCAATTTAGCAACCATACAAAAGACCTCCTTAGCCGATTTAGCTTTATCTCTAAACAACCTGTTGTTGTGTTCCTTCCATAGGCCCTAGGCTAGGAAAGGGGGGAGTTGAGCCCATATTTCTTTGCAAATGGGATGGGAGAAGGCAGAGAACCAACATCTCATGACAACAAGAAGATCAAGGTTCAAGCTCCAGGAGACTCCGAGGTTCTGCAAGGCTAAGCTCCACACCTCCCAGGTGAATTCACAATGCAACAGAAGGTGGGGAACAAATTCTTCTTCCTTCATGTAGAGAGCACAACGGTTTGGGATTTGGAAGCCTCTGATCTTAAGGTTATCCATAGTTAGGATCCTATTGTGCATCACAAGCCACCATTAGTGATTGATCTTGGGGATAAGGTTATGCTTCCAAACCCTCCCCTAAAATCTAGAATCCTCATTTAACTCCAAAAGCAAGTTATAAGCAGATTTAATAGAAAAAGGTCCAATCATGTCTTTAGCCCACAACAATTTATCACTTGAGGGAAATATAGGAATCTTGCACTCCCAGAGGGAATGCTGCAGCTCCTTAGCAGTTAGCATAAGTTCTCTCTGTCCTTGACAACAATTTGACAGTTGTTTCCAGCCCCCATTTCCAGGCATAAGATAATAAACAGCCATGTGCCCAAAGAAATTAGTTGCCTTATCAGTAAGACTTTGGAGGTTTTGGATACTATACAGAGGATAATCCTTTAGCCAGTTATCCTCCCAGAATTTGATGTTTCTACCATCCCCCAGCTTCCACTTGATACCCTTCTGTAGTAGAGTTCTGCTTTTCAACACATCATTCCAAACCTTCGATCCCTTAGGGATACCAACAACATGAAGAAAGCCATCTGGATTATTATTAGATAGGTGTTTGGCCCTCATAATGTTACACCAATCCTTGCTATTGCTCAAGAAATTCCATCCAACCTTAGCTAGAACGACTTTATTGGTCAAATGAATTTTTCTGATCCCAAGACCTCCTTCTAGCTTAGGCCTACATACCTTATCCCAGCTGATAAGAGAAATCCTCTTCTTCTCCTCCACCCCAGTCCACAAACAGTTCCTTTGAATTCTTTCAAACTTCTTAGCAATATACTTAGGGATTTTGAAGAGGGATAGGAAGTAAATAGGAATTCCCTGAAGAGAAGCCTTCAAAAGTTGGTATTTCCCGGCCTGACTCAACAACTTCCTTTTCCACCTAGCCAACTTCTTCTGGATTCTTTCAAGGATGGAGTTCCAATACATGGGAGAGACATCTTTGACAACTAAGGGAAGGCCGAGGTAAGTTCTTGGGAGCCCACCACTAGAACAACCCAAGATCCCCATAATTTTCTGCTATAAGTCCATTCTAGTGTTGAAAAAATAGATTTGACTTTTTTCATAGTTAATACATTGGCCATAAACATCAGCATAATCATTGAGCACCTTCTTCCATCTCCTGGCCTCGACCACCGAAGTATCCCCAAAGAGGATAGTGCCATCCACAAACTGCTCGATGGCAACAGGGTCAGCTGTTGAAGCTGGTTTAATACCACTGATCTCTTTATTTCTGAGCATCTTCATAAAACTGTTGGTTTTAGGACAGACAACTGAGAGGGGGGGTGAATCAGTTGTCTCAAAACTTTCTTTTCCTTAAACACTTAAATCCTTCTTGTATTTCAACATCATAATAATAATTCAATCATGGAGGCACAATGCAATAATTCAAGAGCAGAAACACATTAACACATATGACACCAAGATTTTAATGTGGAAAACTTGGTTAAGGGAAAAACCACAGGGTGACTAACCCAAGATTGTATTCTCTGTTAAAAGAATAAGAAGAACAAAATGACACATGTCAATTAGGGCTCATTTCCCGAGCACACTGCTCACAAGAGGCCCACTGCCTACAGGAGACACACTGTCTACAAAATAATAAATATTACATACTTGAACTGGAGATTAGCATCTTCACCATGCTTGAGTCAATTCCATTTAAGCTCAATACTTCTGCTCTACTTTTCACCCTTCTTCATTCTACCACTCTCTCATCTCCACCCCAATCCTTTGAAATGACTTCACAACTCTTATTTATACAAGACATCGACTTTGGGATAATCATCAAAGTCAGCACAATACATACTTTATTTTATTACAGAGCAAATACACAAATACAACTTGATTTGTTACAAGAACGTCATGCGTATCACCATATTGTCGGCCACACATATCTGGGACTTCAATCTTCTTTGAGGAACACGCCATGTTTCGTAGAACATCTTCAAGATTATCTGCAAGATGTGTAAGACATCCGGTTGGCCGTGATTAGGAAGAACATCATCACGAGGAAGTAAATTTTCAATTACGAGCTCAATCTTCAATGCGGACTGCCAACACGAACTGGACACAATCTAGAGACCACCACAAGCTTTCTTGAATCACTAAGAACATCCACACCACTCTTACTTATTGAGATCATTCGCATCTTCATCTGGAACCTCAAGAACACATTCTGTTATCACTCACATTAGAATAAATGCCTGCGGACCTCTAGACCACGAACCAATTGAGTTGTCAATTCACATTGGTTTCCTAAACACTCCACCAAATCTGCAGAACAAGATATTGCATTTTCGGATCTCACTGGACCTATTTGTGTCACTCTGTCACCTCTGAACATCTGCCAGAACTAGTTTTACTCATATGGCCATAACTTCTCCAAATCTTCATACGGACCTTTCAAATCTTGACTGGATCATCTTTAGACACATCTACAAACCCTTTGATGCGCATTCTCTAATCTTTCATCTAGCTAGGATCTTCACTTTATAGAGCTTCACTGTCTTCACTATTCTCTATTTTTGATAGGACTAATTTTCTCAATATCCTCAGCACATAGCTCATCCAATCCTTGACATCAATGCAACAGGAGTATGTTGACATCAATGACAACACCGATTAAGCCCATACTTGCAACAATCTCCCCCTTTGTCATTGATGGCAACATATGATGTGAAACTATTTTAACCATCAAGACAAGAACTTCTCCTCACTAACTGACATAACTCCCCATATCAACAATAATCATTCATATTCTTCTCTTTATTTACTGCTCCCCTTTTGATCCGCGACCACTTTTTTTTTTCACATGTCTTCTCTTCCCCTTTGACATCAATGGCAAAGGGCACATACTTGCATCAATCAAAATCATACAGACTGCTCCCCCTGAGTAGCAGCTTCCTATCATCAATCTGGACCACAAGATATGACTGTGAGATCCATCGGACTGATGCACATCAGTACACCTTAATTCAGAACCGGAGGGGTAATAACCCCTAACTTCTCCCTGAGATACTCAAAAGAGTCCTTAGGTAACGGTTTAGTAAAAATGTCTACAATTTGATCCTTAGAGGGTGCAAACTCCAATTTGACTTCATTCTTGTTCACCTGTTCTCTCAAAAAGTGAAACTTGATGGATATATGTTTTGTCTTTGAATGCAACACTAGATTTTTTGATATATTTATTGCACTTGAATTATCACAGAAGATTGTGACAGGTTCCTCATACTCCACTCTGATGTCTCTTAGCATTTGCTTCATCCAAAATATTTGAGTGCAACTACCTGCTGCTACAATATATTCTGCTTCTGTAGTGGATAGAGATATTGCCTCTTGTTTCTTGCTCAGCCGAGAAACAAATTTTTTCCCCGAAAAGAATGCACCACCACTGGTTCTCTTCTGGTCATCCACAGCTCCTGCCTAATCCACATTTGTATATGCATGAAGAGAGAAATCATGATCCCTAGGATACTTCAAACCATACTCAACTGTTCCTTTTAGATATCTAAGAATTCTCTTGATTGCCATGACATGAGATTCTCTGGGATCAGCTTGGAATCTGGCAACAAGACCAACATCATTCATAATGTCAGGTCTAGTTTGAGTAAGATACAATAGTCCTCCAATCATTGACTTGTACTTTTTTCTGACCAGCTTTAGGAGATTCATCATCTTTGCTTAGTTTACATCTGGTTGCCATGGGAGTATTCATTGGTTTTAAATCTTCCATTCCAAATTTCTTCAACAATTCTTTCACGTATTTGGTCTGTGATATGAAGATTCCTTTCTTTGTTTGAGTGATTTGCAAACCCAAGTAGAAATTCATTTCCCCAAACATGGACATCTCAAATTCACTTTTCATTTGATTTGCAAAAGTTTTGCACATACTATCTCTTCCTCCAAAGATGATATCGTCAACAAATACTTCAACAATCAAGATATTTTCATGATCAATCTTGAAATACAAGTTATTGTCAGCAGTGCCCTTGTTGAAACCAATCTTCAAAAAATGTTTATCTAATCTTTCATACCAAGCCCTTGGGGGTTGTTTGAGTCCATACAGTGCTTTCTTCAACTTGCAGACCATATCACCATGATCAGACAATTGAAATCCATCCAGTTGCTCAATGTATACTTCTTTTTCCAAGTCACCATTCAGGAAGGCAGACTTGACATCCATCTGATTTACTTTGAAATCCTTGAAGGCAGCAAAAACAAGAAATAATCTGACTGCTTCAATTCTTGCCATCGAAGCAAAAGTTTCTTCAAAATCAATTCCTTCTACTTGAGAATAACCCTTACAGACTAATCTGGCTTTGTTTCTGACTACTTCACCATCTTCATTTAGTTTATTCTGGAAGACCCACTTGGTCCCAATCACATTTTTGTTTCTAGGTCTGGGAACAAGATCCCAAGTGTGATTTTTCTCAATATGCATCAACTCTTCCTCCATGGCTTTAGTCCAACTTTCATCATTGCATGCTTCACTCACTGTTTTTGGTTCAATCTTTGAAATCAGACAACATTTTTCTGAGTCTTGAGTAATCTTTCTTCTCATTTGAACACCTTTGCTTCTATCACCTATGATTTGGTCTTCAAAATGATTTAGTCTTACATACCTGGGAGTTTTGGAAATTTCTTGCACTTCTATTTCATTCAAGCTTGTCTCTTCTTCCTGTATTTCAAGATTCTCTGGATCAGTCTGGTTCTAAATTTCAGAGGGGGCTTGAACTTCTTGGACCAGAACATCATTATGATCATCTTCTTCATATTCATAAATCCTTGAGGGTTTTTCAATGCCTTCATCAACCTTCACATTTGTACTTTCTACAATCTTTCTCAATCTCTTGTTATAACACTGGTATGCTTTACTTTGAGTAGAATAACCCAAGAATATTCCTTCATCACTTCTAGCATCAAATTTGCCAAGGTCTTCATCTCTTTTAATGTAACATTTACTACCAAAGACTCTGAAATACTTTACAGTGGGAGTGATGCCAAACCAGAGTTCATAAGGGGTCTTATCAGTATTGCTTCTGATTTGTACTCGATTAAGAGTATAGACAGCAATGCTTACAACTTCTCTCCAGTAGATCTGAGGAACATTTGCTTCCATCATTATGGTTCTAGATGCTTCATGGATGGTCCGGTTCTTTCTCTCCACTACTCCATTCTGCTGTGGAGTCCTTGGAGCAGATAACTGTCTTTTTATCCCATGTTTCTCACAGAATTCTATGAACTCTTCGGATGTGAATTCTCCACCTCTATCAGACCTAAGACATTTTATGTTTAACCCAGTTTCATTTTCTACTATAGCCTTGAATATTTTGAATTTCTCAAGAGTTTCAGATTTCTCTTTTAGGAAAGTCACCCACATCATCCAGGAATGATCATCAATTAGTAACATGAAATATCTATCACCTTGCAAACTTCTGATTCTTGCCGGTCCACCTAGATCAGTATGTACTAAGTCCAACAATCTGGTAGAAGATTGTTCCTTACTTTTGAATGTGACTATGCTCTGCTTACCCAACTAACATTCTTTGCACAAATTGTTAGTAGCTTTCATCAGTCTTGGAAGATCTCTTACAACTTGAGTGTTGGTTATTTTGATGATATTATCAAAATTCACATTACACATTCTCCTCTGCCACAACCAACTCTGATCAATTTAAACAAATAAACAACTTTTGCCAGTACCAACTAAGTGGAAGATGTTACCTTTTGTTTGAGTACTAGATGCAACCTCTGTTCCAAAACTTTCAAAATTTTACATTTTCCATTTTTGAATCAGAGATCATACCCTTTGTCCACCAACTGCCCAACATTGAAAAGATTGTGCTTTAGACCTTCAACATACAGTACATCACTGGTTTTGTTCTTTCCATCAATAGAAATAGTTCCTCTGCCTCTGATTCTGCCAGTAGAATTATCACCGAGTTTTACAACTCCTCCTTCATACCTTTCCAGATTTATGAACTTATTTTTGTCACCAGTCATATGGTGGGAGCATCCACTGTCAATGACCCAATCATCCTTTTCTTCAACTTGGGCAGCCAGAGCTCTTTCTATCATTTTATGATTAACAGATTCAGAGGGCATTGAATCTTCTTCCTTGATGGCAATAAACACCCAGTCACTTCCGGATTTGTTTCCTGTCTTTGATTCATCATATGTTACTCCTTCTTCATCATCTTCATGAACATAGTAACATTTCTTTTGGAATCTTGATCTATGTGGATTTGTCCTTGAAAATCTTTCCAGACACCTTGAGGGAAAATGACCAATCTTGTTGCAGTTGAAACATTTGAAGGGCAATTTTCCTTCATACTTACCAGATCCTCTTGGTAGTCTTTTTACAATAACGGCTTCAAGTTGAGCAGCTTCTGCTTCATCTTCTTCTAGATCTTTTCTTGCTTTTTCATACCATAATAGTTTATTTGAGGAGTTCTCTCCTGAATCATACCTTTGTTTGCCTTTTACAGAGGCACTAGCTTTGAATGCTGATTCAGTCTTGGGGGGTGCATCTCCAAACTCAGCCAATTCAAATGCAGCTAATTTTCCAAACAATTGATCTCTTGTGATAATTGATAAAGATCTGAACTCTTGAATAGCAACAACCTTGTGTTTGTAAGCAGGAGGTAGGGATCTGAGAACTTTGGCAACAATCTCATCTTCATCCAAGGTTCCACCAACACACTTGATGCCACAAACAAGCTCATTAACTTTTGGCATAAATGTAGTGATATTCTCATCTTCATTCATCTTCAGGATTTCAAATTTTCCTTTCAGGATTTGTAGCTTGGCGCATTTAACATATTTGTCTCCTTCATGTAGAAGTTCTAGTTTTTCCCAAATCTCATATGTAGTTTTTAAATCTATAACATTTGTCAGCTCTGAATCAGATAAGGCACTTAGTAAGGCTTCTTTAGCTCGAAGATTGTCTTCAGCATCTCTGATTTCATCTACAGTTGTCGGACCATTCTTTGGAGGAACATACTTCTTTGAAGTTATGGTCCAATATTGCATTCCCATACATTGCAAGTGACATTCCATGCTGCTTTTCCAAAGAGTGTACTTAGTTCCATCAAACCTCAGACTATCCTTCTTGTAGGAAGACACCCTGCATCTCCTCAAGTGGTTAAGCTCTTTTAGAGGAACTTAGCTATGATACCAATTGTTGGTTTTAAGACAGACAACTGAGAGGGGGGGTGAATCAGTTGTCTCAAAACTTTCTTTTCCTTAAACACTTAAATCTTTCTTGTAGTTCAACAACATAATAATAATTCAATCATGGAGGCACAATGCAATAATTCAAGAGCAGAAACACATTAACACATATGACATCAAGATTTTAACGTGGAGAACCCGGTTAAAGGAAAAACCACTGGGTGACTAACCCAAGATTGTATTCTTTGTTAAAAGAATAAGAAGAACAAAATGGCACGTCAATTAGGGCTCATTGCCCGAGCACACTGCTCACAAGAGGCCCACTGCCTATAGGAGACACACGTACACTGTCTACAAAATAATAAATATTACATACTTGAACTGGAGATTAGCATCTTCACCATGCTTGAGTCAATTCCATTTAAGTTCAATACTTCTGCTCTGCTTTTCGCCCTTCTCCTTTCTACCACTCTCTCATTTCCTTCCCGATCCTTTGAAATGACTTCACAACTCTTATTTATACAAGACATCGACTTTGGGATAATCATCAAAGTCGGTACAATACATACTTTATTTTATTACAGAGCAAATACACAAATACAACTTGATTTGTTACAAGAACTTCATGCGTATCACCATACTGTCGGGCACACATATCTGGGACTTCAATCTTCTTTGAGGAACATGCCATGCTTCGCAGAATATCTTCAAGATCATCTGCAAGATGTGTAAGACATCCGGTTAGCCGTGATTAGGAAGAACATCATCACCCGTAAGTAAATCTTCAAATATGAGCTCAATCTTCAATGTGGACTGCCAACATGAACTGGACATAATCTATAGACCCCCACAAGCTTTCCTGAATCACCAAGAACATCCACACCACTTCTGCTTACTGAAATCATTCGCATCTTCATCTGGAACCTCAAGAACACATTCTGTCATCACTGTCACATTAGAATAAATGCCCGCGAACCTCTAGACCACGAACCAATTGAGTTGTCAATTCACATTGGCTTCCTAAACACTCCACCAAATCCGCAGAACAAGATATTGCATTTTCGGATCTCACCGGACCTATTTGTGTCACTCTATCACCTCTGAACATCTGCCAGAACCAGTTTTACTCATATGGCCATAACTTCTCCAAATCTTCATGCGGACCTTTCAAATTTTGACTGGATCATCTTTAGACACATATCTACAAACCCTTTGATGCGCATTCTCTGATCTTTCATCTAGTTGGGATCTTCACTTTATAGAGCTTCACTGTCTTCATTGTTCTCCTCTATTTCTAATAGGACTAATTTTTCTCAATATCCTCAGCACACAGCTCATGTAATCCTTGACATCAATGCAACAAGAGTATGTTGACATCAATGACAACACCTATTAGGCCCATACTTGCAACAAAAACTTCTACTAAGAACTTCCACCATTAGAATGAATAGGTAGGGGGATAAAGGGTCACCTTGCCTAAGCCCCTCCCAACATTGAAGAATCCTCTAGGGACCCCATTAACTATAATAGAGTATTTGACAGTGGTGACACAAGCTTTAATAAGCTACAGGGTTCTATCTTGGAAACCCATCTTCTCAAGGAGTTTGAAAAGGAAATCCCACGTGACCCTATCATAAGCCTTAGAGATTATAATTTGAAAACCATCCCAGGCAAATTGTTTCTATCCATAGAATGAATGAACTCATGAGTGGAAATAACAACATCAAGAATTTGTCTGCTCGGGAGAAATTCCTTCCGATTATTGTTGATCAGACGATCCAGCATGGGTTGTAATCTGCAGACCAGGATCTTGGAGAATATCTTGTAGATAGTATTACAAAGACTGATGGGGCTAAAGTCCCCCATGTTGATAGGATTAGGTTTCTTGGGAAGCAACGCTATGAAAGTATTATTAAGCTATTTGAGCAATTTCCTAGTCTTAAATAAATCCTTAGCCGCCTCTGAGACATCTTCTCCCACAATATCCCAAAACTCCTGAAAGAAGGCCAAGGGAAAGCCATCAGGTCGTAGGGCTTTAAATGCACCCATGGAAAAGAGACAAGCTCTAACTTCCTCTTCAGTGAACAATTTAGTAAGAAGAATATTGACTTCATTAGAAAGCTGGGATGGGATGTTGTCAAGTAATTTGTGTTGCTCCATACAGTCATGAGCAACAAGGAATTTCTGAAAGTAGATGGCCGCCACCTGTCCCACTTGAAAATCTGAATAAACCAAAGTCCTGTTCTCGTCCATCAACCTAACAATGCTATTCCTCTTCTTATGCCTCATGGTGGATTGGTGGAAGAAAGCAGTATTTCTATCCCCCTGCCGAAGGCATTGCACTTTGGACTTCTGTTTCTAGTAAATTTCCTCCTTCCTCAACAGTTCACTCCATTCCTTCCTCATGGAATCCTCTTGCTGCAGAGTAGCATCTGAAGTGTCCCTATGGGCCATTAGCAGTTGAATGTTAGCAAGGTTGGCAAAGATCCTCTTCTTATTCTCAAAGATATTGCCAAAAGTAACCTTATTCCAACCCTTGACTTTGGTTTTAACAATGTTTAGCTTCTAGACCAGCCTGAACATGGGAGGGCCCTGGATAGAAGTGTTCCACCAATCAGACAGTTGATCTCTGAATTCTGGATGCTGAGTCTACATTATTTCAAACCTAAAGAGATAGGGGCCCTTGACCTCCCTATCCCTCCAAGGTAATATGAGAGGATTTTGGTCAGAAGTCATCCTGGGGAGGGCTTCCAAAAGATAGGAGCTGGTATAATCCCAATTGGAAGTAACTGGAAATCTATCCAGTCCAACCTGGATCATATTCTCGCCTTTTTTTTTGTTAGACCAGGTGAAAAGCTACCCATGAAGATCCAGTCCATAAGGCTAGCATTATTGAGAAACTCAGCAAGGTCTGTCATCAGATTGTGAGCTTTTGGAAAAACCGTGTGTTGCTTTTTTTGCATCGACTTTTCGGATCACACTCCGTGATCCATCATCAAGAAGAAAAGAGGAGAATAAAAATGAGTTAAATTGCAGAGAGAGATCCTTAAAAAGAGAGAGAGAGAGAGAGGGGTTTGGGCACGAAGTACTAGATTAACAAGAGGTAAAGAAACAAAAGAGGGAAAGGAAAAAGGAAAGAAAGATAAAGAGTATATAAACATAAAAGTGAGAAAATTGAGAAATAAAACCAGCAAAAAAGAAGGAAAAAAGACCATTTAAAAATAAAATAAAAATAAAAAGAGAAAAGGAAAATCCGAACAATGAGAAGTAATAAAAACAAAAATGAGGCTTAGAGGAAAGAGGAAAGGTCTGTCATGCTTGTCAATGTAATCCAAAATGCCTCCAATCTTCTCCGAAGGCTAAAGGGGGGAGTTGAAATCACCCACCAACATCCAACAATCTTCCTTATTATCCCCAATCAGGGAGGTAAGAAAATCCCACAACTCCTTCGTAGTATTTCTTTGGTTAGGGGCATAAATGTTAACTAAGTTCCAAGACCTGTTGTGAATATACATCTTGACACTTAAGTTGTTCTTCCACCAGGAAAGGGGACTCCCTTTCACCACATTGCTATTCCACAGAGTAACAATACCCCCCGAAGCACTTGAGGCATCACTTATATAGTACTCCGCGTTAGGCCAGATCCCTTTAGCAATGGCCTGAAAGCCTTCCATCCTAATGAGTTTCCCATTTGGATTAATCTTCCATGCTTGGGACAAGAATGAGGCTTAGAGGAAAGGTCTATCATGCTGTCAGTGTAATCCAAAATGCCTCTGATCTTCTCCGAAGGCTAAAGGGGGGAGTTGAAGTCACCTGCCAACATCCAACAATCTTCCTTATTATCCCCAATCAGGGAGGTAAGAAAATCCCACAACTCCATAGTATTTCTTTGGTTAGGGGCATAAATACTAACTAAGTTCTAAGACTTGTTGTGAATAGACATCTTGACACTTAAGCTATTCTTGCACCAGGAAAGGAGACTCCCTTTCACCACATTGTTGTTCCACATAGTAACAATACCCCCTCAAGCACTTGAGGCATCACTTATATAGTACTCCGCGTTAGGCCAGATGCGTTTAACAATGGCCTGAAAGTCTTCCGTCCTCATCTTGACTTCTTGCAGCAAAAGGATATCAATTTTATTGTTCAAATTGTAGTTCTTGACAAGGAATTGCTTTTGGGGACTGTTGAGCCCCCTAATATTCTAGGAGAGGATCCTCATTTACCCTAGACCTTCTTGGAGCCAATCTCTAGGGTCCTTTATCTGCCAATAGTAATCTCCCTATTGACAACTTTGTCTGGTTTCCCTTTGGGTGGGTCTCTCTATCTTGGGGTCCATGCCCACATTAGTAGTCTTCCTGCCTTGGCCTTTGCCTTTCTTTTTAGCTGTGGTCCAACCCTCTGAATCTGGGTCATTACTTGACTTGCTTGTTCTCGCACCTGGGGTTAGGCTGATAGTTTTGTTTCTTGGTGATAAGATGCCTTGCATCTTGTTACCACTCCCCTCACATTCCCTTGGGCTCCCAATCCTTTTAAAGATAGATTCCAAGCCGGTGTCCAAACCGGACACCTCAGAGCTCCCTTTCTTTAGAACACCACTAGAGATAGCCGCTTGATGGATCTTCCCATCTTCCAACTCCTCCTGTAAGGAATCGACCATAGGAAGGGGGGAAGGCTGTTCCTTGTTAAAGGCAAGAATAAAAGGGAGTTTGTGAGAGTCTTAGAAAGAAGGGACAAGTTAAAAGTTTTGATTTGTAAGTTTAGTATGATGCTGTAGCAAAATAAGAAATTAAATATTTTTTTGTTTGATATGAAAAGTGAAAATTGTTCCAAATATTTGAATGGCTATAAGATCTTGTGAATGAATTTTTTATGTTTATGATTTCTTGAGATTGTAGCATTGCCTTTGTTCCATACGAAAATTTCCAAGAAAAATCACCTAACATAGAGGGTGCTAATCAAATTGATAGAGCAACTATGTATTAGAACTGAAAGAGGCCACCGCATTAGTACAATCATTGCCACACTATGCCTATTGATACCATAGTTCAATAAATTTGCAGACATAAAAAGTATTGATATGTAGTTTAGGCCCTTGGATGCCACTACGAAACCTAGGACTACACCACATAGCTTGGGTTTGTGCTACAATCCTCTGAAAACTCACATAAAAATATAATTTTGCTCTGGTTTTTTGCCAACAAGTTTTATAACATGTTTATCTAGAGCCTCAAATTAACAACATAGTTTTTATACAACATTATGATGATAAAGTGCTATTGAAAGTGATAAATATACTACGGTGATCAATAAAATGCAACATTGAGATTTCTACACAAGAACTTCCTCAAAACCTTAATTTGAATATATTTTTTTGATCTATAATGAATTAAATCACGATATAAATCTCATTACAACATAAATTTAGCCAACCATATTTCTCAATACTAAAGTACCACAAGGGAGTCGCATGAATGCATATATGATCAAATCTCACAATAGGCAAAAGTCCATAGACATTTATTTTAATAATTTCCTCAAAATTGAAAGATGAGATAGATTTTTATCATTTTTTTGAAGGGAATCTGTGCATACAATATTCTTTCTTCAAATACATAATATTTACAAGTTTCCTCCAATACTAGGATTAAAAAAATTATCATTTCTTGCAATTTTGAATTTTAAATGAAGCATTCTTTTACAACCATTTTTCAACATATGAGAGAGATCTTCAAGATATACATTTGGGCTCCAATCCAATCTTTATGCTAATGGGAGAAGTAGCTACTTCTTGACTGTTTGGAAATCTTAAGTCCAACCTCCTTGCTATGTAAAATGTAAACATGGATTCACACACATAAAAAGACAAGCAGAAATTCTTGGCAACATTTAAGAACACATGAGAACAAAGGTTTGATCATAACACATATTGAATTACTCTAGATTCATTATAAGGAGAATTTAGGTGTGGAATAGACTAAGGAGTGCCTTTTGCTAATGGATTCCATATCCATTAGCAAAACTAAAGAGTATCCTTCCAAGGATCTCAAAAATATGTAACACATCCTCATCAAGGATCACATTAATCAAATTAACATATCCTCTCATTTATTGTAGCCTCTAAAACTTCCCATACTTATTCCTCCAACATATTATCCTACTCTTGAGCTTAGAACCATACACTCTTTGCCTATCAAAATTAGTATCTAACTCCTAAACATTCTAAAATAGTCATTCTTTAAGAATGTCCCTTGACAAGGTATCAACACACAATATGCACACAACTAGACTCTTCCATACCTGAAAACTCATTCTCTTATGTAAATCTACATAAACAAGTCCACGAGACTCCTAATTCACGTTTTCAACATTTTCTTTCAAATACAAGGGAAAGAGACATGAATCTTTCCAATATACTCATACACACTCATAAGTATTTATAGGACATTATTTTCATTCATACACAATAATCTATAATAAGAAAGACCATGCAAGTATAGATGCCTAACTCAAAACAACTAGTTCCTTGCTAATAGAGGATTCTTGCCTCTCAAATCCTCCTTTAAGATTAAGAACACCAAGTTCCAAAGTTAAGAACATCAAATTCTTTCTTGTCTTTCCCTGTTCGTCAACCTCAGATTCCAATTCCAAAATAAGATAACTCCTCTAAACTCAAGCCTAGGGTTAAATAAAGCTAAGCCTAGTCACCCTATCCTCACCAATAGGAAGGTGAGACTTTTACCTTCCCATCTGAAGCAAAGCTAAAGTCAACAATGGTAACATAAGAGATTTGAAGGCTCTTTCGATTCATAAACGAACCTTACAAGAGAATTCAAAGCTCTTTCAAATCATGTTGAAGAATTCTTGAAAACATTTAAGACTTCCAAAATAGAAAATATATCTTACAAACAATAAATGTTTTCTTACAAGTCTTGTGAAGATCAAATGGGTTCATTATTCATCCAAGAGTGAGCAATAAGCACTCAAATGCCTATCATTAATATATACAATATCTATTTGCTACCTCACAAGGATGAGATTTCCACTTAGGATCTATTGGAAGATTCTACAAAACTCCAACCCTTTTTCCTAAACATAAATAAAATTTTAGTTCATAATAATAGAGCAAGTCAAAGTTACAAGTCAAATTAAATCTAAATTACAAATTGCACACATAGATTCAACCCACTGCAAGGAATGTGGAACCATATTAGAACATCATAACCTAAGTAAATATGACATAGAAGATAAACACATGGCTTATCACAAGGCCCCCCTAGGTCGCATATGACCTAGGTGATGTGGTAGTATGGGTTTACATAGTCATGGTCTCAACACCACACAGGTGGGGATAGATAGTGGGTAATCCATTTACAACTCTCCTTGTGCCTCTTGTTGGCTTATCCCTATATCTTGTACACTCAATGCACACATTATATCTCATGTGGAATAATAGCCAAAGCATTGATTTTATAAACTTAAGCCAAGGAATAGACAACCACACGTAAGACACATCACATATCTAGTGATCTCAAATAATACAAGGAATACATCTCACATAAATCGCATTATAAAATTGATTCTCAAACCCATGCAATAATTAAGACATACACATTCAAAAATCATTGCATCTGAATATTAGGACTTCTAAACAAAATTTACTTTGAATTTCATAATGATAATCTAACATAAATACAAGTCATGTATAGATACAATACTCATTTAGAACATCACAAGACAGATAAATCATGTTATACAAAAGAATGAAATTAATAAACCTCAAATCTAATTTATTCAATAAAATTAGTTAAACACATCCCACATCATAAATATAACTATGTCAAAACATCATAATGTAAATTGTTGAATGTATAATTATCTAGAATCATCATATAAAAGTCAATAGTCCTATAATAATAAACATATGAGCGTAATTTAAAAATCAAACTAACGTCATTTTGTCTCAAACAAATGGGCCTTACAGTTACAGTCTTCCTGAGTACTATTTTCTTTTATTTCTTAGGAATATTAAGGAAAGATTATTTTAGTTGTTGAAGTCCTTTTAATTAAACCATGTTTCATTTTCCCTTCACATTCGATTTGTTGTCACATCTTTCCCCCATAATTCATCTACGGTGCGAACCCCAAATTCGAACCCAAAAGCTTTTTATGCCCAAGTTCATCGTTTTGGCATCCACCCTTGTCTTAGAAGAGATTTCCGTGTTTTCTTACCACTTGTGTATCTGAATTCCTTTTGGACCAAATTTAATAAACTCCGCATCTAGGTTTTAAGTTTGGGCTCGAAATAAGTATACACCGGTTTGTAGTTTGCTTTGCACCTGAGTCTCATGCTTTCCCTGAATACGAAGTAAGTTTTCAATCAAATTTAAATTGAGACTCTGACATTCAGATTTTAGCGACGAACCTATCTGACCCAACTATAGACCGTCACTATGCAGTACAACATCAATCAAAGATTGCTGCATGGAACCCAAACACTATGATAAAGGTTACAAGTGTGTTCAACACCACTCTATTTAAATATCAGGATTAAAGATCAAACAGTCAATCACAATTTTACATCTTGTCCACACTAAAATGTGAAATATTTTTCCTATTTTTATTGGTCAAAATTGACCTTTGACTATTAAACTGGATGATCACTACCATCTGCCATCCCAACACATAAGACCACTGTAGACTTAAGTTGGATGTTTGTTTCTTTTAAGAATATTGGGTAAAAAACTTTATAAAAAAAACTGATCAAAAAAGAAAAAATTAAACCGATTTTTTCAAGAGAAGTAGTCAATGCAACATTGATTTATTAGTTTTAAAGGATTACTAACTTGATCGTAGATAGGATCACATCCAGTTAAAACTAATCGAGGCATGGACATCTCGATTGATATTGTTAAAATTTCTCATGGAAAAAAAAAATATAAAATTGAAAGATACCACTGGAAACAAAATTGAAACTTGTTTTAATCAATATTTTGGAAATTGGTATCGATTTATGATTGCAAGATCTTAATTGAGAGATTGAAATTGGAGCAACACATTTTTCTTGGAGCAAAGGCACATATCTCATGGGAAAATTTGATTGTCAACCATTGATTGCATGGAGCTTTTTGAGTACACACTTGGGAAATTCAAATTTGATTTATCATCTATGAGCAACTTCATACCAAAATTAAATGAAGATGCATCACCAAGGAGTTTAGAAGAGCTATTGGCTTGGAAAATTTATCATGAGTTATATGATTCTACCTAGGAAAAATATTTTCAAGACCTTTATTATTGTAAAACTTGTTAACAAAAATTCATTATCGAAAAAAAATATTATCGTTTTGTAACTAGGGAATTATATATATTTGGGAGATTTACATTTAAAACATTGGATACCTTTGGAAGTTCTTATACTTACTCTTTTTACTTAATATCAAGCTTTTTTTTTTGTTTCTATTCCAAATCTTGTGATTTTGTGAGTTTTATGATTGCAATTTATATAAGTTTGTCCAAGTGAAAAATTATCTAAATCCAATCAAAGTGTTGGTACATTATTTTATTTTTGCATTTAGTTAATTACTTTATTGCATTATATGCACTTAGGATAAGTGATGCAGCGCACAACATACACTCAATACAATTTTGCCATTAATCATGTGAGAGCCAAAGATTTGAAGATTGGAACATAAAAAAACTTCTATTCATCAACTCTGTTGCTATAATGAGAGAAAACTCTCTTATATCCAAGACAACCAAAAAAACAACAAAAAATTACCTTTTTGGCAAATTTTGATAATTGTCAGATTTTGCCATTTTAGGTAATTTTACAATCATATCTTGAGAATCCAGTTTTTTCCCAAAAACTTCCTAAAACTAAGGTAGGTCGAAATGCCAACTAATATTCTAAATTCGAAACATGAGTTTCGATTTATTACAAAAGCAATTTTTTAAAAATCTAGAAAAAAACACTAATTTGCCATTTTGAGGGCTAAGATGAAAGTTTCAAGCCCCAAAAAAATGCCAAGATGAGGTCCAACCAACTAGGGTCGGTTGGGAAACCACTGGCCACCTCATAACGCATCCACCTGTAAAATTTCGTAGAAAACCCCAATCCGAGTCAAAAGTTATGACCTCCGGAAGTCCCTGCATCAATAAGGTAAGCTTACTTAGGTAGGTATCTATTTGGATAGGTTGCACTTGCATTATGAGACTTGTACTTCACTTGTTTGGAGGAGTTTTACTATGCACATGTGACAACATCTCCTTTATCCCACATTAATTTTGTACATTCAAATCTTTTGGTGGTGTATCCTATATATACCCACCTATTGCTCTTATACGAGCATCTCTTGTACATAATCTCATTGTATTGCATCCTTTGATTAGAATTTAATTATTTTGTCATATTGGTCTTCTTTGTGCTTTTTTAGGTCTTCTTAAACTTGGGTGGCTATTTCCATAGCCAAATTTTACACAAAGCTCTATGATAATGTTTATGAGTGGCATATGTCCTTGATGATTTGCACATGTTTATGGTGTTCATCTTGTCACATCTATGCTACTTGATTATTTTCCTAGAATACATCATTTGAGTATACATGTCGTAGTAAATAGGTTCACTTCTAAAGTCTATCTCTCCCCTATTTCTTTTGATTTTTTTAATGAATTGATTAGATTAATGGTCATTCATGCTTCTGAATTAAATTGTGTGAGCATTTTTGACATCAATGTTTCGGATCACACTTCGTGATCCATCTTCAAGATATAGAGAGCTAGAAGAGTAATGGTAAATTGTAGACCAAGACAACCTAAATAGAGGGGGGATTGAGGTTGCATAGAGATCAAGGGACTTAAGAAAGAGAACTCAAATAAAATATAAAAATACATTAAATAAGTGTCACAAACATATATATATCAGTAAGGAGGGATTATTTAGGAGGTCACAAGGGAGACCTCCTCTCCATTCAAATATTCAACTTAGATCACTTATTCAACATAGAAGTCCAAGAGCCACAACTTGGAATTCCAACTATAGATGTCATTTGGGGGATTCGAACTTGGATCTCCATCTTGAGAACCTTATGGCCTTGCCATTTAAGCACAACCCCTTATATATATATATATATATATATATATATATATATATATATATATATATATATATATATATATATATATATATATATATATATATATATATATATATATATATATATATCATGTGAGTATACACATTGTAGTTATGTGGCTATTATTTGGGTGGTTTTGAGTGCTTACTTGGGAGACTTGGAACCCAGTGTTTGAAGTCTAGATAAATAGTTCCACTTCTAAACTCTATGACTACCCTATTTCTTTTGATCCTTTTTAAGAACTAGATTAGGTTAGAGTAGGAATAGATTGGATTCAGATTATAGTTTCTTTTCAATGTTGTTTTGAGTTTATTAACAATTAGTTGAACTTGTTTTCTTAATATTCATTGTCGTACTTGGTAAACCATGGTTTCTTGTTAAGTAGATACTAAATCCTAAGACTCAAACATTTTAAAAATGAGTGTGTGTCCAAGTTAGCTTAAAAAATACAAGTACCATCTTGTGGACATCTTGTGGAATAATCATATTTACCTTTGAGTGAAAACTAGACAGCCTATACCAGACAATCAAAGTCTTGAGGGAGTAAATCCCTTTCAAGTAGAAACTCTTTTTCCACCTAAATTGGTGTTTAAAAACCACATCAACAACCACCAACCACCAACCAAGTTTGATTGTGTTTGACATTGGTATCCTTCATCTTTCCTGTAAAATTGGTAGGAAATTGACCAAATGTTTTTGATATTGGTAAAATTGGGTTTTTGAAAGGGCCCGGACCCTTTTACAAAGAAGCAGCCAAAAGCCACACAGTACGGGTACCGTGAGATATGAGACAAAAAACACAGCACAAAACAACAGCCCCATTGTCAAATAACAACAAAACAAAAAACCACACAACACCCAAGGACCAGCAAAGTACACAACCCCTGATCCCAATCTAAAAACTGGATGTAGAAAATAACATTAATTTAATTATGAGACTTTAGACATATTAGATATTTTTTATTTGACTTTGTTACAATAACATAATAATCTGAAAATATGCCAACATGTGAGATTGCCTCCAACTCTCTGTGCCTCTTGGGTTCAACAACCTTCTTCAATTGATTTCAACAGGTGTTGTTTTGACCCACATTTCATTCTTGTTTTTGTCAACAACCAGCTCTTTATGATGTAGTTTTAACCATTTGTGTCTGAACGTTTTACAAGTATAAAGCACTGTTCTAATTTGTGTCTACGTTTTTAAAACAATAAGCCTGCTGTTTATATTTGCAGTGATTTATTTTTCCTATTATCTAAATGCAACCTTTTTTGCCTCTGGCTTTCGTTTTAAATGAATAAACCCAGTCCTTTAATTCAATGTTTGCAGCCTCTTATACACGATCTTTTGTACTTTGACGTTCTTTTAATTATAAATGCGATTTACTTTGTCTCCAGTCTTTGATAAAATCCAATTTTAAAAGCTTGGTTCTTATTTAAATTTGGCGCTTCATGCTTGCATTTTTAGAAAATAAGCCTGGTTCTATCTAAATCTACGATATTTTAAAAGATTAAATCTAGTTTATTTATGTTGCCTCTACATAAAAAGTGGTTTAATGCAGTTAAAAGAAATATTTAGTCCTTTTTAAATTGCATTCTATTAACTTCATTTAATTTGGACATAACAATATAAGATCTGAAATCTTCACCTTAAAACTAGCCATTATTTAAAGAAGAGTTAATAGAATGACAAACGAACCTCAAATTTTGACTAATTGATGTTTAAACACTAGAATTGAATACAATTACAACCAAATAACACTAAAAACTAAAGTCTTGCAATTAAGATGTAATATTAAATTTAATCATATTGATCTATCGATTTAGATGTCTGAGTTTCCTTAGATACAAATCAATGTGAATAGGGGATGATGCATGAGTGAGATTCTAAGACAAATTATGAAAAAAATAAAGTTAGTTCAAGTTGACCCAAAGATAATCATGAATACTTCAAATGAACAAAAAATAATAATAAAGGAAGTAAAAAGTTCAAAATCGAGAGGTACATAGTTTCTAACGAGAACTAGGGTGTGTTGTAGTGACAATAAGGTGCATTGCAGATGATATAAATAGTATATACATATGTTTCACCTTAATCTTCTTTTGATCTAAATTTTGTAGAGCATTTCGTAAATCCTAATAAGGTACTTGAATGAAAAACAAGCTTCTTACACTAGGAGTTTAATATGTTTTTCGATACAAAAATTTCAAAAAATAGGTGAATAGATAAGTTTATAGCATTTGTGGATGTAAAGATAATAATATGTTTCGCTACCTCTAGATGTGTGGCATATATATTAAACATAGATAAGTAATTTGGATGCCTTCTAATTTTCAATTTGACCATTAAAATTAGATTTTGATTTGTGAAAATGAGATACTATAACAATTGTTTTTTATTATGATAAGCAACAAAACAAGGGTGCCGATCCCTAATACATAACAACCTTGAGGAGCGATGTAAAAGAACAAGGCCCCAAGGGCAGACAAGTAGGACACAACAACAAAGCTAAAAGAAACCGACATCCCAAAAGGCAACCCAAACAGTGCACCAGACGCACACTGACAACAAAAAAAATAGATCGGGGATCAAACAACAGCCAATCCGGAACAAGCAAACCTAATAACCTTAGCCCTAGGGCGTTGCTTCACAACAGATTTGGGGAGCCCTTTCTTACGTTGTTGAACCACAATCCAAGAAACCTCATAGTCAAAGTCCTCAGAGCATGGCGAGAGGGGGAAACTTCCCCAGTAGCAACAACCAAAGAAGGAGCAAACAAAGAGGCTGAGCCAGAAATAGGCCCAATCGAAAGAGAGACCAGAGAGGAGGAAGAAGCAACCGAACTTGAAGCCTTTGTGTGCTAAACTACCACGCCAACCGAAGAAAGACTAGTAGCAAAGGTAGAAGTGATCCGGCCTGGAGAAGGAGCTGACGTGGGAGCCGCAATATGATCAGTAGAGTCCAACGAAGTCAAGGGGTTAGCAACAGTCTCCACCACCCCCACATGAACAGTCTCAAGAGAGACCTCATCCTCCAGAGAGGAACCATCCCCAAGAGAGAAACCATCCTTTTGGGAAGCACTGATAGTCAAGTGATCCAAGAGAGCATCCTTCCACCATGTTACAGCGCCTTTGTGGCGCGAAAGATGACAACTGGAAGCCACATGACCAACAACAAAGTAGCGCCAACATCTAAAGGGGATACCCTCATAGTCAATCAGTTGTTTCCAAGGCCGGTCCCCAACCATTAACACATCTCCAAATAGAGGTTTGGAGATATCAATGTCAACCAAGATTTGAGCAACCGTGGAGTGCCCCATGAAGGAGGTGGTAGACTCAACTTTCAAGAACCAACTGATGGCGTTGCCAATGCTCTCGTAGCAGGAGTCCTCCCAAAACTGGAGAGGGAGGTTCAGAAGATGTACCCAAATTGGTTTGATATTAATCGGTTCGGTAAGGGGATTGAAAGAAAGCATCCACGGTTGAATGAGAAGGGAATGCTCCCCCCACATCCAGACCCTACCATCAAGTACTAAATCTCGCTGCTTAGAAGAAGCAAAAGTCATGATGAAGAAACCACGTGCATTGGGAAAAAGCTCAATCTTACCAACAACAAATGGCTTCCAAGTCTCAATGACCCAATTGTGGAGATCTAGCAGTGAGGGCCAGAAACCATTAAAACTGCAAATCACTCTAGTATTACAGTAAAACTCTTCATTTTTAGCGACTTTCGAGCCACACACACGCCAGTATTACAGTAAAACTCTTCATTTTCAGCGACTTTCGAGCCACACCACAACTGGGGAGGTGCGGACAATTGTTAAAAATATAAAATGACTTACTTTTCATGTTTTTGATTTAGGGCTAAAATAAGTTTTGAAAGGACATGAAACCTTAATACAACCAAAAAAGCACCATTCTCACAACATCGAGCCAACAAGGAGACTACAACCTAGCTACCACAAATGACACGAACAAAGAATAGAAAAATAACTTAAAAAGCCGATAAGTGGGTAATCAACATAGTCTAAATCATGGTGGCTTGAAGACAAAATGCTCCAAGGAACTTTGAATGCATTCACAAGGCTTGACCACATAATCAATGCTTGATTTTTCCTTAACCACCTTCCCCCTTTTGGCCACTCTTGATTCAAGATACCACTCAACCAAAGGCGACATCATTTTTTCCTTACATTTGGAGAATGAAACTTGCGGGGTGCCAACCAAGTTTGCATTCACCAAATTCTGCTCTCGATTAGCCAACTCAAAACCCCTCCTAGTAGAGTCATTTGAAGAAACCCCTTCTATGACACCACTCACCATAGGTAGCACCTTCGTAGATGGAGCTGGAACCATATTTTCTTTTTTCTTCCAAGAGTAAACCACCTTCCTAAAGTTTAGACCACTAGCAATAGAATGGCAAACCTTCTTGCATTTTTAGCACATTATAGAAGAATCTTCATAGACAATTTTTTGCTTCCATTTCCTAAATTTTAAAGACAAAGTTATAGCAGTTGGGAGAACAAGATCCACCTTAGCATTAACACAAAATCTGGCATACAATACTCATTTTCGAGTTTTGGTCACAACATCAATGGCAATGTCCTAACCAAAAGCACTAGCAATACCCACTAATACTTCCTCCTCGTAGTTCTCCATTGGTAAGCACGAGAGCCTAACCCAAACATGGGCCCATTTGATTCTCTCCTTCTCAGGATTGAAGCCGGTTTCCCATTTTTTTAGGAAGAGACCTGATCTTCCTAGAAACCACACACGTAACAAGAGGATTCGAGTGCAATCGTCATGTTGTTGGAACTTACTTTTCACGTTGTTGGGACTCATGAATAAGTGTATCGTGAGTATATTTGAGATCATATATATCTTTTGTCAAAATAAAAATTGATTTTTTTTATATCAAAATATTTCTAGTTCATATGTTATATAATAACGTTCTAGTAATTGAATGTTACTAAGGAGTAATGAAATTAACTAACCAACTTATATGGATGGGAAATTAAAAAGGATATAAATAATGTTAGTAGAAAAAAGGTAGCTTGTATATCTAGTCAAAATAAAGGGATATTTTTATTGGAAAGGTGTATTAGGATCGAGTTTTTAAATAAGGTATTGAGAGGTAGAAATGCAATTAAGGGTATTATTTAGTGCTCTATGATTGAACATTATATGAGATAAATAAACTACGCGAATACCCCATGATTTTCTTGCATCTTCAAAGTTGATTGCCATATTCTTCGTGTGATGAGTAATATGTTATGTTTTATGTTGAACACTCCAATCTCCTTTTAATTGTTGAGTCATTGAGGCTCACCTTTCATGAAAATCAATATCCACTTCTTCCAGCTCCTCTTTGAAGTTTGCGTGGAAATATTTCTTACTATTTAGGTAGCCATCTTCATGAAGAACAGTCAATGACTCTCTATGTGGAATTTCATCAAAGACAACATTTCTACTTATGTACATCTTTTGGGTTGTAGTTGCAACTAGCTATTAGGATTTAAATTTACTAAAATGACCTAGGAAGATATGATTGTAGGACATAATAACTCGGCCAGAATAACGCTGGACAGAATAACCCGGTCATAATAACCCAAGGACAAAATAACTCAGGGTCATAATAACCCAAGCCAAAATAACCCGTGGTCAGAATAACCCATGGACAAAATATCCCCGTAAGAATATAGAGAAAGGAAAACAAAATTTATAAATTACTTGTATGTTTCTAAAAAACTTTATTATTCATATTTTCAATTAAAGTGTCAAATTATGAGTGATGCCTCTTATATAATCTAAAATGTTATGGTTGTCATAACCATCAACCAATCTTTTTATTCTTTCTTTGAGTTCACAGTATTTTTTCCTGCTTGGTTGCCCAGTGTATGCAGCCATATATTTCTCTATTTTATTCTCTTGGAGACCCTGTTCTTTTTTCACTACTTTGATGAATTTCTAGACTAAGTTGTGTGATGCTTGAAGCAATTCACTAAATCCTCTGTGCCATCCTTCACTAGTATTATTGGTTTTGGTAAGATCATCTTGAATAGTTGAATAACAATTCCACATTGTCATTGGAAACTTGGGTGATCGTTTGTTGCCTCTTCTAGTTAGTCTGCCAATCCATGTGTCTTCAAAATAATCAATTATGAGTTGTAGAGTCTCCTTATGTTCTGTATAATAAGGAGATTGTTGAAGTGTTTCAAATGCATCAATTACGTCTATATGAGGCACGAAAGCTAATGCAACAATTTTCTTGATCTCAAATGCAAATACTTCATTGACATTGTAACATGTTTGTAGACCTTCTTCTTGAACTTTCCTCCACAAGCATTGAGAGAAATGGAAAAAAAATCCCTGAATAGTGACATTTGGAAAATTTTCAGAAATAGATCCCATGAAACCTAATTCAAAATCATTAAGTATAGTTTTTGGGTTTAGATCAGGTTGAAGTTGTTTTAATTCTGCAAGTACTTGTGTATAAGTGGTTCTTGTTTTGTTGGTCATAAGAATATAAATGAGTGGAAATATTGCATCAGTTTTCAAGCCATGAATCGTGTACAACTGTTGAAAAATACTTGGCACTGTTTTAAATGTACTGTCACTAAACCAATTTTCAGATTCTTTCAGTAATTGCAAATTCTATGTGGTGGTGAATATTAAAAAATGATTCTCATCATTATTGTCATGAAAAAAAAAAAACTTTTCCCCTCTATTGGTAATTGTATATTCAATTGGTAAGATAAGATCTGTCGATGTCTAAGGATTTGGTGGCGGTGCTTCAAATTTTAATCTTTTTCTTTGAATCATTTTGGATAATGCATTGGTTAATGGTATTGCTCCTGCTACGGGTAATGAAATATTAGAACATGAAGCAACAATGATATTTATTGTAGAATCTTGAGTCAAGCACGCCATGTCTTTCATTTCATTCAATTTGTGTTTGACAGTGATCATCTTAGGTTTTGGAGCATGATTATGTTCTGTACTGCTAATCACATCACCAAATTCTATTTGTGTCGTAGTATAGCACCAACTAGAACATTTATTTGTAAAATATTCCACACAATGCCAGATCATTTTATTGATGTCTTGTCGATGAAACAAAAATGTGTAACCGTTTAAAATAAGTAAATTCTTGTTTTTTTGACTTGTTAAAAACTGAAGAGGCATTGTATCTATTAAAAATTATGAAGAATGTGTTGGTTCCCTAAAAGTATATTGATTTTTGTACACTCTTTTAGAAAACCCTAGGAAAATTTAAAATAATGTTAAAAAAAATATATTACAAAATATCTTCTTTTATAAATTTGGATTTCTCCTCCTTTTATCACTCTACACACTTTTACTTCTTCTCCCCTTCTTCCTTTCTTTACTTCTCTTAATTCTACCACTTTGTATATCTTCTTAAGCTTCTTCATAATGTCGTTTCACTTATATCTTTTCATAATAACTCTTAATCAGCTTATTCCCACGAAATTGGCTTTATTTTTATAATTATTTACCATTTTATAGGTTATTTAAGCATATTAAAGGTGTTTTAAGGTTATTTTAGGGGTATATAATGGATATATGGTCTAAAAATGATCTAAATAGCCTCTATGGTGCTTCACAATCCCTTTTTTTATCTTAAAGATTAATGTTACTTAATCTTTTGACATGCTTGTTTATGTTCCTTGTAATCATATTTATAATTTAGTTTACTAAATGGTTTTGTGACTATTTATGGTCATTTGGGCACATGAAGAGATAGAAGTGCAAATTGGAGCAAAAATTTGGCATAAGAATTGGAAAAATATCTAAATTCTACTGTTCTAATTGATTTTATGTCATTTCTAGTTTACTAGCTTGATCTAAAATGACCACGGGTTATTTTGTCCATGGGTTATTTTGACCACGGGTTATTCTGTCCATGGGTTATTTTGACCACGGGTTATTCTGTCCATGGGTTATTATGACGGGGTTATTATGTCCAGGGTTATTTTGGTCGGGTTATTATGTCCGGATATCGGAAGATATACTTCACATTATTTTCAACAATCTTCTTTTGCTTCTTCAGACTAAAGAAATTATCTATGCTCTAAAATTTTCTAAGATGGTAAATACTCAACTTTCTTTTCAGCCATACTTCTTTAAGAGTGACACTACTCAACACTTTTACTACTAGTAGATTGCGTAAATACTTATTTCCAACAATGTTTTTCCATATTTGTGCCTTTCAATATGTATATCATCATCTCCTAGATGATTTCATCATTTCTTTTGGAAAATCCATTTTATTATGGAGTGCGAGAAACAATGATCCTTTAGTGTATTCCTTGTAGAGAAAAAATTATCGAAGACCTTTGAAATGTACTCCCTCCTCGAATATATGTAGGGGGTTTTGATGGCAAGGCCAATCCATTTTTTTTCTTTATGTCCATAGAGATCACTATGAAATAGGTAAAGAGCAGTATTGGATTGATGTGACCTACAACTAGTGATGTGAGAAAATTTTCTAATGTCCTCGATAGTTGGTAGCCCATTAGACAATCTATTTTTTCCTTAAATCCAATAGGGGAGAAAGACTTAGATGCCCAAATTATTGATTACAAAGTGAAATATCATCTTCAATATAAACAAGAGGATAGAGAGGTCTTTTGAGTAGATACAACATCAAAGATGAACATGCTTATGTTTTTAAGACATTTATGCTACAACTCTATTGTGCTTGGAATTTTCTTTAATTAGACAAAATATCTGATCTTCTATCATGTCAACTTCAAGTTAAAATTTATGGAAGAGGATAGGCCATGGACTCACCCGCTTGATTAAGAGGCTCTCCCCTTCCACTATAGATGTTATTTCTCCATTGGTCACTTGGCGCGTGCTTGTCCTTGTCGCAAGGTGCGCCAAGCTTCTTGGTGGCAAAATGCCCTTACTAAACATTTGACTGTTGGTGACTACGACCCTCAGGATGATAGACCTTCTTCTTCGGATTCCCCTGTGAGGGATCTCGTTCTTGTGGCAGTTCCTCTTAGGGCTAGTGTGGAGGTGTTTCCCTTGATTCGTACCAAGATCTCTTCTTTTGATCCGTCTCTGGTTGCTCCATCGTTAGTTCCCCTTTCCCCCATGGGTCGTGGCAGTGAGTTCCATGATCCAACTATGTCTACAGATTTTGTGCGGCCTTCAACTTCCATGGTTCATCATTCTTCCTTCTTGTGGGAGGTGGTTTTGGTGGAGGATGTGGTAGAGGACCCCCCTCTCCTCTCTCCCCGTTCGGATGTTTCAGATAGTGGTGCTTCTTGGACGGTTGTTCGTCGCAAGAAGGGTCTTCCCACCTCGGTGTCTGACTCTCACCCTTGGGCCAAGGGTGTGGAGATTGCCTGTTCAAGATCTAATTTTGTATAGATTGGCCTTTTGTGTTATTGGAGGGATGTTCCCATGGGCAGCATGGCCGCAACTTTGTAAGGATTCAGGTCTTGTCAAAACTTGAAGTTTGTACAGGGTTTATGGTCCCTTCAAAACCAACTTACCTTAATCAAAACTTCAAGTTAAAAAGTGCTTTCAAACATTTGAATCACTAACATAGATTCTTCTTCATCTCGAGAATGAACAAGGCATCTTGGAATTCACATCTATTTTTCTTGTGGGTGATTAGATGTCAATAGTGTAAATATTAGCACATGGATTGACCCCAAATGAATATCATAACAATCATAAGCATATAGGTCCTAAATGTTAGCACAAAAAACTAGGACTCATAATAAATGCACCATCACATAAATAATCGAAGAATTTCAAGACATCATGGCATCATCAATAATGTCACTCATCAAGATTAGTGTCCTCATGTATCAATAGTAAATGAGTGGGGGTAAATAATGTTGCACAATGGTAAACACACCCCAAACTATATATAGTAGTGGTAAAAGGTCAATAGTAACAATTCATTTTTACATTTACCTTGAGAGAGATAATGCTTTGATCATTCACGATGGTGGTGCGATGAGGACACAACCCTACACAGATCAATGGGGTATGATCATATGATGACATATTGATGTAGGCAATGTAGGCAAGCATTTGAACATGGTACATATCCACTTTTTCTCATTTTTTGTGCTTTTTTTAAAATTTTGAAAAATGATTTAAATTTCATAAAAGTAGTGAGATATTTATGTTTTGACACTTGAAATCCACAGATTTGACGCTATAGATGTGAATGTGACCCTAATATCTATAGATCTAACTCTGATATGTAGATCCAATCTAATGTACTTTGATTTTAGATTTGTCAATTAGTTTTTTTATTTTATCAATTTGTTTCTTTTTTTACATGGTTTTGTAAAGAAAAAAAAGTTGTTTAGGCTTAGGTGTGTTAAGGTTAAACAACTAATCCTAATTACCTCTAAATAAGAGTAACTAAATTAAATGTTTTTGTGTTTTGCTAGCAAAGAACAATTAACTACCTAGCCTTATCTAGAATTTTCCTTACTATTTAAACTATGTTTAAACAAGAAAGAAAGAGAGTTGGGAGAGAAAACTACAAATACTTGAATACTAAAATGCAAAAATGAAAAACATAATTCAAGAACAGATAAAGTAGAGAAAGAGGAACTTAGAAAATAGATTGGGAAGCTCATTGGCCAAGATGCCAATGCTGGCATTGTCATCTGATCGATGTGTTATACTCTAGTCTATGCATTGCCATCCATAGCTAATTCAAAACTCTAGTTTGTTACAAAAATTTGTAGTGTCCTGCACACAATGAGACAAAAGAGCAATAATAGAGCACCGGGTATGCTAGAAAAGTACAGGAAGCTAGAAATCACTCTAAACTAATGATTTTAAGCAACATATTGAAATAATAATAGAAAGAGGATGAATATGAAACCTGCATGCGTTCGAGAGTCTTCAAATACTTGCAAGCTAATATAGGGAGAAAGGGGATGACTGCATAAGAGCTTGCCTCTAGGTCAAGCCCTTTATTTGGTCTTTTGACCTTTGTAGGTAGTCGATGGAATGAGTAGAAGTTGGAAGGTGTGTGCTCTTAAACGCTATGTGTCTAAGAATTTAATAACAACAATGCAATAATAAGCTATATGTATTTTAAATCCTTGGCCTACGAGGATAAACACCCTAGTGTGTATGAGTGAGGATAAATGGAGATGGAGCTCTCAAAGTGCTAACAAAGGTTTTATAAACACAAAAAACTTGCAATAATAACAATAATAGCAAGAATGAAATGAAAGCTTTGAACACTATCACTTGCAACATCGAGAATGGAGATGACAAGTACTGCAATCACAAAGCATGCCCCTAATGATGGTGTAAACTTATAGAAGACAATGCTAGAAACACAAAATCATTCATGAGTTTAAGAGTACTAGAAAATGATGTAGAGTGTTGTGTTTGCTTCACCAAGACATGAGAATGCAAGATTGGGAGATTGATAGCTTGAGAGATCCAAAAAGTGAGTTAATAGGGAAGATGAAGAGACATGCCAAAATAAACTAGCTATTGAGATTCACCAAACGGATTCAACAACAGTTACATTTGCATGCTTAGGTTGGAAAGCTGACATATATAGAAATAAACGATTGTTGTATGGTTGCAAAATTAGAGGATGCTAGTGCGTTGTGCAAACATCCAAGTACAACAAGGCCAAAACAACCCAGAAGGACAACATGGCATTGGGTTGACACAAAAAACATATTCACACATAGAAAAACTATTAACATATAGAAACACAAAGCCTATGTTGGCACCAAGAGTGGGGGGAAGGCTAGGATAGGGCCAAATAGACCTAAAAACATGTTAGGGGAGAAAAAAGGTAAATTGAGGTCAAATTGTAGCATTGAAATTGCAGGGTAAGCAATTTCAGACCAAATAGGTTCTAACCATGCTTTTATCATTGATTTGTGATGTAGGGAGAGGTTGGGACTAGAGAGCGGTCTAACAATTGCCAACTATGCAATCTCCATAGTCTAGATCACACACCAACAAATATTCAAATGATGGATAAGGTAGGGCTCGATTACATTAGAGATATGCCTACCTTTGGTTATGATGTGTGGATGCCCACAACCCTGATGGAGAGTTGGGACTTGGGTATGAACACCTTCCATTTACCAACTAGGGAGATGACTATGACTTTGAAGGATGATGGTGCATTCTTAGAGTATCTCTTCATGGGAGTCATGTGATCGACAACTACTAGACAATGCAACAACATGATAGGGCATTGTATTTCTATTGCATTGGTAGAGTGGATCATGCTTGGAGAGGAGTTCCATTTGCTGATAGTGCAATCAATGATGTGTCCAAGGGATACAAGATGCTATTGTTGATTGTTGCCATTTTGATTATCCTAGATGCACATGGTTCCTCCATTTCGTATAGTTTTATTCATTTGATATAGGACATGGAGTAGCAGGGCACCATGTATTCCTGGGTCTATGTATTTTGGTTCATTTATATAATAATTTACACATGTTCTAAGACATGTGGGGGATGACATGGAGCGATGCAACATTGCTATAATGTTGGGCGTATGAGCACATTAGGATTCCACATCCCCCAAGTGTTCCTTTAGACATTGTTGTAGATAGGCCATGTGCATACTGATGTGACACTAGTCTAACTAGGAGGTGGTGGGAGAGGACTAGTATATTTGGCTAACATTGCATTTGTCTACTATGGAGATGGGATCCTAAGATGAGTGCAGACTATCCTAATTTGTTCCCAATCCCAAGTCCAAATGACCTCAATATTGGACTAGATCACTACTGTGCTTCCTATCAACTAATGCACCTTATCTAAACACATTAGTGATGATTTGTCCTAATGGAAATGACACTATGCTACTCTAACTTGAAATTGCACTAATGTTAGATGATATTGAGCACTCAAATTGGCAGAATGTCTTTGCATATGATGGCTTATGAAAAATGGAGGTGGAGGCCTCAATTTATAGATATTTGGGGATGGAAATAGAGGGCTAGAATCAAATTGGGAGATCAATGGTTGAGATTGCTTGACGATCCTCAAACAAGGGGAATTGGACAAATGACATGATTAGATTGGATGATAATTTTGCTCCAAGATTCAAGGGATGATTAATGGATGAAATTGCAAGTTTGAATGGATGGATGGCTAGGATTGGGTAGGTGTATGACATGTAAGGTTTCATTTATGAAAAGGTAAGGCTTGGATTTAATGAATAATTTTAAATTGCATGGGGAGGATAACTGGAATTTAAAATTGGAGGAATAGTGTCTAAATAGTGCCACATGTAATTTTAAATTTGCATGAATAGTGACACTTGGAGTGGGATAGAAGAAAGAGGACAAATGTACACATTTTGGAAGATTTGGCCATGTTTCCAAAGTACCACTTGTCGTGTACATGCATGTACATGGAATGACAAGTGGACTTCTAGAAACATGGGGGTTTGTAATGAGGAATTAATCAAAATTAATTCATGTGCACATGTTTTAGAAGAAAATAGTAATGATTACAAATAGTAATCAAAAGTGGACAAAATATGAATTAAATAAATATGGTCATTTATTTAATTGTTTGGAATATGAATTATGAATGATAGTAAAAAATATTATTTTTTGAACTATGGTAGAGGAATTTGATTTTTGTGAAAGAGAGAAGGTGCAAGTAAATTAATTAAATAATTAAAAATTATTTAATTAATATTTAGGTCGGATGGGATGATGTGGGCTAGATGAAATTGGATTGTGTAAGTGGATGAAAGTGGTTGTGACCATTTTCAAATGTCTACATTTTACCCCTCTTTGATATGGTGTCATTGTTGTTGCGGTTGACGGGATATCAAAGAGTATAAATTTTTTGATAAATATGCCCTAGTGAGTGGAAAGGAGAGGAATGGTCGACCAAGTGATGCCCCCTCGAGAGATTGTCAGAAAAATATTTTTTTCGGCGGTCTCGAAAGGGGAGAAAAAGTGACTGAAAAAGGAGAAAAAGTGACCAAAAAAGGGAAAAAAAGGATCCCGAGGCTGAAGAGGGGAGGAAAATATGTGAAAGGGAAGAAAAACAGTGAATGTAGAGGAACAAACGGGGTGGGTAGAGGAAAATTTAGGGTTGGGGGGATATATATAGGCAAAAACGAGGCCCATAAGACTCATTTGTCGTTTGGGATGTTTGAAAAATGAGCGCTAATTTGGAAAATGGGTGCTGATTTAGAAAATGGGTGCTGATTTAGAAAATGGGTGCTAATTTGGAAAATGGACATTGATTTGGAAAATGGGCATTGATTTTGAAAATGGATGCTAATTTGGGGTACGGATTTGGAAAATGGGCGCTGATTTGAAAAATGGGCGTTGATTTAGAAAATGGGCAATGATTTGGGGCGCCGATTTGGACATGGGCGCCGATTTGGAAAATGGGCGCCGATTTGGAAAATGAGCGTTGATTTGAAAAATGGGCGCTGATTTGAAAAATGAGTGCTGAATTAGAAAATGGGCACCAATTTGGAAAATGAGCGCTGTTTTGGGGTGTTGATTTGGAAAATGGGTGTTGATTTAGGGCGCTGATTTGGAAAATGGGCGCTGATTATGGATATTGTGTTGTATGTATGTGATGGATGAACTTCATGGATGTTATATTGTTATGATGATTGTGATGTGAGATGTTATGCTTAGGATGGATTGACTTTTGTGTTGATGCAGGAGGGGATGTAGATGTGTTATTCATGACGCATTCATGGATTATGTATGATGTATATATGTGATGGATATTTTATGGATATTGTGTTATATGATGGGATGTATGCTTCATGATGATAGTGATATGAGACGTCATGGTTATGATGGATTGATCCATGGTTGGATGCAGGATGTGATGTGAGGATGGATGAGGTGGTCACAGAGCATTGTATGGAACGAGCCTACACACTAATGTAAGCCATTAATAGGCCTTTTATTTGCATCAGCCTATATGGATGACATGAGGGGAACACATTAGAAAGGGTGTCAAAAATAACTGACAAAGACACTCTCTGTTTGGGGTGGCTGCAATAGATGTGTAGGTGGCGTGAATGTAATGTGAATGGTGTGAGTAATGCATAGGGATGGATTGGGGTTGGTGTGAGTGATCATGATACGCAAATGGGTCTGTGAAAATGGTCACGGGAAGGTAGGGAGGATATTGGGTAGTAGAAAGTAGGGGAGGATGGAAATGTGTGTTGATGAATCTTGGAGCAAAGAGAAGTGAGATGGGGTGATGAGGGCAGATAAGGATACATATGCTAAAGGGATGATATCATATTGAGACATTTTGCCAATAAATATTGAGTACTATTGTTGATATAGCATAGGATGTTATGTACTAGGGTATGTGGAACCAAGGTGGCAAGGCATCCATGCACATGACTTGACACTGCAAACAATAGGATGAACCCATGCATGCCTATAATAATACAACCTTGTCTAGACGAACGAGGGTGATCCGAGGCATAAGCCCTTAGAACACCAAAGGTATAAGAAACCTTAGATGCAAAAGGGGGATGATATGCTAGAATTTACCCTACAATTCACAAGGTATGAATACTTAGATGGAGTAATGAGAACCTCCCACAAGCACAACATACGGAAACAATGACTATGCCTCATTTTGGATTGTTCACCACATGCCATGATATAATGAGATCGGGACAACTTTGAAGTAATCCGAAAATGATGCATAAGATAAAAATCAAAGACCAAAAGACTGATTGACCCAAAACACATAGCCATTGTATCTCTTGCCAAAGGGTGAATGGAGGATTGGTGATTTTGCCCATTGTAGGAAGGATGCATCCTAGGACAAGAATCACCGATGGACTAAGATAAACTAAGGATAGGCAGGGGGATACAAGCCGATAGGTTTGGAGGAGCCAATTTGAGGGTGAAAGATTTTTTGTGGGATTGTTATGCTTTGATAGGATGCCTTGCAAGTGTATCATTTGTAGATCAAGCGCAATCAACAAGCTTAGTAAAGTGGGACCATCCAAGTGGGTTGGATGGGTACATCGTATGTACCTGCGTACTAGATACTTCATATTCCAGACTGCCTACATACCCTATATCCACATGATCAAGACACATTACAATGTGGGTGGTGATGATATGTAGTTCTGGGAGACTTGATGATTTAAGGATAGGGGTTGGTTTGTGTGATTGGATGGGATATTGGTTAGCAGACAGCGATGTCGCTTTTCACTGTACCATGGTATAAAAACCATGACAGATGGGGGAGATGGTGATGATGTGGGGCAACTATCAGTTTCCAGATTGCACTATGTAGCCTAATCACATGATAGGGAGGAGGGGGGATAAGCAGGACGGTAGGATGTTAGTTGGTGAGGTGAAATGGCAGCATAAAGACATGATGTCTACGCAAAAACCACTAAAGGAGCCAAGGTTGTTGATGGGTGAGGGGAATTAGGTGAGTAGAAAGACGTGATATCTATAGAGACCACGAGAAGGGACCAAGGGATGGTAGCTGGTGGTAGGCAAGGTGAAGTGGTAGTGCATAGACATGATGTTTCTGCAAAACCACAGAGGGGGATCGGGATTAGTGCATAAGGTCAAGAAGTTGGTTGGGGAACATGGTGGTGGAGGGGTTGATGGTAGGATGAGCGAGGGGGTTATCATTTGAGACGCTTAGATGGAATTATAGCGGAGGGAGGTCAGAGGGATGTTCGTGTGAGGTTGCGTGTGATATGGGGGAAGATAGTGCTCAGACTAGATTCAAACTATAAGAATCACAATCTGGGAGATGCGTGGGAATCAATGGAGTGGCGTGATGGGGGAAAGACGTGATACCTACAAAGATCACTTTGGGGAGGTGAAAAGGTGGAGACTAGGTGTTAGTGTAGGTGAGATTCTTGCTTTTTTTTTGGTAGTTTCTTTCAAAAAGATACGAACCGCATGAGAGGAATGCTCAGTGGAAGGGGTGGGTGGATGAGGAAGGACGCATGTGGCTAAGTATATGGGGAGGAGAGATATTTTGGGAATGATGGACAATGGAAGCTCAAATGATGGGTTTGTTCTGAAGCTCATATGAGGGGATCATGGGATGTATTGGATAGTGCAGATGAGAAGGTGGTTCAAACAATGGATTCGGTTTGAACCTACACATGACGCCTGCAAGCAGGTTTTCATCATGGTACTTATCCAAGGCGCCACAAGAAGTGGTTTTCACCATAGGACGGATTATTTCTCTTTACTTTTTTTATTTTTTGAATTTTTTGATTTTTTTTTGTATTTTTGACATAGGGTACTCAACGGGCTAACTATGGAACCGCTTTAGGCGGATGATGTTCATAGGCTCGTCAAGCTCTTCTCCTTCAAGGGTGGAAAGGCGGTATGCTCCAGAGCCATACTTAATAGTGACAATATAGGAACCTAGCCAATTAGGCTCAAATTTCCCTTTCTTTTCTTGCTCTGATAGATTCCTTTGATTTTCTTTCAGGACTAGGTCTCCTACTGCAAACTCTCTAGCACGGATTTTCTTGTTGTAAGATCTACGAAGCCAGTTTTGGTATGCTTCGAGGTGATTGAGGGCATTGAGGTGCCGTTCATCCAATAGCTCGAGCTCTTGGAGGCGTGCAACAAAATATTCTTCATTAGTGATAACATTATGCAAAGATATGTGCAATGAGGGCAATTCGATCTCTATTGGCAGGATAGCTTCAGCTCTGAAGACTAGGGAATATGGTGTAGCTCCCATAGGTGTCCATATGCTAGTGCGATAAGCCCACATGGTTGGATGGATGTGGAGGTGCCAATCACGACCAATTTCATTGACAGCTTTCTTGAGGATTTTTAACAAGGTTTTGTTAGTTGCCTTAGCCTGGCCATTACCTTGGGGAAAATATGGAGTGGACCAATGATGTTGTATGTGGAATTGTTCACAAAGGTCTTGAACATCATGGTTTTTGAAGGGTTTACCATTGTCTGTGACAATGGCAGATGGGATACCATAACGACATATGATATGATAAAGGATGAACTTGGTGATTTGGTTTCCACTGGTGAAAGTGAGGGGAAGGGCTTCATCCCACTTAGTGAAGTATTCTATGGCGGTGATGATGAATTTGTGTCCGTCAGAGGAGGATGGGTGGATTTTGTCAACGAGATCTAGGCCACACTGAGAGAAAGGCCATGGTGTGGTGATAGGTTGCAACACTTGAGAGGGACCGTAGATGAGATCCCCATGCTGCTGACAAGGCTTACACTTCTTCAAGTACTCACATGCATCATGTTCCATAGTAGGCCAATAATATCCAGTACGTAAGAGCTTCTTAGCTAGGACAATACCATTTGTGTGCGCTTCGCAGATACTTGCGTGGACTTCATGTAAGGCAAGGGAAGTTTCTTCCGTGTTTAAACATCGAAGAAGAGTGCCATCATAACTGCGGTGATAGAAGGTGTCAGTAAGGATAGTGTAGCGAGCAGCTCGGTGAATGAGGGATCATTGTTGTTTTCGTGTGGATTCAGGAGGAAAAGTGTGATGTTGGAGGTAGGTGTAGATGTCATGATACCAAGGATTTTTCGGACCCACAATCTCACAAATGAATTTTGACTAGGCAACACGATATGCTGGCATAAGGAGCTGTTCCACAAGAAACTCACACTGATGGCTGTCGTGAGGCATATCCAGAAGGGAACCAATAGTAGCCATGGCATCAGCTACTTATTATGAAGGCGAGGTACCTGTTGAAACTGTATGTAGGTGAAGAATAGTTTGTATTCATCTACCATTTTCTTATAGGGTACTAGTTTATCATCCTTAGTGAGGTACTCGTCCTTGACTTGTTTGATAATTAATCGAGTCACCATAGATTTGTAGCTGCAGGATTTTCCACTGAACTGTTGTTTTGAGACCAATGATCAAAGCTTTGTATTCGGCTACATTGTTTGTGCATGGGAAGGCAAGTCTGTATGCTTTGGGGATATAGTCGCCTTGCGGGGTCACCAATAGTATTCCTACCCCTGAACCGTGATTGGTGAAGGATCCATCAAAGTATAGTTTCCAGTTTGTTGATTCTGTCATGGTTAAGATGGACGCATCTGGAAAATCAATGGAGAGCGGTTGATGGTCTGTGAGGGGTGCTTCAGCCAACTGATCTGCAACAACCTGTCCTTTGATTGCTCTTCGGTCAACATATTCAATGTCAAATTCGCTCAACAACAACCCATTTTGCCATTCTTCCCGTGAGTGAGGTCTTGGAAAGCAGGGATTTGAGAGGGTTGACTTTAGAGATGAGCTTGATAGAATGACTTAGCATGTAGTGTCGTAACTTTTGGGAACAAAAAATGACAGCTAGACATGCGCGTTCCATGGAGGTGTAGTTAAGCTCATAGCCGACTAGGGTCTTGCTGATATAGTATATAGCCCTTTCACGGCTAGTAGCATCATGTTGTGCTAAAAGTGCCCCTAGTGCTATTGAAGTTTTTGATATATACAATAATAGGGGCTTTCCAAGGATAGGTGCCATGAGGATCGGTGGTGAAGCGAGATATTCCTTGATGCGGTCAAATGCCTGCTGACAATTTTGATCCCATTTGAAGTGTACATCCTTGCAAAGAAAATGGGCGAAGGGTTGGTATTTGTCTGCAAGTTGAGCAATGAACTTGCTAATAGCCTGGAGTTTGCCTTCGAGACTGTAGAGTTGCTTTAGTGCTTTATGGGGAGGCATTTCTGTTATAGCAGTGACTTTAGCAGGATCCACCTCAATGCCTCTACGGGAAACAATAAACCCCAAGAATTTTCCTGATGTTATGCGGAAGACACATTTCTTGGGATTGAGGGGAAGCTTGTATTCTCTAAGACGTGCAAATATTTGTCATAAGATCTTAGGGTGTTCTTCCCTTGTTCTAGACTTCCCTAGGAGATCATCCACATAGTCCTCCATTATTTTATGTAGCATGTCATGGAAGATGGTAGTCATTGCACATTGATAGCTTGCCCTAGCGTTCTTTAGACCAAAGGGCATGACTTGCCAGAAATATGTACCCCAAGGACAGGTAAAAGCAGTTTTGTGTTGATCTTCATGAATGATTTTGATTTGGTTGTATTTGGAGAAGCCATCCATGAGGGATAGCATCTCATGCCCTGCTGTGAGATCTACAATTATGTCGATGTTGGGGAGCAGAAAGTCATCCTTTGGACATGCTTTGTTGAGATCTCAGAAATCTATGCAAACTCGGATGCCCCCAGGTTTCTTAGCAACTGGGACAATGTTAGAGACCCATTCTGGATAGTCAATGGGGCAGATGAAGCTGACATCTAATAGTTTATGCAGTTCTTCTTTGACAAGCAAGGCGACTTGAGGGTGCATCTTTTAGAGTTTCTGTTTAACAGACCTTGCTTTGGGATGTACCACAAGATGGTGAACAACCAAGGACGGATCCAACCCTGGCATGTCGGCATAGGACCAAGCGAACACATCAGGTGCTTCATGAAGCATGATGGAGAGGTTGGATTTTTCTTCAGTACCAAGATTTTCTGCTAGGTGTGTAAGCTTGGGTAATACTTGTGTGTTGAGGTTGATTTCTTGAGTGCCTATTAGAATGTTGGAACGCTCCTGCCAGTAGGATGGCATGGGGGGAAGATGGAGATCCTCATCTTCTAGCACCTTGGAGAGGTTTTCACTAGGAGATACGTCTTTATTTTTCTCTTTTGTGTCCAAAAGTGTCTCAGAGAGGTTTTCACTAGGGGACGATTTTCTATTTTTTTGTTTTTTTGGACTAAGGATCTCCGCTTCCCCAAAGTAGGGATGAGCGTGCAAGCATATGTCATACTGTGAGGTGTCGCAGAGTTCTAGGAATGCGAAGAGAGCCTCATCATGTGGAAACATGTCAAGAGGCAGGGGTCCTTGATAATCCCAAGCAATGAGTTTTGGATGAACGAGCGGGAGGTCAATAATGAAGATGGCGTTGTTGGGGAAGATGCATGATAGATCAAGATCTTCGCATGAAGCTATTATGACACTTAGAGTAATGTTCTTAACGATAGAAGAGGATTTCATTGCCTCTACCAAAGTTTTAGCAGGTCCACAGATTGTCACAGTCGGTGGGGCATATCCTAAACCGAAGTATTGAGCATATTTCTTAGGAGATGTAGGATAAATCGAGATGGGTTCTGTAACACCTTGTTCATCGGCACCAAGTCCTGTTCCGTGGTAAGGCATTTTGGTACAAATTTGAAATGGTACATGATTTTTTTTGAAGTATTCCATGTTCATAGGTGCTAGAGTGGTTTCATCATGATATAACTAGCCACTCAAAGTTGTTTCCTCAGCTTCCTCTTCTCTAGAGACCTGTGCCAGTACAAAGGGGATTTTATCACTGATTTTGCACTACTGTTCTTGTTCTTTCTTTTGGAGATGACGACTGTGGAAGATGGGAGACAAAGGTAATTTTCCTACATTGAAGGCATTGTGAAGTTCATATTCACTGCACCCTTTGTCTATGATCTTGACCCTTTGGGGTGTAGGAGTGGAAGTTGAGGTGGAAGCTTGTGATGGATCGATGGTGACTTGTGGAGTGGAAGATGATGATGTGGATGGAATGGATGAGGGGTCTTTGACATGGTCCCCGTAGGCGCTGGGACAATGGAATTGTCTATCATACACAACCTCTAAAGCTTTGCAATATTTGAAAGGTTGTTGATCAGCAAGAATAGTGACTTCCACATCGTTATGAGGGACCTTAAACATTGATGGTAGGTAGAGGGAATGGCTTGCATGGCCCATGTAACCATGGTTGGCCTAGGAGAAGAGTATATGGAAGGTCAAGATCAATCACATGACATAGAGTGGGCATGGTGAACGGGCCCACCTTGATGGGGAGGCATATGGTACCTTTGGATTCTCTTTCTGTGTTGTATGCCTTGATGGAGATGACCAAAGACCCTAGGTCAGTCATTAAATACCCCATGAGTTTTATGAATTTTAATGTACATATATTCAAACCGGACCCATTATCCAAGAGGACCCTCTTGATTTTGTGGTTGGTGATTTGGACTTCGATATGGAGTGCTTTATTATGAGTGGTATCAATGGGTGGCATGTCAGCATGGCTAAAGGTGAGATGGTAGGATGAGGGTAATTGAGCCACTAGGTTTTGAAATTGAGCAGTCGGTATGTCGGTGGGGACATGGGACTCTTGGAGAGCCTTGTCAAGGATTTCACGATGGATGGTGGATGTCTTAAGGAGTTCTAAGATGGAGATTTGTGCGGGGGTCTTCCCATGATGGTCAAGGAGGTTATATTCAGAAGCGGTAGTAGTGGAGGGTGGGAATAGTCCCTTTATGGTTACACACCCACGACTGGTGGTAACGATACATTTGGGGGTGGCATTTTTGAGCTTGATGGTGGTGACATGAGTAGTATCGAAATCAATTCGACCTACTACATTGTCACAAGGAGGTAGAATGTTGTTATAGTTGATGTTGTTGGCTTGGTTGTTGGGATTGGTGTTGGAGGATGATGGTTTGGATGCGGTTTGGTTGTTATTGCGGTGGGGAAGAGGGTCTTGGTAGATACCTAGGCCATCGTTGCGTGATGTGTTGTTGTTTCCTTCTATTTGGATATCGCCGTGATCAATGAGGTCTTGGATATAGTTTTTCAATTTCATACATTTGCTCGTGGCGTGGCCCTTTATGCGATGATAGTCCCAATATTCATTTTCTTTATACCATGCGGGTTTGGGTTGGTTTTCATCAAATGGTTTCGTAGTGGGGAACTCAACCATGTTTGCTTGGACTAATTTTTGGAATACTACCTCGAGTGGTTCACCCAAGGGTGTATACTTACGCTTTGGATTGTTAGGGGGATTCCGCTTTGGAGGTGCGGATGGGACCGAGACATTGTTCGAAACATTTTGAACCGCATTTCTCTCTTTTGGTTTAGGAGCGGAAATTTGGATATACTTGGAATCGGTAGCACCATCTCCTACAGTGTTCTTGTTTTTAGCCCAAAATTTAGGTTTGTCGTTGGATGTTTTGTCGTCGTCGTTCTTGTTGTAGATTTTGACTAAACCTTTTGCAATAAGGGCCTTTTCAATGGTGACCCCTTTTTCTATGATTTCGTCGAAGGTTGATGCACAATGTACTTGCAAGTGGAAGGCCATTTCTTAGTTGAGATTTTGGATGAAAATGTGAACGAGTTGTTTTTTGGGGGTTGTCCAAGGTAGCCTTCTAGCAAGGGACCTCTATCTTTGTAGGTAAGCGGCGAAACTCTCGCCACTTCATTGTTTGGTGTTACAAAGGTCGAGCATAGTGATTTCATGCTCTACATTGTATGAGAAGTGGGCAACAAATTTCTCTGAAAGATCGACGAAATTCGAGATGGAACCATAGGGCAAGTGCATAAACCATTCTAAGGTTTGTCCTCTTAAGCTTCGTAGAAAAAGATGGAGGAATTAGTCATCATAGGCTACTTCTTGGCATGCCATGAAGAACTCCTTGATGTGGTCACGAGGGTCTCCTTTTCCTTTGTACTTATCAAATTTCAGCATTTCAAAATGTTGAGGAAGAGGTGTAATGGCGATGTTTCTATCAAATGGATCGGGACATAAGTCTTTGAACTTATAATGTTTCTTTTGGGTCCGTAATTGGACGCTTTTGAGTGCGTTTTTCATCTCTTGCCATTCTTGATCGAAAGGATTAGCAAGAGGTGGTTGTGACATGTGTTGAAATGGGGGTTGTGATGACGATTGTTGATGTTGAGGATAGATGTATTGTTGTTGTTGGATGTATGGAGGTGGACCCAAAGTTTGTTTATAAACATGGGATGCATATGGAATGCTTTGTTGGTTTTGGAGTGGTGGTTGTTGTTGAGCAACATATGGATTTTGCATCAAGGACCCATGGGGAGGTTGTTGATGCGTGAAGGATTGATATGTGTGAGTGGGGGTGTTATAGCTCATCAAGGGATTTTGTGTTTGATTAAACAGATTAGAGGTTTGGATGGGCGTTTGTGTTGTGGGTGGTAGTACCGTTTGAGTGATTATTGACCTTTGAGAGATATTCAAAGGAGGAAGGGGTTGTGGAATGAGATTAGCATTGGATGGGTCTCGAGGAATGTTGGTCATGTTTTGTGAGATGACAATTTTTGGATTGGTGGGCATGTTGGGATCGGACATCATATGAGAAGGCATTCCGTAAGGTTGCTTCGATACCTGTGGTTGTGATACAACATTGCGCCCTATTTGTTGATCAAGGGTGTAGACGACGTTGGTGTTGGAGGCACAACTAACCCATGGCTTGTCATAAACGGGTTCGTTGGGATTAGGGACATGTCCCGAGGTTGATCTTGAATGGGTAATGATGGTTTGTCATGAAAAATGGTTTTAAGTTTGCCATGGTCGAATGAGTATGGAAGTTGTGCGCCATATGCAATGAGACGTTCGAAGAATTCATCCTTATGGTTGTCAATGAATTGGTCAAACTTGTCGTGTAATCCTTTTTCATTGAGAAAATCAACAAAGGTGGGGGAATAGGGGTGATGATGATGAGTGGACGTTTCACCCACTTCGGGTTGGTTGACATATCCCTCCATATTACTCGTGGTAGAGTCATGAGGAGAGAGAGGTTGGTAATGTGCATCCATTTTCTTCCTAGCTTGTGATCGCGTGATGGGAGGCATAAAAGGTGAACTCGGATAGGATTTGGATGATGAGGTACCAATGATGAAGAATGGGGATTGACTCTAAGTTCAAAATCTAGATAAAAATGGTTGAAAGATCAATGATTAATCCTATATACTTAGGGTGGACAAAGATCCTAAGCAAAAGGATGATAGGATTATCTGACTTGGGGTAGACAAGACGCACCAAGCAAAATGAGATTTCTTGAAATCAACTAGCTTAGGAGTTGTCTAAGTTCCCAAGCTAATTTATCCAAGAGGATGATGATGTCTAGTTTATACTAAACTTAAGATAGACAAAGTCTTAAGCTTACAATAAACAAAATAATGATTTGATCTAGATTCTAAGTTTAGGATTTGGACGTGATTTGGATTGATTATGGATTTGGATGAGGATTGATTATGGATTGGGATGATATGGTTGGATAAGGATTGAGTTGATTTGAGGATAATGATTGATTATGGATTGATAGGGATTGATTAAGGATGGTAATGGATGACAAAACAAGATTCAAAGATAATGATGATTATGGATGACAAAGATTGGATTGATTAAGGATTAATGAAGGTGGGATTAACTAGGGATTAATCGAGGATGGATAATCAAAGAGTATGATTATTTATGGATTAAGGATAGTGATTAATGGAAAGTAGTGATGATTAGGAAGGTGATTAATTGTGGACTATGAGACTAATGATGAACTAAGACTAGTTAACTAGGGATGACTTGGATTGCCTACGAACTAACAAAGACAATAGCTAGCATGATGATGAGGATAATGACTAATGATCAAAGTTGGATCACAAGATAAGAGGGACAAATGGACATGGATGTGGCTGAGGTGGCATGCAATGTCAAGGGGTGATGTGGAAAAGGGATTTTTGACAACCAAAAAGACAAAATCTTGATTTTTTGATGTCTCTGCAAAATGGGCGCTCATTTAGAAAAATAGGTGTTGATTTAGAAAAATGGGCGTTGATTTGGAAAATGGGCATTGATTTGGAAAATGGGCGCTATTTTGTAGGAAATGGGTGTTGTTTTACTTAGTGGGTGTTGATTCAGGATAGTGTTGGTATTTTATGATTTGCAAGTTGTCAGTTTAGATTTTTGGCAAGATTTTCACATACAACAATCACAATAGCTGTTTGACTGACTTTGGAAGTTGGTGCGAGAGGTGGTTAGCCTTCACGGTTCACAAATGGTTTGTACGGGTTTTGCACAAAGAAGACACTTCAAGCACTTGTATACAACCTAAAATTATTCAGGTGGGAGTGACACATGTTGTGGATCTCACAAAGTGGTCGTAGGTCAATCTCAACTCAAAGTGAACCGAGATTCCCACCCCCACTAATACCTTTAGTACTATAGCTTGGATAGATAGGGAAAATAAGGTCCTGGACCACCTTATCCCCTTCACCTTTGAGATTTCGTCTTGCCCAAAGCACATCTTATCTCAAGTATAACAGTACGGTGAGCATCTTCCCCTCCTCTGCAGTGGTGCACCACAAGATATGATGGTCGAAAGGTCTTACATAGGCTTAACAAGGCTTTTAGGGGTGCCCTCGATATACACAAGGTATGTGAGGCCCAAATCTGTGAATGGGGGTGTTCCAATCGACTAACGCTCAACCACTCAAGTCTTGGCGGACTAAGGGTCTTGGAGGTCTACTGTTTGGAGGCGAGAGGGTCCTCCCTTTAAAGGAGTCTATTGATTCTCACAATATTTATATACCGCGCCGAAACACGCGGTTGAGGTCGTCCCTTGGGGGAATGCAATCCCCAAGCAGGCCTCCTAAGAAGAAACCATTTCCCACTTTTGATCACCCAAGATCGCACAAAGCGCAAGGGGAGAGCATACGTGGAGAAATGACCCCTTTCGGGTATGAAAGCAAGTAAAGGGTTTGAAAATAGACTTTTGATCCCCAAGATCACCCTAAGGCGCGAGGGGAGAGCATACGTTCGATTTCCAAACCACAAGCACGACAAACAAGATTAATTCTGACTACTCTAATTTAATGCAACTACAAACTAGTGGAAAAAAACAATTTCTTTGTCGGCGGGGCTGCAAAAAATTCATTAGTAGTTATTGATGAGGTCTTGGAGAATCGAATGAGGCTACAAAACAGGTGTTAGTCCAAGGCAAAATGATAAAAACCAACTTTTTGTTAACACAGTGACTAGGCGCTGATACAAAAAAAAGTGTTGAAATATGAAATAGGCATTGATATATGAAATAGATGCTAAAATAACCAGAATATTATACCTGACAGTAGGTGCTGAAATATGGAACATGTGCTGAAATATGAAATAGGCGCTGATATCTGAAATAGACGATGATACATTCTTGACAGAGTCTCCCCCTTGTAAAATTGTTTTTTCCTACAAAACACACAGACAAATCTTCAGAAAACAATAGTTAGAAGACTAGGGAACCCTGTTAAACACTTTGGTTAGCAAAATGCATGAAAAAGCCTAGTTTTCTGTCAAATTAAAAACGAGCACTGATATGCTAAATAGGTACCAATCTGGGAAATGGGCATTGATTTGCTGATGACATGCACTAATACGAGACAGTCATCACCTCCCCCTTGTTCTTGCATTTTCTGTGAAAAATCCAAGAGCTAATTTGCACAAAACGTTAGTAGAAATCAATTTAAGATCTAATGCAGAGAACACACGAAAATGATGATTTATACCTTTGCAAAAACGGGCACTAAAATTTTGAACCGGCGCTGAAATGTGAAATAGGCGTTGATTTGCAGAAAACTGATGTTGATCTGACCTACCACAAGAAAACATGCAAACAAACATGCAATTGTTAGTGGGAAATGTGGTGGGGGTCCCATCGGGCGTGTCAAAAGTGTCTATTATGGAGATGGGATTCTAAGATGAGTGCAAACTATTCTAATTTGCTCCCAATCCCAAGTCCAAAGGACCTCAAGATTGGATTAGATCACTACTATGCTTTCTATCAACTAATGCACCCTATCTAAACACACTAGTGATAATTTGTCCTAATGGAAATGACACTATGCTACTCTAACTTGAAATTGCACTAATGCTAGATGATGTTGAGCACTCAAATTCGCAGAATGTCTTTGCATATGATGGTTTATGAAAAATGGAGGTGGAAGCCTCAATTTATAGATTTTTGGGGATGGAAATGGAGGGCTAGGATCAAATTGGGAGATCAATTGTTGAGATTGCTTGAGGATCCTCAAGCAAGGAGAATTGGACAAATAACATGATTAGATTGGATGATAATTTTGCTCAAAGATTCAAGGGATGATCAATGGATGGATGGCTAGGATTAGGTAAGTGTATGACATGTAGGGTCTCATTTATGAAAAAGAAATGCTTGGATTTAGTGAAAATTTTTAAATTGCATGGGGAGGACAAGTGAAATTTAAAATTGGAGGAATAATGTCCAAATAGTGCCACATGTAATTTTAAATTTGCATGAATAGTGACACTTGGAGTGGGATGGAAGAAAGATGACAAATGTACACATTTTGGAAGATTTGACCATGCTTCCAAAGTACCACTTGTAATGTATATGTATGTACATGGAATGACAAGTGGACTTCTAGAAATATGGGGGTTTGTAATGAAGAATTAATTCAAATTAATTTATGTGCACATGTTTTAGAAGAAAACAATGATGATTACAAAAAATAATCAAAAGTGAACAAAATAATAATTAAATAAATATGGTTATTTATTTAATTGTTTGGAACATGAATTATGAACTATAGTAAAAAATATTAATTTTTGAACTATAGTAGAGGAATTTGATTTTTGTGAAAGGGAGAAGGTGCAGGATAAATTAATTAACTAATTAAAACTTATTTAATTAATATTTAGGTCTGATGAGATGATGTGGGCGAGATGAATTTGAATTGCGTAAGTGGATGAAAGTGGTTGTGACCATTTTCAGAGGCCTACAACATTTTTGATTTGTTGACCGCCACAAACATTACATGGAGACCCTATAGAGTTATGGCATGATGACCATAAGACAAACGATAATTACAACACATTAGACGATTTGTGGTATTGTGTCTAGACCACCACATATCTCGAGTGATTTCACTATGAGAGGGTGTGTAGGTAGTTTGCACTTCCCCAAGGTGTGCCCCTAGAGCCTCATATATACAATAGGTCCCATCACATTCTTACTTGGTTTTATTCATCTTGGCTTGCAAGCATGAAGTTCTTGGTGAAGCACAGAGGTCTTCCCACCAACCTATTAGACTAGAATGAGGGCAACTCTGTGTGCATGAATCCGATGGGGCTTCCCCTCAATAGTAAGGCGAAGGTACCATTAAGCACTCCTAAGATCGGATCACGAGGGGAACTTGCTTCACCTCTAATATATTATCGATTATACAACATCCCTCTTTTTGGGAAGAGTTCATGATGGGAACAAAACATGAAGCATTTTCCCAACTGATTGAAATTCCAATGACCAGGGATAGAACCCAACAAGGATTGAACCAAGTCTCTTGTAGTAGTATTAGGATGGTTGAGGCCATTCCTTGCAGATATAGGAGAAAAGCTTCATCTTAGCCTCAACCTCAACCTCAACCTCAAAGGGGATAACTTTTACTTCTATAAGGTGGTAGCTAATGTGATTGACAAGTGTATCCTCAACGCTTAGAATATAATTATAAGTAAGGTAGGCCGCTTCTCATGACACATAACTAGAATGTAGTGTAAAGCCACCCTAGCCCTAGTTCTACCCTAGGTGACCCCTGGGGACAAACCCGTGTCCATTTCCATCTACTCACGGCTTAACGAATTTCTAGGGTCATTCCGGACCCTCTATAAGCTTCATTGAATATGTGGGCGGGGCAATCACCCATGAATGAATGGGTAATAGGTGGGGCCTATTGTACCATTGTGTCATTGTATCCATATCCACCAGGACATCAATCCCGAGTCAGTTGGTCTTCTTCCCATGGGGTCAAGAGCACCAGCCATAGAGTAGGGTCACAGACCTGGGGTTTTATAGTCGGTAGTTTTATAGATCCACATCCTTCCTTTTGCACGTACGTAGGGGATCAAGACATTGCCCAAAGCAGTTCGAACCTGTGACAGAAACTATTACATTACAATGCTGATTGATCTGGCTTTTCAATTAGCAAAAAATTGTTAGTGTTTCATGAAGAGTAAAAGTGCCGTTTAGTCGCGGTCAGGGTGGGACACCATTAGCGTTCTCCATTTCGTATTGGTGAGATTGATAGACCATATTTTGCATTATAACTCCTCGCAGATGACCATGAGGAGGACCATGTTTTACTCCTTTAGTCAAAGTTGATTCATCTTTTAAGTTCCTGCTACCATAGACTAGAGAAAAGATGGATTGCTATTTAAAATTCTCCACACTTCTAGATCGGTGGAAAAAGAGGCCAGCAAGCTCAGGCTAGCTAATGATTGGACTAGTTACGAAGAGCATCAACAGATATCAATTGAAGTCAATTATCTTCTGAGTTAAGTGTTTCTAATCTCATATTTGAAGGGTTTCTTCTTAGATTCTATCTAAGAAACGACAAATACTCTCGATAAGGTTCTTTGATGGTGGACTCTACGTCAAAGCAAATGGAAAACATGGCGCCCTTCTGAAAATCTAAAATATTGCTTGCCCTTAATTTTTTTTTAATTGTAAATAAAAAAGTAACCACCTTACCCAAAAGTTTTGTCCTCTAAGTATAAAAGCATATATATATTTTTATTTTATATAATTTTAGGTACATGTTGCAAATACATTGTTATAGTGTTCAATTAAATTTGGGCGTACAAACTAACTTCTATTGATATTAGTCGAAAAACTTTTTTACTCCTTTAGTCAAAGTTGATCCATCTTTTAAGTCCCTGCTACCATGGACTAGACCATATAACATGAGTTTGTCCATGGATTAGACGACATGATGCAACTTAGTTTGCCTTATTTAAAATTTAAATCTCCCACTCCTAAGTCAACCATTCCAAAAGTTAGTTGCTATCTTGTTGCCATGTGCACCAAAATCTCAAGTTGAGTGACTAGGGTCCTATATTATAGACAGTTCCAAGTCTTTAGTAGCGGATCTGAGAATCAAATGGAAATTATAGTAACAAGATCACTTCAGAAACATATTCAATTATAGAGCACTTTAAACTATCATCTTTGCATCATGAAGCATTCTAATCATACATTGCTTGTGTGGCGCACGTTTGTAAAGTTGTACATCAACTTCCTAAGGGTTTGACTTGTTATTGAGACAAACCAAGGTCTTCACCTCCTATCTCAAGAGAGAGCCTATTATGCTTGTTAGCACAACCAATATTTAGGTACAGGTCAAAAGACAGACACGCTGAGCTTACAATTTACATCAATACTAGATTAGGTTGCAATAGAAGGACAAATCTACACACCATGTTTCAATTTAAGACTAGGTTGTGTGACATGACCCTATCCAAAATGATACAACCTTTGGTAGATTCATTTCATTGCCTTCTGATATTTGATCTGCATTATGTTTTTGCTTTTGAGTTACCTATTGTAGCATATTTGCTAGTCAATAGGAAAAGGGCACATCGACACATCATTTGAAACAAGTAAGCACTCCTTATTACTCTCTAGTTTTTATTCTCAACTTATTTGATTTAAATCATATTATATAGAATATAGTGCACATCCTAGTGTTTAGTGTTAGTATTTTATATATTCACATCAATTGGTGAACCTCAAACTAACTTACACCACCTAGAGCTTAGCCTTACAGTATCCTTCGTTATATTCCATTCTTAGATTTGATATATGTGCATTTATGAACTAATCTTATCATTTTTAGGTTGCTATTTTCTTGACTTTCATTCAAATGAAAATCGAAAGGTCTCTAACTCTCCTTAGGTGAATCCCTAGGTTAAATTCATCCATTTCCATGATCACCTCTTCGAATATTTGTATCATTGAAAATATGACCACCTCTATTCACATTTATGAGAGGAGACTTTCTATTATGCTCACTTTCAAACTTGAAAATCAAAAGAAAGGTGGCATCCATGGCCACTAAGTTACAACTCTTAAATGACATGACTAAGTTAGATGATAATTTAAAATCACTATTTTTAGTTGATGAGTTCCAATGATTCCTTGTGACTAAATGTTATGGCTTGGACATGTTGAAAGGCATCAGTTATAGCATTGGGGATAATAGTTCCCCTCATAATGCTGCTATTCCTTACTATTTGCATGCTTCTTCCACTATCCTTTCCTATCACTTACAATCCTCAACCTTCCCTCTTCATCCTCCCAACTCTTCTTTTCCTCCCATTATAGATTTACCACCCATTACCCATCCCAATTCATCCCACTCTCCCCATATTGTCCTCTCCATCACTACCCCTACCCCCATATACACCTTTCACCTAGACACATCTAGCACATCCTAACCCCCATTTTGAACTAATTATACCATCCTCCACTAATATCTCACAATCCACTTACACCCAACCCATAACTATCATTCTCATTTCACCCACTACTCCTCAACCATCAATACATAGTATAATGATGGATCTTAGTGAGGTAAAAGTTCATCTCAACAATTTTCCATCTCACCTCCAGAAAGGAGTTGCCACATGAATTAATGTACAATTCATTGACATATGACATTCTTTAATATCATTTCCTAATGGGCTTTGTGGTTGCTCACTTAAAAGTATGCAATGGTAAAGTAAATTTAATGATCCACATACTTTCAATGTGGCATGCTTAGATGTATTTGACTATGATCAATTATTAGCATAAAAATTTCCACATACACTAAAATATTATGCATTGGAGTGGTTCTTTTCACTATCATATGGTTTAGTTCCACTTTTATGTAAGTTAGCAAATATATTAGCAATTTAAGTTAAAATAGGGTTAAACACCTAACATTTTCTAAACTAGGGAAATGCAAATAAGGGAGTAATAAGCATGTTAGTGATTAGGTGTTACAATTCCAAACATTACTTACTAATATGAATTAGCAACCATGTGATAGTAAATTACAAGAATTATTCATCAATAGTTTGCTTCCTGACATTAAGGATAAAGTGGTCTTTAATCATTACATACCATTTTTTGGATCTATGGCTAGTGTGCATGATTATGAACTATAGCTTTTAGATTGTAATCTATTAAAATATAGTTCATCTAATACATTGAATACTTCATCCTCTTACCCTACTAAGTTCCAATAAAAAATAGTTTCTAAAGGGTATTGATATCACATTTCAACAAAAATAGGAACTTAAAGCAAATGCCAACTTTATCATTGAGCACATAAGCATCCAACATTAGAAGTATTAAACCACAAGTGTAAGGAAAATTTACAAGGTGAAACAATCTCTTCCATATTGTATTGCAAAAACTTAGGGGCAAATATGATTAGTTTGCCACCCATATTTTATTGGACATATCTCATCATTTACCCAAGGTCTTTGATGTTAATTCTTATTGTCATTATCGTTGGGTCAATGGCCATATACTCAAAGGCACCTATTTCTTTAAAATAAAAAATTAGATTTGATAGACAATAATATGATAGATGTTTACGAGGATAGTGATAGGGGAAATAAATTTGTTTATCCCTCCCAAAAAATCTAAATATATACTAATTTGTTCCCAGAACATAATCAAACTAACAACATAGAGATTATTAAGGAGGATGAACGACAAGAGGATGCCATAACATCTCCATAGATAGTGCATATTAAGGTTGTGTTGGTTTTATTGAAGATTAATCTAACACACACTCTTCCCCTTCCATTACATTTTCTAATGATGAAATCCCAAGCAATTATTTTTATGGGTTATCATACATCAAAATAATTTGTTCAATATAATCCCATTAAGGGAATAATGGTTGATCTTGGCTTGAAGTTAAATGTTTGTACTACTTCAAATTCAATTTTAATCATCATACACATAGAGACACACACTCACTTAGGGATTATAGCCCTAAAGTTCTCAAAGAAAAAAATCAATGTACTTTAAGGTGTATAATCTTAAACTTGCAGCTAGATATACAAGAGGAGCCAACATTATTTCACATTGTTCCAACATCAAATTGGTTTGGTAATGATCCTTGGTTGTCCTTCGATTGAGAAATATAAAACCATTCCCATCGATATATAGTAATGTGTTAAATTTATTTATTATTGAAAAGGAATTATAATTCCAACAGACAAATATTAGACCACTTTTAGATACTAAAAAAATATGATTCAATTAGACATGAGAAAAGACCAAGGGCATGCTACTAAAACCAAATCAATCAATGTTACAATAAAATAAGTCTTAAATCAACAAGTGGCTAAACCATTATTAGCGCATTGGGGTTGTTTGTAGATTCAACAACCTGTGGCTGTCCCTGCAGGACCTTCACTGCTAGGTTTTGGAGTCTTGGAAGCCCTTAGTGGAGGGCAAGATTGAGTTGTTTTCGTGTGCCAGGGGCTTCTTTGTGGCGGCTTTTGATTCCCTTGAGGAGAGGGATATTGTGTTGAATGGTAGGGTTTGGATGTGGGGAGTGCATTCCCTTTCTATTAAACCTTGGTTTTGCTCCTTCAACCCTCTCACCGAGCCTCTCAACATTAGGCCAACTTGGGTTAGGCTCTCGAATCTTCCTCTTCACTGTTGGGAAGATTCTTGTTTTGAGGACATAGGTAATGCTATTGGTCGCTTCTTGATGGTGGATTTTGCTACCTCTTTCATTGGGCACTCTATGTTTTCTATTGCTCGACATTGACATCTCCAAACCCCTTCATGGGGAGGTGGTTTTGTAGGTGGGGGATAGGTCATGTTCACAACTGCTTGATTATGAGAGCCTGCCATTCAGATGTCGACGATGCTTTTCCATGAGTCACCTAGCCTCCATTTGTCCCCACTCTCGTTGTAGGGGTGCGGCCACTTGGTGGAAGAATGCATCGGATATTCACTTGACCGTTAGTTCTCCTGACTCTCTGACGGATCCCTCACCTGCAGTAGTGCCCTCTTCGTCCACTTTAGGTCCTGTTGGTGTTGTGGCAGCTGTTGCATGTCCCCTGATTCCTCTAGCGTCTTCAGATCTACCATTGGTTGCCCCCTCCCATGAGGGTGTAGTGGAGTTTCCTGCTCTTGTTATGTCTTCGGGTTCCCCATGTTGTGTTGGGGCCTCTCCCTCTTCTCAGGTGTCGGCTTTGTTTGTGGAGTCTGAAGAAGACTTCGTTATCTCCCCTTGTTATGAGGACTTAGACTCTTTGTGTTCTTGGACCATTGTTTAGAGAAGGAAGAAAGGTCTTCCTAGGGTTGTTTCTACTTTGCACCCTCGGGTCAAAGGCATTTGGTATGCTAGGTGTGGATCTAGCATTGTCTAGTCCTTGTTGTTTTGTCCTTTTTTCACAGCGGGGCTGCCTTCAGTTGTAAGGGATCGGGCCCTTTCATAATACCCTTTTTTTTCTCTGTTTCACTTCTTGTGAAACTCGTTTCGTTCGCCTTTCTTGGCTTTTATACATGGGTTTGGGCCCCTTCTCGGTTACATTAATCAAAACAAGTGGCTAAAGACTTAATGCAAAATCAAGCCAATAATATTGTAAAAAATGAACAAAATGCAAAGCAATATGGGTTTTGAAACTCAAAACAAAAATACTTCCTCTTGGACACACATTTGTCAAAGGGCCATTGTAAATGAAGATAATGGACCTTCCCAAGTGGACACTCACATAGTGAATATGGATGTGTTTTCACCTTGAGATTGGGAAGAAGATGACCTACTAGGGAATGATAGCTTCACATATTTTGTAGGTTGATCTCCCATACTTAATACTACTTATCAAATGATCAAATTATAATATTTGTTTCTATTTCTATTGCTTTTTTGCTTTGAATTTTACTTATTCACATGTTCATTGAGAATTATAATGAAGCAAAGCCACCTTCCACATGTTGACACAAGTAGCCATGAACATTTCATTTTTATTTCATGAGCCTTTTTCTTCTTTTAATACCTTTTTATTTGCTTTTCACTTAGCGTTGTGCTCCCTTTGTGTTTTATCCTCTATGGATTTGGGAGGATGCAAATCAATACAATCTTCCCCATAATATTTTATCCACACTGATAAAAACACAGCTTCCTTTGGTTCCTGGTTCATGATTTCTTTACATGATTTTCATTTGCATTTACATGACCTTGCTTTTCTTAGATACAATTCTGCCTTTTGTATTTACATTATTTATTTTATACTTATATGGCCCTTGCCATCACCACTTATTTATTCTTACATATTCATGGCTCTCACCCCCTTCCTCATTATCCTTTTACAATTTCCTCGCCCTTTCCTTCCTTCACTTGTGGCACTTTCCATCACTAGACACCACAAAACCTAACTTCCTCATTTGAGGGAATTTATTGCTCTTTATTCTAAAAGCCAGGTACTTCATCTCCATTAGGTGAATCAAGAGAAATTAATATTTACATATGCTCACTTTAATGTGACATCATGCCACCATGCCTACATGTTAATATTTCACATGGAATTTCTTACCTTTCTCTTACATGATAACATCTGACAAGGAATCTATTTTCTTTGTTATTATGTGATCACATATTATTCAAACCTACTTATATTGATGTTTCACACTTGCATCTTATATTTTATTCATTATTTCATTTTCCAACTGTTATTTTTACATTGTTTTCGTACATGGCACCTACACATTATTTTCACATGATGGCACCCACACATCTTCACGCGATGGAACTTTCACATCATTTTCACATGATGAAATCTTAATGCCTTTTTTACATGATAACATCTTACACAACATTTATTAAGACATTCTTACAAGATACCATCTTACACAACATTGATTATATTGTTCTTTCATGACCATATCATTTATATGATACTTTTTACATTGATCATACATAATGACATCTAGCATATGGTCATATATTTTACATCCATGATTGTTCCTACACAAGGAAAAACATTGGGGGAAACCATTTACCCACTATTACATGATCTATAATGAGTAAATCATACAAATCACATATAGGATGGTTAAATTGTTATACTTGACCATTACACTACTATGATAAATCTTTCCTCCTCCCCTCAAATTGAATTCACGATGAAATACCACATTCAATTTGAGGAGTACATACAATCCATATCAAAATATCCTAACCTTTACATGGTGTCATGCTTGCATATGTTGTGGTGGCCATAGTAGTCCAACTCTATGATTGCCAAATGCATCATGATTCCATCTACACCAACTTTTACATGGTGCCATGCTTGCGTGCTTCATGAGGGCCACATTAGTTCTAACTCGATGATCACCTTATGCATCATGATTTCATCTACAACATTCTTCCAAGTAATGCACATACATTATGGGGTCCACATGGGCTCCAACTCCACAATTGCCTTATGTGTCATGATCCCTTCTACACCACCTATCATGTCTATAATTTGTGTAGGTCATAGCATTTCAAACTCCACATTTTCCTATACATCGTGGATCACACCACAACAATTTTCACAATTTACAATAATTTCGGTTAACATGTGTCAAATAGAATGTTATCTATGATTATGCATTTTTATGTAATAAAACTATTTTTAGGTATAACTAATTGTTTTATGTGTAGGTGCAAGAGAATATCTTGTTTTTAAGGTACTTGAAGATATCAAGGTATCAAATGAAGATCTAACATTGCATTCTTGCATGCTTTTCTATTTCTTTTACTACACATTTTACTTTGGCATACATGATTCATGTGGATTCACATGCACACAACAATAAGGGAAAAATGTAAGAGGCAAAAGTGCATACCCTACACTTTTACACCTTCATTTTACACCACTTTGGGAACAGGTAAATATATTGTCATAGTACTCAATTTGACTTGTTTGACACATAAAATGACCCCTAATCTTGATCCCACTAGCAAAACCTTCTTACTTAGATCGTCAAGATCGATCCATCTTGTAAGTCACCTTCTATTGTGAACTAGACCATAGAGCACAACCTTGTCTTTGGACTAAAGCACACAACATAGCCTAGTCCAACTTATTTAAATTTTAAATCTCTTTCCCTTGAGCCAACCTTTCTAAAAGCTAGCCATTATCTTGTTGACCCATCCACCACAAATATCAAGTCGAGTGACTAAGGAAATTTATTTATAAACATTCCTAGGTCATTAGTAGAGGGTGTGGGAATTAGTTGGAATTAGGAAGTCACAAGATCACATCAAAAGTTCATATTCTATTATGGAACATTATAAAGCATTATTGATGTATCATCATGCATTCTCATTTCATATTGCTTGTGTGATGTGTTTGCAAAATTGTACATCAACTTCCTAAGGGATTGACTTGTTATTGAGACAAGTCAAGGTCTTCGCCATGTACCCAACTATATGGACTATGCTTATTAGCAAAAACCATTTTTTGATACACATTCTAGGAGACACGAGTGCATTGAGATTTATAGTTTACATTAGTATTGGACTAGTCCATGACAAAAGGACATATGCATGCACCAAATTTTAGTCTGAGACTAGGTCACACAACCTTTCATAGAGCCCTTTCATTGCCTTTGAATATTTGACCTACAATTTGTTTATGACTCCAAGTTACCTATTGTAGCATATCCATAAGTCAACAACAAAATGAGACATTAACCCATCATTCACTATAGATAAGCACCCCTTATCACTCTCTAGATCTTCATTCTCATCTTATTTGATATAAATCATATTGTGTATAAGATTATGTATTCATCACTTAATTATTTTAATTAAAGCTACATTATCATTGTTGTATTAAGAACTGAGGTAGTCATTTTTTGTCTATAAAAATTAAAGTTTGCTATAGAGACATTTATTTTAATTTTAATTTGTATAATTTACATTAAAAACCCTTCAAAATAAGATATTTTAAAAAGGTTGTGTAATTTTACTATTTGACTTTTTAGATTAATTTTAAAATTTATAATTCTAAATAATTTTTTATTCTAAAATTTTAAAAATTATCCTACATATTAATAGAAATCCTTTATAATACCTCACTAAATAAATATTTTATTAAATGTACAATTAAAAAAATAAAAATAAAAAAGTTTTCTTTTAATATATTATTAAAGAAAGATATTAATATAACTATATAAAAAAAAATTATTATCTTTTAAATAAGTGTACTAAATAATCCTTGCAAATAATTTTGATCCATGTAGATCATAAGAAAACATAAATCAACTAAATTCTTATATGGGGTGAAATGTTAATAACCCTTCTCTCCCATCTTTTTTTCCAATTCATATTTTAAAATTGAAGAATATGTTTAGAGAGTAAAAACATCAATGGTATCAAACATAATTAGGCTTACTGACATCCTTCTATTATGTACCAAAAGTAAAACTCTTTTAAAAACTTCCTCTAATAGCTCAAAGCTCTCCAACAATTATGTCTCAAAAACCATATGAATATATGTAGGTACTTAGACATTAACTTTAGCATCCTATTAAATTGGAGTTAAAAAAATATAAGAAAATTATTGGAGGTTAGAAAGTTTATTATGGTCTAAAAATATGTGGAAATGATGAATTATGGAGGTGAATCTTAAGAAAATATATAAGTGCTTATCTTGTAACATCTCTAGTGAGATTTGGAGAATAAATTTGAGAAAATTCAAATGCATTTTACAAACTATAACAATTTAAAATAAAATATATTACTTTATATCACGTTTTTGATAAAAGCAAATATATTTTATTAGAATTTTCACTAACCTGATTAAATACTTAAAAATAATGTTGTATTTGACTAATAGTTAAGTTTATATTGTAGCTTTTAATAAAAGCAATATTCATCAAAGACCCCCTGCCCTCTTCCCCCCCCAAAAAAAGTTAGGCTAACGAAATTGAAGCTTGGCTTAAATATTTGAATATTAATGATAATAAGAAGTTAAAATATGAGATAGATTAAATGTAATACTTTGTTTGACTAGAATCAAAATTATTTTTCACACTATGAATTTGAAAAACAAATTGAAGAATGATCAAATTAATATTCATTTAATTTGTAAAATTTACAATACCATCAGTTAAAAATGAACATTATTTCGTTTTAATTTATCAATAATAATGATAAATAATTTTACATAAATAATTCAATTTTAATATATTAAACATTTTTTCATCATCATTATTATTTTCAAATATAATTAAAATTTTTTAAAAAATTTATTATATGACTTTTTTTTCAAACTTGTCATATATATAAAAAGGTATTGAGTTTGTGGTTTGCCACCAAAACTTAAATTTGATGGTTGACCTTTTTGTAACGACCATTCATTAGTAAAAAAGATTACTTAACAAATAGATAATCGTTACAAAAAAAATATTAATTAAAAAGATTACTTAACAAATGGATAATCGTTACAAAAAAAATATTAATTGAAAATAATTGTTATAACAAAAAAATTGATTGAAAATAATTCTTATAAACAAAGATTGATTTGAAAATAATCGTTACCAAAAAAGAGATTGATTGAAAATAATTGTTATTAAAAAAATTGATTGAAAATAATTGTTACCAAATAAAGATTAATTGAAAATAATCGTTACCAAAAAATATTTATTAAAAATAATCAGTTAAAAAAGATTTACTAACCAGTGAAATACAAAAAAGAGATTGATTGAAAAGCAGGGCCAACCATCAAACAAAATTTCTTGATTTATGGGTACTTGCGAAAAGTAAATAAAACAAGGCGATCCAGACTGCAATCTGCAGCAACATCACTTTCTCTGTCATGCCACTTGAGATTATAAAGAAACTTACGCTTTGACACCGACTTGAAACTTGAAAGCAATTAAAAGAAGTTGAAAAAGAAATGGACATATTTGCAGAAATGAAGAAAAACGTTTTAAAGCAGGATTGTTTTTAATGGAGTCCAATGACAAATATTTTTTGATTGTTTTTGCCATGACATACACTGTAATATATTTATTGTCAAATCATCAACTCAATACTCTCAACTGTTTTTTATGGTAGAATGACCTTTAGCTAAGGTGGTTATCTTTTGAATTAGTTTTATGAATACTTAATTTGTGTTGTGGGTCTTGGGTGTGACCCTAAAGCCCTTAATCATTGCACTTAAAAGTTTGAATTTTTTATTATTTTATATGTTGTTTAAATTTTGTATCTATAGGTATTAATCTTTTGATTAAATTCAGATATAAATGAATTTTAAGTTAACAATTTGACTTATTTATATATAAGTTATTTTAAATTTATTTTAGAGTATTTATAATATGTAAATTAGAGGAAGTTATGTTTTACAACTAACTATTGTACACAACTTTTAGTGTAGGGTTAAATGAATTGTATTTTCTAGATAACAATTTAACAATGAATTTAAAAGAAATTGAAAGCAACAATACTACAAAAGATTTACCCTAGAGAATTTGACTTCTAAGAGAAAACTACAACCAAAGTGAATTAAAACACTCACTCAACTACTATGTTTAAAGAGGAGTACAATCTTAAGCCTTTGGACACAAAATCAACCTTAAATCAACTTATTTTAGTTCCTAAGATTACTACAACTCTTCACTATTATACACTTGCTTTTAGTTCTATTCATTACCTATAAAAACCTATTAAATATATTATTAGTCAAGGTGTACACATATTACTATTAGTTACTTATGTGAGAATTAACAAATATTCCAATTATCCTAAGTAAACTTATTACATAGGTGCAATAGTACACTAAGGATCTAAAACATATCCAAGGTGAATAAAATATTACACCAACCACACCCCCCCCCCCCCCCGCCCCAATAAGTGCAACTTAGGAATAATGAGAAATGGGTCCTGACAACTAGGCCATGTTAGGTACCCATGTACAATGATCCCCTCAAAGAGAATGAAGAACCCCCCCAAAGAGAGAATGAAGATAGAGACTAAGCAACCCCCCCAAATGTGATGCCTCCTACACCGGAGATGGAAGGGAGATATTAAATGCTAAAGAAGATCCATGTGTGTCAAATCACATTCCTTCCCTTCAAAAGAAGTAAACTCAATGGTGCATTCTAAAACTCTTCCTAATCTAAGAAAGAGGGAAGAAAATGCAATATATATGATGTCTCTAGAAAGTGCTCAAATGTTGCTATGTTGGTGCCAAAAGGTGCCACAATCAAATTAGGAGTGCCAAGCCTAACCGAAGAGTGTGACAATCCAGAACCTAGTGTAAACAAATGTAGAACATGATACAAAGATGAAGATGACCTTGAATCCTAATCAAGGATCTCCAAGACAATGCCAAACCATTACAAATGAATAGGTGGAGAAAGAACAAGAGAGTATGAATGTGCCCTCATCACATCTAAATAAGATGACACAACTCCATAGGAGCTAGCATCGAGGAGGAGATGAATATCCTCAATGGTGTCCTCTAAATCTGCAAGAAGGGACTCAAAACAAACTTGCAATTTATGTTAAGTACTCATCCCAAGTAGCTATATCTAGAAGATGATGATCCTGTTGCATTGAATCAATGTACGCCTCATTTGAAGCAACACTAAACTCTAAAGAGGTGAGAGATGAAGGAGATGGAATGTCAACACATGTCTCTAGAACCTCAGTTGATGAAATAATACCCAAATTCAAAGGATGATACTGTATCTCCTCAAAAGTGTCCACACTAGATGCTTGACTATGAACATTAGCTAAAGGAACAACAAGAGCAAAATGTGAGAAGTTGTACACTCGAGATTGATGATTTGGACCCCCAAATGCAACAATATTTCTTCTATGTAAATCTTGAAAAACCACAGAATCTGGTGTGAACTCAACACTCTTCTCTGCCCCACCATGTGTGATATGATAGATAGAAAGGATATTGGTTGACAGTGAAGGCACACAAAGGATATCATTGAATGATCCTTCATCCATGCCAATAGACCCTTTCCCATAATGCATATATGCCATTAGGATGTGTGGTGATGTACAAGTCTCAAATGAAGAGAACATACACTGTGATGAAGTCATATGATGTGAAGCTCTAGAATCAAGGAACCACCTCCCTAACTCAGAATCTACAATTGTGAAAAGTGCTTGCCGATTTTGTTTCTCTAAAGAAGAAGATAAAGCCCCTGACATAGTTTCAAGATTGGGAGATTGATAGCTCGAGAGATCCAAAAACTGAATTGATAGGGAAGATGAAGAGACGTGCCAAAATGAACTAGCTATTGAGATTCACTTAATAGATTCAACAATAGTTACATTTGTATGCTTAGGTTGGAAAGGTGGTAGATTTAGAAAGAAACGACTATTGTATGGTTGCAAAATTAGACGATACTAGAATGTTGTGGGAATGTTCAAGTACAACAAGGCCAAAATAGATTAGAAAGACAACATGACACTGGGTTGACACAAAAAACATATTCACTTACACAGAAACATATAGAAACACAAAGCCTACGTTGGCACCAAGAGTAGGACAAAGGCTAGGATAGGGCCAAATGGATCTAAAAACATGCTAGGGGAGACGAAAGCTAAATTGAGGTCAAATTGTAGTGTTTGTGTTACTCAAAACGTGACTCATGGGCGAGTTAGCCTCGATTCGCACATGAACCCTCTCCTTGCCACGTGCGACCTCCAAGTCGCTCTCGCTCTTGTGGTAAAAGCCAATTGAGTGGAGGTGAGACCCGGGGGTGGTTTTGTTCTCGCGGGAGCACAAACGTCGTGGAGAGTAGTTATCCTATCATGGGGCCTCGTGTGGTTTGCTAGTTGATGAGCCCTTTCTATGGCTGTGGTTGTTGAGATAATTGTATTACCCGAAGGGTCACTTGTGATGTGTCTCTTGTTTGGGTTCTTTAGATTCCAATGCCTAGTGGGTAAGCTATTCTATTTGTTGATGAACCTAGCACGTTATAATCTTTCCTCGTGGGCTTGAAGTAATTGTTGTATTTGATTGTCTTGTTGCACAACCCTAAGGCTAGGATAGGGCCAAATGAAGCTAAAAACATGTTAGGGGAGACAATAGCTAAGTTGAGGTCAGATTGTAGTGCCGAAATTGCAAGGTATGCAACTTTTGACCTTGCAGGTTCTAACCATGCTTTTTTCACCCATTTGTGACGTAGGGAGAGGTTGGGACTAGAGAGCACTCTAACAATTGCCAACTATGCAATCTCCATAGTCTAGATCACACACCAACAAATATTCAAATGGTGGACAAGGTAGGGATCGATTACATTAGAGATATGCCTACCTTTGGTTATGATGTGTGGATGTCCACAACCCTGATGGAGAGTTGGGACTTGGGTATGAACACCTTCCATTTACCAACTAGGGAGATGACTGTGACTTTGAAGGATGATGATGCATTCTTAGAGTATGTTTTCATGGGAGTCATGTGATTGACAACTATTAGACAACATAACAACATGATATGGCATTGTATCTGTATTGCATTGGTAGAGTGGGTCATGCTTATAGAGGAGTTCCATTTGCACTAATAGTGAAATCAATGATGTGTCCAAGGGATACAAGATGTTATTGTTGATTGTTGCCACTTTGATTTTTCTAGATTCACATGGTTCTTGCATTTCATATAGTTTTATTCATTTGATCCAGGACATGGAGTAGCAAGGCACCATGTATTCTTGGGTCGATGTGCTTTGGTTCATTTATATAATGATTTACACATGTTCTAAGACACGTGGGGGACGACACTGCATGATGCAACACTAATACAGTGTTGGGCGCATGAGCACATTAGGACTCCACATCCTTTAGACATTGTTGTAGATAGGCCTTCTGCATACCGATGTGATACTAGTTTGATGGGGAGGTGGTGGGAGAGGACTAGTATATTTGGCTAACATTGCATTTTTGATCGGTTAACCCCACAAACATTAAATGGAGACCCTATAGAGTTATGGCATGATGGCCATAAGACAAACAACAATTACAGCACATTAGATGATCCAAGTGGTATTGTGTCTACACCACCACATATCTTGAGAGATTTCACTATGAGAGGGTACTTAGACAATTTGCACTTCCCCAAGGTGTACCCCTAGAGCCTCATATATACAAGAGGTCCCATCACATTCTTGCTTGGTTTTACTCATCTTGCCTTGCTAGCATGAAGCTCTTGGTGAAGCATGGAGGTCTTCCAACCAACCTATTGGACTACAATGAGGGCAACTCTATGTGCATGAATCCGATGGGGCTTTCCCTCAATAGTAAGGCGAAGGTACCATTAGCCACTCTTAAGATCCGATCACGAGGGGAACTTGCTTCACCTCCAATATAGTATCGATTATGCAACATCCCTCTTTTTGGGAAGAGTTCACGATGGGAACAAAACATGAAGCATTTTCCCAATTGATTGAAATTCCAACGACCAGGTATTGAACCCCAATGGGGATTGAACCAAGTCTCTTGTAATAGTATTAGGATGGTCGAAAACATTCCATGCAGATATAAGAGAAAAGCCTAACCTCAACCTCAACCTCAAAGGGGATAACTTTTGCTTCTATAGGGTGGTAGCTAATATAGGGTGGTAGCTAATGTGGTTGACAATCCTCAACGCCTAATCAATATAAGTAGGGCAGAATTTAATATGCCTCCAACAAAGGCATAGGAGTAATCCCAACATAGAGTGTGCTAACACATTTCACTTGGCACTCGGTCGGCGCTAGGGCCCCAACCTCCCTCCCTTTTAAATAGCCAATTCAAGAGCCAAATCTAGAAGTTTAAGCAGTTGATCTGGATGAGGAAAGGCCGCTTGCGGACACATAACTAGAATGTAGTGTAAAGCCACCCTACCCCTAGTTCTACTACTGTGGGTGATACCTGGTGGCAAACTCATGTCCATTTCCCTCTACTCACGGCTTAAAGAATTTCCGAGTTCCACTTTACGGGGGTCATTCCGGACCCTCGATAAAGCTTCATTGAATATGTGGGTGCGGCAAGCACCAATCAATGAATGGGTAGTAAGTAGGGCCTACTGTATCCACAATGAAATCAATCCCCAGTCAGTACGTCTTCTTCCCATGGGGTCGAGAGCACCAGCCATAGAGTAGAGTCACAGACCTGGGGTTTTATAGTTGCTAGTTTTATAGTTCAGTTTTGTAGGGGATCAAGACATTGCCCGTGTTAGTCCTTTATATCAGAGGATGTGTGTGATGACAGTAAGAATAAACAATACAGCAGTGGAAATAATCACAGAAGGAAGAAACAAAAAACAGAGCTAAACAGAGTACGTAATACACACTCAGCAATATATATATATGAAGAGCCAGAATGCTGCTACACAATAAACAGAACTAGAACCATTTTATTATCTTCTAGCTTGCCCCGTATCGATTACACATGCCTCTATAAATAGAGGTCTTAGAATTCTCTAGAGATATTTTGCAGTCAAAAAACATGCATAAAATGTGACCGATGGAGGGTGAGATTAGACTGGGGTCGGTGGAAGAAAATTGCCGATGAGAAGCTTCTATTTTAAATGCTGCAGATGGGAGAAACTTCTACATTGAATGCTATTTGACGCAGGTTTTTTTTTTCCAGCACCTTCATTTGTTTCACGTGTTCAACATTCTCCCACTTGAAGCAAATGAAGGGTTTTGAATGAGTGGTAATCATCAAGTCACCCCCAGGCCTACCATGGCTCTACATAGCTCATGCTTTTCTCTTGGCAGAATTTTAGTGAGCATATCAGCAGGGTTCTTATCTGTATGGATCTTTTCCAAGGATAACTGTCCTTCCTCCAACACATGCCGAATCCAATGATATCGCAAGTCAATATGTTTGGTTCGTGAGTGAAAAGCTGAGTTTTTCGCTAAGTGCATGGCGCTCTGACTGTCACAATATAGCACATACTTGTCCTGTTTTATTCCTAGCTCTCCTAGGAATCGCTGCATCCACAACATCTCTTTGCAAGCTTCTGTCGCAGCTATATACTCTGCCTCTGTTGTGGAGAGAGCTACTATTCGTTGTAACCTAGATACCCAAGATACTGCAGCACCTGCAAATGTATACAAATAACCAGTGGTGGACTTTCTAGTGTCCAGGTCTCCAGCCATATCTGCATCTGTAAATCCTTCAAGCACTATATCAGTATTGCTAAAACATAAACAATAATGACTAGTACCCTTGAGATACCTGAAAATCCACTTTACTGCTTGCCAATGTTGTTTGCCCGGATTTGCAAGGAACCTGCTCACTACTCCCACTGAATGTGCAATATCCGGACGAGTGCATACCATGGCATACATCAAGCTACCGACAGCTGAAGCATAAGGGATCTTTTTCATTTCCTCCTTCTCCTTGTCATCACAAGGGCATAAATTGGCACTCAATTTGAAATGAGAAGCAAGAGGTGTACCAACTGGCTTGGCATCCTTCATATTAAATCTGTCTAGCACCTTTTCAATATATTTTTCTTGTGACAGCCACAATTTTTTCTCCTTTCTATCACGAATGATCTTTATGCCTAATATTTGTTGTGCTGGACCCAAATCCTTCATTGCAAACTGACTGCCCAAATCCTTCTTTAACCTGTTAATCATATTCATATCCTGTCCAACAACTAACATATCATCCACATATAACAATAATATAATGAAATCTCCTTGATCATATCTCTTGATGTAGACACAATGATCAGCCTCTAGTCTATTAAAACCATGCTTCAACATAAATGAATCAAATTTCTTATACCATTGGCGAGGTGCCTGTTTCAACCCATAGAGACTCTTCTTCAATCTACAAACCAAGTTCTCTTTACCTTTTATTTTGAATCCTTCTGGCTGCTCCATGTAAATCTCCTCTTCCAAATCCCCATGAAGGAAGGCTGTCTTTACATCTAATTGTTCACACTCCAAGTCTAAAGCAGCAGTAAGACCAAGAATAACTCTAATGGATGTCATTTTAACAACAGGTGAAAATATTTCAGTGAAGTCAATACCTTCTTTCTGAGCAAATCCCTTCACTACTAGCTTTGCTTTGTATCTTTCCTTCTTCTCGTCACCCACATGCTTGATCTTGTACACCCATTTATTTTGTAGAGCTTTTCTTCCTTTTGGAAGCTTTTCCAACTCCCAAGTTCTATTTTCCAGCAAGGAGTTCATTTCTTCCTCCATCGCTTTCTTCCATTCTTTGCTATGCTCATCTTTACAAGCTTCCTGAAAATCATTAGGTTCACCTTCATCAGTTAACAAAATATAGTATGAGGATGTATACCTTTGTGAAGGCTTATGAGGCCTGGTGGATCTGCGAACCAACTATGGTGTTGTGTTTTCAGGTTGAATCTCTTGTAAAGGCTCCTGCAACATTTCTTCTTGTTGTTGTTCCACATTCTCCTCTTGTTGTTCATCATACTCTTGATCTTGCTGCCCATGTTCTTGCATTGGTGGGATATTTTCTTGTTCTTCTTCAAACCTGTCAACAACTTTCTTGACCTCCAAATTACATGTAGTCCTCTTAAACATCTCTAACTCATTAAATATAACATCCCTGCTTCTAATAATCTTATGTTTAACTGGATCCCATAAACGATAACCAAATTCACCATCTGCATATCCTAAGAAAATGCATTTCATAGATTTATCATCTAGCTTAGTTCTATTCTCTTTGGGAATATGCACAAATGCTTCACATCCAAAGATTTTCAAGTGAGAATAATTCACCTTCTTACCAGTCCAAACTTCTTCAGGAATGCAGCCGTCCAAAGCTGTAGTAGGAGATCGATTTATGAGATAACACACTGTCCTCACCGCTTCTGCCCAAAAATGCTTTTCTAAACCGGAATTTGACAACATACTCCTCACCTTCTCCATGATAGTGCGATTCATCCTTTCTGCAACACCATTCTGTTGAGGAGTACCAAGGACAGTCTTCTCATGCTTAATTCCAAACCTGTTACAATATTCCTTGAAAGCATTTGAGCAGTATTCTCCACCATTGTCTGTCCTCAAGCACTTGAGCAATTTGTTAGTCTCTCTTTCAACAGCAACATGAAACTTTTGAAATATCTCAAATACATCATCTTTCCTTTTCATGGGGTAGGCCCAAACCTTTCTAGATGCATCATCTATGAATGTTACAAAGTATGATGCTCCTCCTAATGATTTAATGTTAACAGGCCCAAATACATCTGAGTGTATCAATTCTAACAAATTTTCCTTCCGTTCATGACCACCTCTAAGAAATGAAACTCTTCGTTGCCTACCATAAATACAATGCTCACAAAGGTCAAGATTATAAGATTTCAAACCTGGTAGCAAATTTTTGCCCATGAGGATTTTTAGGCCCTTCTCACTCATATGACCCAAGCGCCTATGCCATAAATCTGCTGAGTTTCCCTCTTTTGCAATAGCAGCCGTATCTGATCTTTCTATCATTGTTGTCAATGTATACAAAGTCCTGGTCTTGGGTCCTTTAGCCACAACCAATGCTCCTTTGCTGATTTTCCATCCACCTTTTTCAAAGCTTACAAAATAGCCTTCATCATCCAATTGTCCCACAGAGATCAGGCTCATGCGCATTTCTGGTACATGCCTAACCTCTTTCAGTAGGATATCTTGTCCTTCCTTCGTCTTGATCTTGACATCTCCCACTCCAACAATGCTGCAAAAATGATTATTTCCCAAATGTACTCTACCATAATCACCAGGATTATATGCAACAAAATTCTCTTTGCATGGAGTTACATGGTGAGATGCCCCAGAATCAAGGATCCAATCAAAGCTACTGCTAGAGGTATACAAGCATACATCTTCTACTAAAACAGTAAGTAAAACATCTCCATCCGTAGCTACAGCAGTGGTCTCACCTTCATTTGTGCTAGTTGGCTTCTGATTTTGATCTTTCTGGCTTCGCTTCCAAACTTGACACTCTCTCTTCACGTGCCCCAGCTTTCCACAATGATAACAAGTGATCCTGCCCCTTTTTGATTTGGATCGGCCTCTCGATCTTGAGCGTCCTAGATGGCCTCGATCAATCCTCCTACCACGATCAACTAGGGCTAGAGCTTCTCCTCCCTGGTTTTTCGAAATTGACTTTCGTCGCAGCTCCTCATTCATTATGTTGCTGCTAACATCATCAAACTTCAGGGTTCCTGCAGGGGCTGAAGTGCTCATAGCAACGATCAAATTTTCCCAGCTGTCTGGCATAGAACACATTAGTAAAATAGCTCTAATTTCATCATCCAAAACAATTTTAACAGAGGCAAGCTGACTAATAATAATATTAAATTCATTCAAATGTTCTGCAACTGAAGCACCCTCCTTCATCTTAAGATTATATAGCCTCTTCATTAAGAACACCTTATTTGATGCCGTGTTCTTCTCATATAGATCATGAAGCTTTTGCCATAGTTTTGCTGCTGTCGTCTCTCCGGCAACATTAAAATACACATTTTTAGCCAGATATTGACGGATGGTTGCAATCGCCTTTCTATCCAGCTTATTCCAATCTTCATCCGCCATCGTTGTGGGTTTCTTTGATATTCCCTCAATTGGCAAATACTGATCTTTAAGAATCAGTATATCTTCCATTTGGGATTTCCATAGGGCAAAATTAGCCCCGTTTAACTTTTCCATATCGCTCACTGCTGCTGCCTCCATGCCTGCTCAACGAAGCCCTACACACACCAAATCTTCCAACAGCCAAGCTCTGATACCAGTTGTTAGTCCTTTATATCAGAGGATGTGTGTGATGACAGTAAGAATAAACAATACAGCAGTGGAAATAATCACAGAAGGAAGAAACAAAAAACAGAGCTAAACAGAGTACGTAATACACACTCAGCAATATATATATATGAAGAGCCAGAATGCTGCTACACAATAAACAGAACCAGAACCATTTTATTATCTTCTAGCTTGCCCCGTATCGATTACACATGCCTCTATAAATAGAGGTCTTAGAATTCTCTAGAGATATTTTGCAGTCAAAAAACATGCATAAAATGTGACCGATGGAGGGTGAGATTAGACTGGGGTCGGTGGAAGAAAATTGCCGATGAGAAGCTTCTATTTTAAATGCTGCAGATGGGAGAAACTTCGACATTGAATGCTATTTGACGCAGGTTTTTTTTTCCAGCACCTTCATTTGTTTCACGTGTTCAACAGCCCGAAGCAGTTCAAACCTGTGACAGAAACTATTACATTACAATGCTGATCAATTGATCTGGCTTTTCAATTAGCAAAAAAATGGCTGTGTTTCATGAAGAGTAAAGGTGCCGTTTGGTCACGGACAGGGTGGGACACCATTAGCGTTCTCCATTTCGTCTTGGTGAGATTGATAGATCATATTTTGCATTATAGGTGCTCACAGATGACGATGAGGAGGACCATAGCAGCTGTAGTGGGAAATGACGTTGGATGTGTAACTGTGTATCGAGATTATTAGTAGTGGACATGGCCCCCGCTACTGTATCCATTGCATGCCAGGGTGGAGGGAGCAGCAACAGTAACAGTAGGTGGAGAGGAGGGAGGTGGAAGAGAGGCTCCCCTTGACATTGCCCCATTACTACAAATTGGTGGGCACAAAGGGGATGATCTAGGTAGGGGAAAGGGGCCAGTTGTCGCCCATGTCTCAACAACGGCTATGTTATTGTGCACTTGATCTCCCAATTAAATTTTTAAAAAGAACTAATACATATAAAATACCAACTTAATAAATTAACACAAATGCACCAATACATGTTCACAACTTCAGGTATGGGACAACATGTTGAAATGACACTTTTTCGACTCATGTGCACATAATGCGTTCTAGAGTGAAATGTATAAGTGCCCACACGTTGAAAGAATAGCTTTAAGCTCTTCGGTCACATAACCCAAAAAAAATCGTCGAAATCCGATATGTCTAGCTATGAGCTTGACAAACGCGAGTGGTTACCGGCACATTGTTGTGCATGTATGGGGCGACATGTTGAAATGACACTTTTTCGACCCATGTGCACATAACACGTCCTAGAGTGAAATGTATAAGTGCCCACAAGCTGAAAGAATAGCTTTAAACTCTTCGGTCACATACGGAGAAACCCAAAAAAAATCGTCGAAATCTAATATGTCTAACTATGAGTTTGATGTGCGCGAAGTTAGGGTGGGCAACTACGGGCCCCTTTCGCCTATATGATTTACCATTGTTCTATTTCATGTATGTATGATAGGATGCCACATGCTGTAAATCTAACCTTATGTATCATATGTTATATGCAACTATTACAGATGAGAGGGTGGTCAATAATCTAGATTAATTAGATAAATGCAACCAAAGAAGGTTAATTTTAGGAACTGGGATTAATCATAGAAAATTAATAGAAATTAAATGTGAAATAAATCTAGTTTTTAGAAGGCTTTGTTTAAGGGTCATGAACCTATTCGCCATTACTGACTTTGGAAATTTTACTATGTGCTATCAACGATTAGATCTATGAGTACCTCTATATAAAATGATTTAGGCTAATTAATTAAATGCAAACAATTAACAATTAAGTTAGATTAATTTTGGGAGATAGGAATGATAATAGAAATTATTGAAATTAAATGTGGAAATTAAATAAATTCATTGCATTGGTACAGAGCTTTGATGTTGACACATAAAGTTCTACCTAAGTGTCCTAAATCCATTCACCAAGACTTTGAATTTTTATCTTCAACTGCTAACCCAAAAATTTTATTGTTTGTTTTCAGAGATCACATCAGTGAGTGGGCAGGTGATCTTTGTGAATGCAAACTTGATTTGATGTCTTGGAATGGACTTGGTCTAGTTCACACCCACAGATCTAATCTAGGTTCATAAGAAATAGGTTGAGGGATGAGGAATGCAAATTTGGGGACCAAAGATGCAATTTTGGAGGTTCTGTGAAGATTGGGATGTGCAATGTGGTGAACCAAATTTATGCAAGAATATGCTAGTTATAAACTAATAATTACATCTAGGACACTAATCAAAACAAACCCAAAATATAAAGGAAAAGGGCATGGGTATGCAGTTTTCACCGTCACAACTATAAAATAACATCACACAATAGTTAACTCCTTAAAAGCAGCAATTTAGAAATTACTAAGCTGAATTTATGAAAGAATATGCCAGTTAAATAAGGGAAAAGGACATGAGTATGTAATTTTCACCATTACAAGTATAAACTAACATCACACAATACCTAATTTTTTAAAAGTAACAACTTTAAAATTACTAGTAGAAGCTAAACAATCAAAGACCACAAAAGTCGCCACTAAAAATTCTATCTTAAATGGTACTCTTAGGATTTGAACTTGTATCTCCACAATTAAAAACCCTAAGCTTTAACCACTTGATCTTAACTCCTTACAATTAAAGTGCAAATAAATATTAAAAACCCATCCGACAGTTCTGAAAAAATCAGTCGAATGCAAAACGAGCAGCTGGTTTAGTTTTGTCTGCATGCAATGTAATCTGCAAGACCCAACAGAGGTGCAGCCTTCACAGCATCAAAGCAAGACAGCTCATCCTTAGCTCTCTTCAGCAAGTCAGCACAATATTCCTTAGCCTTCTCCAAACCCATCAGCTTGGGGTAAGTGACCTTATCAGCACACAAATCCTTGCCTGCAGTCTTACCTAATTCTTGTGATGATCTTGTAATATCAAGTATGTCATCAACAACCTGAAACAGAAGACCCACATAATGAGCATACCTCCTAGTCCTCGCAATCTCCTCCTCTGATCCACCTCCAATTATTGCTCCACAAACAACAGAGCACTCTAACAACACAGCAGTCTTGTGGACATGAATCCATTTAAGAGTTTCGAAATCAACAGAACTATTCCCTTCACTTGTAATATCAACAACCTGTCCTGCTGCAACTCCCCGAGAGCCTACTGCCTTACCCAATTCAGATATAACCCTCAAAATCCTAGTACAGTCTATGCTCTTGCTTGTAAAAACTGCAACATGCTCAAATGATAGTGCGAGCAGGGCATACCCTGCAAGAACAGCAATTTGTTCACCAAATACTTTGTGATTTGTGGGCTTGCCTCTTCTTAAATCATCATTGTCCATGCAAGGCAGATCATCATGTATAAGGGAGCTTGTATGGGCCATCTCCATTGCACATGCAACTGGCATGGCCAGATCTTGTGTTCCTCCCACAAGCTCACAGGCCGCAATGCAAAGAGCAGGCCTTACCCTCTTTCCTCCTGCAAGAAGAGAGTACCTCATGGCTTCATGCATCCTTTCAGGGTGGCTAAGTGGGATTGATTTATCCAATGCCTCGTTCACTGCCACGGCCTTGGACTTCATGTATTCCTTAAAATCAAGAACACTCTTCTCCTCGCATGTTTCAGCCAAATCAGCCAACTGGGCCATTGTTTTTTGGTATGGAAATGGTGCTAAATGCTTATATGGCAATAACCCATTTTTCAATTGGCTTTGGTAAACTATGTTACCATTATAATAAGAAGAAGAAGCAGAAGCAGAAAGTAGGCATGACACTGAATGCTTGTTCGACAATGAACCATTTTTCAAATAGCCATGGAAGCCTATGTTGTAGCCATTTTTATAAAAAAAAGAAGACCCCAATGTGGGTGAATTTAGTGGTCCATGCAAACCTTTGTATGGAACAGATAAACTAGTCTTTAAGCTAATACATCCTTGAGAAGCAGCAGTATGGTTTACCTGATGGCAAAAATTGAGGTCATGGCAGCTTACTGCAATTATATTGCAAGCCATTTACAAGAAAAGCACAGTAATAAGAAAGAGACTGACACTTTATATGAAGCAAATTACCAAGGACAGCTGCAAAGAAGAGAGATTTAAACCCCGACAGAAAACGAAACAAATTAAAAGGACTTCTACAAATCTTGCATCTAATGAAAAAAGAAAAGATGGGTTGCTATTTAAAATTCTTCACACTTCTAGATCGGTGGAAAATGGAGGCCAGCAAGCTCAGGCTAGCTAATGATTGGACTAGTTACGAAGAGCATCAACAAATATCAATTGAAGTTAATTATCTTCTGAGTTAGGTGTTTCTAATCTCATATTTGAAGGGTTTCTTCTTAGATTCTATCTAAGAAACGACAAATACTATCGATAAGGTTCTTTGATGGTGGACTCTACGTCAAAGCAAATGGAAAACATGGCCGCCCTCGTGAAAATCTAAAATATTGATTGCCCTAAATTTTTTAATTGTAAATAAAAAGTATCTACCTTTTTCAAAAGTTCTGTCACTCTGAGTGATAAAAGCCTATATATATATTTTTATATTATTTTAGGTACATGTTGTAAATATATTATTATAGTGTTCAACTAAATTGGGCATACAAACTAACTTTTATCTGATATCGTTAGAAACACTTTTTTACTCCTTTAATCAAAGTTGATCCATCTTTTATGTTTCTACTTCCATGGACTAGACCATAAAACATGCCTTTTTTACTCTGAGTGATAAAAGCCTATATATTTTTTTTTATATTATTTTAGGTACATGTTGTAAATATATTATTATAGCGTTCAACTAAAATTGGGCATACAAACTAACTTTTATCTGATATCGTTAGAAACATTTTTTTACTCCTTTAATCAAAGTTGATCCATCTTTTATGTTTCTACTTCCATGGACTAGACCATAAAGCATGCCTTTGTCTATAGATTGGACCACATGATGCAACTTAGTTTGCCTTATTTAAATTTTATATCTCTCACTTCTAAGTCAACCTTTCTAAAAATTAGTTGCTATCTTGTCGCTTTGTGCACCAAAATCTCAAGTTGAGTGACTAGGGTCCTATATTTATAGACAATCCCAAGTCTTTAGTCCAGGATATGAGAATAAAATGGAAATTATAGTAACAAGATCACTTTAGAAACATACTCAATTATAGAGCACTTTAAATTATCATCTTTGCATCGTGAAGCATTCTAATCTTGCATTGCTTGTGAAGTTGTAGATCAACTTCCTAAGGGATTGACTTGTTATCGAGACAAGCAAAGGTCTTCACCTTTAATGTCAAGACAGGGCCCACAATGCTTGTTAGCACAACCAAATTTTAGGTATAGGTCAAAAGACAGACACATTGAGCCTTGCGATTTACATCAATACTAGACTAGGTTGCAATAGGACATATCTACACACCATGTTTCAATTTAAGACCAGGTCACACAACATGACCCTATCCAAAACAATACAACCTTTAAAAGATTTCATTCATTGCCTCTTGATATTTGATCTGCACTATGTTTTTGATTCGAGTTACCTATTGTAACATATATGCTACTCAATAGGAAAAAAATGAATGATAATCAAATTAATATTCATTTAATTAATAAAATTTACAATACCATCACTTAAAAATTGACATTATTTCCTTTTAATTTATCAATAATAATAATAATTTTTAATAAATGATAATGATAATAACAAATTTTACATAAATTAATTCAGTTTAAATATTCCAAAAATTATTTTCATGGTCATTATCATCTCAAATATAATCAAAATTTTAAAAAGATTGTATTATATGAAAAAGAAAATTTCAAACTTGCCACCAATATATCAATATATAAAAGAAGGTACCCAGTTTGTCGTTTGCCACCAAGTCTAAATTTAATGGTTGGCCTTACTTTTCAATCAATCTTTTGATGGTTGGCCTTGCTTTTCAATCAATCTTTTGACGTAACGATCATCTATTTGATTGAAAATCGTTACCAAAAAATTGATTGAAAACTAATAATTACCCCAAAAAAAAATGATTAACCAGTGAAAAAAGATTGATTATACAGTGAGTAATTGTACTGATTAAAAAGCAGGGCCAACAATCAAATTTAGGCTCTGGTGGTCAATATAAGTTCTTGATTTACACGTGATTTCCGTATCTGTTAATGAAAGGGATGGGCTTTTGCGAAAAGTAAATAAAACAAGGCGATCCAGACTGTAATCTGCAGCAACATCACTTTCTCTGCCATGCCACTGGAGATAATAAAAAAAATTACGATTTGACAGCGATTTGAAACTTGAAAGCAATTAAAAGATGACGAAAAAGAAATGGACATATTTGCAAGAAAGGAACAAAAATGGAGAAAAACGTTTTAAAAATGCTTCTGGATTGTTTTTGTCATGACACACCCCGTGATATATTTATTATCAAATCATCAACTCAATACTCTCAACTGGTTTTTATGGTAGATTAACTTTACTTTAGATTCTTATATTTTTAATTAGGTTTATGAGTACTTAATTTGTGTTGTGGGTCTAGGGTGTCACACTCATAGCCTTTAATTTTTTAATTATTTTATATATTGGTTAATTTTGTACCCTTAGGTTTTAAATTATAATATGTAAAATTAGAGGAAGTTATGTTTTACAATTAACTATTGTACATAATTTTTAACAAAGAGTTAAATGAATTGTATTTTCTAAACAACAATTTAACAATGAATTTAAAAGAAATTGAAAGCAACAATACTACAAAAGAGAAGACACAAAAGATTTACCCTAGAGAATCTAACTTCTAAGAGAAAATTCCAACCAAAGTGAATTAACACACTCACTCATCTACTATCTTATCTTAAGCCTTTTGGACACAAAACCAACCCGAAATCAACTTATTTTAGTTCGTAAGGTCACTACAACTCTTCTCTATTACACACTTTTAGTTTTATTCATTACCTATAACAACCTATTAAATATATAAACTTTATTAGAATCCACTTCAAATGAATCCAAATCCTCCTATCATGCCTCTAGGAGTGTTTACAACTATTTTATAGACTTGTACAATCCCACCAAGGATCTCAAAAGTCATCAAAAATCAAATGGAAGAGGAATTCAAAGTGTTCTTTGAAATTATTAGTCATTTTTTAACACATGACATAACTGCTACTTCTATATGAAATTGCCTTGACAATTTCACAATTGTCATGGTAGCTACATAACCATTGCTTGGCTAAACCAATAGTTTTGCATAAAGGTCTGAAATACTTTATTTTTCACCATTTTCCCAACTTATGATACCCATACCTTGCTTCATGTGTCTTTTGAATTGTGTTTCACGTATCTAATGAATTCAACTAATCTTTTTATTGATCACACCCCCACAATATGAAGACTTTTAGTCCCCCAAAGCTATAAAGACTCAAAATAAGAGGAATGCTTCTCTCAACAAATGGCATGGTTTCCACCTCACTTTGCACCCCCTAACCATGATTTTGTAAAACTTTATCCCCAATTGTTTGAAGATGTTTTAATATCAAAAGAACTTGAACTTGTTGAAGGAACTATATCGACGTTCATTATCTTTCATCCAAGAGGAATGATTTAAAAGATAGATCCAACATGTCCTCTAGTATGATCATAAATAAATGTAACAATGTACCTAGTCCCAAATAGTGAAGGATAATTCATGTAGCATAGGTTAGAATGAATAAGATCAAGTGGCTCGGGAGATCTCTAAGCCTTTAATTTGGGAAAACTTTCTCTATAATGTTTCTCCAACACACATCCTTTGCATACTCCTTGGCATACCTGTACTAATTGTAGTCTTTATATCATTTTTAGTCATCCCATTAGCTAGATACTTTGAAAATTGAGATTTCCTAGTCTCTAATGCCATAGTTAACTATCTTCACATGCTCTTGAAGCTCATGCAAAAGGTCTTCCTTCTTATCACCTTGAAAATATATAAACTTATAAGACTTGTCCTTGTCCAAGTATCCACTTGCCATGATGTAGAAGTTGTTAATATTGTTCACAACAAATTTATCTAGCTAGAACTCTATCTTCTTTGCCTCTTGTGCTATTTCATATGCAAATAGCATATTCAACCCCAAATTCATAACATGGTAAACATTGTGTATGACACCATCATTAAGAATTACATCTCCTTTATTGATAGAGGAAATGCATGAATTACATGTAATGCACACCTTATTCTCCTTTCGGAAGCTAGGGGATGAGAAAAGATATGGATTATTAGACATATCATGTGTACAACAAGAATCAAGAATCCACTCACTTTTAGAAGTAGCAACACAAAGAGTGCCATTTGGTAATGAATTTTGAATTTTTGTTATTTCCTTCTACCACATCATCCTTCTTTGCATATCTAGACTTGAATTTTGTAAGCTAGAAATTGTAAGCTCTTCTAGTTATACAAATTCTTCTTTGTCTTCGTCCTTCTTCTTCTAATGACAATCATAGACTTTGTGTCCACATTTTCTACAATAGAATTTAGTTCCATAGCTTCCATATCCTCTATCTTTCCCTCAAAAATAAACATTCTTCCTTGGTTCTCTATATTCTTTTCCTTTTCCTCTTATAAAAGAGGTATCCTTCCTCTCACTTCCTTTTTTGTCTTGCTGATACGAGCTTATGGCTTACTCTTACTATGCCCAAGTTGGATTAGATGCTCTTGCTCCATGATTAAATTTTTACACAAATCATCAAAGGAAACCTAAGATTTGAACACTAATTTGTTTGAAATGAAGGGAGAAAATATTTGTGGGTGACTTGAGACTTTATATCATAATGTCCACTAGTTGTTGATCGTTCTTTTAACAATTCACTCCACATTCACCTAAATGATGATAAATGTATTTGATCTTTGATGTATAATTCTCTATCTTATCAAATCCTATAGGGTCAAGTCTAATTAGTTCCATTTTAACCTTGTATTCTTATCTATCATCAAGTCCACTGAAGACCCTCTCTAGTCTATCCCACACTTTTATTGGACACTCCTTGTCCACAACTTGGAGTTGAAGCTCAATCCTCACGTTCCTTACTGTTATAATTTGTTATAAATTGAGTCTACCCAATACCAAATGCATATTTAAGCTAATCACAAACCTAAATGATCAGAATAATGCTATTTTATATTTAATATTATGAGATAAGTTACAAAGAATAACTAACAAATATATAGGCCTCTTGGATGCATGAATCAAGGAGATGACATGTCCAAGAGGTACGAGTTAAATATCAATTACTCTCAATGAAGAGGTGAGTTAACTCGGTCCAACTGAGATAGAGGTTTCTTTGACTGAACAAAGGTGGCACCTAACTACCATCAATCAAGAGTTGATGAGGTAGTGGTGGCACAGTTTGTGTACCTTATGTCAAGGTGTACACATGCCATTATTAGTTACTTATGTGAGAATTAACAAATATCCTAATTATCCTAAGTAAACTTATTACATAGGTGTAATATTACACTTAGGATCTAGAACATATCCAAGGCGAATAAAATATTACACCAACACCCCCATAAGTCCAACTTAGGAGAAATGAAAAGATAAATGAGAAATGGGTCCCGATAACTAGGCCATGTTAGGTACCCATGTACAATGATCCCTTCGAAGAGAATGAAGAACCCCCCAAAGAGAGAATGTTCAGATAGAGACTACATAGCCCCCCCCCCCCCCCCCCCCCCCCCCCCCAAATGTGATGCCTCCTAGACTAAAGATGGAAGGAAGATACAACATGCTTAAGAAGATCCATGCGTGTCAAACCACATTCCTCCCTTTGGAAGAAGTAAACTCAATGGTTCATGTCAAAACTCTTCCCAATCCAAGAAAGAGGGAAAAAAATGTAAGATATATGATGTCTTTGGAAAGTGCTCAAATGCCCCCATGTTGGTGCCAAAAGGTGCCAAAACCAAATCAGGATTCACAAGCCTAACTGAAGAGTGTGACAATCCAAAACCTAGTGTAAATAGAAGTAGAACATGATATAAATATGAAGATGACTCCTCTGTATGCTACTCAAGGATCTCCAAGATAATGCCAAACTATGACAAATGATTAGGTGGAGAAAGAACAAGAGAGTATGAATGTGCTCTCATCACATCCAACTAAGATGATGCAACTCCATAGGAGTTATCATCAAAGAGGAGATGAATATCCTCAATGTTGTCCTCTTGTTATGTCGTAAAATATCCCCTAGGACTTTTACCTCCTAAGTTTAGCTTCTAGGTCCCTTAGTTTTAATCATGCATTTTAGAAATGAATCCCGAAAGAAAATCCCTTAAAACCCATGACAAATGGGACTCAGGGGACATCTCTGAGCTTAATCTAGCCCAAAAATAGGTCCTAGGGCTTGGGTGCTTGCACCCTTGCCTTGACCTATTTTGTTAGGGTCCCAAATTTGAATGCCGGTTGGTGACCGTTAAAAGGTTTCCGTTGTCGGCATCTTGAGTTTGAATTATGAAATTTGTAGCGGGAATGCATATATAATCATGTTTAGGACTTCATTTGCAAAAGATGACTAGAAGATGATTTTGAGATTTTGGCAAACTTATGATTTTAGAGCATTCAAGGCATTCATTGTGTTGCAGAGCAGAATTGTGTTGTTGTGTTTGTTATTGTAGATTTGGCTTCATCTTCTCATGGCGTGAAAGATCTTTATCTCCTTGAGAGCTACATCTCCGAGGTGATATGTATTTGTGATTCAATCTATCAGTTTTATCATTGTTTTTGCTTCTTTCCTGCAAGGAGACGCATTCTCTATCTAACAACGGTGTTGGAAGGTTTGAATGCCATTTCGGGGCTTGACTGAGGCAAGTTTCTAAACACCACAACCCCCAATCACTCTCTTGTAATTATAGGTGACAGGTATCGGATCTTGCGGAGAGGAGTTGCAGAGCATCATTGTAGAGCAGAAGGATCCCGTATCTAAAGAAAAAGTCAGAAAATAGCACAAAAAGGTCAAGGGCGCCCGGTCTTTTGACCCTCAATTTTGAAGTGTCAGAAATGTTTGAAGTGGTTGTAGTTTGTAGCAGGTTTTGTCCCGAAGCCCTCTGAAAAAGCAGTACCTTGGGCTTGGGCGCCCGCCCCTTCAACCCCAACTTTTCCGCATTCTGAAACTCAAAATCTGGTATGTATCTGATTTGTATTTAGTGTCTTTCTGTAGAAGGATTTGTCATGTTTTGTCTGTTTGCTTACGATTTTGCATAATTACAGTTTTAGGCTTAATCGGGCTAAAATTAACAAATCAATCAACAAATTCCAAATTTCTTTATCATTCCAAGTGATAGCCAATCTGATAGTTGAGTCCTCTTGCAGAAGTTGTGATTCAACTCGATTAAATGTCCTTGAATGTATTGAGTGAAAGGAGGACCTAATCAAACTATCAATCAACTCCCTCTTCCCTCTTTTCATCCATTACACCTCCAAATCTACAAGAAGGGACTCACAAAACAATCTTGCAATGTATATCAAGTACTCATCCCAAGTAGTTGTATCTGGAAGATGATGATCCTACTGCACATTGAATCACTTGAAGCCTCATCTGAAGCAACATTGAACTCTAAAGAAGCAAGAGATGGAGGAGATAGAATGTTAGCACATGTCTCTAGAACCTCAGTCGATGAAAGAATACCAAAATCTAAAGGACCATATTGTATCTCCTCAAAAGTGTCCACACTAGATGCTTGAGTGTGAACATTAGCTAAAAGAACAACATGAGTAAAATGTGAGAAGTTGTATACTCGATACTAATGATTTGGCCACCCAAATGCAACAATTTTTTTCTATGCAAATCTTGAATAACCATAGAATATGGTGTGAACTCCACTCTTCTCTGCCCCACTATGTGTAATTTGATAGATAGAAAGGATATTGTTTGACAATGAAGGCAAACAAAAGACATCATTGAATAATCCTTCATCCATGTCACTAGACCCTGTCCCACAACACATATATGCATTGTTAGCCATTAGAATGTGTGGTGATGAACAAGTCTCAAATGAAGAGAACATACTCCATGATGAAGCCATATGATGTGAAGCTCTAGATTCAAGGAGTCATCTCCTTGACTTAGAATTTGTAACTGTGACAAGTGCTTGTTCTTTTTGTTTCTTTGGAGAAGAAGAAGATGAACCCCCTAACATAGTTAAAGGTAATTTGATATTATTCTCTTGTAGAAGATGCTTTAACTCATGAATTTGTTCTGTAAAACATATATGTTCATCATGCCTAGTTTCTTGCAATATGCATATTTGGACATACCCTTCTTAGATGATTCTACTTTTGAGGAAGAGGATTCAAAATTTGATTATGAGTTATCTCTTTTTTTCTTTTTCTTTTATTACTTTATAGGATTCCCTAATTCTTTTTGTACCTTAGGCTCACTAGCCACTAATTCTTGTGGCTTAGAAGACTTGATTAGGCCATTTTGAATTAACTTCACTTCCTCTTGAATTATAAGATTTGAAAATACATCAAACGTAGGCTCAATATATGCATATCCCACATAAAGTCGATGGGTGTGAAAGCCAAAAACAAATATTGAATACTCAAGACCAAGCTTGGATAACACATTCGAAATTTATTGTAAATCCGAGTCTTTCTCAAATTTGTAGTCCTGGATGTGGTTAAAACTATTAGGATCAAGATTCAACAAATCATTATAAATATGATATCCCTTAATCTTGTCCATTTTACTATACATTTTTTCAAGAGTCTCTCAAGCCTCCTTAGGTGTTTTACATGATTTGAGATGAAAATGCAAATCAAAAGACACTAAAGAGCAAATGTAACCAAGATCTTTCTCGTAGTTGATTTCCCACACCACCTTTGTACTAGCATCATCAATTTAGGAATAGTGTCTTTTACATATTTAGTAGAACCTTTTACCATTAGATAACTCCATATTGATTGTTTCCATGAGGCACAATTATAGGGAGGTAGGAGTTCAATATGTGTTTTTCCAATTGTAAGAACACAAAGCAAAGAATTGAAAGTAAACAACCACGACAAGATTACCCCCCAAATTCACTCAATCAATGATCCCCCAACAAAATATGATCTTGGCACTTTATACTTCATGCAATTACAATTGCCACTTGCCTAATCAACAAAGTGGTCTTGATATCAATATATTAGGAATGCCAAAATTAAGCCACAAATTTGAAACTACAATTTTTATACAAAATGGGATAGATTAGGCTACACCAATGAGAAGTACATGAAAAATTATGCAGTTTCAAAAAAATTGCACCAAAAAATATTATCATATAAGCCTAAATGGAGCCCTAAAAGTTCCCAAAATGAGCATTACTTAGCAATACCCATGAGAATTGTAATCTCTAGAAAATCTAGACAACAAAATCAAAAACCATTTACACCATTATGAAGCTCTCAAAAAATTATCCCAGATCAAAAAAATTGATTGAAAAATTTAGCTGATACAACCCAGAAGGAGGCCTTTGAAGTTCAATATTAAAAATCAGAATGCAAATGGAGAGGGGGCAAGATTGGGGGAGAAGAGATGGTGAAATCATGTTGATGCAATGCTAACACCAACGACATAATATTGTCAAATTCAACCAAAATATTCACTGTCACCAAAATATACCAGAATCGCCATCTATGATGCCTGAAAAACTACTTTCGTATGCCAATACCACTCAATTTAAAATAAAAACTGCCTAGTTTAGGCATGAAACTATTGTTTGAGAGGCATAGTGATTTTCGTCCATAGGGCAGAGTAGGTTGATGGGGCCACCTGGAGAGACCGTCGTTGGAGAAAGAGTCGTTGGTGGTTGGGTTGGGCACTTGCATGCTATGATTGGTTGGTGGTGGGATGGTCGGTGCCATCGCTACAGTGCCCTACAGGGAGAATGTAGTAAATAATTTTTAAAAATAATTTTGTGACCGTATGATGAAGGAGAACAAATCTTGATAGCAAACAAAAGTGCTTCAACTTTGATAATTTGACAGTCAATCTATGGGTTTTTGGGCCTTCTGAATGTGATGGTAGAGTTATATTTGACCCAAAATGCTCTAAAAGATTAGGTACTCAATGGATTTGGTTGCACTTCCCAACTTCAAACCTTTATAGATCTAGCTCCCAATGTCTAATTTGGATGCATCAAAAGGAAAAAATGACTTTCTTGGAGGTTGTGAACTCAATGGTGAGCTCAAATTTATTCCACAAATCACCTAAAGATACCTACAAACAACCACATAATCCCCCACCCCTCCCTCCCCCGCCCCAAATTTGGCATTTCTATCAATTTTTCACATTCTCTAGATCATCATTCAATGCAAGAGAAGTGCAAACTTAACTTTTTATGAGCAACCATTGATCTCTAATACTAGAAATTGACTAACTTTAAGACATCATGGCTCTGATACCATGTTAGAATTTTTTATGAACAACAAATCTACCCAAGACCAAATACCTATAAGCTAATCGTAAATCCAGATGAACATAATAATTCTATTATACATTCAATATTATGAGACAAGTTACAAAGAGTAACATGATATAGGCATTTGGGGTGCATGAATCAAGGAGATGACATGTCTAAGAGGTATGAGTTAACTCTCAATAACTCTCAATCAAGAAGTGAGTTAACTCAGTCTAATTAAGATAGAGGTGGCCTTGACTAAATAGAGGTGGCACTTAACTACCACCATTCAAGAGTTGATGAGGTAGTGGTGACACTTGTGTACCTCAAGTCAAGGCATACACATGTCATTATTAGCTACTTATTTGAGAATAAATACATATCCTAATTATCCTAAGTAAACTTATTAAATAGGTGCACTATTATACTTAAGATAGAATATATCCAAGGGGAATAAAACATTACACTAACACTTACAATCATCACAATAGATTTATCCTTTCAGTTGATGTGTTCCATAACTTTCCCTTTATTCCTTGGGTCGACTGTAGAGCTAACAAAACACTCCATAGTTCTACTACCATCAAGACAAATTTCATCTCTTGAGCCCATTCTTGATAATTGTTCCCAATTAGGGGTTGTGCAAGCAAACTCTTCTCTATCTTCTTCACACAATCTCCTCATATGTGGTGGTCTGCCAAACCCCAAATTTTTGTGGATAATTCTTCCTAGGGTTTTTCTGTCATCATATCATCTTTTATGAAAAAAGTGTAAAAGAACAACCCTCCTCAATATTTTGAGAGGTACACCTTGGACTTGTCATATCTTTAAAATTTAATGCCTAGACCATACTTTCTTTGTTAATCTCCTCTTGAGATGCAATAGAATCCCTAACTCTATATGACATGATTTCCTCAATCTTCTTCAGATTTTCCTTTGGTTTGAAATTTTTATAACTCAGACTCACCATGTCTTCATTATCATATGATGCTCCTTTGTCATGTAATCCTCTTTGTGAATTTGTAATAGCTCCCACAAGACATGGTGCCCTTTAAACCAAGGGAAAAACCCTTTGCTCTGATACCACATTAGAATCACCAAATATTTTCCATTAGATCTACAACACCCTACTCAAAGAAAAAAAGTAATACACCATTCTAAGAGAAACAAATAGAGATACTGGTGATGTCTAAATACAACAAATAACATCAGAATTAAAGAACTTCATGAATGAATGAGTGAGTGAGAAGGAAAATATGTCTTTCTTAAATAGGCCTCTTAGGAGGGAAAAACACCCATTTCTTCTAGGGAAAACATGTTAAAATAAATTTCAAAACTAAAAAACATATTACTTATCCCAATGAGCTAACTATGACCAACCACTCAAATTTAGCCCAACATGCGAGATTTTATATTCCAACACTTAGAATTCATTATAAACCAATTAGAAGATGAATTTGAAGTGTTCTTGGGTGTTACTGAAAGTTTCATAACATGTGAGGAAACATCTATTTCATGCAGTGAAGAAACCATTGCTTATGTTTGAAACTATCGTGGTGGTTTCAAAATTGCCATGATAGTTATGTAATTGCTACCTAGCAAAATTAGCAGCTTCACACAAAGGCCTAGAATACTTTTTTGGACCATTTTCAACGTTTGATTCCCACACCCTCCATCTATCTTCTAAACTATGTTTCTTCCAATGAAGTCAATTGATATTTTAACCATCAACTTATGTGTTTAGGATTAACTAAACTTGAATTTTTGACTTTTAAACCTTTCACAACAAAGAGCATGTGATATAAGTTCTTCCCCTAAGTGATACAATTTAAAATTTTATTTTTTTAAAATTAAATTATAGAAAGGAAATTGAACATTAAACTTGGTTTATCAATGATAATTCTAGACTTCTAACATTGTGTTTTTTGGTATTGAATGGTTGATTATTTGAAATCAAATGTGTCCACTAGATTTTAAATATAGGGTATTAGTTTCTAATCATGTGCACACATGCGCGCGTGTGTGTGCATGCGTGCATGCATGTGTGCGTGTGTGCATGCATGTGTGCGTGCGTGTGTTCTTGAGCACACGTGTGCGTGTGCGTGTGCACGTGTGGGCATGTGCCTACATGTGTGTGGGCATGCGTGTGGGCATGTGTACATGTGCATGCATGGGTGCACGCGTGTGGGTGTGTGCCTACGTGTGTGTGGGAGTGTGTGCATGTGTGTGTACATGTGCATGCATGGGTGCGCATGCGTTGCACGTGTGTGTGTGTCTAGTTTATAATAATATTGATGTTACATTGTGGGTGTCTAAATATACAAAATTTTACCTTCTTTTAATATCGCAACCTATTTATTTTAACATTTTTGAGCCTTAAATTAGATTGTAGAATGTTTATCTATAAGAGATAAAAGTGCATACCTTTCACTTTTACACCTTCATTTATGCCACTTCATATATGTGTCTGATTCAAATAGTAAGTGGATCAAATGAACAATTAGCTCATAATTGCCCAACTTCACACAACAAAAGCAAAAGAACAAGGAAGAACAATGAAGAATTCACAAAACACTCTCTCTAGTATATGAAGAATAATTACACACCCTCTAGGGAAATCCAAAATATATGGAACCCAACAACCTATTCTACCCACCTAGCAAATTTTTACCTACTTGCAAAGATTCCTTTTATTACAATATACCCACTTGTTTTTAAGCCCATATATGCCTAGAACTACCCTGTTCAGCCTTGGATTCAGTTCCAACTCTTAATTTGAATTAAGTAAAGATTTCAACCTTTGTTCGAACTTTAATAAACCTAAACAAAAAGAGAATGTTCATCTTATTATTGATAAAGATTTGTTTGATCTTCCCATATATGTGATAAGTGAAATCATTTTATGAGTGACTTGTTTGTAACTGAAGCTCCATGATCTCATGATGCTTCAACTTCCATCTATGAGTATGTTGATTCCCTGTCCATTTTTGGAACTCATTTTTATGTCATTCATGCCTAATTGATAATTTGTACAATTTAAAATAACTGACATGGAGGTGTCTTATTTTTTACTAGCCAACCTTCAAATAGCTTCATGACATATCCACTTTCTAAGGATTAGACTAGATCCTACATAACTTCACTAAGCTTACAGGACAACATGTAACACAAAGTGACATACTCTATCTTGTGAGGTTCTATATGGTTTCATACTCTATTTTTTAAGCCAATACTCTAATTTAGCCTATGTGCCCATGTGGCCCACCAATGTCTTAACCACTAATCTTCACATTACTTAATAGATTCATTAGGTTCCCACACACAAAAAATGAAAACTAAAACAATAAACATACAATTCATTTACACAACAATGATCTAATGTGAAGACAAATAAAATATAAAATATAATGACAAATCTTTTTAGGTGTTGCAAGATTGCTTGACCCCTAAGATGATTCTACATTAGATACCCTAAGTAAAAATTTTATGACATTGGTGCTCACAAAAGGAACTTTACAAAATATTGACTTGTCTACCCAAGATGGTTTACTTCACATTTAGTGATCCACAAATATTCCTATAGTCCTTTACTCTTCTAGTGAATGAGATATTCCTTAAACTCACTTTGTTAGGTCTTGCCAATGTGCTTATCAAGGATCTACACTATTTCATCTCATTGCATTTTAGAAATCTACCTTTTCCATTCAATGTTGTCTAGTGGCTATATTTCTTCTTTAGTTATATCATCTTTCCTAGGAAAATTATAAATATCATATACATTAAATATTAGTAAGAGACATAGGCCTTATGGAAACTCAATTTCATATGCATTTTCAAAGAATTTGTGAAATTTTTTGCAAGGGCCAATCTTCTTGTATTTTGGTTTATTATACATTCCTTTAGGGAACCATAATTTTCCTAGGTGCACTATATCTAACTCTACCTCTAAGTAAGTATTTTCCGTTCTACACACATCCTCTAGCATTTTGTATTTGTTATTGCTCTCCTCCAATTGCTTCTTTACTAGCTAGGAATATCCTCCATGTGTTGTACAAAGTCTTTATCTTCTATGCTAATGTACATCCCTCCTTTAATTATAAATAAATTATTGACACCATACTAACTTGTCCCATACACCACTTGGAACAATCTATTTCTCATTGATTTCTTCACTGAATTTTTGTATGCAAACTCTACTTATGCCAACATGGAGTCCCACTAAATGGGATTGACTCCCACCAAACACCTAAACAAGTTGCCAAGACTTTGATTGGCAATATATAATTGACCATTAGTTTGGGGATGGTATGTAGGACTATAGTTGAGCCTTGTACCTAATTTTTTCCAAAGTGTTCATCAAAAGTGACTAAGAAATTGAATATCTCTATCATAAGTAATGATTTGTTACAATCCATACATTCAAACTATTTAGTTGAAGAACAAATTTGTCACCCTTAATGCATCATTTGTTTGCTTCCAATGTATGAGATGCATCATCTTTGAGAATTTGTCAATAACTACAAAGATTGAGTCATTACCTTTATGTGTCTATGATAATGCAAGGACCTAATGCATGGACAATTCATCCCAAGGTCTATTTGGCACTAACACTGGTATTTACAAACTTTTAATTTGTGCCACGTATTTTTCTACTAGATAAGTTTTGCATCTCTTAGAAAATTTATGCATGTCTTTGTGTAATTTAGGATAGTAGTATCTCTCCTCTAACAAGGTTTGCATTTTATTTGTAGCAAAGACCTCCCAATCTGCCACTATGCAACTCTCTTATGACGTTCTACCTCATTGAAATCTATGGGTACACAATTATTGTCAATAGAAAAAACACCCCTCTTGCACAAAATAGTTCTCATATGGGCTTCTATATCTGCCCTATAGCTCTATACATGTCTTCCATACATCTACGGAACCTGGATCTATAAGAGACAAATTGTTCATTCCTTCAACACTCACTAAATCAATAGTCATAGTGGATAGCAATGCATACCTCTTGTCCAAGGCATCTCTAACCTTGTTTGACTCGTTATATTTATATGCTTCACCATAAAATAATATCCCTATGGATATTATACCCACCCCATGTGCCTTTGGTTCAACTTTTCTTGGCTATTTATGAAATTTAATGATTGATGGTCCACATATAAAATGAATTCCTTGAGCAATAAGTAATGCCTCCACATCCGCAAAGCTTGAACAATGGTGCAGAATTATTGATCATAGATAATTTATATTTCTTCCTAGAATAACATAATTTATTATTCTTTGATGACTTGGAAATGTTGTTGCAAGTGAGCATTAAATAGGGGATTACATGGGAAATATCAAACAATAATGGAAGTGGAGCATCTTCCTTATTTTATGGGCATGTGGTGTAATTAATGCTTCATGGGGGACAATTTGGGAGTTACAATTGCCCATTATGGAGAGTCTAGTCAAAGTTGTTTCTAATGGAGGTTACATTTCTATGTTAGGATGTTGCATTCATGGTTATGGGGTGTTGGATTTTTGCATGTGGACTTGGGTGCCTAGTTTTGGGCCCATAGTTTTGGCCACTTGTTTTGGGAAACCATTTGTGGTTTCTAGTTTCCAAATTTCTACACATTAGAGGCATGAGATAGAGGAGGCATGTTGTTTTGTAGGTTTGAGGAAAATTATGCTACCAAAATGGTGCAAAACTAAAGGGATAAGTTTGATGTATTGATGTACTTACATATTTGAGATTAATATATACTTGTGCTCTCTTTGGTGATGTGGTTTCTTCTAAAAGGGTTTTCCTATGTATATTGGTGTTATCTTGTGTTGTGTTATTTTATTGTTTCTCTTATTCTTTCCAATTTATGATTTATCATTGTATTCTTAATCAAATTTGATCACTTCAATGGTTAATGTTTTCATTGTGTTGTTTACCTACTTTCTCAACATTGGTATCAGAGCTTTGTTGGCTTGATTGGAATAAAGGGACACCTTTCTTTGTGCTGTGGGTTTTTATGTTTGTAGTGGGAGTTTTTGATGATTAAGTGGAAATTAGATCCATGTGATTGAAATCATTACAAGCACATCCCAAATAAATATTAAGAAGTTCAATGGCTCTAGTTTTGAACTTTGGAAGCTGAAAATGGAGGATCTTTTGGAAGAAAGGTCAGTGGAGAGTTATAACATTGAAAGAGAAGATTGTAGAAATATTGGAGGAAGACTAGAGAAAGTTTGATAAGAAAGCATGGGGTACCTGTTGGGATTAAATGTTGTCCACCATGCATTCCTCATGTTCATATTTATTATAATTTGTATTAATTATGTGTCCACATGGAAATGGGCGTCCCACTTGATGTGGCATTGGGCACCACATGTATAAATGTAATTTAAATTTGACAAGTTTTAAGTAGTGCTTAGTGTCATGGAAGTCATAAATGTGACTTTGACAATTGTAAGGTGTGAAAATATTACATTGGGTTACGAGCATGAAGAGAGAGAGTTTGTTTGTGGAATAGAAACCTAAGGAGTCTCTTTGCTTGATGCATGAGATCATACGTTGAAAAGGTGGATACATCAAATATTTTGTGCTTGATTGGGTGGAAAATTTTCCCATGGTTTTAACACATGGTATTGGAAATTATCTTTTATTTTTGGTTTTGGACTTGCCTATATATATGTATGCTTTGGTGGTGAGAGAGATGCACATTTGTAGGGTTATGTTTCTAGATTTCCACCACAAATGATCTCTTATTGCTTGTGGCTATGACATTGTAGTATGGCGATGGATTTATGACTATGATGTTGTTAGTTTATTCACATGGTGAGGAGGAGGTGTTAGAGGTTTTTTTTGAGTTGGATTGACTCCATGTGCCAGATGTTGGTGATCTCATCATTATACTCTTGATAAAGCATTGGTGCTTTATGAATGTATTGTAACTCTTTTATTATTGAATGATACATTAAGTGTGCTTTGGAGGTTGGATTTTTATTAAAAGGGTTTCCCAGTATATATCTTGTGTTGTGTGTTTTTCTTTGTTGTTTAGCTTTAGATTTGTAACTTTTTGCATTGTTTCTCTCATGGGCTTAATGTAGGAATTGTTTAGTTTTCCTTTAGAATCTTAGTTTCCTTTCATTTAGTATCAGATCTTAGTTTTGATATTTTAATACAAATTTGATTTCATGGGAATAGTTCCTTTCATTTGGTATTAGAGACATGGTTTTGGTTATAGGAGGGTTTTCTCCTTGTGGTATTGATCCCTATTTGAGTAGAAGCTCTATGTAGGTGATCTTGCTTTTCATCCATAGAGAATGGAAACACAACAATATGGAGATCAATATTTTGGTTTTGAGACTCTGGTTACATGTGTGCAAGCTATGGAGTCGATCTTTTGGTGATCTAGAAGCTACTATAACAATTCCCTAGTTTTTTCATAGAGGTAGTGGAGTTGGTCTTGTGGCAACTTGGAGCTCTTGGACAACCCCTAGAGAAATGGTGTGGATTCATATTTTTTAAATCTAGTGGTTGCATATTTGTGATAATCTATCATTTGGAACATGAATAGTGTTTTTTTGTTTTAGATTCTATGGTTAATCAAAATTTGCGGGTTCTAGGTCTATGGAAGACTATTTTTCAGAGGATTTTCTTGATGGAGATGGTTTCAAATATGTTGTAGTTTATTGTTGGGTTCTTGTTGTCCTATTTCGCTCCCCAGCCAAATAGCCCAAACCAAAAAAAAATCTCTAAGTGTTTTCCTTTTTCCCCTTTAAGCCCTAGGTTATATTCTTTAAACCCCAAACCAAAGTTTCATAAAATTGTCTTAATCCTTCTGCTACTAAAAATCCATTGCTAAATCTTTGCAATTTTTATCATTACTGCATCCCTGCAGGTATGTCTGATTAACCCTTACGGGCTTGTGGGAGCTAGGGTGCATTATAGCCGCTTACCACATTACCACGGCCATCAATTGAGAGGCTTGCGGGCTTGTGGGAGTAAAAGAAGTGGTCTCAACCGTCACCGCATTCCCGTAGCGGTTAAGGGAGAAGCTCGTGAGATCGCGGCAAGAAAGAAAGAAGTTACCGCACTACTGTAGCAGTCTATATGGGTCGTGGCGGGATGGCGGTAACGATGCAATCACTACACTACTGCGGAGGTTTATATGAAGTATGGCGGGCCAACGGTATAAACTCAAGAAGCATATAATATGTCACCATGGTCTCGCGGCAGGTGAGAGGACGACTGATGGCAATGCGGTAAGAAGGAGCCAATGTAAAATAGTCACCGTGCCCCTGCGGTGGTTTCAAGTGAAGCTTGTGGTGGTGCGGTATAAAGGTTTTCAAGTGGTGTGGATGTTGAGTGCTGCGACCCCGTGGCAGTTCATAGAGCAGTCTGCGGGTTGGTGGTAAAAGGATAAGATGCTTACCGCTATACCGCAGAGGGTCTTGAGGGACTGCAGTAGGTTTGTCGTAAAGGGGTAAATGAAGCATATAACGTTCACCGTGGTACCATAGAGGTCGATGAGGATATCTGTAGGTAGGTGGTGTGAAGTAAAATATGAATTGTAGCCCGCAGCCCTGCAATGATTTTGCATAGCATGAGGATATGACGTGCAGGATTGTGGTAATGTATAAGTTGGTGTCAACAAAGGATTTTTTAAATAGCAAGAGGACCATTGACTTGGACGTGGCAGTCCATGTGGTGCTTCAGGGAGACTCTTAGGTATCTTGAAGGTGGGAAGATGCCCGAACTCGACTAGGTAGCATTGCAGGGGCCAATTTTTTTCCAAAGGATTCAGGGCCGATGAGGACACAGAGACTTAGGGGTTCAAAATTTAAAGTGTTGTAAAAGCTAAGTTGCTTGGTGAGTTTGAAAGGATTTGTCTCATACGCCATCAATGCATATCCTATGTCTCTCAGCTCCCCCTTTTCAGATATTTGTCGCATTTATGGTTGCAGGTCGATGAATCAGCTGCTCGCCTCGAAGATGAACAAAATATCTTTCATTTGCCTAGTTCTCCAAATATTTTCTACATTAATTCTTGCAAATAGATATCTTTCATGTAGAGATATTTTCTGACAGAGCCCATGGGGCAATTTATTGTAACCTAATTAGGTCATTTGGAATTAGATGCTATATATGCATAAATGTAGGATGTAAAAAAGGTTGGAAAATAGTTGGATAGTCTTATGCTTAAGTATTCCAAACAGAGCACTCCTCTACTGTAACCATGCCTTCTGATTGAATATATGCTAGTTATTTTACCTCTTCATGCTAGTTTTAACTCTGTGTGATCTAAGAATGATGTGTCTATGAATGCTTAATTCCTCCTAATCATTTCTTGCTCCTTGCCTCTATTAAAATCAGTTTGATCTGTGTATGTTTATTATTTGTGTCTGGTCATTTTGTGCATCTTCTCAGTTTTGTGAGGGCTCTTATATTCAAACCTGGTGTATCACCTGCTTTTAATTTCAGTTTTACTCCCTCTTCCTCTTTTCATAACTGGTGGATAGATTAGTTTTAGTCTTAGGTTAGCTGAATCTCTCATTCAACAAAGTAACCGGCATCTCTCTAGAGATTTGACCTACCTGTAGGGTCCCACACCTGGAGGTCATCTCAATGTTTCACTAGATTGTTGGAGCTCTAAAAGCCTTCAACACTGGGTGCAAATCTATGTGACAACAGTTCCTAAATGAGTGGAAGTTCCAAGTTGCAAACATTTTTGGAATATTGGATTTGAGGGTTTTTTGGATCTAATGTTCATGCCATGGGAAGAATTTGCATGGTCTTTGGGTAAGGTGTTTTGCTCAAGGGATACCTCAATCTATCGCTATGACCATATCTTAGAGGGCATATAATTTAAAATTTGCTCTTGGAAAACAAGGAGACCAAAATTAGTCTTAGAAAGGATTCAATATATTGTCTCTACAATGCTTCAGGCTAGGAGACAATTTTGCTCAAAGGATGTCTCAAGCCATTAAATCTTGAGTGGGAGTGCCAAAGTTTTGCCTTAAGTTGTCTCCAAGATGACACCTTGGAGGGAATGGATTCTCAACTATATAGACAATGGAGAGGAACTATTACTATGGTGAGAACTCTTGGAGAGTTTTTGAATGTAGATTTCGATTCCTCTCAAAAAATTATGTAATTGTTTTAAAAATAGCACCAAAGTTTGAGTCAGTATGAGAAAGTTATGGCTCTTGAAAGTTTCAATGTGAGATGCTTGATTTAGGTGTCACCTAGGTTACATATTTAGGTATGGGGAGACCCCTATGTGTCACCATGGATACACCTAGATGTTAAGGGAGACCCCAAATTATCACCAAAATTATATCTCATTGTTTAGGGAAGTTGAGACAACAAGATTTTTCGCTAACAACACTTGAAATGACTTGAAGGGGAATTTTCAAGGTTTTACCATAGCCTTAGCTCAATTTTCTTGGAAGAATTTTTTTAGTTGTTTCTACCATGAGACCTTAGTGTATGTTATCAAGTTTTGGAGGACATGAACCATTCTTCCATAGGAAGATTCACATCACTTTTCAATGGGATTTTTGGCATTGATAATAGTTGGTTGGAAAAATTCTAATTCGTTACCACTATGAGACCATTGTATGTTCTTAGGTTTTTTGACACGAACCATTCTACCATGGGAAGATCTAGATCACTATTTAGTGGGATGTTTGGCAATGACAATTGTTGAGTTGGAGATTTTTTGAGTCATCGCCACTATGAGACCTCAATATATGTTCTTAGGTTTTTTGAGGACATGAACCATTCTGCCATTGATACAGGAGCATCCAGTGGTGTAAGGGCAATCTTGCATCACCTAGAAAAGATGTGTTTCAAAATTGTTGATGTTCTTTCCATTTATTTTCAAAATTTGTGGTTCTGGTTCCATAATCGCTTGAATAATGATGTAGAACTTTTAGTTTTTCCAAACTGCTAAAAATAACAACCTGCTATTTTTTCAAAGTTTGCATTTGGGCACGGAATGAAGTGAAAATTCACAGGAAGCTACATAACTAAAAAATAAGACCTTTGGCGAAGGAATCACACAAAGATCATTTGCGAGATGAAAGATATTAAAGTTTTCGTTTCCTGAAAAATGCCTGAAAATTATTCAAACTCAGGTTTGAGGCACTAAATGGCCCCAAAAATGGCCGAAACTGGTAGATCTAGTTCTTAGCACGTAGAGCACTCTGTGAGCTTTCCGACGCGTAAAACGGTTTATCAATTGGACACCCAGATCAAAAGTTATGGCTCCCGAAAGTTGATCTATTTTTGGAGGGAGATGCAAATTTCGAAATTAGGTTGTTGGCTGCCAAAAAAGCTATTAATAACCATATTTGGGAACCCTGGGCAGTAGTAGAGTTAAGGGGGAAAGTGTAGAGTTAAGAATAGGTGGAAAAATAGAAACCCTAGCTAATTTGGGGTTACAAAAGGCTGATGATGCCAGAGTCTTGTGATAGGAAGCTGTAATGTGTTGCAGCCTGTGGAGGGTTGATTCCTCTGATTGTATTTGAGCTTCTGTAATGTAATAAGTTGTCCAAATCAATAAAGAAAGTTCTATTTTCTATGTGCAATTTCTGTTGTTGTGTGTTTTTATGATTTACCCCCTTCATCAGCCATGGGAAGCTCTAGATCAATTTTTAGTGGGAGTTTTGGTAGTGACATTGGTTGAATGTGAATCTGTTGGTCACAAAGCAAATAGTCTTCAAAATATTCTAAGGATGTGGACTATGCTGACATGTTATGCTTTGAATCATGGTTTATTGGGAGATTTATGTAGGGACATAGTATGTTGTGGTAGATTATCTTCTTGGTTTGGAGATAGTGGTTTTACTTTTCCTTTTGAGAGTGTTAGGAAAAGGGTGTGTTGTACACCTTGCATAAAAATGAAATATTTTAATTATGTAAAATAAATATTTATTTGTGGTGAATCTTATGGGATGTGTTTAGTCACATTCAATTTTTATTTGGGTCCACTTGTAAAGTTGTATGTAACATCAATTGGGTTAGTTACTTTATGTGCGAGAGAGCAAAATTAATTAATATTTTAAAAACTTAGTACCATAAAGTGAAAAGTTAGTATCAAGAATTAAATGAGGGGGTCAATGGTTTTGTGTACTCATGGTTTTCCTAATACCACAAGTTGTATTTGTGTGAGCTTAAGTCTATAAACCAAGCACATGGTTAGTTGTTTGGGTTGGGTTGGTTGAGTGGGATGTCATTGTATTAAGTTTATCTTGTAAGTGCATATGTGAAGCATGGCATGGGATATGTGGTTACATGCTTGGACACATGGAGAATACATTGGAGGAGTTTGATGTTTCAGAAGTTTCATGAGACTCTATAAGTGTATTGTAATGTTTTATTGTTGAATAATACATTGAGTGTGGATGCTTTTGGAGGCTAGGTTTTTCCCTCTTGAGGGTTTTCCCAGGGTATAGCTTGTGTCACCTTGTGATATGATTGTCTATTCTTTTGGCATTGTGGATTCTTGGTTATCATGTTTAATATTTGTTTGCATTTTTTCTCTCATATGAGGAAATGTTATTTATTGCTATATTTTTCCTTTCAAGTGGTATTAGAGCTTGGTTTCCAAGTTGTGGGAGGAGATCTCCCTAGTATTATAACCCTTGCAATGAGTATATTCTTGTGCATAGTGAATCCATGGTCTTGCAGGATGTGAATGGAGGCATTTTCAAGGTCATAGGTGTGTTTATAGACTTGGTTTGTTGCAGATCCAGGGTTTGATGGAGTTTTGGTTGATGGGTTTTCTGTTAGGGCTCTTTGTGTGGGGGTTTTGGAAGTGAGATTTTGTTGGAGGCCTCTTAGGCAAAAACATACCTCAACATTGAGTCCAGAAGGACCAAAAACATATATTTTCATATAAAAATTGATATATTTTGGTGACATAAAAATTTGACCATTTTTTTCCCTAGGAGTTCTATGGATGAAATATTCTGTACGAATCCTTACGACGTAGTCATAGGTTGTAAAATCAGAATATTGTTAGTGCATCATATTTCACCAATACGGTCTGCAGGATAAATAAATTTTAAAAAAATTGGGTAGGGGCGCCTATTGGTGTGGACCCCCCCACTGTGTCAGTCAGGTACAGGGGCAGGGGTATGTGGAGGGTGTCAGGTTTAACGTTGTTAGTAGGTACATTATCGACATGGGTGGTTAGTTCCCTGACCGGAGGTCATTGGGCTAGCATGGCCATCAACCCCCGGTCCCAACCCCTTGTGGACTCCATTGAAATTTTGAAACATAAAACTAGATTGAAATAACATTCAGGTTTGAGATTAAAAACTTTTAAAGTTTAAGAAATTAAACTAGTTTGTATATGTTGTCGGGTCCAAATGTGGATTTTTGAAAGATTAAAATGAATTAAACAGATTTAAATTTCCTTTAGAGTCTTTCAAATGCCAGCGCTTGCGTTAGCTCATGATGATGTTAGTAGTACAGATGATGACATCATTGACCATATGACTATACAGACATGTCCCCCAATGGGGCCTTTTTAGCCCTAAGAGGGGATTTTTTTTCGGAGGGTATAACTTTCACGCATAGTATTAGATTTTTGACTTCTTATAGGTGTTGGAAAGGTCTCTCTGAGAAATACATAGTGGTAGAGGTTTGGTTATCATATTTTTTTGTTTGTGTCATATTTTAGTTCCTAAAGCCAAGCATTGCTCCAGGATAGTTAAATGGTCATAACTTTTGCATATGGAATCAAATTTTAGATTTCAAATAGGCATTAAAGAGAATGTGAAATGTACTACATAATGGATTATGTAGATTATTAGTTTGGTGTGAAGAGAGAAGTTTGTACTTGTTTGAGCACTTGTGGGAGCCTGAGATTCAGGGTGTGATTATGAGAGCATTGGGATGAATTTTTGGGCACAAACTTGTGGAAGTGCGTGTTTTTATGAGACCAGTATGATGGTATATCAGGTTTTCATATTTGGTACTTTTTGATACTTTGATGGTGATAGGTACACAAGTTGTCTTCTAGTTTGAGGACATGGTTTGATACATGTGTGAGACTAGGAGTCTCGATTTAGTGGGATTTGAGTATAGGTATAGTGATGGTGATGATTATGGTGTCATGGATATGCAGATACATTTGAGCATTGGCATGACATGATCATGTATGCGGTTGATAGTTTGGGTTATGACATGGTTCAATTTTAGGAGGTTGTTCTTATCTCTTGGATGATTGATTGGTTCCTTGACTATGGTTACTCATTTGTGGACTTGTTTGGAAAATTGAATCTGGGTTTGATTTGGTGTTTGAGTCTTGAGGTCTATAGGACTATCTTCTTGTTATCTCAGTTTACAGGTTACTAATGTGATGATGAGTTTGCATGCTTCATTCTTTTGGGATCTACAAGTTATGATTCATGGGATGATCACCCATTGGTTGATGACTTGGATGTGGACCAGGTCTATATCCACGATGTATTTTCAGTGTTTGAAGCAAACTTTGTTATTTGGCCTTGTCTATGGTCATTTGTGCATTGGTATGTTGCATTGGAATAAGAGGATGGATGATTAGAGTACATGGATAGTCAGTTATTGGGACATGTAGCATGTTTATCATGATGTCATGGAGAGCTTGGTTACACAATTTAGTGTGAACTTTTGACAGTGAATGTTTATCTTCTTTGCTTGGAGTTATTGGTATACAGTTGAGTGTGTGTGGACCATGGGTGATCTTCAGTTACGAGATAGTTATCATGATACAATGGATAGCTTGTATCATGGTTTAGTGGGAGCTTTGGTAGTGATGTGTATTCGTCACCTAGTGATGGAATGGGTGTCATGGACAAACTCTTGGATTATGTTTCTTGTATGAAGTGAGAGTGCTTTGACATCTTGAGTTCTATTGTTGGGAGATGGTTATCTTCATGTGATTGGAGATGTTGATCCTTGGTTTAGAGTATGGTTTGTATTGTGTCTTAGTTTACTCTTCATTCTGGATTAGAGTGTTGGCATGATGCAATTTCTCTTGAGATCGGGATATGTTCATTAGAGCATGTGATCTCCTAGGAGGAGATGTTAGATCATGATGTCATGATGTGTTCCTAGATTATGCATATGTTCAGTGGAGCTTTGATAATGATCTTGTTAGTTCTCTTGGTATTGAGTACAATAATCATGTGCTTGGGAGCTTCATGATAGTGTGGTGTTGCATTTGGAGCTTAGCATGGATTTGTCATGCCCACATTTCCTATGTGGTCACGACACACAACACACGTGTCATGTCCACATTTGCCATGTGGTCATGACACGAACTATGAAAAACTTTTCTACCTATCCCTAGGAACCCCCTCGCACGCGTCTGCATGCTCGGTGGCAATACGCATAAGGCATAGACATGTAAACATAACCGCGATGATGAAAGCCGTCTAGGGGGTATGCGACAAAAAATGTGTCACTTTTAGGGTAAGACTAATTTAAATATGAACCCCTAGTTTCCTAGGTGTAAAGATGAATCCGCCAGCTTCGAAACCTATCTCTACCTTCGGTCAAAATAAAATAAAAAAAAGGATTAAGAAAATGATGGAATTGATGGTCGCATGATTCAAGTGGGATGATGGATTAAAAGCTAATAAAAATATCACAAGAAAACAAACCGTAGAAATCTAGGAAAAATTCGACGGCATAATGCATTTTTGATAAACGCAAAATAAATTTTAAAATAAAACATCAAGAAGGGATTTAATAAAAGTTAAGAATAAAAATTAAATTTAAACTTAAGAACAAATTCAAAACGATAAAAATAATTAATAAAATAAATACCCTGCCAAGGTTGAATAAATCGACTTGGCATAAAGGAATGAAAATTTGAAATAAAAATAATAAAATAATTTAATAATGAACGCCAATTTGGATCTCAAAAAAAAATTCAAGTCCATTAATAAACATAATCTCGACAATTATGTTTATTATCGAACTCGGGTCAATAAGGAAGGGAGGAGGCTAAGATACTCACTCCTGTAAAATAATAATAAAAATAGATAATAATTACAACAATAAAATCCCACCAAGGAAGGGTAAAATCAAGGAAAAATTTCTTCCCAGTTTGAACAAAGTTAATCCCTCCCAGAAAAAAATAAATTCAAATCACAAGACATAATCAAAATACAAAATCAACCCATTCAAAAATTAGAAATCAAATTAAAAGATCCCCAAGAGATAAATTAAAAACAAATAAGAGAAATAGAGGTTTTAAATAAAGAATAAAATAAAACCCCTCAATTAAAAATCCTCCCAAATAAAATATCCTCTCACAAAAATGAGAAAAGCCCTAATTTCCTTGTACACTTGGTTTTCAAAACAGAACCCTAATTGTTTATTCTATTGTTTTTCCCATTTTATTGTTGCCCTAACTCATTCTTTCTTCTCTTGTTTTGGTTTTGTTTTCTTTCATGTGAAGTAGGTTAGGGTTTTGTAAGAGCTTTGGAGGCCATGATTGAGTTTGCCATTACCTCTCACGGAGGTAAGCACAGCTGGTCAGGATTGTTGTTATAGATCCAAATGTATTATATATATATATATATATATATATTTGAGATAAAATATTATTGAATGGCTATGTGTATCCTGCATTTTGAGCAGGGTTAATGGGCAAGGGGCTGACAGCAGCGATGGAAACGCTGTGAGGGGATGGCGCTGAAGTGCAAAGGTGGACGGTGGTGCATAGGGTGGAAACACCGTGGAAGGTATGGTGGAGTGTTGTGGCGCTGAATGAAGGGGAGGCGTGGAGTTAAGGGTGCCAGGCGGAGCGTCGGCAGGGGGCTGCGGAGGTTTCGGGGGGGGGGGGGGGTTACTAGCGACGTAAGGAGGGGAGACGGTGTGGGGAGGGGGTTGTGCCCCCCCCACACCTACAGATGTGGGGGGAGGCACAGCCCCCTCCCCACACCATTTGATACACAGCAACAGGGGGGTGGCGGCTGGGCCGTCGTCCCCCCTGTCTTTTGTTTATTTTTTAATTTTTATTTTTACAACAAAAAAAACAACAAACAGTGATTGGGTTTTTTTTTTGACCCACAGTTTGTTCATAGCATTTTTTTATATAAATCTCAGTCTATCTAATATATGATATGTATATATAACATATATATACACACACACAAGTATATGTATATATATACACAAATATATATACAACATATATACATGCTACCCCTTTTAACAACACAGTAAATATTTTATTCAGTTAAAGTATATATAGGTATATATGTATATATTAGATAAGAACTTAAATGTGGTTTAGTTTCTATTTTTTTTTGAATAAGAACAGTAACTTAAATAACATCAACTAATAAACTTTAAGTATCAAACTAACATAATTATAATTATATATATATATATATATATATATATATATATATATATATATATATATATATATATATATATATATATATATATATATATATATATATATAAACAACCCAAAACTACTTCCTCCATAATGAATTAAGTGGCAGAAATATTCACTTCCAGAATTATAGAATGAGCTAAACCAGTAGTTTTCTCTTTTTTTAAAAAAATAACATAACTCTTACATAGATAACTCTAGATGTTATTTTTTTTTTTTGAAAGCTATATACAAGGTAGAGAATACATTTCATTTTATTCTCTAACAACAACAAATATTATGACTTCTAATGCAACCACATAATTCAGATTTAAATTTTCCTTTTTCCCTTTTCTTTGTATGCAATAAAAATTAATTCACAACTAAGATGCATTTCCTTTCTTTCATCTACAATAAAATCTAAACAACAACAATACAACTCATGCATATTTTCTTTTTGAAAGAACAATGACATAAATCTATTTATATTTATTTTCATATGTATTTCTCAATACAACACCAACTCCACAAATAAGAAATAAACAACATTTAAATAAAATAACAGAAAGTTTACATTGCACTATTTTTCACAGCCAACTCCAAGGGCATAAAACTTGCCAAAATAAATACAATAAGGCCATAATGGCCATGGCTCCAACAGCCAACACAAAGAAACTATATGAACACCAAAAATGCACTCCTCTCAACTCCATTCTTCATTTAAAACCTACAATTAAACACAACAAAAAGAAGAACAACCCAGCCACTTCGAAAAGCCCTCCTCCCTAACGTAGACCCGCAAGTGGGTCACCCCTGAGCAAGGGAGGTAGGGATTCACACAGGTGCAATACTCCACAACAAAAATCAAACACAACAACACAAAAATAGCCCCAAGGATAACACATAACTAAACTCATGAAAATGAGTTTGATGAGGGTAGGGAATGGACCCCTCTACTTCAAAGGCCACCCAAATGATAAAATACCAATCTCATGGCCTGAAGCCAAAAATCTCCAAAACCACCACTCTCCACAAAAACACAAAAATAATCTCCATGGCACTCTTGCCATTCAAATAATCTCCTCAACATGTAAAAGCCCTCAAGACATAAATAACAAAATGTGGGAGTGACCTCAAGGAGGTTCTTTTCTCCTATCCAAACAAGTTGAGCATTACCTCCAAATGGAGGTGCTCTTACCATACTCCCATCCCACACAAAAACAATGAAACAATAAACAACCAAAACACAAACACATCACAATAAATAAGGGTGAAGAAAACATAGTGCATGATGCTTACCTTCAAAGCCCTATAATGGAAGCATGTTTGGTGATGAGCTCCAAACTTTCCCAAGCCTTCCAATCTTCAAGGATTTCTCTAACTTCCCCAAAATTGCTCCAAAAATAGAAAGAAAACTCCAAAGTGCAAGAACCCCACACTCCTCAACAAGAGGAGATATTATAGGCCATCAATTTGGCCTTGAGGAATGAGAAGGTGACACTTGTCACCTTCTCCTTCCTCCTCCAATGCCACTTGCAAGGGAGAGGAAGTGTGAGGGTGACAAGTGTCATCCTCCAATTCCCTCTCAATCCTCACCTTATCCACTTGTGCTCTCACACATGTGTGAGAGAACAAGTGGTGAGGTGGCATTCCCACTCAGACCTCCAAGAGGATAAGGGATGCCATATGGCATCCTCTTATTCTCTCAAAGAGCCATCTCCCTCCAAGATGCTCTCACACGTGTGTGAGAGTCTTGGAGGAGGATCCCACACACTTGGGAGTCTTGGAGACCTCCCAAGTCCTCCTTGGGAAAGGATTCCCAAACTTTGGGAAGGGAGATGAGTCTTTCCCAAAGCATGACTCATCTCCCACCTTCCCTAATTTCAAATTTCGTCACTTTGACTAATCCATAGTTTAGAGTGACCAAAAGTGAGTTAATCCAAGGGTTAGTTAGTCAAACTTGACCCTAGACCTATGGGTAACCACCTAGGGTAACTTTTGGGACACTAAGGTTCACCTAGGGGTCATAAATCTACTTTAAATGGCCTCAAAAATAAAAAACAAATACCAAGTGGTGTAAGTCAAATAAAAATTATACAACACTTAATATTAATAAATCAAACAAAGGGTACTATTGCAAAAGATTAAAAATTAAATCAAGCACTTAAATCACATTCAATTTCAAATGTGATCCTCATCCCTCTTGGGAATGGATCGGTTTTACAGGAAATAACATAGTGTGAATTCTACCTCCAATTTCCCGTGGCTTGGGAATGTAAAACCTGCACATCTCGATCAAGTGTCAATCATATCATGATAGTCATAGCCGAAGCAACTAGAATTAAATTCATGCCATAGAATACAACAATAATCATCAACAACATAATTCTGAATTAAACTACATTTTTCTATCACATGTCAAATAGTCATCATCACATAAATAACTGGAATCTCATCACAAAGAATCATCAAATATATATCTCATATGTCGAATCACAAAATAGCATCAAATATGATCAAATTGAATCACATGTGTCTAATCAATGTCCTATCAAAATCAGGAGATATAATCAAGTCTGCATAATGAAACCATAGTCTCTAAAAAGTCTGATAATGTCATCAACTGAAGGTATAACGATCAAAATAAGGAAGGAAAAATAATCGGCCTCATAGGATTGATCAATTGTAGGTGCTCATGGATACTTGAAGACTTGGGTGAGGCTAGAGTTCTCTTGGGATTAGAGACATTTGTTAAAATGGTTACTCTTTGGAGGTTTCAATAGGAAGACTGAGGAGCCTTTCACTTGGATAAGGATGTGATTTCATGGATCTAGAGTAGATTGTTCTTGGAGAGAGTCATTGTGACTTGGTATATCTTGGAGGAGCATTCTCATTCCCCACTTTTGGTCTACTCGATGGATTATCATCTAAGAGGTATTGTCCATCTTTTTAGATTTATTTTGCTTTATGCTTTATCTTCTCATATATATGGATCTTGATCTATAGTGGTTAGTTCTGGAGGGTTTATTTGAGGAGTGTTTGGCATGGTTATCTCCTTATGCATATGAGTTTGATTTATGATGTCATTTATGAGGACTTTAGAAGATGCTTATTGGGCTTAGTCCTATTTTTGGGAATGGATATTTGAGTTTGATCTTCCTTGGTTAGAGAGGCTTGCATCCATGTTGTTTATTACATGATACATATGTTTCATTTGATCTATGAGATTGATTGGTTGGGCGTTGTTGAGGATTTTCATTTGGGATTATAAAGGAGATCATACTTGAAGAAACTTAGCACTTTGGGGTATTGATAGAAGGACATGATATGAATTACAGGTTTTCTCTCTTGTTTTATGGCTACTTCCTGAAGGTTCATGTTCATATGGTTTGACTTGGGAGAGTTATGGGGACATGTTGTGAGCGAGTATGTAGCTATTTGTGTTCCATGTGTGGATCATTGTGATTGTTCTTGGTACTGCATGGTTTTGATCATTAGCCACACCTTGGTTTGAGTGTTGATTGGTAGACTTTCTATGCCTTGATCTATTTTATGATTTGACATTACCCATGCAATGGGAGTTTTTGGATATGTATGTTCTTCATTGACAGGTTTTATACAGGGAGCTTGTAATTGGGGTATATGGGTTGGACATATTGTTGGCATGAGTCTACTGATGTTGTTTGATACCTAGGAGGTATGGATGGTTGGATGTATTATCATTTGTTGTGGGTTCTATTTCTAGTCATGTGGGTTTTTACCTTTGACAGCAGCTTGGATCCTTTATTATCACTTGGATTTTATGCTTGTGTTCTTTGGATTGGTGCATCTTCACCTTGGCATGTTCCTTTTCATCCATAGGTGGCAAGTTGGAGGATGAGAGGAGTTCGTGCTTGAGATGGTGGTCACCTTGGTTTTAATGTAGGTATCTTGATGGAGGATGAGAGCATGCTGGAGATTCATGTGGTTTCAAGTATGCCTATGATGATATATTTCATTGATTAACCCTTATGTAATGTATACAAAAAGTGGGAGAATGTTAAGAAAATGGTGTGTTGTACACCTTGCATAAAAATCAAATATTTTAATTATGTAAAATAAATATTTATTTGTGGTGCATCTTAGGGGATGTGTTTAGAGACATTAAATATTTATTTCCAGGTCCACTTGTAAAGTTGCATGTAACATTGGATTAGTTATTTATGTGTGGGAGACAGAATAATTAATTAATATTTGGAAAACTTAGTACCATAAAGTGAAAAATTAGTATCAAAAATTAAATGAGGGGTTCAATAGTTTTGTGTTTTCATGGTTTTGAAACACATGGTTTTCACAATACCACAAGTTGTATTTGTGTGAGCTTGAGTCTATAAAAGAAGGCACATGGTTAGTAGTTTGGGTTGGGTTGGTTGAGTGGGTTGTCACTGTATTGAGTTTCTCTTGTGAATGCATATGTGAAGCATGGCATGAGATGTGTGGTTACATGCTTGGACACATGGAGAATGTATTGAAGGAGCTTGATGTTTCAGAAGTTTCATGAGATTCTATAAGTGTATTGTAATGTTTGATTATTGAATAATACATTGTGTGTGGATAGTTTTGGAAGCTAGGTTTTTCCCTCTTGAGGGTTTTCCTGGGGCATATCTTGTGCCACCTTGTGGTATGATTGTCTATTCTTTTGGCATGGTGGATTCTTGGTTATCATAGTTAATATTTGTTTGTACTTTTTTCTCTCAGGGGGTTATGTGGAAATGTTCTTTATTGCTATATTTTTCCTTTCAAAGAGCTCCTGTGACAATTTTTTGTTTGGAATTCTTTGATTTTGTTAAGGCCATGGATGATCTTTAGTCTTTGGGAGATGTTTATCATGGTTCCATGGGTAGCTCTGGAATACTTTCACTAGAAGATTTAGTATTATGCCATGGGAAACTTTGGAAAACTTGTAGTGGGAGTTTAGGCATGATATGGGTGCCTTTGAGTAGATCTATTGATTGGAGATAGATGATCTTCTTTTGTGAAGATGTAAATCATGACATCATGAGAAGATTTTGGATTTTGTAGTGATCATGTAGTGAGAGTTTTGGGTGAGGCTAGAGATCTCTTGGATTTTATATATTAAGTGTTGAAATTATGAGTCTCTCGATGAGTTTTTAGCATAAAGATCAAGGAGCCTACATGTGGAACTAGATGAGAATAATTTAGTAGGCTTTGGCCACCTATTATTTAGATGAATTTTAGTTATGTTTTGTCTTCTCATGTGAATGAGTATTTAACTATGTTGTTATCTCTAAGGATAGGTTTATCTTGAGCTATGGGATTAGTTTTGAGGACTAGTTTTAGAACTACATTACATGGTTTCATTTTTATTTATCTTCTCATGTGAATGAGTCTTGAACAATGTTGTTAGTGTTGAGGATAGGATTATCTAAGCTGGGGCATCAATTGTAAGGAGTAGTTTGAGGAATATAAGGGATAGTCAAGTGTTTCTTGAGCATATTCCATAGGTGTGGGAATGGAAATTTAGTTAGATGTGTGGGTGACTAGCTATTGTCATTGTTCCATCTATGGAGGCAAAGTATGTGGAAGTTACTCAATACTTTTTTTGGAAGAGTGTCTGTGTTTGGTGTTTATGTTTGAGTATCAAGTTGAAGTAGGATATAGTGGTTATTTTGTATGAAAATTAATGTGTCATCAACTTGGCTAGGGATCTTGTCTTTCATGCATTAGCATGATGAAGTATGGGAGGGTTTTGATTGAGTTGGTGGATTGCAAATGCTTTGATGAAACTTGAGCGCACAATGGAGTTACAACATGGTAGTACCCTTTGGCAACTAGTTCACTATTGTTGGTTTCCATTTTGCTCTTGGTAGGTATATGACAAGTGAGAGAATGTTGTGATTAGAAGTCATCTACCTTGAATTCCTAATGTTCATGTTTACTGTAATTTGTATTAGTAATGTTCCCACATGGAAATGTGCATCCTAGTTTATATGGTATTGGTTGCCACATGTAAAAATATGAAAAATGTAATTTGTACATAACAAGTTGCAACTAGCACTTAGTGTCATGGAAGTCATAAATGTGACTTTGACACTTGTAAGGTGTGAAAATGTTACTTAGGTTTAAGAGGATGAATAGATGGAGTTAGGTGTTGACTAGAAACCCAAGGAGGATCCTTGGCCAACACATGAGATCATCTTACTAAAAAGGTGAATATGTCTAAGATCTTGTGCTCGATTTGGGTGGTGAATTTTCCCATGGTTTTGAAAACTATCTTTGGTTTTTTGTTTTGAACTTTCCTATATATTAGATGTATGCGTTAGTGGTGAGACAAAGGCATCTATTTGTAGGGTTATGATGCTATATTTCAGCCACAAATGATATCTTACTTCTCATGGGTGTGACATTACACTATGGCCATAAATGTATGGTTAGGATGTTGTTGGTTTGTTCACATGGTGAGGAGTACATGTTAGTTGTATGTTTTTTTATTTGTATTGACTCTACATAGATAGATGTTGGTGATCTCCTCGTACTTGTAGTAAAGCATTGTAACTCTTTTGTTATTGAATAATATATTGAGTGTTCTTTGGAGGTTGAGTTTTTTTTCCAAAAGGGTTTCCTAGGATATACCTTGTTTCATGTGTTTCTCTTTGTTGTTTAGCTTTAGATCTATAACTTATTTTCATTGTTTCTCTTATGGGCTTAATGTATGAACTATTTACTTTTCTTTTGCAAGATTATTTTTGAGCTTTTGATACAAGTGATGTCATGGCAATAGTTGTCACGTGCCCTATTTTTGGTATTCATTGGAACAAGTTAATATGTGGATTTAATATATTATTATTCCATTTTGTAATTGCACTATATTGGGACAATGATACTTTGTTATCTTGATAGAATAATTCATGACATGGAAAATTAATATTTATGGAGTTGGTATTTACTCATATTGCTATTATGATTTATTTGTTAAATGGACTAGCTACTATGTGGATGAATACGAGATGGATGTAGGATAACCCTTTACATTCCCACATAGTGAGGGAGAGTATCATCCAAGAGATCATAATAGATGGCAACACGTTAGCAATGGAACTAGAATATCCAAGAGCCACACACAATCAGGCGAGTTGGTAATATGATTGTATGTGATGCTTGATAATCGTTTGGAAGCATGTTAGGCATTGTCATAAAGAGTCATAATGGTTTCTCCTATTAATTTATTTAATATTTAAAAAGTCAATTATTATTAATATTATTATTTCAATAAAAAAATATAGCTACGGTATATTTCTAGCTCATAAGCATGGTTAGTATGGTCAATTTGATTATAAATATAATATCATCTTTTGGGTTAGATCTTATTTTAAATTTATGTTTGTTTTTTATAAGATAAGCGGTAAAAACCAGGGTGTTGAGCCCATTACAAAACAGCCCCAAAGGTACGCCAAAGAGTCAGCAATAAGAGACTAACCTAGCAGAAAGAACCATCACCATCAAAAAATGTAGATACAACAGTTTAACAGTAGACAGACAACAAACATAAACAAAAAAATAGAAAAAAGCCCCCAGGGCTAATTAAAGAGTTGTTCCCAATCCTCAGACAGGAATTGGTACATAGCCTCGTATTCCTTTAGTTCTTTGTACTTCATGCCTTTCTTGGTAAGCTCGATATTCTGCAGCACTGCCAGAGTAGTTACAGACTTGTGCATAACTTTAGAAGTGAACTTCGCTAGCGCCATTAACTTGTTCTCTAGCTTCGTCCTTCTATTTTTTATGTCCACAATCTCTTGCCTTTAATGGAACTCTTCTTTCCCTTTTTGCTTTTACCAATATCCTGTTTTGTTTTCTCCGAGCTATCCATCTCTGACCCTAGAACGTTAAGTTTAGGGAAATTGCTTGGGCCTTCATCCACAGCCTCCAAGACCACAGTATCCTCCTGGTTCTTGGTCTTTACTTCACCATCAAGGTTCTCTTCACCACCTTCCGACTCAGCAGAATACACTTGTTCCTTGTGCATAGGGGTAGGTTTTGTGGCCAATCTGGTTGATCTTTTGGTCGACGGAGCCCTAACCTTCCTCTGAGGTAAAACATACCCCTCATCTTTTTTATCTTCACTACCATCCCCACAATTCACTGACTCCTCTGCTTCAATCACCAGGTTGTGCAGCTCCAATTTGGGATTATCTTCAGAATTCACAAAGAGGCTATCTCTATCCTTCCCCTTCTTAACTTTCTTATTAGGGGTGTCCGCCCTTAGCTTCACCGATAGCAAGTTTACGTTTGGTTGGTTTAGGACTGGCCGCCTTAGGATTAAACTGGTCCCCATTTTGAATCTCAGGGATTTTTAGCATAATGGGTTTCTTCTTGGTAGAATAGGCTTTGGTGGACTTGTGGGATTAGGTGTACTTCTCAGGGTGATTTCAGTGATTATCACCGGGTTGCTACGAGTAGGTTTCATTTTAGGTTTAGGCGTTGCAGAGGAGTTGTCAATGCGGGTGGCCGTGATGGTCTTGGGGGGATAGAGGGCTAAATGGAACTTGTATAGCTTGTAAATAAGCCCTTGGTGGAGCAGAATGGGGGGGTTTCTCAAGGTCAAGCTTATGCTGCTCCATGGCCGCCTCAATAGAGACTTCAAGGGAAGACAAAAGGTAAAATGGAAAGCTTATGTAATTGCTATGCCTAAAGTGATTCAACAAAACAAAGTGGTAGTGGAAGAATCGCCGAAACCTACCTTCAAGTGTGAAATACTTGATGACCATATGGCAGATGCCGTCCCAAGGTTTGGGGAGCTGCTCTCTATTGAAACCTCCTTGCAGGCTATGCAACACCTCACCTTTCTTCAAAAATAGAGCCATTCCCTCTGGGTTCGAGACTTTACTGGTCTTCTTGTGTTTCACTCTGTCTGTGGGCATACCCATGGCCATCCCAATGACCTCTTCGAAAACCTCAAACCCCACACCACCAACATGGACATGTCTATCTGACCAAGACTGTGCAAACTGTATGGAAAGATTCTCATCGTGTCCTTGTAGACATTCCAAGAATGACGCCACCCCACCCTCTTGGCAGATATGCCAAAGGGTCACATTCCTTCTAAATTCTGTGCATGACTCTGGTTTAGTATGAGTTCTATCCCCCCCATTTGAAGCAAGCACCAACACTTAGCATAAAATTTAGACCGAATGAAAACTCTTTGCAGCCGAAAATCTTTACCACTGTAGATATGAAAATGAGAGAAGCGCTAGGCATGGAGATTAATGATCAACCTATCACCGTGCCCATTTGAAAAGATGTAATTCCCTACCTTCGCCTCATGCGAATTAATATGCCAACCCTTCTTATGATTACGATTCTTAAGAAAATCACGAAATTGAGTTCTTTAGAAACTAGAAGTGTTAATCCCATTAACGGTTACATGAGTGGCCATGTGATTACCCCTTGAAAGCATCCAAGTCATCATGATTTTATGGTTACACATCATACTTAAGTGAGTATTAATACTCCTTAAGATGAACTGGTAATAATCCTTCCCACCACAACAACTTTTAAAATATTTTTTAATAATATTACAATCAATATTATTAAAGTCTCTCCTTTTACAATTCCTAAGGCAAGCCTTAAGATGGGTACTTGAACTGGTCTGATTTAAACTCATGTTGGATTAGGTATAGAATGTTGCTCCTTGCCTAGGAGGTTTTGGATATGAGTAGGGAGATTCTCTGACTTTTTCTAGCATCTCCAATTGCTCAAGTTCTATCCCAGGTTGGCGATACCATCGGCCACCTTATTACCTTCCCTATAGGTGTATCCAATTTCCTTTTGAGTGAACCCAGTCAGTAAGCTCTTAATATCCTCAGTGATATCCTTAAGTTTCCAACCATTGTCAATCCTGCCAAGAGCAACATCAACAATTATTTTCAAGTCTCCTTCTATTTGAAGTTTGTCCACTCCTAGTGAGAGGGCCAGTTTAAGCCCCCATAAGAGGGCCAGTCCCTCAGCAACATTGTTGGACTGGATTCCTATGCCCCCAGCATACACAGCAATAAGTTTCCCTTGGTCACTTCTGATGACTCCACCACCACTGGCCAGCCCTGTGGTCTTTTTCTCCACGCCGTCAAAATTGTGTTTGACCCAATCCTTGGGGGGGCCTCCAAATGGTGTTTTGCTTGGTCAGCTACTTAAAGGTGTCAAGGGTGGTCATATCAACTGTGAGACCCCAATTCTTAGCAATCTGGATTTCCATCTGGGTGGGGGGTTCCTTAGCAACATTCAAAGTGCTAATGGACGTGTTTTCTGAAACCATTTTGTAAAAGGAGAAGACATCCTTGGTATCCTTAGTCGTTTCTTTGAAAATACGATTATTCCTTTCTTTCCAAATACTCCACGCCAGATGTGGTGGAATTTGCTTCCATAGCTCTCTGATTCTTGGGTGAGTAAAGGGAGATAGCCAACCATGTATGAAGTCCTTGAGATTTTCATTGTGAACCTAGACAATGCTGATTTTATCTAAGGTTTTGTCCCAAACCTCCTTTGTAAAGTCGCAATGTGTTGTGCCAAATCAAAATGTTTTGCTTCATTAAGGCATTTTGTGAGTCTAGAAAATTTGTCGTCAAAAAGTCAAAAAGTCAAAATTTCTAAAAATAGACATCAAATTAGGTTTTCTGGGTTTCTTGGGATACAGATGCTGGCAAAATTTTCTAAAAATAGAAAATTTCTAAAAATATAATTTCTGATTTAGGGGTCATGCCTGATTTTGATTGGCTCATTCTTCTTCATGATCAAGGTGGTCCAAACAGAATCTGTAAAAGGTCATGTTTTCCCTACTGGGTCAATTCTACTTTTTAAGAAGGCGAAGCATTAGCTCCGAAGCCATCAATGGAGGAGGTTTATTTACCAGGGGTCAATTTCAAGTTTTTAGGGCTGTTCAGATAATGCAAGACTGTCAAACAGTTGTCGATTGATGAAGAATGGAAAATGGAGAATGAATGAATTCAGAAGTGAGGAAAGTTAAAAATCCTCAAAAAATGGTTACCTCTAGAAATCCCAAGCACCCCTGGAGGCTGGGGGTGCCCAACCTTGGTAGACTTAGTTTTTTTTCATGTTTCTCAGAAAATGTTCAAAATGCCTTTGTTAGTTAGTTCCCGGGTGGAGAAAAGTAGTCATTTTGGTCAACAGGTCCTGAAAAGCTAGGAATCACGTCAGATATACCTAGGCTATCCAGTCCATCCTTCATCCAATGACAGTTATCTGACAAATCATTGAAATTAGAGACATAAAGCAGCTGCCAGCACGGGAAACAATGTAAACTGCAAACAAAGGTTAAAAATCATAAAATTTTCTAAGGCATTGAAACCCAAGCACCCCTGGAGGCCGGGGGCGCCCATCATTTCCAATGTTAGAATTTTTTCACATTTTTTGACAAATATCAAAAAGTCTTTGTCAGTCGGCTTTCAGGTGGTCAAAATTAGTCAAAATTAGTCGAAATGCTCGTAAAAGCTAGAAATTCAACTCAAGTATGTTCAGGCTACTCAGATCACCTCCCATCCTGCTTCAGCAGTCAACTGGACGACCAAAAATGAAGACCAAATGGGAGCTGCTGACACAAAAAATGGAGAAATGAAATCAAAGATGAAAAAGTCATAAATTTTTCTAAGTCATGGAATCAAAAGCGCCCCTGGAGGCTAGGTGTGCCCATGAGCACCAGACTTAGAATATTTTCCATGTTTTTTCTAGAAAATGACAATCTTCCTCCGTCAGCCTGGTCAGATTCGCAGAAAACCAGTTTGGTTCAGTTTTTGAGGCAGGCAAAAGGTATAATCGACATAGTTTCATTAGGCTTTCCTACTTGACTGATCATCAGTCTCAGTTTTGCTTTGGCAGGTGAAATTCGACAACCTAACTGGGTCCCACAGTCACCAAAATGCATGGAAAACACAAAAAATGAAAAAGTTGAAGATATCATAATTTTAGCTAAGGCAATGAAACCCAAGCGCCCTTGGAGACTGGGGGCGCCTGAGTTCTCCAGAGTTAGTTTTTTTCATGTCCCAACAGTGTTTCCTACAGCCACTACCAAATCTCCGCCCATCGACAGTTTCCAAAAGTCAGAATTGCAGTCAAACGTCGTTAGATCGTCAGTTCGAGGCTGGGGATCAAATCAGGATTGATAAATCTTCAAGGTGCCATGATCAGTTAGCTTTTTCAGTTAAATTTTGATAGTTTGTCATCTTGTTGAAGTCAGAGGCAGGCCATATTGAAGTCAGAACAAGTGCAAAAGTTTCAAAATGAAAGGAAAAATTGGCTGACACTTTTGCAACCTTGCATGTTTGATGTCATCATCAAAGAAGACTTATTTTAATCATCTCACCCATGAAGCCATAGGCATATATAAAATAGGGATTCTTCCTATTTGAGTAGATCAACTTGGATTTGTGCTTTAAAAGATGTTTTCTTCATGGATAAGTTTCAAGCTTTGTGTTTTCACAAAGAAAACTACTTTTTCGCCCTAAAGTTCTATAAAACAAGCTTTTGGCCTCCTTATTCATTACTTTTGTAGGTTGCATCCAGAGGAAAGAAAGCCATATTTTTCTTCTCACGAAGATTCGAGAGCCCAAACGTAGTGCTTTTTCAACATTCTTCATAGTTTCAGGATTAGGAAGCACAGAGACACGCATTTTCAAGGTCCATTTTTCTAGGGGATCACTTTTCAGAAATAGGGCCGAAGCTTTTTCAATTTTCATCGAAATGGGTCCACCTAGAATTTCATTCTCTTGAAGATTGAAATTTTTTATCTTTTTAGAAATTTGCTTTTTGCTACTTTTTTAGGAAATCCTCTACTTTTTAAAATCTGACAATCTGGGTTGCTTCAAAATGGGATTGTCTACAAAACCCATGTGCCAGCGTTTTCTCTCAGAATTTGCCTTTTAGAAGAAATCAGCAAACAATTTTTAGCCTTTTGCCCAAAATATTTCTGACATAGGCATGTTCATAGTCATTCTTCAAGTTTTTTAGTATGTAGTTATCTCCTATAGAGATCAAGCCTAAAACGACGTTCGTTCACGATTATCTGAGAACTTTCGAGATAGATTTGCATAAGGTGCTTCCAGTGTTCAATTTGCATGCTTTGGAAGATGTAGGAAACATCGCTATCAGGAATCTGAGTCACTCCGGGTTGCTTGCAGCAGCTTCATTCCCCATCACAGTGTAGAGCATTGAATTCTTGATTGCTTGCACTAAGCATTACAATTCAATTACAAGAGAAATCCAATCAGCAGATGGATGTGTGCTTTGTAGCCTTAGGCCAAATGATATTGAGAAGTGTTTTTCAATACCAATATGGAAGGAGGACTTAGTCATTTCAATTGAAGAATGCAAGAGGGTGTGGCACAATGATAAAGAAAAGTATCAAAGAAAGATTGCTCAAAAGTGGTTGAAAGAAAAATAGAACATTTTGCCAAAGAATGTTGGATGTGGAGAGTTCAAGGAAGAACATGCAATCATGATTACTTTGTTGAGACGAATCACAGGTCAAGCAGAAGCTAACAAATTTCATCCTTGGATGTGTTTGTATTTATTTCTGAATCAACAGTGGGTTTGCCAGTTCCAATGCATAGGCAGATTCGGCCAACGACTACGGGAGGTTGCGTCAGCTGCCTCCCCTTCACTTCTGGTTCTGCCGCACCAATGGGGGTCTCCCTATTTGCTAAAGATGTAACATTGACTTGCCCTATGACAGAAAGATTTAGCTTTGTGATAACAGGCATAATACTCTCATGTGTGGACCAAGATTTGTGTGACAAATCACAAGGTTAGCAACATTCTTGGACATATGTGTCTGGTTATGGATGAGAGTATGCAGGTGCTCCTAATCCTACTCCTACAACTAACAGGTTGAAATTATGGAATGGTTTGAAATTATGGTTTGGATGCAAGACAGGGGTTTTGGATCATAACTACTTCACAAGAACAAACCGGTGCTTATCTTAGGGCAAGGAGTCAACTAGACGTATACATAAGAATGGCTTGCAACTGTTATTTCGAGTTTCAAGGGGTTAGGACTGGTACTTGCCTTGCAAACACCACCCAAGGATGAGTATTTAACTGTCTCTACTTACAAATATCCCAGTTGACATACAATCTTCTCCATACCTTAACCTAAAACAATTTAATCCACTCCTTGAATGGAAGTTAGAGATCAAGCATGTGATACAGCAAAACTATACCCTAGAATTTGAGAAACCCTTAGCAACCAGATTCAAAAGAAGAAAATGCATGGAACAAATGGAGACAAACAGATAAACACATGCAATAACATATTTTTCATATACAATGACAAGAAGCTGAATATATGTGCAAGATACACTACAGATGCAACTCATAAACTCCACAGAGATAAAACAGACAGGAAATGCTCTGTATTTCGTTATTTTTCCCCAAAAATTGCGCAAGTCTTCAACAAACACAATGAGTAACACGGTTTGGCTTTTATACCAAGACTGTGTACTCAGCAAAAAAATTAATTACAAGGCAAAAACAAAAATCTGCTAGATACAATGCCTGAGAAATGGTGCTCAGAAACAGTAAATGCACAGAGAGACAAAGAGGAATGAGCAGGTGAACTCGGGATTTGCACCGCCGCCCAAGGATTTTCTTCATCAATCAGGCGGTTGACCTGTTAATTCCATTGATCATCCTCTGCAAGTCCGCCATTAATGCTCAGCTACCCGCAGTCATTGTAGTTCCACTTGTCTATGAAGCTTTTCCCGCTCAAATTGGTGTAGACACACAGAAAGTCCTTCCTCGTGGGTTCAAAACATGGCCGTCGATCTACTCCCATCGCTGAAATTGACAGCCACAAAAACACCCTAAAAATTGCCAACCAGTTAGATTGTGCCACGTAGGCACTTGATGTTTTTATAGCTGGCCTTCTTCCCTCTCATTTTTGCTTTTGTTGCCCAGAGCACATACATTCGTCTTTGTATGTGCAAGAGCATATACAACCACCCCCTTTAGCTTTTTAAAACCATTGTATATGCATTCAACATATACATGCGACTGTTTCAGGACACGTGGCGGTCGTTGGTTGGTCCTCTGTCGCCATGCATTTTCCTCCATCGGCCATCGGAATAACTCTTGAGGCATCCACCGATGATAACTGTCCCACCGATGACCCAATGCATATGTCCTTGCATATCGGGCCTTGTACATTTCTTCTTTGTATATTTTGCTTGCACATTCGATTGTATATTTGGAATATACAATCCCAAACATACAAAGGCGGATTTCAAAATATTTCTCAAATACTATTAATTCTTTGGCCGCGTCCACCTTGTACCTGTCCATTTGCATACTTCCTCCGATGCATGTGCAATCCGTGGGCCCCACCAAATGTATATTCTACTACTTTGTATATTGTCGAATGTACAAGACCCCCTGCATTTTTTCATTGTATGTGCTGGCGATGAACCCTTGCACTGTTCACTTTGTATGTCGTGGGCCCCACCAAATGTACATCGACCCTTATATCCTTTGCTCACATGTGACCATTGTATATCCGAACATTCATTCACCCCTGCATACAAATAGTGAATCTTTCCTGGAATATGCCTGCAATGTATCCTTTCTCTTGTACATAGCCATTGTATGTCTAAACATACAAACCAAATATACATGCAACCCGATATACAAATAGGGAATATTCCTGAGAATTTGTGAAAGATTCCCCCTTTGTATATACACTATCCTAAACTCGATATGCATTCAGAAATGCATCTAATTGATTTTTTCAAAGGGCGATAGAGATTTCTGACCTGCCAATGCACATTTTGACTTGCATGCATATACAAACAGTCTTGTATATACAAAGATACATGCACCTTAACTGATTTTTGCATTTTTTACTACTGCAGAGGCTGAAAGACACATAATTTTTGGATTTTTGAATTTTATGAAGGTGCCTGCAGATTTAAGCACTAACAGGATGTTTTACATCATGTCCCAGATTGTTGACAGAACAAAATACTATGATTGGGCAGCACTAATCAGTGATAGTCTCTACCATCAGGTAATTGATTTTCAAAGGGCCCATGAATTCCACTTGATGTCATATCTCATATATCTAATGGCCTTTCAGGGTTAGTTTAGAGGTTTGAATATTGTTGGAACTCTGGGCATTCAACATGTATATCACCATTTCCCATAGTTAGAGTTTTCTCAAGCTGAGCGACATTATAGGTGGGTAAATGATGCATTCCTTATGCATACAGTTCGAGATCTGGATAATGAGTTGCATATACGATTCTCAGCTGACGCCAAATTGGCAATGGCAGAATGGGATGATTGGTTTATCCAGTTTCCTACTTTCTCCTACATCAGAGTATATGGCTTCTCAGGAGAGCCAGCTATGCTTCCAAGATATCCTACAGATGAGGTAGCATTCATGGAATTTCTGAGGCAAGTCTATACAGTTTACACATTTTTGTATAGTAGGTGCAAGGCAGCTTTCAATTTTCCAATTGGGATGGGTATTTACAGATGAAGATCTAGAGTAGATGCCAAAGTAATTGGTAGTGAACCATCCAAGTATGGCCTTAAGTTTTTTGAAAGGAGGTTTTCATACGATCCGTGCGGTGTTTTTGCATCACACCTTGGTCAAAATTGTGTACATACGCTTGTGGTTGAAGATTTCTGGGCTAATTGTGCAGATGAATTTAAAGTGTGGAAATGTAATTACAGCAGGTTTACCTTTCAGCAGTTGTCTGATATCTTGTCAAAAGATGTAGAGGGCTTGTCAGATGATGATGGCGAGGTTTTACTTCCCAGATATTTCAATGACCAAGTTGAGCAACAACCATTGTCACCAGTTAATTGGTCTGTCAAAGAGAACACCTCAATTGAGGAAAGAACAAGCCGAGTTATCAAAAACAACATGATATTCTTGAATAATAAGAAGCAGAAAGAAGTCATTCCAGTTGTAGAGCTTCCAGTAGTTCAACCATCAGTATGTTCCACTTCCAAACCAAAACCAAGGGTTAAGGCTATGAGCATCCTTCCAGAACGAACAAAGATGGCAAAGTTGAAGAGGAAAAAGGTTGAGTCTCCAATCCATTTCAGCAGGAACAACCAACAGTTGCATCAGAAGTTCCTGTTGAAACAACACTGCATGTTGAAACATTGCCTTCAATTCATGTTTCTCCACCTTCATCACCGAGCTCTTCTCCCATTCATATAGATTTAGAGCCAGACTTGCTAGTTCATAACACTGAGACACATATTGGTTCATCAGGAGTTGATAAAGTTAGAATTGAGTTTCCTAGAGAGGTTGGCCCATCCTGGCTTGAGAACATCTTAGGTCAGAAAAGGAGAAAGCCTTCATATCAGTTGAACTTGACAGAGCTTAATAGTGTCTACCAAGACAAATCAGACAGGAAACTTAAGAAGCAAGCTCACATAGAAAAGAATGTTGATGGAGAAATGATCCTTGAAACTGCAACACCGCCAGAAGATAAGAATGTTAATGAGATTGAGGTTGATGACTTCAACATTGTCAAAGCTAATCTTGGTAGGAGTACTCGACACATAGATGTAAATCTCTTCGAGGTTGCAGTAGATAATCTAAAGGAGAGGGTGTTGAAAGACGGAGAAGATAAAGCAGCCCTCAAGGCTGAAATTAGGCAGCTACGACAGTTTATTTCCAATCTTTTTCATGGCACATCACAGGCTGACTTACTGCTTCCTCAGATTCTGGAATCACCGGCTGATCAACAGTAGCTAAGCCAGTTGGTCATTTATGGGAGTCACATGAAGGATTGGGTGGAAGAGTTTGTAACTAAAGGAAGAGTTGTACTTTCACAGATCTATCAATTAAAGTACAACACTCATGATCTGTGTCAAGGCATTCAGGGGTTACAATAGACTACGGCTGAAAATAGACCAGTGTTTGAGATCATAATCTCTGACTTGAAGATAGCATACAATTCCATTGATTCAATAGAAGATAAGAAGATTGTTTCTACTTGGAAAGTATAGTATCTGTTCACAGTAAAAACCTATGACAGTATAATCTCAGAGTTAGCAGAATGGAAAGAAAAAATGGTAAATGTTCTCAAGTTCGTGAGATCTTTTGTTTCTCAGGTCTCGTGTTCATATGAGAAAGAAGATGGTACCCTGTATGATCTGAGGGAGGTACAAACAGAATTCCAGACTCTCGTCCGTAGCAGTTTTAATGGTGATCTCAGTGCTGGCAAGATGGATCCTTTTGCCACAATGACAGTAAAGTTTGATAAAGTTATGGGCAAAGTTTGTGATTTCCTTTAGATGATTATAGATGGTGAAGATCAGAATATCATCTAAGATGATGGTGAACATTGATACTCTCTTATTGAGGTTATCATTGGTTAGGATTTTGTGGTGGGTGACCGACCACTAGAAGAAGTTGATCTTAGGAGTCAGGTTATTATTCCAGATGTTTTTCCATAAATTGCTATCTTGACCACTATCTTGACCGTTGTTGGTCAGCATATTGTAATCCGATTTAATAGAGAAGGCCCCCTTCTTATCTTGAGCCCACAACATTTCATCTTCCCTAGGGAATAAAGGAATTCTATAATTGCTCAATTCCAATTACAGAAGCAAGCACCCCTGATCTCCAAACTGGCTATCCTTCCAGTAGTCTGTTATATTCTTTCATTTTCTTTGGCCCTATGTTTGAACCGTGATGTAGTTATTGACAAACCTCCCAAAATGAGTGACAGCTCTAGCTTTAGTGTCAGCATTATCCTGATTGGATAGAGGGACCCCATGCAACCAGTTGTCTTCCCAAAACCTTATTTTGTCCCCTTTTCCCAATTTCCACTTGATACCTTGAGTCAATGTTCTTCTAGTTTTGATCATTTTGTTCCATATCACCGAGCCTTTAGGAAGACTCTCTCTCAATTATCGCAATCTTTTCTCCATTGTGTAGGTACTTGGCTTTCATTATCTACACCCAATCCTTACCCTCCTTAAGGAATTTCCATCCAACCTTAGCCAGTAAAGCTTTGTTCATCATTTGAGTCTTTCTAGTTCCCAATCCCCCTTGGGACTTAGGAAGACGGATCTTATCCCAACCAATGAGAGATATTCTCTTCTTTTCCTCCACCCCTATTTAGAGAAAGGTTTTCTAAAATTTTTCAAACTTGTCAGCAATGTACCTAGACATTTTGAAGAGAGTGAGAAAGTAGGTGGAGATGCCTTGTTGGGAAGCCTTCAAGAGTTGATGCTTACCGGCTTGGCTCAAGAGTTTACCTTTCCAATCTTCCATCTTTTTTTGAATTCTCTCAAGGATAGAGTTCTCAAAAGTAGAGGTCACTTCCTTGACATTGAGGGGGAGACCAAGGTAAATAACTAGGAGGTTGGCCTTATTGCAGCTTAGAATCTTTTTAACCTTCTCTTGAAGATCCAGATCAGCATTAAAGAAGAACACATTACTCTTTTCATAATTTATGCAATGACTCGAGGCATCAACATAGGAGTTCAGCGGGTCTTTCCATCATCTAGCTTCAACAACCGAGGCCGCACCAAACAACATAGTGTCATCAACAAACTATTGGACAACCGATGGCTTCACCGTAGATGCGGCTTTGACCCCCCTCATGTCCTATCTATCAAGACAGGATAGAATGTTTCTGCTCAAGACCTCAGCCATGATGATGAACAAGTAGGGTGAAAGGGGATCCCTCTGTCTAATACCTCTGCTTGCATTAAAGAATCCCCGAGGAGAACCATTGACCAGAGCTGAGTACATAATAGTAGTGATGCATTCCCGGATCAAAGTTATCAATTTATTCTAGAATCTGAATTTCCTAAGAACCATAAAGAGAAAGTCCCAAGAGATTCTGTTGTAAGCCTTAGAAATATCCAACTTAAGAGCCATACTATGGGTATTGCTTTTGTCCATCGAGTGTTTAATCTCATGCGTGGAGATGGCTACATCAACTATCTATCTGCTAGGAACAAAGCCTTTCTAACAGTCTGGAATGAGGCTATCCAGTAAAGGTTGGAGCCTGAGGACCAGTGTCTTAGTGAAAATCTTATATATAGTGTTGTAGAGGTTGATAGGATGGAAATCTACCATTTTTTTCGGGGTGTTCTTCTTGGGAATGAGAGCTATAAAGGTGGAGTTAATCTTCTTGAGGATCTTGGCTGTCCTGAAGAAATCTCTGACAGTAGCTGTGATATCAAAACCGACAATGTCCCAAAAGTCTTGGAAAAAAGACGGAGGGAACCCATCTGGGCTTGGGGCTTTGAAAGCCCCCATAGAGAACACAACCACCTTGACCTCCTCCATGGTAATGGGTTTCAACAATCTGCATTTGTCTTCTACTAAGAGGATGGAGGGGATGCTGTCAAGAAGATCATCCACAACAACCAAGTCAGTAGTGCGCCTTTGATCAGCTAGGAAGTTCTTAAAGTAGTTGTAGGCTAGTAGCCCCAATTCAGCCTCTGATCTGAATTCCCTATCATTATCATCAAGAAGTTTGGAGATTTTGTTGTTTTTTCTATGTTTCATAGTTGACTGGTGGAAGAAGGTTGTGTTTATGTCACCTTCAGTCAGCCATTGAACTCTAGACTTCTATTTCCAGAAGATCTCTTCCTTCTTCATTATTCCCTTAGATCCTTTAGGAGGTCCTATTCCCTATTGAAATTTTCCTCCCTTTTGTCTCCCTTGGCCATATTTTCTTGGATTTCCAAGAGACTGTCCGAGATGTGTTTCTTTTGGTTCATGATGTTACCAAAACAAAACTTGTTCCATTCTTTGACTCTCTGTTTTACATGGAAGAGTTTTTGGGTGAGTCTAAACATCGGGGATCCCTGAACCGGGATGCTCTACCAGTCAGAAATGTAATCTTTGAAATCAGGGTGGGAGGCCCACATGATTTCATATTTGAATGGAAAAGGTCCTTTAGAGACTCCTCTCCAGGAAAATAGGACAGCATTGTGGTCTGAGATGGTGCAAGGTAGGGCTGTCAGAGTAGTATGCTGCACTATGTCCCAATTGGATGAGACCAACAACCTGTCCAGTGTCACCTGAATCAACTGGTCTCCCCTTCTTCTTTTGGTCCAAGAGAAGAGCTAGTTGTTGACTTCAATATCCATCATCCCTATCTGGCTAAGGAAATTAGCTAAATCCACCATGTTGTCAGAGTAGTTAGTGATGCTCCCAAACTTTTCTAAAGGGAATAGGGGTGTATTAAAATCTCCAGCCAGCATCTAATTAGTCCTTTTCCCAGCATTAAGTTTGGGAGCAAGACTCTCCCATAGGTCCTTTCTAGCACTCCTAGTCTTAGGGGCATATATATTTATAAGTTTCCACTCTTTCTTGTTGATAATAAGTTTCGCCTCCAGACTGTTTTTACTATGGGAGCAGTAGCAGCCAAAGAAAATATGCTTATTCCACATGGTTACCAGGCCCCCCGATGCCCCCATAGAGGGGTTGATTAAGGTAATCAGCCAAGGGCCAAACTTTGCTGGCAATAGCTTTGAAGTTCTCTTCATTCATCCTAACTTCCTGGAGAAGGATAATGTCAACTTTGTTTTCATAAATGCAGTTCTTCACCATGAACCGCTTTTGGGGGCTATTGAGTCCCCTCACATTCCAGGAGAGAACTCTCATTTTTTACCTCGCTTGGAGAGAGCCTCCAGGGTGCTTTGTCTCCCAATGGCTATTTCCTTATTAGCTTCCTTGTTTCTTGTTTCTCTCTGGGAAAGTCTGTCTGCCTTTCCATTTGTCCCCACATCTGCAGATTTTTTTTGATTCCCTTTGCCCTTCTTGGTTGGACCATGTGGAGCTAGGACTATCTCTAGGTGATAGCACCCTGGTAGGGGAGAGCGCAGTGTTGGAGTATAGATAACACTGAGAGGGGGGTGAATCAGTGTTGTAGACAAAAATAATTCATTTACTTCTTTTCAAACTTGAAAATAGAAAGTAATGATGCTAACAGTGTACTTTACCAAAGTAAGAAATCAAATACTAAACAACAAATAAGACTGAATGTTCAATCATGAAAGACAAATGGATCACACATTAATTAAGACTATGACACAATAAATTTCATGAGTGGAAAACCCTCAAGGGGAAGAAAAACCACTTGAAACTGCCTCACTAGCTGAATCATGAAAATCACCAATTACATAGCCTCACTGGTTGATGAATGCCTCACTAGCAAAAAGAAGTCTCACTGACTTGTACAAATGCCTCACTGGTAGAATCCTCATTGGATACAATCCTCATTGGCATACAGATCAAAGATTTGAATGAAATAAAGGACTACAGAGGAACACTCTGTTTCACTGGAGCACAATACAACTTATATCTCCTTTTTTAGGACCAACTTTCAACATAAATGGATATTACAATGAACTGTTGATCACAACCATTTTATGAAACAACATGAAACCCTTACAGTATTTTCTCTTCTCAAGTAGAACACTTCAACTCACTGCATCACACACTTCTGATCCTTCTGTAAACAAACCCCTTCTATCACACTTATTTAAAGCTTCATGTAAATATTCTTGTGGATGATCAATATTTTGCATCTTGCCCTTTACATAGTTCAAATAGAGAGTTCAAAGTTATTCTTTGTCTCCCTACATATGTATACTCTTTTATTCTCATATTTTTATTTGCATAGTTAACTCTGTATATAAAAACTTCTCAATCACAATACATTTTCTCATAGACTATATTCTAAGAACACTTATCTCTCACACTATCCTCTCAGACCCATCATCACATACATCCAGGTCTCCAACAAAAACTTTCAAACACATCACATCATTCTCAAACTTCTTTATGCTTTCTTTCCCTCCATTTTTGACAATCTACACATGGATGCATAGGTATAGTCCTCTAGATCATGAATCACCAACTTGCATCTTTGAATCTATCACACAGAGCAAGCTATCAATTTCTATGGCCCATCTGCATTAATAGAACTTCAAAAAGACTGCAACAAACCTTTTATAACACACTGAACGTCAATTTTAATCAACTAGCAGTGACCGTTGAGCTTCAAAAAGAAGTTAAAAGGTGCCCGTTGGATTTTCTTTTCGCACCATTCAATCTTCAAACACAGCCATTGGATTATGATTTGACGCTCAAAATCATTTCGACATAATTTGTGTTTACTTGTGTACCCAGGCACCTAGGCAGTAGGGTCGGTGAACACCACAATGGAACAACCCTTAAGTGGGTAACAACTTAAGTTATAACCTTCAGTAACAAGTCAATTCAAAATTAGATCAAAAGGTAACAAGACCACTGATGAGCATGTGAGGTCTTTAAGAACCTTGTAAAGAATATGAAATATAGATAATATATAGGTCTAAAAGACATTGCTAGGGTTTTGAATTAACATAGAAGCACTTAAAGACATAACAAAGAATTCTTACTATATTAGATAATTTCTCTAACCCAAGTTAATGACCAGGCCCTACACACATAGTAAGTGACTCTCTAGGATCTTAAAGTTGGGAAGATAGTCATTTGGTGCAAATAGAAATAAACCCTAGAATAATGAAGCATTGTGAATAGTCAAACCACAAATCCATGAAGAAATAACAAAGAAGCCCACATGAAGCCCTAACCCAATGAAGACATCTGAGTGAAATATGATGATGACTTGAAGCATAAGACTGATGAGAGATGATGACCTCCTTGAACCATGATGATGACATTCTTGCATCTTGTGACTTGCAGAAACTAGAGAACATACATGTAGCATCCTCATCCTCAACTCAAAACCTTACTCCTGATGGCCTGAAGATTCTAATGTCAAACACGCCCCTTAATGAAAACATCCTATTAGACTGCATCAAACTGCATGAACAACCAACTCCTGATCAATTTCACATGCTAATCATCTACATGATGAACAACTCCTGATTATATCAAGAAGCTATCAAACCAATTAAGTCATAAACTTATCAAACTTGACTTCAAACCTAAGCATGATTGCCTTTGACATCAAACCAAGCTATTCATTCTGCCATACTCTACACCAAACCATATGAAGGCAAAACTTCATCAAGATACTTTAACAACTCCATCATGCCATCATGACACTGTGACACCATACATCAAACTTGAATGAACTGCATACAAAGACAACTCCATCATGCTTCATCACATGTGAAGAACACAACTTGAAGCAGATCAACATCATAACACTATGATCAACATCATCAAACAAAGCTGAGAACTCCATCTCTATCCATCCTGAGACAAGCATGAAGATATCCTGATCAATAGGAGCATATCTTACCACACTTGCATATCTTACCACACTGAGCCCTTTGACATCAATGACAAAACACAACACGCAATTTGTTTCCATGGGTTCTTCAGAACCTCGAAATGCTCAAGATTATCCTTTTTGACTCTCTCATCCCCTATCTGGAATATAGGATCTTTAGTAGTTTAACATTTGACTCCCTCATCCCCTATTTGGGATATAGGTTCTTTAGGAGTCTGACATTTGAATTCCTCTTCTTCCGTTTCTTCTGAATCTATGTTCTCAAACTGGTCGTGGTTCGACAGCTACTGCTCCGCTACTGGGGAACCCTTCTCCTGAGGACCAACCGGTTGTTTAGGGTTTACCGGGGACTTGATAATGTTGAGAAAGTCCTCCTTAAATGGGTAGTCCTCAACAATCACCTCCTCATCACTAGCTTCTTTAGATTTCTTATCCCTTTGAAATTTGCCCTCGTTTATTAGATGGCCTTTCCTGGAGTAGTTCTGCCAGAACGTGGCAGCATTCTCATACACTAAGGGTTGTTCCTAGATCCATATTTGGACCTTAGGTTAATAGAGCTAGGAAGAGTTTTGTTTTTGTCTACACTAACACAGAGTTAGGAAAATACTAACCTTGTTTTGTGTTTGGTGGTTCCATCCAGTGCAATGAACTTCCCAAATAAGTTCCCAATCCATGCTAGTATCTCCTCATCCCAATATTCCAAGGGCAGGCTAGGTAGCCTAACCCAAACCAGGGCTGACCTATTTAACTCCAAAGCTGCATCAAACCCAGGTTTCTAGCATCCCAGGAAGAGGTTATGCTTCCCATATAGCTAGGGACCTCCTGCTAGGACCGTCAACAGGTCCTCCTTGGCAGTGAATTTAAAAAGAGGCCTCCATCCATAGCATTGGTAGACACTTCCTTTCAGCTTCCACCTGGAGGCAATCCATCTCCTCACCATGTCGATGTTAGGTATTAAGGCCTAGAACTTACCCACCAGTAAGAGTTCCATGGTTGAAACTATTTTCTCCATTAGACAATCCAGGATTTTGAGGTCAGTTCCATTCTTCCAAGCCTTGGGATTCAGTCCAACGGCTAGGGAATCCCACTCTGTAGTACCGTTTGAGGTAATACAAGAAGCAGCAGGTTCCACCAAAGTGCCTGGTGGGGGGACAAGGGGCCCCCTGGGTTGATGGTAACCATGACCGAAGCAGGTTCAAAACTTGTTTGAGTGGGAAAGTTGCAGACCGAGAAAGTTGTAGAAACTTCTTGAATGTTGCTAAAAAAAATATATGATGTGCAAATGTTCACGCAATGTACTAACATCCCAAATTTTTTTTGAATTTATGTCTGTTACCATGATAATGTTATTATTATTATTCTATTTTAACTTCCCCTGCATGTCGTAATCTCTATTAAAGGAGATCATGGGCCATTATGGTGCCTACAAGATAATGGAGACTAAAAATAGTCGATGTAGTGGTGAGAAATAATTTTGAGAAAGTGGGTGTTTAAGCAATAATTTCTCTCTTCTTTCTTGGGAATGGTCTTTAGTGTGTAATAGAGGAAACTCTAAGAATGACTTAGCATTTTGGTAGTTTCAGGGGTTTGTGAAGTAACAATGTGAAATCTGTTTAAGTCATGTAGTTGGGAAGAGGTCAAGGGAAATGATAGGAGCCAACATCTCATAGGAAAGAACCCATGGGTTTGAACATTAATTCACTCGGCCCTATAGTGATATATTTCCATTATAAACTTAGTAGATGACAATTATATGGTTGATTATATTGCCTTTGTTAAATGGCTTTGTATTTGACTATGTGAATGATAAAACCTAGTTGTGTTACCTCTAGCATATAGATGTTTTTGATTAGTTCAATAGGAAAAAAAGGGTCCTAAACCCTATACAAAGCAGCCCCCATGGAAAAAAGGCCTCAAACGTGCCAGAAATAGTCAATTAACAACATAGGAACAATAGACAAAAAATGAGACTAATCAAAAACACAAAAACTAACAGAAAAACTAAGGACTATCATTCGTCCCATACTTGGCCAAGAAATTGACCATGTCCTTATAATCATCGAGGTTGTCCACCCCAACATCTATGACCTTGTCATCAAAGTCCTTAACATCAACAAACACAAAGGCCACGCGATGAAGAGCCTTAGAGGCAAACTCAGCCATGGTTAGCCACTTCTTCTGCATCCTGTCTATCCTAGCCTTAAGCACCACCAGGTCATCAGCAGTCCTGACACATAATGAGCAACTTCCCTTCTTCTTCCAATCCTAAGGTTCTTCAACAACCTCCTCTATCTCCTCCTTACTGGTCTTGTTTAGCTCGATAAAGTGACTTGCACCTTCTTCTTCATGCATGGACTTGGTGGGCATTTCATCTTCACCCTCGCCCATGGTGTCTTCTACAAATTCAGAATCATCAAAAATTTCCACACCTTGGGGATTAGAGGACGATATTCTAGCAATACAGCTAGACCCGCACACACCAAGATCTCCTTGTTTACTAGTACCTCCCCCATCTTCACTCCCCACTTGCTTAGTTCCTGAGTCTAAGTCAATAACTTTCACAGGCTCCTCAACCATATCGGTTCCTCAACCATATTGAGGTCCTCCTTCCCAATTTTTGCTTTCTTAGACCGCACATTGCCCTCGTCCTCCATAGTCTTCCGGTCCCTTTTATCCAACACCCCCGCTTCCTTTTCAATCACTCGGCTAGGCGTCTCAAGTTTACCTTTCTTAGGTGACTTAGTTTTGGATTCAAGAGTAGGGGACTCAATAGGGGTACTACACTCTTCAATTCTGGGACCCCCCTTCAGATTTTTAGTAGGGGAGATTTTGGGGGTCCCAATGGTTTTCTTGGCTTTACCTTTAGCAGCAGGAGACAGGGTCGATGGGGTATTCTCAACTTGACTAACCTTAATTTGTTTCAGGGGCACAAGGCCAAATGGAAGTGGTATAGCCTCAGGATTAGCCCTTGGTGGATGGGAATGAGAGGGTAGTTAGGGTTTTTCACATGAATATCATTGGCAGATTTAATAGAATTCTCTAGATAAGACAATAGGAAAAAGGGCAAACTAATCTCCACCCTATTTCTAAAGTGATTAAGCAATGCAAAGTGATAGTGGTAGAATACCTTGAATCTGCCCTCCAGAGTGAAATATTTCATGATCATCAGACAAATTTGTCCCCATGGCTTCAGCAGCTTCTCCCTTTTGAACCCCCCATGAAGTTTCACAGTAGCCTCACCTTCACAGAAGAAAATCTCCATATTTTCAGGGTTTAGCACCTTGCTGCGATGATTGTTTTTTTTACCTTTGGTGGGGAGCCCCGTGGCTTGCCTTATCACCTCTTCTGAAACTTTGAAACCAATCCCCCTAGGCAGACTTCCCTAGAATCCTCATCCCATGACTCTGTGAACCGGTGAGACAAATTCTCGCTGTGACCAATCATCACGTCAAGGAATGGAGCCACCTCCCCCTCTTGTATTATATGCCAGATCGTGTAGGGTCTTGTCATAATTCTTCAGCAGAGGTTAGTTCAATCTTAACAATCTCTCCACCCGTCTTCAAGTTCGGTAATCTACATAATCAAAGAGAAAGGAAATGCTTAAGGTAGAGAGTGTAGGAATGCTTAGCAGAATACTCAAAAGAGTAATTAAGTTCTTTCGTGCATATCCATCTAATCAAAAGTCGCGGGATGAAAGCTTCATTATAGTTCTATTGATTCGCAATGCCTTTTCCACCTTGGATTTCTCCCTCGGGAAAGGCCTGCACCCGCCACCTCCTGTGAAAAATAACATCATTGGAAGCGAGGATTGAAGGGAAATAATTTCCCTCGATCCATTTGGTCCATTGATTGTCCCACCCTCTCATCATATACAACATCAACGATCTATCAAGCTAGCCTCTCAACTCCTCCTATCCGCCCTTCACGTGCCTCCTCGACTTCTTTCCAAGCTAGGTTGTCATCTAATCAGCCCGCCACCCTGTGTCTTGCCACCTTAGCATATTACCAAGATGATCATTTCTCCAAACCTTCCTCTCACTTTTTGCATGCCACCTTGGCATCTTTGTGTATCTCTTAGTTGGCTCCTTTTGCCACTTTTGATTGCTGCTACGAAAAGTTTGAAAAACACCTACTCGTTTCTTGTCATCTTGAGCTTGAAACCCAATGGCAACAAGTTTGAAACCCAACGTCTCATTTGAATTCTTATTGGAAAAATAGCCACCTCCACATAGCCAGAGAATGCAGATGGTGAAGAGCCCATAATACCTAATCTATGTACCTGCTTCCATCTTGCTTAATGAGAGTTTGAATTCCGCTAGGCAGCCTAGACACAAGCCTCCAACACCGCCAACCATCGTTCTTACTACCCAGGTTTACCATAGCATTTGCTACATCATTACCCTCCTTATAGATATGGAAAACCTTGTACTCCTCCATGGCATTGAGGAGCAACTAGATATCACCAATACTGTCCTCCATCTTCCAACCTATACCCGCTGAACCGAGAGCAACATTCACAATTGACATGCAGATGTCTAATGTTTAGGGAGATAGCCAATTTGATACCCCACAACATGGCTAAAGCTTCATCCTCATTGTTACTTTTAATACCTAATCCCCCAATGTAAGCAGCCACAAACATCCCTGAATCAGATCTAATTATGCCTCCTCCACTAGCAATCCCTGGGTTCCCTTTGGTAGCCCCATCAAAATTGAGCTTGAACCAACCTTTTTGGGGCAAGGTCCAATTAGTTTTAGCTATGGATATATTTTTAGAATTGTCAATCTGGCAAATATTTGAGCTAATAGTCCATTATTTCAATAAACTCTGCTCTTCCTTTCATGGAGGGTTCTCCATAGCTTTAAATTTGCAAGAATTGATAATCTCTGCCAGTAGTTTGGAGAAGGTTTGGAAAACCTCTGAGGGGGTTCTAAACTTTTCCCTGAAAACTCTATTATTCCGCTCTTTCCACAAATTCCAGGCTAGGTGAGGGGGAATTTGTAGCCACAACTCCTTAACAATAGGAAATGTAGATTTGAATGGGGACCTCCAAGCCCTAACCAGGGCCACCACATTTTCATTGAAAACCCAACACAAGTTCAACCTCTGCATAAAAATACTCCAAACTTTCTGAGAAAAGTTACAGTGCAGAAAGAGGAGGGTGACAGTCTCCTCTTCTTCACCACAAAGAACACACATATTTGGCATTTGAAATCCTCTCTTCTTCAAATTATCAAGAGTCAGGATTTTGTTGTGCACAAGGTCCACCAGAAGAAGTTGATTGTAGGTAAAAATTTGGAGAGCCAAACTTTCCTCCACAACCTATCCTCCCCAGGCTCCAACAGTAGACCGTAGGAACTCTTAACAGTAAACCAACCCTTGTTGTTTTTATCCCAAATCATCTAATCTTGCTTAGGGAGATTGGAGAGCCTAAAATCAACCAATTCCTTTTGAAGCTAAAGATCCACCTCTTTATCCTCATCTTGATTAGTGACACGGTCGATGATACCCTTCTAACTCCTAATGCCCCCATAAATTCTGATGTAATTGGCCACTTTACTACCGAAGAACCTACAGGCTTTATCAACAAGTCTACCATAGTGCAACTCTTTGAGAGAGAGGTCTTTCAACCATCTATCTTCCCAAAAATTGACGTTCCTGCCATCCCCTATCTTCCATCTGATGCCTCTATGAAGGATATCACGAGTTTTGAGGGTCCCATTCTAGATGACTGAACCTTTTGGAAGTCCAATATTAGCTAGTAGCTTACAACCTCCCTCTCCAATAAGATACTTAGCAGTCATTATGTCACCCCAATCCTTATTATCTTGAATCAGGTTCCAGCCTATCTTAGACATCAGGGCCTTATTCATGAGATGGATTCTCCTTAAACTGAAACCCCCTTGACATCTGGGAGTATAGACCTTTTCCCAGCTCACTAACACAATTCTCCTTTTTTCCTCCACCTCGGACCAGATGAATTTCTTCTAAACTTGTTCAATCTTCCCAGCCACATATCTCAGGATTTTGAACAGACTTAGGAAGTAGTTAGGTATGCCCTGCAAGGAGGCTTTGAGGAGTTGAAATTTCCCAACTTGGCTCAGTAAAGCTCCTTTCCACCCAACCAGTTTCCTCTATATTCTTTCCATAATCATGTTCCAATAATCTGGGGTGACTTTGGTGATCATTAGTGGCAGGCCAAGGTAGGTAGAAGGCAACCTCACACTAGAGCAGCCCAAGGCTCTAGTAATTTGTTGTTGTAAGTCCTCTTGGGTATTTAGAAAGTAGATGTGATTTTTCTCAAAGTTGATGCTTTGCCCAACAACCCCTTCGTAAGCATTGAGAAGACTTTTCCACCTTCTACCCTTAACCATAGAGGCAATTCCAAACAATATAGTGTCATCCACAAACTGTTGAATGACTGATGCCTGAGATGTGGAGGCAGACTTAATGCCCCGAAGACTCCCCTGCACCAGCAAATTACAGGCATTCCTACCAACTTCAGCTAGCAAGATGAAGAGATAAGGGGAAAGAGGGTCACCCTGTCTAAGACCTCTCCTTGAGGGGAAAAAACCTCTGGGGGAACCATTGACTAACACAGAGAACCTAACAGTGGAGATGCAATCCTTCACCAGGTTGATCATCTGATTTTGAAAACCAAATTTCTTGAGAATCCTAATCAGAAAATCCTAGTTGACTCTATCATAGGCTTTAGAAATATCCAATTTAAATATCATACTTGGGGTGTTGCTTTTGGATGTTGAATGAATTATCTTGTGTGTGGTGATGGCCGCATCGAGAATTTGCCTGCCTGGAACAAAACCTTTCTGACTGGAGGCTATGAGTTTGTCCAGAAGAGGTTGAAGTCTAAATACTAGAATCTTGGTGAAGATTTTGTACACTATATTGCAAAGGTTGATAGGTCTGAAGTCCGTCATGGAAGTAGAGTCAGTCTTCTTTGGAATCAAAGCAATAAATGTGTTTTTCAACTGTCCCAGGAGTCTTCCAATCTGAAAGAAGTCTTTGGCTACACTAGTAACATCCTTCCCAGTAATATCGCAAAAAGTTTGGAAAAAATTTGGGGGGAACCTAGGCATATAGATTTTATTCCCTTTGTATAATGGTATTATTTTTGTAAAAGCTATAGCTTGGAGCTTATGCTCAATCCATTGTCTTTCTCTTCATGGTATTATCTTCATTCATAACCATGCATTTGTATTAGAGTTGATATACTATGATTGGTATCGCCATAGGGCCATAATGATGATTCATATGCATATGTTTGGAATCAAACAGTAGGATTAGAAGCTGCAAAGAGGATATTGTAATTCTCATCCATGCCACTACATAAATGTGTGATATTTTGAATGTCGACTATGGCATAGAGGCAGTAAGGGATGTCTAATGATATCTCTATATATTAAGCATTGTTATAGCCATTGTGATCTTCATTGTGTCCACAACGACTGTAGTGTATCTAATATTATGAGATGTTAAACTAAGGGACTGTTTTTGTGTGGGTAGAAGTCTAGCATGTTATCTATATTATTTATGTCTTAGACCAATGTTGGGTTTCGTAAAATGGTTAGGAATACTTGTGTTTAAATATATTGATCTTGTTTGTGGTTGAATACCTCTATTTGCTTGGTAAAGTTGAATGCAATGTTTATTTACCTATGATTGTATGTGCAGTCCAAACACTTAAGTAACCATATTAGTCTAGTTTAGGATAGATTAATGCCTAATTTGGCTAAGTCATGGGCTGTATTAAAATAAATATTATCACCAAGGTCCACACATGAGCCTCTTAGCAGTCCTCTTATTCTCTTAGTAAAGACTAGTCAACCCTGCAGTATGGGGTTTAGCCTCATTAATATGATATGTAATGCTACCTTATTGTAAGAATAAGGGAAAGATTAAGGATCATTTATATGTCATTGATATTACATTTATCATTAAGGGTCATAGGAAACCCAATAAGGGCATGTGTCTTCCTATAATTTGTGTATTCCCAAGTTAGAATTTATTTGCAAGTATCTATGTATCATTGTTAGTGTTGATGTTATTATATGGGTATAGATCCCCAGTTATATACTAAAGTTATTCTTGCATTATTATAACCTTCTAGAGGGTAGTGGTATACCAGGAGAATGGAAGTTATAATTATCATTATTGTAGAGATTAAATCATCTTGAGGTAAGAGTATACCAGGAGAATGGAACCTAGCTATTCCTATGCTTATGTTATTCTATTATTTGAACTGTCTCAAAGGAGATCAAAAAATAGTGAACATGATGTCACTAATCAACTTATCAAATCCTAGATTTTGAGATTGTCTCGAGGTAAGAGTATACCAAGAGATTGGGACTCAACTGTCATATACTAATCTAAGACCATCTTTTATAGAAAAAGGCTAGTAGGACCATCTTAGGGTAGGTAATATCGAGAGATTGATGTTTGAAAAATATTATACATTTCAACATGTACTTGTATTTTGTCAGTCACTAGTAATTAGAAAGTCAAGCAATAGATAGTAGTGCGTGAATGAATGACCTGGATTTATGTGACAAAATATTTAAAGCTTTTGCCAAAGTGATGCAATAGATGTAAGCATCATTAGTTTGCTATGCTTGTAGACTCATACTAGTTGAAAATCATAGAGGATAGAGGGTATCTAGGGACTACTTGATTCACTGCATGAGATGGGTATTCACATTTGGACTTAGTTCTTGGATTTGGTTATGCTACAAACATCCCTATCTATCATCCTTGTCAAAGGGACAAGCCTCTTCTAGTAGGAAGATGTGTGGGGGATTGCTAGGTTTGTGGTTGAAGATAAAGTGCTTGGATGATGCTCTTCCTCCTAAACTGATCAACCATGTTGCTTGCACTTAGATGAGATGACTATGCCTAATGGTCAACTAGATTTGTAATGGAAAGTCAACAATGTGTATTGATGTACATAAATGGATTAGAAGGGTTGTTTTCCTAATTTGAGATTGTATTATATTATTCTTCATTGTGAAATAGTATCATGAAAATCTATGTATTGAGAAATGATGGCATCTTAATTGAAATAAGGAATCTATTTATGCTTTAAGGAAAACAAGGTTTCTTTAAATTGTGGCATTTGTGTTATTTAATTTCTTGATTTTTCATTAATTATTATTGTTAATTGGGTGGCTCATTACAATAGTTATTTTTAGTAACATTATGTTGTGCCTCTCCAATTTTGTTATTTTGAATGTTTGTAAAGAAATACCACATTTAATTTGTGGAAAGAATATCTGAAATTTATACAACGAAGAGTCTTGTTAATAAACTATATTTGAAAAGAAAACTTTATTCATTAAAAATGAAAGAGACTTGGTTTCTAAGCATATAAATGTTTTTAATTTGATTTTGAGTTATCTAAGTTTAATTGATGTTAGGTTGGATGAAGAGGTTAAATGCATTATGTTACTCTTCTCTTTACCTAAATTATGGGAAGAACCTGGTTGTTGCAATTAGTGGGGTTGCCATAGAGCCTAAGTTGGATGTTCTTGTTTTTTATTAGTTCAGCTGGAAAAGAGGGTCCAGAGCCCTATACAAAATAGCCCCCTGGGAAACATGCCTTAAACATGCCAGTAATAGTACATTAACAGCACACTAACAACTGACAAAAAATGACTAACCAAAAACACCAGAAAATAAAAACAAGAACTAAGGACTGTCAGTAGTCCCAAACTTGGCCAAAAACTTGACCATGTCTTTGTAGTCACTAAGGCTATCAATCCCCATCTGCTTGACTCTGTCATCCAGATCCTTGATAGCAACAAAAAATGACGCCGCCCGATGTAAGGCCTTGGCAGCAAATTCGGTCATGGTCTTCCATTTCTTCTACATTTTCTCCATCTGCAGCTTGAGTCTCCCCATGTCCTCAGTGGTCATGACACACAGTGAACAACTACCCTTATTATCCACACCATTGACTTCCTTAGCAGCAACACCCAAGTCCTCCAAACTTGACTTGTTCATGGAAGCAAAATGTCTCGCCCCTTCTTCCTCATGCACAGACTCAGTAGGAGCTTTGTCCTCCCCCTCCTCCATAGTTTCCTCTACAAATTCTGAGTCATCAAAAATCTCAACACTCTGAGGGTTAGCAGAAGGTTTCCCAGCAATGCGATTAGACTGGTGCACCCTCGAGATGGTTTGCTTAACAACATCCTCCCCTTCACCACCTCTAGTCTGTATGGGTTTTGGGTCCAATTTAATTATTTTTGCTAGACCAGTCGCCAACCCTTCTTCCTCAGCACTAGTCCTTGATTTCTTAGCTTGCACAACCACTTCCTCCTCAATTGTCATTCTCTCCCTTTTGGCTAGGCCAATTTCTCTTTCCCAAGCTTAGGATTGGCTTTTCTTGGGGGTTTCATTTTAGACTTAGGGGTGGGGGTTCTAGCCAAGGACTTGCATTCCATAATACGGGGGCTCCCCTTGGCAATTTTAGAGATCTTAGGGGTCCCGACACATGTTTTCACCTTGCCTTTATAACCAGGAGAAACAAACATCTGGGGGTCCTCAATCATTTTGACCTTAACTTGCTTCGGGGGACACAAGGAGAGATGGAAATGGTACAGTCTTAGAATGAGGCCCTGATGGATGGGGACAAGAGGGTGACCTGTGTTTTTAGCCCTAAGCTCTCTCGCTGACTTAATGAAATTTTCTAGAGAGGACTAAAGCAAAAAATGAAAGCTAATTTCCATTTTGTTCTTAAAGTGATTGAGAAGGGCATAGTGATAATGGTAAAATACCTTAAACCTTCCTTCCAGCATGAAGAACTTCATGATCATTAAGCAGATTTGGCCCTAGGGCTCTGACAATTTTTCCCTATCAAACCCACCATGCAACTTCACAACCACCTCCCCCTCTCTAAAGGAGAGACCCATATGTTCTGGGTCGGGCACCTTGCTACGTCTAGCGTGCTTCTTCCCTTTGGTGGGGAGCCCCATAGCCTAACTAATCACCTCCTTGGACACCTGGAAGCCAATACCCCCCAAGTGAACTTGTCTAGTGTTCTCTTCCCACGACTCAACAAATTGGTACGACAAGTTTTCGTCATGGCCAATCATACCTTCCAGAAAAGAAACCACTTCACCCTTCTGGATGATATGCCAGACAATCTGCTCATGCCTGAATTCCTCCACCATGGTCGGTTCAATCTTCACAATCTCACCACCCATACTTGCAGTTTGAATTTCACATAGGCAACATAGCTTAAAAATGTTAAGGTTGGTGTTGTTGTAATTAACAAGTAACCCAATAAAATGGAAGAGCTGCAGAGTAAGATCAATAGTCACATCATAATTATTATGGCGATACGCCACACCTATGCCACATTGCAAAATCTCCTTGGGAAGAGATCTTGGCTGCCACCTTGTGTGGCAATGAATATCACCTGCCGCAAAGATTAACCAAATATTATTTCCCACAGGCAGACCCATCCTACACACTGTCCATACCCCTGCTAGAGGCCACTGTGACATCCTATTGGTCCAATTAGGTCTATCCCTTGCACCATCACCAAAATTGAGGCTTTTTTGCTTTATGACCTGTCTACCTGTCATCTAGTTAGCACACCAACCCACCAATGGACAGTTGTCCTGCTAGCTATACTTCCAATTTGTGCAAACCCCCTTCCTAAGCCACCTTGGAGTGCCAGACTTCTCACCCATTTCCTTTTAAAAATTCAAAAATTTCTCCCCGCCAAACTTGGTCCCATTTGAACGGGTCTCCATGAAATGCACATAATCCCCACCACCACCCAACCACAGAAAGAGGATAGTCACAACCCCAAACACCTAATTCTTATTATTGTCTTCATCTTTCTTTATGATAGTATGAATCTCATTAGGCAGGCTAGTCATACTCCTCCAACACTGCCATCCTTTGCTACCGTTGCCCAAGTTTGCCATAGCATCAGCAACCACATTTCCTTCCCTGTATATGTGAGAGATCTTAAACTCCTCCAACCCATTGAGTAGTAATTTAATATCTCCCATAATGTCAACCAAATTCCACCCAAACTAAGCCGAACCCAAGGCATCATTAACAATTAACTTCGAGTCCCCTTCCACATGAAGAAGTCTGATGTTCAAGGAGATAGCCAATTTAATACCCCATAGCATGGCTAAGGCTTTAGCCTCATTGTTACTTTTGAAGCCAATACCTCTAGAATAGGCAGCCACAAAGGCTCCCTTGTTAGTTCTTATGATTCCTCCTCTTCTAGCCAACCTCGGGTTCCCCTTGGTAGCTCCGTCGAGGTTGAGCTTATACCATCCTTTCTATGGCTTGACCCACCTGGTCTTGGCTCTAGCAAGCCTTCTAGAATCATCTATGCGGCAAGTACCAGGGTTGATGTTCCAATGCTTTAAAAAACACTGGTCTTCCCATCCAGGGGGTCTATCTATTGTTTTGAAGTTGCTAGAGTTGATGTTCTCTGCCAACAATTTGAGGAAGCTTTGGAAGACTTCCACGGGGGTTCTGAATTTCTCTCTGAAAATTATGTTATTGCATTCCTTCCAAAGATTCAGGACAAGTGGGGTGGTAATTGTAACCATAGCTCCTTGGTCACTGGGAGCCCCAGATTGAAAGGGGGCCTCCAATCCCAGGCCAAGGCAACAATATTATTATTTAATGTCTAACTTATATTAAGCTTATGAAAAACCAAGCCCCATACCTCCCAAGCAAAACTGCAGTGAAGGAAGAGATGATTGGGTGTCTCTTCTTTAGTTCCACATAGAACACACCTGTTTGGCATTTGAAAACCCCTCCTTTTCAAATTATCCATGGTCAAAATTTTGTTGTGCATCAGGGTCCACCAAAAGAAATTGACTTTAGGAAGAAGTTTAGGAATCCAAACTTTCCTCTAGAATCTATCCTCCTTATTGTCTAACAGCAGGCCATAAGCACTTCTAACTAAGAACAAGCCTTTGTTGTCCTTGTCCTTTGGATGTTCTTGTTGCTTCTTTGTAAAGAAAATAATTGAGAAGGAAATCCATGGATGAAGGTTCCAAAGATGCACTACATGTTCAAAATAGACCTAAAGAAAAAGGTGGTAAGGAAAATGGGGATAGAAAAATATCAAAATCTAAGGGTAGATCTAAAACTTTGTAAGAGTAGACTAAAATGTCGGAGCTATGGGAAAAGAGGCCACTTAAAGGATTGTAGAAATAAGAAAAAGAATCTTGATGACTCCTCTACTAAAAAATCTATTGATTATGATGCTAGTGATGCATCATTTATGTTTGCTAACATTGCTAGTGATGACTCATGGCTAATTGATTTGGGTGCCTCATATCACATGATTCCTCATAAGGGGTGGTTCTCAACATATAGAGCATATGATGGTGGTGAGCTCTTTATTGGTGACAATAGTTCTCATAAATTATTGGCTAAGGAAAAGTAAATTTGATATTTAGTGATGGAGAGTGAAAACTCTATTTGATGTGTTGCACATTCTAGGCCTTGCTAAGAATTTAATTTAAATGTTTTTAAGATGAATGATACTAGTGTGCATGTCAATTTTAATGAGAATGGTTGCAAGTTGTATGGAGGGAACTTAGTATTGGCTAAGGTCACTTGTTGTGGAACCTTGTTTAAATTGAAAACGTCTACATCCTATAACTCAACAAATGTAACTATTTTTTTTATAGTTTGGCTAATGGAAACTTGGTGTTCACTGATGGAACTTAGTGTGGAACCTTGTTTAAGTTGGAAGTGTGTGTACATTTTGTAACTTGATAAATGTAACTAAATTTTTTTACTCATCTATGTTGTGGCACCATAATTGGGCCACATTTGTGAAAAAGTTTTAAGAACCTTGATTAATAAAACTATGGTGAATGGTTTGTAGAGTTATTCTGTGGATTTTGATTTTTGTTAGCACTATGTTTGGTAAGTAGAATAGAGTGAAGTTTCATTCTATTAGTACTACAATTAAGAGAATTTTGGGGGTTATTCACATTGATGGGTTTGGTTCTATGGATGTGTCCTCTATTATTAAATCTTGGTATTATGCTTCATTTATTGATGACTTCTAAAAATTTACTTAGGTTTATTTTCTAGAATATAAGTCTACTATTTTCTCTAAGTTTAAATATTTTAAGGTTCTCGTAGAGAAACAAATGGACAAGAAGATAATATTATTGAGTAGAGATAATGGAGGTGAATATTGATGTAGGGAATTTGATGATTTCTATGGATATGCAGGTATTGTGCGATAGAAAACTACTCCATATGCACCACAACAAAATGGAGTTATAGAACAAATGAACATGACAGTGATGGATAGAGCCAGAAGAATTTTGAGTAGTGCTAGGCTTGAACAATATTTTTGGGTTGAGGTTGTAAATACTGCTTGTTATTTGGTAAATAGATTCCCTACTTTTGTATCTCTAGTTGATAAGACATCATATTAGGTGTGGACAAGTAAAAATCCATTTTTTCACCCAATAAAGTTTTTGGCTATAAGGCTTGTGTTCATGTTCCTAAAGAAAAATGATCTAAGTTGTATTTTAAGGCAAAAAAGTGTATTTTCATTGGTTATGGTGAGAATTCAAAAGGTTATAAGCTTTGGAATCCTCTAACCTTGAAAATGGTTTATTCTAAGAATGTGGTTTTTAGGGAACTTAGAGTTTTATCTAATGTGCAATAGTGAAAGGAAAAAAGAAGGTACAAAGGTGTATTTTGAGATAAAAAATGAGAAGCAAGAAGATGCATCTATAGAAGAATAAGTTGGACAAGAGGTTGGAGAGGAAGAAGAAGATTTAGGGGATGGTTTGGAAGAAGAATGTGCAAAGTCTCTTACTCCAGGTCCTTAAAGAGGTCCATAAGGTAATGAAAACCAATTTAAAGGTACAGTTCACTAGATCTTCATTATGTATTTACTTTATTTTGTACTAATGATGAACCTATATCTATGAAGGAAGCTCTTTCTTTGAAAGAGTGCAAGTCTGGGAAGGAGGCTATGTAGGAAGAGATGGTAACTTTGGAAAAATGTGAGACTTGGGATCTAGCAGAATTGTTTGAAGGAAGGGTGTCCATTGGATGCAAATGGTTGTTTAAAAATAAATTTGAAGTAGATGGTAAATTGGAAAGGTATAAAGTTAGATCGGTACCAAATGGTTATTCCTAGTTTTTAGGAATAGATTTTGGTGAAATCTTCTCTCCTATATTCAAATTGACTTCTATTAGATTCCTACTTTCTATTTTGATTTATTATGATTTAGTAGTATAGAAAATGGATGTTAAAACTACATTTTTGTATGAGAATTTTGAAGAGGAGAATATGAAACAACTTGATAATTTTATGGACAAAGGAAAGAAAAAATTGGTTTTTATCTGTTAAAGAGATATTTGTATGGTTGAAGCAGTCACCTTGAATGTGGTATTAGAAGTTTGATGATTTTTCCTTAGAGATTGTTTTTTTAGAAGTAATGTTGATCATTTAGTTTATTTTAAACAAGTTGATGACCAATTGTTAATCATTGTCTTATTTGTTGATGACATGTTATTAGAAACATTAATAAGAGAATGATCAGGGAACTTAAAAAATAGCTTTTAGGTGGATTTGATATGAATGATTTAGGGGTTGAAAAATATATTTTGGATATGGAAATCAATAGGGATTAGGTTAACTGAAATCTTTGTCTTAATTGTACACAGTATGTTGACACTATTTTGTAGAGATTGGGTACATAGAACTATAAGTTAGTAAGCATTACTTCACTTGTTGGCACTAGGCTTTCTTTGAAACAATGTCCTAAATCTTATGATAATTTTGAAGATATGTATAATGTTTCATATGTTAGTGCTGTAGGAGGCTTGATGTATACTATGGTTTATACTAGACTAGATATTCGCCAAGTAGTGATAGTTCTTAGCAGGTTTTTATCTAACCTAAGTGAAGAGGGTGTTTAGATATTTGCAATGTACTTCTAATTATTGTGCATTTTTCATCATGGGATTAATGACGTGGGTAATTTGTTGGACATACATGGCTTTGTTGATGTAAATTGGGTTGCTGATTTCGATAACAAGAGGTCAACTAGCAATTATGTGTTTACTTTGTTTGGAGGTACATTTAGCTAAATGAATAAGAGGTAACCATAATTACTTTTTTCACTATAGAAGTAGAGTATATGGTTTCTACATGTGATTGTAAGGATGTATTTTGGTTAAAAAGATTGTGTTCATGTATTGGTTTTGGGTGCATGAAAGTGAGGATTAGTTATGACAATAAAAGAGTTATCTATTTGGTGAAGAATCTAATGTACCATGCTCCTACTAAGCATATTATTGTTCAGTACCACATTGTCCATGAGATGGTTGAGGATGAGAGGGTCTATATATAGAAGGTTGATACTTTGTAGAATGTTGTTGATTCTCTAAGGCAATAAGCATAGCAAAATTTTGTTGGTATAGGGAGGCTATGGGATTTTTACTCTCAAGAACTTAAAATTATTTTATGTTACCCTACTATGTCTTTGTGATGTATCTATCAAGTGGGAGAATGTTAGGATTGAGTATGTTATTCAACTTTCAAATATTAAGGTTTATTGTAACTTAATTTTTCATAAATAGTTATCTATTTTTCATAGATGGTAAATAATGTATGTTTCTCGAAGAATCATGGAGTGGGCAAAATGGGACACCCATATGAGGGTGGGGACATATGAAATTACTTTATAAATCTTTGATGACTAAGAAATAATGTTACAAGTTGAAATTGAATATGAAGTTATATGGGAAAGGTCAAACAATAATAGTAGTGAAGCATATTCCTAATTTAGTGGGCACATGGTGTAATTAGTGCTTCATGAGGGAGCACTTGGGAGTTAAATTGCCCATTATGGAGAGTTTGGTCAAAGATTCTTGATGGAGGTTACATTTCTATCTTGGGATGCTACATTCATGGTTATGGGGTTTTGGAGTTTTGTATGTGGATCTGGATGCCTAGTTTTAGGCCCATGGTTTTGGCCACTTATTTTGGAAATCCATGTCGTTTCTAGTTTCTAAATTCATATACATTGGAGGAATAAGATAGAGGAGGTATGTTCTTTTGTAGGTTTGAGGAAGGTTATGCTACCAAAGACTACAAAAATGAAGAGGGAAGGCTGATGTATTAATGTACTCACATTTTTGAGATCAATGCAAACTTATGCTCTCTTTGGTGGTGGGGTTTTTTCTCAAAAGGGCTTCTCGGTGCCTATTTTGTGTTATATTGTGTTGCATTATTTTATTGTTGCATTTATTCTTTCCATTTCATGATTTGTCACTATATTCTTTATTAGATTTGATCACTTTAGTTAATGTTTTCATTATGTTGTCTACCCAATTTCTCATCAAATAGAAAACCAAAGTTCCAAATTCTCCCACTTGATACTTGTTGTAGGAGAGTTGAAAAATATAATGAGAATAAAACTAGGTATGGGGAAGGGATAAACCCATTTCATCCCTGTATTGACAATCTTTTATAGTGCTCATTGGTTTTGTTAAAGAGTTAGCTATATTTATCTAATGTCAACTTTTTCCATTTGAACCTTCTTAGCCTATACCATCTCCCTAAAAAAATGATATTGAACTTTGTTGGTAAATAGACTTGTCACTGTGATGTTCGTTGAGATCAACATGACTCACCCAATGGGTAGTGTCAAGTGTTTACAACAATTGGAGAAATCACCATTAAATGGGCAATTTTCCTCTGCATTTGAGAGGGGCATCTCCCTCATGTGATGGGGGTATTTGGATTTTTTTATACTTTTAAGCTAAAAGTACAAAAGGAAAAAAAGGAACAAAAACTTGAAAAGGAGAAGAATGGAGAAACCCTAGGTAGATCAAAGACAAACAACTATTTGGGATTACTTGATGCTAATAGGAAGGAAAAGAAATTAGTATGCAGATTTGAATAGATAACAAATCTACATACAACATTAACAAAAGAGGGGAGAGGATATATAGTTTCATCAAATAGAATTTATGTTGTGTATGGGTTGTCATTGATGTCAACAGTGGTATGGAGCGCTGCAGTATGGAAGAGTGTAAATGATGTCAAAGGGAGATTGCAGTAGTACAGTGATCAATGAAGACATTATAGAATAAGTGATCAGGAGTATTGTGAAGCAAAGAATAGAGGGATGAATATATGCTCTACAGCCAAAGGAGCAGATCAAAAAAGAAGGCAAAAGGAGATGGATCCGTATCATCTATACAGAAGGAGATGGATTAGTATCATCTATACACGATCATACCATATCTTCTGAAGTTCATGTGTAAGTTCACAAGCCTTGATATATTTATGTTTGAAGTCTGTGTTAAGCAGAGTTGGGGTCTTGCTAAATAATAATGATATGAACTCATGGTACTTACAACATGATAAAGAAAGTTGTAAAAGATTGAAGGAAAGTATCTAAGTATAGCACAAGTCAGGGAAGCAGTCATAGGCTTACAAGAAGTTACCACATTCTACTGCAGTTGAAGGTAAGGATCTACAGATTGGACTAATGGCTAGATATTACACTCAGGTACCTATGTATCAAATTTGAGGTCATAACATTTATCGCAAGATGTTTTGGAGACAGAAGTGTGAAGACAATATTGAAACATGGAAAGTGTAGTCACAAGGAGATAGGAGAATGCTCTGCACTTCTCTGCATATGAAGATATGATGGTGTGGCTTGGAGGATAGGTAGATATGGGTATGACTCCAAAATATAATGTTGTTTGCTACAAATGTAACAACCTTGGGCATAAGTCAAAAATTTGCAAGAGTGGTTATGAGAAACCACCTATTTAACACAAGAAGCCAGAGGAAATTGTGACTTAGGAAAAGAAGGAAATGACAAAGATATGGAGAAGAAAGATAAAACAAAGTGATGAAAAGGAGGAAGTTGTGTCTTCATCTAGTGCATCGGACTCCGTTGCTAACTGAGACAAGGCATAGGGTCAAGGGGAGCTAATCAGGGCATATCTATTCTTTCCCCTTTAAAAGTTGTGGCTTCTGCAAGAGGAAGCTTATCATACCAATGATTTGAAATGAAAATTGTTGGAGAAAATGTTGATAAGGAAAACTAATTTCTTTTTCCCAAATTTTTGGAGCAAAATAATATGATGCGGTGGATTGTAGAAGGTTCTTGAGTCTCTATGAGTTCACAGAGAAATCCAGCAGCAATCCACCTAACCTAATGAAGGTGCATTAAATATGGAAAGTTAGGGCAACTTGCAAGGTACTTATGCTTCATTTACACAATCATATCTCATTTAAAACCAAATAATTTGTATCTGGAGCTAAGAAGAGAAGGCATTCAAAGTACTTGATGAATTTGAGAAGAATCAAGATGAAGGTGAAACCCTAGCGATTGAACCCAAAGATATTTATTAGAACTACTATTTTTTAATACCCTAGTTTTCGAATTCAAAGCAATTTGTGATGATGACTCCTTAATTAGTTGATGTCATTGAAAAACCAAGACCTAAGTATAAGAAATTTCCTTACAAATCCATGGATGTAGATAAAGAAGGGGCATTTTGACATATTCCAATGTATGTGGTATATACAGAAGATGTTAGGTTTTACATTCACTGAAAGCTAGATGAAATTAACCATGTAAAATTTGAGATCATAAATCAACTTCTAGACGATGATGTTACCTATAAATCAGAATATGCAAATGTGGGGGCAAAGCATCTGGACATTTGGAAAGATTACCCTAATTTATGTGATGAGCAAGAATGGGTAAGATACATTATTAAGCAGAATTCATGACAAGTTCATATATTTGGACAAACCCTACTGGATTACCAAAGATGCAATCAGGGTAGTTACTAGGTTGTGTTCCACTGGATCTGTACCAGTGATGAAGTCAATTAAGAATGAGAAAGTTACTGAGATGACCAAAGCAAAATTTGACAAGAGAACACTAATTGTGAATGACATAATTGATCTGGGTGTTCGTTATGTTGCTATGGGAATTGCTTATAAAGTTTACTTCACAAACAGAGAGGGATCTCCCACTGGTACTACCATTCACACTGCATACCAGATGGTCAAAGAAGGTTTTTGACCTTTGTGTGGTCATGAGAGAACAAATCCTAGAGAATCTGAGAAGGACAAAAGAAACTAGATACATTTTTTAAGTATGGAACTTTAATTATCTATCTTGCATTCTATTTTCTAAATGAACTTCCTAGTTTTAGTGGAAAGGTCTAGCAACAACATATTCTTGTTGCTACTCAAATTAAGAGTCACATAGGAGGGTTTAGTGGTCCAAATCACTACAAGACAATGTACTGGGGTTTCTTTAAAACCCTTCAAACCAACATGCATGCCATAGAAAGAGTCCCTTACAGTTCTATACATCAATATAGGGAGAAGATCACATTTTTAGTTGATAAGGATTATACCTATATGGAGGCAGTTGAACGTAGAACTACATGGATTCCTAAACTGCCATATGAAGTCTCCGAAGAAGAAATAAAGGTCTATGCTGACATGTTGCTCAACAAAACTAAAGACACCACTACTGAGAGATTTGGTACCTATGATGAAATAATGGATAAAAGGATTAAAAGAAGTGCAGAGGAGCATCTTGAGAAACACAAAGAAGAATTTCATAAAAATATGGGAATTTCACTAAAATCCACATCAGAAGCCCTTGCAGGGGAAACACATCATGCCTCTACTGTTCCAACGTTACACAAAGTTTAAGGACTAGTAGAGCTATTTCTTCTACTTTAAATGTACCACTACCCTTTGGGTTAGCACGAGTCCACTAGAAGAAGGGTAGCTTCTGAAACACAAGCACAGAAAAGGAGTGGAAGAAAGAAGCATGCTATACCCAAAACACAAGCCAGAAGAAAGAAGGTTAAGGCAGAAGAGATTGAAGAGTAAAAAGAAGGAGAAGAGGAAACCTCTAAGCTAAAAAGAAAAGAAAAGAAACCTAAGAAAAATCCTTTGGTAACTTATATAGAAGGCCCTCTTCAATTGGAAGTTGTCTTCAATGGAATTGAACAACATGGGATATTAAAATACACAACTGATCTATATCCGGATGTTCCTCCTGAGGATCAAAAGACCATTGAAAAACTTGTAGTTATGTATATGCTCAAATATAACCTACCCATGATTGATGTAATTGAAAAGGTATTGGAAAGCCTAGCTTAGGCTCTAAGGCAGAAAAGAGAAGAAGCCATTAAAATGAATAATGAGTTGAGGCAACAAGCTCTTGAAAAGGCCAGGTCATCTATGTCTCAAGAAGGAAATGATAAATTGGCTCAAATGAAAGCACATGAATTAAGGACAAAGAAAAGAGTGGACACTCTCATGAGTATGAAGTAAAGTCATAAAGAAAAAATTTAGAAGGAAACAAAGGATGTGACAAAGCAAATATTGCGTGAGGTAAGAGGAACTAAAAATATGGAGCAACCACAAGTTTCTCCACCACATAACACTGCTTCTCCACCTCACATGACTACATCTCCTCCACACAACACTGAATATCAAGTTCCTCAAGAGGAGAAAGAAGAGAAAGCAACAAAACATCAAGTACAAGATGCACATGAAGAAGAAAATGGATTTTTGGATCATAATATTATGCATGATGATCAACCTCTAGAGAATATAGAACAATAGGATAATCCTAAACAACAAGAGGGGCATACAAATGTTGATTCAGGGGAGAACTTAGAAAAGGAACAAGATACATCTTCCTCATCCTCTCTGGTTGACTCTATTAAGGAGTTTCTAGCCCAGCAAATGCAAATCCAATTGGTGGTCACTCCGCAACTGTTATAATTGCCAGTGTTGGATAGACAAGTTAACTTATCCAATATATCTCCACTTCACAAGTTGCAACTAGGAGATATACTTTAGTCCTCAGCAAGACAAGAAATTCTGCAACAAGTTAAAGGAGTTGAAGTGTTAGAAGAGGCAATTAAGTTGTTATAGGATGAACTGCTTAAGGCAAAGAGAGATCCCACCTTGCTTCCTCGTCAGCAAATGAAACTCATGTTGGAGTCTTTTAAGGCTCATTCATCTTACCTACAGATGCAAGCTGAGAAAAAGATAACAGAAAGTGTAAATAATAAAAGGTTGGCTGATGCATTTGACAGATATGCAAAGGCACATAATAGCTTACAAGAAAAATTGAAAAATATTCAGAAATGTATTGAGGATGCTAAGATTTTGTATCAATTTTATTTTAATTGGCCAACAACTACAAAGAGCATAAAGGATCAAGCTGACTCTATTGAGTCACAGTTAATACAAGTGGCCAAAGTATATGATCCTCTAAAGGATAAAGATGGAACCATCAGGGTCCAAATTAAAAATCTACATACTTAGTTAAAGTAGCTCCTGGAGAAAAGAGAGAAAATCAAATGAGAAACAGGTTAGCTAAGAAAATTTGTGAGTATGAAGTTAGAAGTCTTGACTGGTATCTTGATTAAAGCAGAGAACATGGCTCAGAAAGTTAAAGTACTAGCCACTTTGGAAGAGGCAAAAGATTTGTATATTCAGTTTGGAAGCCAATCACAAATTTTGTCTTCTGCAAAGAAGAACTGGGACTCAACTCTTGCCCAGTTGAGGTTATTTACAAAAATGTTCTACCTTCCAAGTGAACAAAAATTTGTAAAGGTAAGACAAATTTTGATGATTGTATAAATATGCGGTGAACAAAATAAGATTAAGTAGTGCTATTTTGATATAAACAAGGCACATTGTACATAGTACCTTGAAGAACAATTTTGCTACATCATTTTTGAAGAATCTGAGGCTACTCCTTAGCGGGAGTTGATTGATAAAAGGTAATAAGAAATATTCAGATAGGGGAAGCCTATTTGTTTTTGCTAGAACAAAGGAAGACCAATAGCCCTTTTCCATTGATGCCAAAGGGGGAGAACTATATGCATATTAGGTCAAGTGTTGCCATCAATGACAAAGGAGGAGATTGTTGCGTAGGGGTTGTCATTGATGTCAACAATGGTATGGAGTGTTGCAGTATGGAAGAGTGTAAATGATGTCAAAGGGAGATTGCAGTAGTATGGTGATCAATGAAGCCATTATAGAATAAGTGATCAGAAGTATTATGCAACAAAGAATAGAGGGATGAATATATGCTCTGCAAACAAAGGAGTAGATCAAGAAAGAAGGCAAAAGGAGATGGATTAGTATCATCTATGCAGAAGGAGATGGAACAGTATCATCTATACACGATCATACCATATCTTCTAAAGTTCATGTGTAAGTTCACAAGCCTTGATATATTTATGTTTGAAGTGTGTGTTGAGAAAAGTTGGGGTCTTGATAAATAATAATGATATGAACTCATGGTACTTACAACATGATAAAGAAAGTTGTAAAAGATTGAAGGAAATTGTCTAAGTATAGCACAAGTCAGGGAAGCAATCACAAACTTACAAGAAGGTACAACATTCTACTGTAGTTGAAGGTAAGGGTATGTGGATTGGACTAATGTCCAAATATTACACTTAGGTACCTATGTATCATATTTTAGGTCATAACGTTTACCGCAAGATGTTTTGGAGACAAAAGTGTGAAGACAGTATTGAAATAGGGAAAGTGCAGTCACAGGGAGATAGGAGAATGCTCCACACTTCTCAACATATGAAGATATGATGGTGCGGCTTGGAGGATAGGTAGATATGAGTTAAAAGTATGTGTGCTTCAAGTTTTTAGTGATAATATGTACCACAACTACTTCTCTGGAGTCAACTATGTGAAGACATGCCTTGGTACAAATTGAAGTAAGCAGAGGAAGATAGCTGAGGCCATCGCAGTTCACCATACAATGGTAATTGGTCTTTCTGATTGAGTGATAAGCTCATAAGGTTGGTTGGTATGCATTATTCAAGTTTCAAATGAATGTGTTCACTGCAAGTTTAGTTTTCATTGTTCATCTTAAGACTGTGTAAGCAGAGGTTGTTAAGGATATCGACATTAGAGATCAAGTGTTTGCGCCAACATGAAATATCTAGATGTGATAAAAGAAGTATACATGAATGATTCATAATACATATAATGTTCATTATGTGGTCCGCATGGTATAATTTGTTCCCTCCGGTACTAGTTTTGGGTCTAGAGCTAAATGTAAGGAAGGATAAGTGATTGTTACGCCGACTTGATATATACTGATGGTTATGCCGTGTGTTTTGGAGTGTGTGCCAGCATGGAAGGATGTACCAAGGTAAGATAGGACCTAATTATGTCTTTCTTTTGAACCGCATTGGAATTTTACTTACCGCATATGTTTTAGAACCGACTGTTGTGGCCACTACATGTTTCATATTACACGTTTCATCTCGGCTGACCAAGGAGAAAGTTTTTGGAGCTTGCAAAGGATATAAATGTAAGAGCAAAGGTTTCAAGAGAAGAAGATTTTGAATTATGGAATAATAACATTGACTTTGTGCGAATAAACACACCACAGAAGTAGATTTCATGATGAAATGTGGAAAAGACTAGTTCATGTTATGTGATACTATTGCGGAGGTAGTAGTTGATGATGTGATGATGGAGAAGAGTTTCTGAAGTTGTTTTGTTGTGGTGGAAGTTGATATTGTAATTGTGTAGAAGTGTGAGTGTTGTGTAGAGGCTGAAGTGATCAATAGTCAGTGTTGTGAGAAGAACACTTGAATCGGATAAGTTTTGTTGTGTAAAAATTGTAAGTGTTGTAATTGTTCAAGGAGTTACAACTTCATTTGGGTTGTAGCCCATAAATAATGTTGTAATCCTGTTTTATTTGTGAGGTTGGATTTGGACAGTAGATCCAAGTAGCTTGCTCACCGTGATTTTTCCCTTCTAGGGTTTTCCACGTAAAATTGGTGTTATAGATGTCTGCTTCTATGATCTTGTGCTTTTCTTATTTTAAACGCTTATGTCAGTTTGAATGTTATTGGAAGAAAATAATTTGAATAAGTACTAATTCACCCCCCTCTCAGTACTTCTATATGTTCAACAATTTAGGGTTCAACAAATCTACACAATAGTGATTGTTGCAAATAGATGAATAAAATTGGATTAGATTTGCAAATTAAAAAGAAGGATGGTGAGAAACAATAAAGCACAATCTAACATAAGAAAAGATAATGTTCAATCGATTGATTGAAAATTAGAGTCTTGTCTAGAGTTTTATTTCTCAAAATTTCACAAGAGCACAAAGCCTCTTGCCTCCTTGTACAATTTTTTGTGTGTTTACATCTAAGAATGGTAACCAATAGTAACCCTCAGCAACCCTTTACAATGAATGGAATTTACATTTTATAGGGAAAGGTTGTTCACTTTCCTATACAACCATTTCATTTTCCTCTTTGGACATTAAAACATATTAAAAATAATATTACAAATCCCTCAAATGAGTGTATATCCCTTAACCCATTAAAATAAGTGTATTGTAAACATTAAACAAATTGACTTTATAATAAAATATTAATCCTTTGCATATTCTTGATGGGTGCTAAATTGCCACAACATTATGTCAAACAATTCACATATGTTGGTTGTAGGTGTGCATTCCTTTGAAGTATTTGGTTGAACATTTTATGAGTGGAGTCTATAGATGTTGAGTCCTAAAGCAATTTATCAAATGGTTGGCATGTGTTGGCTACAGATGATGATTCACTAATTTTCTTCCTAAATTACAATTTGGTAGAGAATAAATATATACATCCATTCCTTCACAAATGTTTTAGAGATTTCCTCTAGGACAAATTTGGAGTCAAGTGTTCACTAGATAGTTTAAGAGTTATGTATTGCATAATAAGTTCTAACAAGGTGCAGAGGGCATTCATAGAAATTTTTAAGAAGTAAAATCTATAGAGATAGGAGCCACTCCTTGCCTCCAATAAATTCAAAATTAAGAGCTTTGACTAGGCCTTGTAATCAACTCCAACTCTCTCTCTCTGCAAGTTTGAACAAGCTACAACCACCATTGACCATTCCACTAGTTATAATGGGACCTATGTTTTGTGGGTGTTGAGTTTCCAATTGAATAACAAGATGTTCATTTTGGTGTTATAAAGTTACTAACCATTTGTATACTCCAAAGGTCATTAGAATTGTTGAATAAAGGCCAACATAACCTATGAATCTAATGGTCATCATACTCTTAATGCTCCTCCTATTCGTATCTAGAAATCATAGCATCCCATAGCTATCTATAATTCATGTTACATAAAATAACATATTTCTTGATAAGTATTCTCTTTGCTTTGCTTTCAAACCATCGTCACACTAGCTTGTATTGTGTTGATCACAAAGAAGAAATATTTGTTTCTCTAGTCTAGAATCTCGTCACCAATAATGAGAGCTAATCCTATATTTGTTGTACAATTGTATTTTGAGGATGAATAGTTTCTATGAACACACGTGAGGTTCCCTTGCCCTACCTTGTGATGGAAATCTATAATTATCTTGGTACATTCCCAAGGTTCCCCTATTGAATAGTCAGTATGACTTTCAAGAGTCTTATTCCAAAAAGGGATTATATTGAGTGTAGATTCTGTTTTGCACACTGTTGTAGCTACTACCATTGATGGTGAGTATCTCAACATTTGATATTCTACTAGATATAGTTCAATGAGGAATAAGAACAATGCCTCCAACTCATTATTAAGTTTAGTTTCCTTGAGAAATATCCACAATTTGTATTCATTTTTTGTTCTATGGGGTATTTTAACCACAACATCTGAAATACTTTGATAACTATCCATGTCTTGTTCCAAAAGATGTTACTTACATCTTCGTTAAAATTTCTTTTATAACCTTATCAATAAATTCATTTTGATGGTAAGTATCTCAACATTTCATATTCTACTAGATAGATTTCAATGAGGAAAAAGGACAATGCCTCCAACTCATTATTAAGTTGAGTTGCCTTGAGAAATATCCATAATTTGTATCCATTTAATTTCATGTAGGGTATTGTAACCACAACATCTGAAATACTTTGATAATTGTCCATGTCTTGTTCCAAAAGATGTTAGTTACATCTTCGTTAAAATTTCTTTTATAACCTTATCAAAAAAATTATAACCTTTTACTCAATTTTGATGGTGCTTCAAGGGGTAATATGAGATCATCAGGGGTAGGTTGTGCTCTCAGGGACTCTAAAGGTAATCTTCTTTCAAGAGTCACAATAAAATTCCCTATTGGGACAAACAATGAAGTAGAGGCTCAAGCACTCTTAGCAAGTTTAACATTGGCTAAAAATTAGAACTGAAAAAATCATGATAGAAGGGGATTCCATGAATATTATCTATGAAATTAAAAATAGATCCTCTTGTAATCGGAAAATCAATTATATTCTTCAAGATGCATGGTTAATGTTGTCATGATTTGATTGTTTTGAAAGCAAACATTGTTATAGAGAGGGAAATAAGTTAGCAGATAGTCTCTCTAACCTAGCTTGTGAGAAGTTAGAGAATTTCAAAATATTTGATTTTGTTACTATTCAAGCTTATCCTAATATCTTCCAAGTATTGTGCAATGATCAGATTGGTGATTGATTGTCCCTTGACCCACTCTACTTAAATATCATCCACTTCAATGGTCAAACACTCAATAGAAATTTTACACCTCATTCACAACCAAAAGTGGTAAATATATGTCCTATTTTTATTGGTCCAAATTAACATTTGACTATTGAAGTGGATGATATTTAAGAATAGCCCCCTTGACCCATAATAAGGGGAATGTTTTTAGCCACTATTGTTTTGCTAAGTGCAGGTAATAATTGCTCTTGTGCTGAGAGATATATTTTAAATGTTCATACTTGATGCTATTCTCTCCTCCTGATTGCAAAGATTATCTTGCACCAAATAATAAATATGCAACTTGGCTTTTATTATGTGTCTGCCATTCCTAAGATAAGCATAGTATTGTGATAGCTAGCACATCCACCTTTGTTCTTGTATTTCCCTATTTAATCTCAATGCTCTCATTCTATTTCAACTACTTCTCCAAGTTGCTTGTTTTGTTCTACATCTATGAATATGGAAGCCATCTATAAGAATAAATGCCTCTACTTTCTTGTTAAAATGGGAATACCCAAAGACAAGCAAATTTGATTCTACATTGTTGGTAAAGGTCTTCAAGATAGATTATGAAGAGGTCAAGCATGTAGTGCAAGTGATTATAGGCCCATAAATTCTTTAGCATTCCCCTGGGTACTCTTTCTGTCAAGTAGTTACCCTATTTCTTTCAAATTCATTGGATCTTATCCAAGACTCTACAATCATAAAAAAAACTAGCATTTGATTATGTTTAAGATCATCTTATCTCAGAGGAAGATATCAATAATGCTTTGCAAAATTATGATTTATCTAATGGAAAAGCTCCGGTCGGGGGTTCTTCTACATGGATATTCAAAATTTTCATGTAATTAACTATGTTTATAATGCCATTAAACATGGTCTTCAAAAGGATTATATTATCACTAGAAAAATCTCTTCACTCACATTAAAAGGAGTTTAGGTCTCAATTTGTGGAAAATATCAAGGATAGTTTTCATGCCCTCCATTTTCTACTAAATCATGCTCCACATCCTCCAACATTGTTGGACAATCCACTAGCAATACAACAAAATGATGACATCTTTCCAAGAGACGATGATCCACTTATGGATTTTGTTGTCCCTGTCCTTCGTCTAGGTCTTGAAATGTAACTACTCTTGTTTTCTACTTTTTTCTACTCAACTTGTCAAATAATTTTATTTTAGACACATTATGATAAAACTCTTTTTATAGCAAGAACATGCAGGCATAGATATATATTTTGTTCTTTTCTTAGTTATACATCTATGTAAAAACCCTATTATTGTTCTATTATCAATATGGCATTCTATCAAACAATTAATGTGCTTTTTCTCCTTCTCCAATTTACATACAAGTTTATTATGGAAGTTGCAAATACAATATATGACAAAAATACTTTTCCCTTTATGCTTTGATGGAGGTCATATCCTATTTTGAAGCTACCAAATCATAGCATAGGCCATGGAATATGGTTTTACACTTGCCAATAGTATTTACTTGAAATTTTCTATGAATTCATTGTTAGAAATAAAGGAAACCACTACAATATGGAAATATCAAATAAACTTGCAAATCTGAAATTATAGTGTAGAATATCAAATGAATATGTGAACTAGAAAAAAAGAAATCAACAATACTCAAAATCCATACACATGATAGAGATTTATGTGGAGAAAATCCTTTCGAGTAAAAAACTCAAGGAAAATAGGGCAAATTTGTATTACCTTTGAAAAGATTACAATACATAAATTTCCTTTAATCGTGAATCCAATCCTAATGTACCTCTATACATGTAAACAAACAAATCTCATACAAAATGTAGTCCTCAAGATTTTGTTAAATGGAGTACAAGTTCATAGACAAATTACATAGAATATGACACCCAAAATCTAGTAAAATCAAATGCCCACTTTGTGTGGTTGTAGATTTTGGCAATAAATACATTCTTAAATCTGTCATAACCACTTCCACAAATGGTGCACCCAATTTTGACCCAAATCCCAGGCCCCACTCTTGGGAATTCAACAACTAGCTAAAAATAGCCTCTTACAACTTGTCATAAGATCTTCTATCATAATCCATCATAACTTTCCAAAATTAACTGATTCCTTACAACATGTAAGATTACAATCTAGAAGATCCTCTGACAATTGTCATAAAATCAATTAATAAACTTGGATACCCCTATTTCACTTGTTTACTATCCTGAGATAAAAGTAAATAAATATTATAGTCACCATAATTAAATAATTAATGCAGTCGATGGACTCTACTTCCCTTATGTTTGCATTTATAATTACAATATTAGGAGTAATTAAATTAATCAGATTTACAAGGTTGATTTCATCTTAATCCTAACATTCTCCCACTTGACATCATACATTGTAAATACCACCATAGGAAAACATAAATCAACTAAGTACAAGAAACAAGACCCATGGCCCCCTTGCACCAAGTGAACTTTTCTGTGCTCACAAGTTGGGTAAGATAATTTGCAACACTCACCTAAGTGTTAATCTTCTTCAACTCAATCTATCCATTTTCCAACCATTTCTTGAACAAAGTGATATTGAACATCCACATGCTTAGTTTGAGCATGATACATAGGATTCTTGGCCAAACAAATTGCACTCTAGCTATCACAACCAATCTAAATTGTTTTTTATTGTACACAATCTCTATAACCATTATATATCCTTAGAGACATGAGTAGCAACCATATACTCTTCTTCAGTGGTGGACATAGCAACTGTGAGTTGCCTTTTACTCATCCAACTCATAACTCTTCAAAAAAGAGTAAACACATAGCCATTAGTGAACCTTCGACTATCCAAGTGACTTGCCCAATTTGTATAAACAAAATCTTGTATGTCTAATGTCTTATCCACATTGTTACTAACAATATAATCCAAAAAATAATCAGAAGTAGCACACAAATATATTGACACCTTCTTTGCATAATTCCAATGCTCTCTACTAGGATTAGACATAAACTTGCTCAAAACTCCCACTACTTGGGTAATATCTAGCCCAATGCATACCATTACATACATCAAACCTCTTATAGCACTAGCATATGGCACATTAGACATATCATAAAAATTATCCTCACACTCGGGACACATCTAACATAAGATTAGTGTCAACTAGTAAAGGAATTCTAACTGGTTTACAATCCTACATATCAAATCTATGTAAATTAGTATTCACATACTTACTTTGAGATAACTAAATCTTTTTGTTACCTCAAACTCTTATGATTTCCATTCCCAATAGATACCTTGTTGCCCCTAGATCTTCATTTCAAATGCACATGAAAGTTGAGTTTTCAACTCACTAGTTATACCTTTGGTGTTACTAAAAAGCAACATATCATCCACATACAAGGCGAGAATTAGTATATGATCATAAATACATCTCATGTAAACACAATGATCTTCTTCACTTCTCACAAAACCCAATTTCAGCATAAAAGAATCAAACTTTTGATACCACATCCAAGGGGATTGTTTCAAACCATAAAGAGACCATTTCAACCTACAAAGAAAGTGTTCTTTCCCTTTTACCTCAAATTCTTTTGGTTGTTGCATATAAATTTGCTCTTCCAAATTTAGCAATAGGAGAGAAATTTCCACTGAAATCAACTGCCTCTCTCTGGGAGTATCCCTTGGCTATCTGTCTAGCCTTATACTTTTTCAATGAACTATCTTCTTCAAATTTCTTTTTGTAGACCCACTTACATCCAATGGCCTTCCTTCCTTTGGGTAAATGAACAAGATCCTAAGTATTACAAGAGTATAAAGCCATCATCTCCTCTTGCATGGATAGTTTTCAAGACTCACTATCATATGAAAGAATAACTTCTCTGTACCATCTAGGTTCATTGGTAGTACTCAATAAAGCAAATACACAAAAAAATCTGGTGGGCTATACTTGTCAACTGGATACCATTATCGATCTTCTGAAGGGTAGAGTAAGGGATTCTTCCTCTTGTTCTTTTGTATGCTTGACTTCTTCTATAATCACAAGGTCTTCCTCTTCTAAACTTTCATGTGAACCCTCTTCTTCTTCTCCGTCCTCAAATCCATCATTTTTTTCTTCTTGATGTGCATATTCTTGCTATAAATTAAAATGCACTATCTTTTTCCTTTCTTTTTCTTTTGGCTATACAAGATTAGAAATAGCTCTAAGTTCCCTGAAAATCACATCTCTAGAATGGACAAATTTCTTGGTTAGAGGATTCCAAAGCTTATAACCTTTAACATTCTCACCATATCCAATGAAGATGCATTTTTTCTTTTAGATCTAACTTAGAACCCTTTTCTTTAGACACATGAACAAAAAGAATGCTTTTAGACACGTGAACAAAAGCCTCACAACCAAAATCCCTTAAATGTGAAATAGAAGGTTTCTTACCGATCCACACTTCATAAGGTGTCGAATCAAGAGCCTTACAAGGAGAATTGTTTATCAAGTAAAAAGTGGTACTCACAACTTCTGCCCAAAAGCATTCATCCAACCATGTATCGCTCAACATACTTTTGGCTCTTTCCATAATTGTTCAATTCATCATTTCTGCAATACCGTTATGTTGTGGTGTATATGAAGTAGTCTTTTGTCTTATGATACTTGCATGCTTGAAAAACTCATCAAATTCCTTAGAACAATATTCCCCTCCATTTTCAGATCTCAATAATTTTATCTTTAGTTCTGATTGGTTTTCTACTAAGACTTTAAATTCCTTAAAGTTAGTGAAAACCTCAAATTTATGTCTCATAAAGTAAATCTATGTAAATATGGATACATCATCAATGAAGGTAACAAAATAAAGAGATTTTTCAATTGAATCATTATCCACATGACCAAACACATCTGTATGAATAATGTCTAACTTATTCTTCGCTTTATCACTTCCTAAAGGAAAAGATGATCTGTTTTGTTTACAAAATACATAGTGCTCACATAAATCAAAGTGATCATCAGAATAGGAGAAACCACCCAACAACTTTTTATTGATAATAGTTTTCAAAACATTCTTACTTATGTGGACTAATCTGTAGTGCCACAACATTCATGTATTTTTGGATTTTTTGTCACATAGTGGATTTGCAAATAGTAGTGGCATCAAGCCTAAACAAAGTCCACATCCTTTTTCCCCTTTCTACCATCAAGCTTCCTCTCAACAATATGCAACCATGCTTGTTAAATGTTATGTGCATTCTCAAATCATTCAACTTTGAAACAAAAATAAGATTTCTAGCCAACCCAGGAATATGTAAAACACCAGGGATGGTTTTAATCCTCCCATTATTGAAACACAACTTTACCTTCCCCTATTCAAATATCGAATATGTAGTGTTGTCCCCAAGGTAGACGTTACCTACATCATATTTTTCATATATGGAGAACCGCTCCTTATGATGAGTCATGTGATAAGAGCATCTTGAGTCAACCAACCAATGTTCGTTAGATACAACATTATAAGAAAAAAATAAAACCTCATCACCTACATCAAAGGACTTTTTTTGTGGAGGAATCTCATTATTTCTTTTTGTTTCTGCATTCCTTCTTAACATGTCCCCTCTTTCTGCAATTCCAACACTTAACTCTATTCTTCTTTCTAGGAGTTTTAGACCTACCTTTTTTATTTCTTAGGCACCTTCTGATCTCCTTTCAATCCTCTTTCTTTTGACCTATCCGTGACATGAAGAGGATTCACTAAGTTATCCATAGCCTTATTCCTTATTTCTTATGTCAATAGAGTTGCAACAAGGGCATCCATCTTTGGATCATCGAGGTTAGAGGTGATAGCAAGAATGAAACTCTCCCAAGACTCAAGCAAAGAACAAAGAAGCATAATACATTTGTCTTCTTTTTCAATCTTAACATCAATAGAAGCTAATTGACTCAAAATTAAATTAAAAGAATTTAAATTCTCTACAATAGATTCACCTTCCTTCATCTTAAGAGAACAAATTTCTTTTTAAATAGAGTTTGTTTACCAGAATCTTGACTTGATAAATCTCACCCAACCATTTCCATAAAGAATATGTGGTCTTTTCCTTAGAGACATTCAATAGAATAGAGTCTGCAAGACATAACTAGATTGTGCCCCATGCCTTTTTATCCATATTGTCCCACTCATGATCTTGACTGATTATATTGGGCTTCTTATCTTTTGATGCCACTGACCATTGATCCCTCTATTCAAAGAGATCCTCCATTTTCAACTTCCACAACTCGTAGTTTGATCCATTAAATTTTTCAATGTCTATTTGATATGTAGATATAGACATGATTTCCACATGCACAAATCTGTAAAACTAGAACTCCTACCGTAGCATAGAAAACCTTCACACTTCTACCCAATAAATAAAGCTGGCCAAGCTCTAATACCAAATGTTAGATATAAAGGAAACCACTACAATATGGAAAACTAAAATAAACTCGCAAATCTAAAATTATGCTTAAGAATATCAAATGAAGATGTGAACTAGAAACAAAAAAATTAGCAATACTCAAAATCCATACACGACACAAAGATTTATGTGGAGAAAAGCCTTTTGAGTAAAAAACTCCACCAGGAAAAGAGGGAAATTTTGTATTATCTTCGAAAAGATTACAATACATCAATTTCTTTCAATCCTACATCCAATCCAACTGCACCTGTGTACTTGTAAACAAACAACTCTCATACAAAATGCATTCCTCAAGCTTCTGTTAAATATACTACAAGCTCACAGAGAAATTACATAGAATATGGCACCCAAAATATAGTAAAAGCAAAGACCCACTTTGTGTGGCTGCAGATTTCGGCAATAAATGCATTATTACATCTGCTATATCCACTTCCCCAAATAGTGCACCCAATTTTGACCCAAATCCCATGCACCACTCTCGGGAATTCAACAACTAGCTAAAATAGCCTCTTATAGTCATAAGATCTTTTGTTATAATCTATCATAACTATCCAAAATTAACCGATTCCTTACATGTAAGAGCATAATCTGCAAGATTCTCTTACAACTATCATAAAATCAATTATTAAACTTGGACGCCCATATTTCACCTATATACTATCTTGAGATAAAAAGTAAATAAATATTAGTCACCATAATTAAATAATTACTGCACTTGGTGGATTCTACTTCCCTTATGTTTGCATAAATGCAATTACAATATTAGAAGTAATTAAATTAATCAGATTTACAAGGTTGATGGCACCTTAATCCTAACATTCATGCTGAAAACATGTTTTTATGATGTCCAAGAGACTACAATTCTTTGAAGTGTAGGTAAAACATATAATATCTTATTAGAATTCCCCTCCCAATGTACTTCAATAGATGCCCAAACCCTCTGTTTCAATGTGGAGGCATGGAAAATGCAGACTAAGGTCGTGGGATTTCACTTTACCCCCTATCAATTGCATTTGCTTGAGAGTTTCTAGCCCTTTTTAGCAAATGCATTTTGTACACTTCATGCAATCATTGTGATCTATGAGATTACATTTCCTTTTGGGGCATTTTGTCTACAACCCACACACCTAGTCTTTGCATCCACATTTTATGTTGCTCTAAAGTTCCTATTTTAGCATAGGTCGTGGAGCTACCTAGAACGGGTTGTGGGATGCTATTTTTGCATCTACAAATTGCATCTGTTTGAATGTTCTTAATGCCTAAAATTGACAAATTGATTTTACACATATTCTACAACACTGGAATCTAGTGTGGGTAGAGGAGGATGTGAGCAGGGGAGTGGGGAGTAGATTCTCCATTGCATAAATTGTAATATTGCACTTTTGTTGATATGCAAGCGTGTTGTGTATGTTTGCAACCCTGTAGCTTCAAAATGCACTTTAGCATTCATTTGTATCCTTTATAATGCACAGGGAAACGATGCATAAGTGAAAGCATGATTTTCAATTTGCTTGCATGCATGGGACCTCTGCAACTCTACGCTTTACCTTATAAATAAATATTTAACCTTTTCTCATGCCTTTGCAGGATTGCAGAAATCAAGAGCATGACCACAACTTGTAACTTTCTTGCTTTTTTACATGTCGAGTCCACCCTTCTGCATTTCATCCTTTATTATGGAACTTTGGGGGTCAGAAGTAAGTGAGCAATTTACAACCTTGCACTCTCACGCTCCAAGTCTACATTTCCACTTTTTTGGTTTTGATGATGAATTTTTGTCTTTAAAATGCAAACTTTTGCATTTTGCATGATAATGGAGTCTTGTGCACATTATGAAAAATTTATAATTTAAAATTTAAACTTTTAGAATTAAATTGTTTTTTATTAAATTACAAATCTTGTTATTTTGAAATAACAAAAACACTTATAAATTGTCAAAATTTAATTACTACTCGATTTTAATTGCCTTATACTTTCTAATTGCAAACACATCTCTCAATTTCTATATTTTCACCAACAATTCTATATGAACACCTTTAAAACCCATTGCAAACATAAATAAATATTATGATTTCATACTTCCAATCTGTCGGGTGATTTAATGAATTGTGTAATAAAATATTAGCAAATTTGATAAATCACGCTTAAAAATTAACCTACGACCACTTGTCAAAGTTGTGACACTTTGAAGAGATTGAACTTGATTGCGAACCACTTATGAGTATAACCAAAATTTGATGATTTGACAAGCAATTCGACATTACAAAATGATAGAACATTTGTGATCAAGACATAAATGATGCAGACATTAATGTTTTCAACTCAATCAAGACAAAATGATGAGGAAGATTTCACATGTGACTTAGGAAACTAATCATGACATTCAGGACAATAACTCAATGACACATGTTTTAATGAGTGTGAAAACTTCAAAAAAATTCAAGGTAAAAAATGAGGATAACAAACTTCTACATGTTTGGTATGAGCATTGTACATAGGTTTCTTTGCTATTAAAATTTTACTTTGACTATCATAGTTGATACTCATTGTCCTACTCTTAAAGCCAATACCAACACAAAGTCTTTCCAACCACACAACTTCATTGCAAGCATGTGTTTTAGCCATATACTCTACTTTAGTATTGGATAAAACAATTGTTGTTTGCCTTTTACTCATCCAACTTACTGCTCTTCCAAATGATATAAACACATCATCGCTTGTTGATCTTGAGCTATCAAGATCTCCATCCCAATAAAAATCCTCAAAGCCCTATTTATTAAACACCTTGCCAACATTATTAGTCCCATGATAACACAAACAATAATTAGAAATTCCTCTCATGTTTTTGAAAACCTTGTCACAAAGGTCTAGTTTTTTATGCTAGGATTTGACGTGAACCTACTAAGAACTCCCACTACTTGGGCAATGTTTGGTCTAGTATAGACCCTTTCATACATCAAACTTCCTACTACAGTAGCATAATGAACATTTCACATGTCCTCCAAATCCACTTGAGACTATAGGACATTGTTCCAAATACAACTTAGTGACTTTAGGTAAAGGGATGTTTACAAGTTTACTAGACAAAGACATTTTAAGTTTATAGACTCTAGATCTTCTTTTTCCTTAGCCTTAATTTCTTTAGGTTGATCCACGTAGATTTCCTCCTCTAAATCTCCATGCACGAATACAATATTGACATCCATCTGTTCTACTTCAAAATCAAAAGTGATAGTATTAGACAACAACATTTTAATAGAATTCAAATGATAACAGAAACAATAATTGGAAATTCCTCACATTTTTTAAAACCTTGTCACAAAGGTCCAATGTTTTATGTCAAGATTTGACATGAACCTACTAGAACTCCCACCACCTAGGCAATGTTTGGTCTAGAACAAACCATGTCATACATCAAACTTCCTATTGCACTAGCATTATGAACATTCCACATGTCCTCCAAATCCCCTAGATACTATAGGACATTGTTCCAAACATAACTTAGTGCCTATAGGTAAAGGGATGTTTACAAGTTTATTAGACAAAGACGTTTTCAGTTTATAAACTAAATCTTATTTTTTCTTAACCTTAATTTCTTTAGGTTGATCCATGTAGATTTCCTCCTCTAAATCTCCATGCAAGAATACAATATTTACATCCATATGTTCTACTTCAAAATCAAAAGCAACAATAATGGACAATAAGATTCTAATGGAATTCAATTTAACTACATGAGACATATCTCATTGAAGTCAATTCCCTTAATTTGGGAATACCCTTTTGCTACCAATCTTGCCTTGTACCTTTCCAATGTGCCATCTATAGGCTAAAGTTCTTTTTGTACACACATTTGTAGCCAATGGGCTTCCTTCCTTCGGGTAGATCAAGCAAATTCCAAGTCTTACATTACTCCAAGGTGAACATCTCCTCCTTCATGGCCTCCTTGCAAGACTTTCTTTTGTTTAAAGTTAGAGCTTGTATCACACAATTTGTTTCACCATTAGTACAAGTTAGAGAAAAAACACAATGAATATTTGGTGGACTATACCTTTGTGGTAATTTTTGTTTCTTTGTAGACCTTACATAGGTGGTGGAGACCTTAGCTCGTCAAAATTCTATCCTTCTTCAAAATTTGCTCATAATGTTTCTTCTAGGCACTTTTCCTTTCCATCCTCATTGTCCCATCAACTAGTTTATTCATTTGCACATGCATCTTCCTACTCTAGCTTGTTCTCAAAATACATTGTGTTGCTCTCTTTTTACTTTGGTTGTTCATCCCTAGATAAACTTGAAGTTACTTGAAAACAACATCTACTGAATAAATTACTTTCAATGTTATAGGATTACAAAGCTTACACCCTTTTACATTTCACCATAACATATTAAAATGCATTTCTCAACTTTAAAATCCAACACAGATAATTTTTCCTTAATCACATGAACAAATGTCTCACAACAAAATACCCTCAAATGTGTAACAACAGGCTTCATACCTATCCACATTTCATATAATGTCTTATTCTGAAGTGTAGAAGTGGGAGAAGTTTACATTTATCAAATAACAAGCAATACTTATTGATTTAGCCTAGAACTTATGTTTTAACCATTCATTGCTCAACATATTTCTATCTTGATCCATCAAGCTTTTGTTTATCCTTTCAACTATCCCATTCTATTGTGATGTGCAGGGTGTTGTCTCTTGTTTAACAATTCTAGTGTGTTTATAGAACTCTTCAAACTCCTTAAAGAAATACTCTCGTCCATTAGAAAACCTTAGTTCACCTTTATTTTCTTATTTGTTTGATTTTCTACAAGTGCAAACCCCTTAAATTTACAAAATACCTCAAACTTATGTCTAAGAAAGTAAACCCATGTTTGTCTAGAATAATCATCTATAAAAGAGACACAATACCAAGACTTACCAATCTATAGCACATCCATAAGACCAAACACATCACTATGAATCACTTACAAAATCTCACTTTCTCTAGTACTTCGTGGGGTAATTTCACCCTATTCTACTTTTCAAACACACAATGTTCACATAACTCAAAACTAATAGAATAATATGAAAGACCTATAACCATATCTATACTCACCAAGGTTTTAAAACCTTTTTCACCTATGTGACCCAATCGTTGGTGCCACAAAATACTTGATTTAGGTCCAGTTACATTGGTTGAATAAGATATAGTTGATGCCTCTAGCTTAAAGAGAGTACCATTCCCGATTCCTTTAGCTATTACCACATTCACTCTATCCATCTTGTAACACTTCTCATTAAAGGTAATATACACTTTAGAGTTAATCATCTTAGAAACATATTTAATAATATTTTTTGCCAAGCCTAGAATATTCAATACATTTAAGAGTGTCTTCACTCTCCTATCCATGAAAGACAACTTTACCTTTTCTCAACCAATTATTTTAAGAGAGTTGTTATCACCAAGGAAAACCTGTCCTTCATCATAATTTTTATACTCAAAATACCACTCATTATGAGGAGTCATGTGAAATGATGCACCTAAGTCAATTAACCATGAGTCATCACCAATAATCTTAGTAGAGATAAAAGCATCACTACTAATCTCATTATTGTTTGAGGATTTAAAGGAATCACCAAATCTATCTTTCTTAGATTTACATTCCTTTTAATGTGACTTGTTTTGCAATATCCAACATTTTACTTTAAGGTTGCCAAGAGATTTGGACCTACCCTTTCCTAAGGGCTTCTCTTTCTCTTCTACCTTCTTCTCATCCCCTCTCTCATTTAAACAACCTTTGACAAACATGGCATCCTTAGAGGAATTATCTATGGAATTTTTCCTAATCTCTTCACTTAACAAAACTCTTATATCCTTAGGTTAAGGTGAAGAATAGTTTGCACTAATTTTCATAATTATATTATCTCACAATTAGGAAAGGAGTAAAGTAAAATTATTCACTTATCATCTTCTAATTTGAATCCAATTGACATTAATTGATTCAAAATTAAATTGAATGCATTGAGATGACCATTTATAGAGTCCCTTTCTTTTATTTTCAAAGAATACAACTTCCTTTTTAGAATAGTTTGTTTACTAGACTTTTGGATTGATATAGGGTTCCTATCTTCTTCCACAATAAATATGCAGTTTGTTCTTTTGACACATTCATTAACACAAAAAATCTAAAGATAGTACTTCTAGCTTTCTTATCTAGTTTATTCTAGTTCTCATCATACTTGTAGGTTTTAATGAAGAAGATATCGCAGTCCATTGGTCTCTCTCCACCAAGAGGTCTTCAACCTTCAACTTCCACAATTCAAAATTTTGACAATTGGATCTCTCAATATTAGATCTTGATGTGCTACTCGTGAATTCAACAACACAATCCTTGAATTCTCGTAGATTTTCCAAAAGATCCCAGTACAACTAAAAACATACATGGAAAGAAAAGGCGTCCCCTTTTTTCCACCAAACCTTAACCATGGAACAAACCCTCAACATATGGTTCTAACACCAAAAATGTCTCTTATACCAAATGAAAAGGTTCTGACCCCAAACAACAAGGCTCTGATACCAAATGATAGAAAAAGTGGTAAATGATTGTAATAGAACTTTAGATTATGTAATCCAACTTAGAGATTTAAGTGTGTTATACCAAATCAATTTTAAAAAATAGCTTGGGAGAACAAAATATTCACACATATCCACATGATACATGAGACATAAGGTTTAACTTGGGAAGCCCTTTTGGGAAAAAGCCCAATAGTAAAAGATAACAAACTTTTGTTCTAATTTGTAAATAGAGAATCCAAATATAATACAGTCTCCTTATTCCATCTTTCTCAAGTTGTGGACATCTAGTGTTTTTGCCTCTACACACTTCACAACATCATAACATGATTTGAAATCTCATCATCAAATCTTCTCCATCCCATGTCATTGATTAGATGTAGACAGTCATTTTAGGGAATTCCAACTAAGTTAACATCCTAACCATTTGTAGAATTTCAACCATCATACAACTAGATAATGAATATACCATGATGTCATAGTTGCCACATGTCACTCCCATGGGGAATCTCCAAATAGACAAACTACTCATCAGTCTAGATACTACCATAATGACCAAGTCATCAGTTGTTGACAAATACACTTGGTGTATGAAGTAATGCTAAAGTAGTGTATTTTTCAATTTTACCAAGACCAATCCCATGGCTTGTGGTAGTAAGATAACATCCTCATGAAATATGGTCCTCAAGAGAACTATCTAGGACATCTACACATCCTTGGCTATCATTGCATGCACTCTAGCAATGTTGCATGTACATTAGCAACACCACATGTACTCCAACAATGTACTCTACACAAGATGTGGTAACAATAACACAACCAAACCTCATGTGATTGCTACCATGGCTTCACTAAGGTCCAAGACACCTTCAAGCTATACCATAAAGTCTAACTCCTACTTCATTTTATTACATAGTCTAATAACACCATTATAAACTATCTACAATCCTATTTATACACAATAGGAACTCACATAGACCCAACATTCTTCTCAATTAGGAACTCTCTACAAGTGAATAGCACATCAAAATTCCAACAATATGATACTTTTTATATTGGTCATACATAATGCCATTAACACATGGCCATATATTTAGCATCCGTGATTATTCCTACATGGGGAGCAACATTGGTGGCAACCATTTACCCACTATTACATTATATTTAATGAATATATAATTCAAATCACATATAGGGTGGTTAAATTAGTATACCTACCCTAACACTACTATGATAAATATTCTCTTTTCATCAAATTGAATGCACAATGACATCCCGCACTCAATTTGATGGGGAAATACAATCCCTATAAAAATATCTCCACTTTTACATGGTTCTATGCTTGCATACTTTGTGAGGGTTGCGTCGGTTCTAACTCCACGATTAACTTATGCATTGTGATTCCATCTACACCATTTTTACAAGTAATGCACATACATTATGGGGACACATAGGTTCTAACTCCACAATTGCCTTAAATGTGTCATAATACCTTCTACATCACCTATCATGTTTATACTTTATGGAAGCCACAACGATTCAAACTCCACATTGCCCTATACACCATGAAATACACCATACCAATTTTCACATTTTATAATAATTCTTCTTAACATGTTTCGAATATGATGTTAGATGATTATGTATTTATATACTAACAATATTTTAAGGAATAACTAATGGTTTTGTGTATAGGCACAAGAAAATGGCTTATTTTTTTAGGTATTTTAAGACCATGTTATCATATGAAGATCTAGCATTGCATTTTGGCATGCTTTCTTATTTCATTTACTACATATTTTACCTTGACTTGCTGACTCGTGTAGATTCACATATACATTGAAGTGGGGGAAATGAAGGGACAAAAGTGCATACCCTACAATTTAACAACTTCATTTTACACAAATTTGAGAACATGTTTTAAATATATTGTCATAGTACTCAGTTTGACCTAGTTGACACACAAAATAACCCCTACTATTGATCCCACTAGTAAAACCTTCTTACTCACTTCCTTAGTCAAGATCATTTCATCTTGCAGGTCACTTGCTAGTGTGGACTAGACCATGGAGCATGGACTTGTCAGTGGACTAGACCATACAACATAGCCTAGTCCACCTTATTCAAATTTCAAATATCCTACTTCAAAGCCAACCTTTCTAGAATTTAGCCATTATCTCATTGACCCATCCACTAAAAATATTGAGTTAAGTGACTAAGGAAATGTACTTATAAACAATACTAGGTCATTAGTAAAGGGTGTGGGAATTAGTTGGAATTTAGAAATCACAAGATCACATCAAAAGAATATTCTATTATGGAACTTTCTTAAGCATCATTGCCACATCATCACACATTCTCATTTTATATTGCTTACATGTGATGTGTTTGTGAAATTTAAACCAACTTCCTAAAGGCTTGACTTGTTATTGAGACAAGAGGAGGTCTTCATGTGCAAAGGGATATGGATTGTGTGTATTAGCACAAACCATTTTTAGATACACATTAGGCTCGACATAAATGTATTGAGCTTTAAAGTTTACATTAGTACCAAACTAGGTCGTGATAAAAGGAAATATGCATGCAAGACATGTTTTGTCTAAGAGTAGGTTACACAACATGGATCTATTTGCAAGAACAAAACCTTTAGTAGAGTCATCTCATCGCCTTCAGATATTTGATTTATAATTTGTTTCTGATTCAAAGTTACCTATCATAGCATATCCACAAGTCAATGATAAAAGGAGACATGGACCCATAATTTGTAATAGATAAGCACCCCTTATCACTCTCCAAAATGTAGATTTAATTATAGTAGTTAAGTCACTCTCCAAAATTTAATTCTCATTTTATTTGATTTAAATCATATTGTGCACAAAATTATGTATTCATTGCTTAATTGCTTAATTATTGTAATAGAAATTGAGGTAGTTGTTATTTTTTATCCACATAAGTTAAGGTTTAGGATACATGTGTACTGTGATTTATATATTATAATATATAAAATTATTGTGACTAGTATAATTCACATTAAAAACAGACCAAACTGGTTGATCCTGGATTTTTTTTGGGAGATGTCAATTTTTTGCTCTGCATGTCAAGCTAGGGCATTCGTGCCCTAGCCCGATCCTCTAGTTTTTTTCTTGGTCGTGCGAAGTGTGGGGAGTGCATGCATTTTGGGGAGGTCTGGGGTTGTGATTTTTATCAGTGTAAAGTTTTTTCATCTGCATCGGTGTATCTTTCTCCTTGAGCATGCGGGGGTTTTGTGTCTGGTTGGAGGCCATGGGTGGGGTTTTTATGCCTGGTTGGTTTGGGTTTGCAGTTCAAAGGTAGTGCTAGGTGGTGGGTTGGATAAACCCTAGTGGTGGTCTTTTTTCTCGGGGGCCTGCTTACCCCCTTGGGTCTTGTTTAGTTTCAATGCCGATCGGGGAGTCTTCAGAGGCTAGTCCCAAGATGGATTTTCACTCAATAACGGTTGGTGCAAATTCTCCTTCACATGCTTCAAAGGTTTTTAATAATAACTTGTTCTCACCAGATCCGGGGTTGGTTGGTTCGTGTTTGTCTGGTGGTACTCGGATTACGAAGATCAATGGATGTCTTGAACGTTGTGAGGAGAGGCCAAAATTGGTTATCCCGCTGGAGATGATTGCGGAAGATATTGGCTATTATTCAAAGCATGCATTGCTGTTCAAGTTTATGGGGATGTGGGTTTCATTACAATTTCTTGAATCGTGGGCCCAATGGACTTGGATGCCAGAGGGAGAAATGGAGGTTATGCTTTTAGCAAATAATTTTTTCATGGTTTCCTTCAATTGCTTGGCGGATTGCAACAAGGCCTTTGAAGGAGGCCCCTATTTTCATAATCAGATTGGGTTATTTATTAAACCTTGGCATGCGGGCTTCAATCCTGTTGAAGAGCTTTCGAACCAGGTTCTAGTGTGGGTTCGGCTTCCAAGGTTTCCTGTGGAATGTTGGCGGGATGATGTTTTAAACTTGCTGGCTTCGATGCTAGGAAAACCAATTGGTGCTTCACAGCAGACTCAAGTTAAAAAGGTGATGACTTTTGCTCCTATCTGTGTTGAGATTGATTTAAGTAAGCCTTTGCCAGATTCGGTGGATATGTGTGCGGGTCCTTACTCTTGGGTGCAACAGTTGGACTATGAGACTCTTCCTTTTCAGTGTCATCTCTGTCATGAATATGGACATTTGTAGAGAAGATGCCCAAAGGCTAGGCCTATGGATTCCCAGCCTTCTCAGCCTCCTGGCAATCCCCCTAGGGTTGAAAAGGGGAAGGAACCCATTCCTGGTGATGTGGTTGGCATTGATGGTTTCGTTCATGTCAAGCCTCGAAATAGGAATCGAGGTCAAAAGAGGACTTTGAAGGAAAGGTAGGATGAAGATTCTTTCAACAGATTTGAAGTTTTAGATGATCTCAGCCAGCAAGAAGTGAATCCAGGCTTGGTGAATCTGGATCAGGGTGCTTTGGGTACAGGACAGGAGGGCCTTATCTCTAAAGCTACTCAGGTTTTGCAAGATAATAGGGCTTTGCAAATGGACACAGATGTTCAAATGGAAGTCCAGGTGGAATTGGTTCCTATTATAATAGGGAAGAAGGGTGGTGAGGATGGATCTCCTCTTGTTTCAATTACAGGTACTGAGGGGGTGAAGAATGATAAGTCTTCTTCTTCTCATTTGGGTCTTCATCAAAAGGATCCAAAAAAAGGGGCTGGGGAGAAGTCTTCCAAGCTTGGTAGAAAAAAGGATTTGGAAAAGATTAAATTAACAGGGGAAACTTTGGTAGAGTCAGGGTCTGTTAAGACTCTGGATTCTCATTTTTTGAGCCCCTTGAAATGATTGTTCTATCCTGGAATGTAAGGGGCTTGAGCAGTGGCCCTCGACAAAAAGTTGTTCGTGATTTGGTTAGAAGTCAATCTCCTAATGTTCTTTTCCTGCAGGAGACTAAGTTATCAGTGGAGTGTATGTTTGGTTTAGTGCCTAAGTTGTGGGGGAGTGGGGAGTGCCAGTGTATTGGTGCTCAAGGGTCTGCTGGGGGGGTGGCTTGTTTATGGAATCCTCAGAAGATCCGCCCTCTTTGGTGGTTGTCCTTTTAGTCTTCTATCTCTATGATTGCATCTTTTTTTGAGATGGGTGAGTCTGTTCTCTTCTCCAATATCTATGTGCCTACTAAACTTCAAGGTAAGCAACTTTTGTGGTCCCATATCCAGTTTGTCCGACGCATGGTTCCTTTCCATCCATGGATTATGGCTAGAGACTTCAATGTTATTTCTGAGTTGGCTGAGAAGCGGGGTGGTATTGCAAGGCTTGAGCCTTCTACGTTGCTACTTCAGGATAACATCTTAGCTTTAAATCTTGTTGATATCAAGCCCATTAATGGGCAGTTTACTTGGAACAATTAGAGGATTGGGAATAACTGCACTACGAAACGACTTGACTACTTTCTAGTTTCTTGCTACTGGGTTGGTGGGTTGTGGTTTTCTAGCTCTAAAATTTTGGATTGGAGGGGCTCAGATCATTAGCCTATCAAGCTGGCTATTTCTTTAGCTTGTGTGCCTCGGTCTCCTTCTTTCAAGTTCCAACTTATGTGGTTGCGTGACTCCTCTCTCCATGACTATATTGCTGAGTGGTGGAGGTATGGTAGACCTGCTTATGGTACAACAATGTATACTTTTGCTAAGTTACTTCAATTTGTCAAGTATCAGCTTAAACGTTGGAATTGACAGTGCTTTGGAAACATTTTCCATGCTAAGACTGTTGCCCAGGCTGAGTTGGATGGTATTACAAGGTTGATCAGGGAGGATGGAGTGACTGAGGACCTGCCATGGGAAGAGACTAGGGCTTTGAAAGCACTGGAAGAGTGTGAGCTATGAGAGGAAGTTTTTTGGAAACAAAAGGCTCGGATTGAATGGCTTCAGGAAGGGGATAAAAATATTACTTTTTTCTTCAACTCAGTGAAAGCCAGGAGACATGGCAATTCTATTTCTACTCTGGTGAATGACAGGGGTGAAACTCTTTCTTCTTTTCATGAAATCACACATGAAGCTATGCAATATTTTGCTTCATTATTCAGGGAGGACTCGCAGGGGGGTTCTGATGAGGAAGCTCAAGTCCTTTCTTGTATCCCTTATTTGGTTTCTAGGGAGATGAATGAACATCTTATAAGTTATATTTCGATTGAGGAGCTAGAGGGGATTGTGTTTCTTATGAAGAGGGGGAAAGCTCCTGGCCCTGATGGTTTCCCAATTGAGTTCTTTCAAGAATTCTGGGAGATTATCAAGTTGGACTTGTTGGCGGTTGTTCAGGAGTCTCGTAAGAATAACCAGATGTTACGGGCTTTCAATTCTACCTTCCTTGCTCTCATCCCAAAGTGCGATGGGGCGAATAGGTTAAGTCAATTTCATCCTATCTCTCTTTGCAATGTGATTTATAAAATTATCTCTAAATTGATTGCTGATAGGTTGAAAAAGTGGCTTAAAGTGCTGATTTCTGAGGAATAGAGTGGTTTTGTGGTGGGACATCAGATTCTGGATGGGGTTGTTATCGCAACTGAAACCATTCACTCTATGACAATTTCCAAAGATAAGGCAATGTTCATCAAGCTTGATACGGCTAAGGCTTATGACCGCGTTCGATGGTCCTTCCTTCGAAAGGTTCTTGGTGCTTTTGGTTTTGGGGATGAGTGGATTTATTGGGTTATGAGTTGTGTTACTTCGGTCTCCTTCTCTGTGTTAATAAATGGTGAGTAGTCTGAGCTTTTTGGTGCCTCTCAGGGTTTGCGGTAGGGTGACCCCCTCTCTCCTTACTTGTTTCTTCTTCTTGTTGAAGGTCTGGGACGCTTGATAAGAAGGAATGTGGAGTTAGGTTTCATTCAGGGGTGGGGGTGGGGAGGTGGTTTACCTCCTCAGTCTCACTTGCAGTTTGTTGATGACACTGCTTTGATGGGTATGGCTACAATTAGGGAAGCTTCGAATTTGCACAAGGTGTTGGATGTTTATCTTGTAGCTTCGAGCCAATTGATTAATGAAGATAAGTCTTCCATCTTTTTCTTCAATACTCCGGGTCCCATTCAGAGGCGAATTGCTCATATCTTGAGATTTTAAATTGGGGTTCTCCCTTTGACCTATCTTGGTATTCCCATCTCTGTTGGAAGACTTCCCAGGGAGTCTTGGCAAAATATTCTGGATAAATTTCATGTGAAATTTAATCATTGGACCCATCGTTGGTTGTCCTTTGTGGGTCCTGTTTAGTTGTTCAAGTCTGTGGTGCAGGCCCTCCCCATTTATAGATGTATGATTCAGGTGGCCCCTTTGAGTTTTGTTAGGGAATTGGATTCCTTAGCAAGACAGTTTTTATGGGCTGGTAGCTTATTGTCCTCTAAATGGAGCCTTGTCAGATGGGACATTGTTTGTAGCCCGAAGCAGTTTGGCGGCCTCGGGTTAAGGCAGACGTCGTTGTTAGGGATGGCGTTGGCTGCTAAGTTGTATTGGCGGTGGTGTGTGGAGTAGGATGGGATTTGGGCCAAGATATTAACACAAAAATACTTCCTGGGGATCCCTCAGATTGATATTCCTCATTATCCACTGGTGGGGAAAGGCTCGGTGATTTGGAGTACACTCAAGAAAGGGGCTGCTCTGGTCAAGGATGGTTTATTTTGGACTTGTAAAAGAGGGACAAAAACTCATTTTTGGTCTGATTCTTGGGATGGTTTTCCTCCCATTATTTCTCAGTTTCCTAATTTGGTGACTCTATGCCAGAGGTTCTGTGAGGCAGGTTGGTCAAGGGTGAGTGACTTTAAGTCCTTTTCTTCTCATGGGCAGTTAGTGGTGGGGAGATGGAAGAATCCTGATGAGTGACCTGTTGTTGGTATGGAGGAGGAGTGTGTTGAGCTTCATAGTATCCTTTCTCGTAGACACTGTAGCTCCCTCCAGGAAGGGGATGTTCTTTCTTGGTCTCCTAATCCTAAGGGTGTCTATACTGTTGCTTCTGGATATCAGGTGTTGTTATCTAATCAGCTGGATGGGGTGGAGGTTCACTGGTGGAAGAAAGTGTGGAATACGCTTTCTTGGCCAAAGTGTAACTACTTTATTTGGACTTTGGCTTGGAATAGGTGCTTGACATGGGATAATATTTGGAAGCGAGGTTTTCAGGGTCCTTCTTTGTGTGTTCTGTGTGGCTGTGGAGAGGAGGACTCCTCTCACTTGTTTTTCCGTTGTCCCTTGACTTTGCAGCTTTGGTATTTTGGTGGGAAGTTTGGAAAAGCCCCTGTGTTCATGCTTCCTCCCTGGTGGATTTTTGTAGTCTGGGTAGACCTCCTTCTATGGCCTCTTTCTTGCAAGATGTGTGGTATGTTGGGCCTTCCTTCATACTATGGCAGATTTGGTTGGAATGGAATCATAGAATATTTTGAGGTGAGAAGCTGTTGATTCAACAAGTTTGGCACAAAATTATGGGTACGATTCGGGAGACAGTGGAAGCTAAGTGTGATGTGGTGTTCCTTTTGGAGAAAGGGGATGCTGAGTTGGTGGATAGATTGTGTATTCAGGGGTTGTCTCTAGCTTCTGCTTGTGTTAGGAGAGGAAGGCGAGTGAAAAAGAAAGTTCAAAGGTTGGGGAGTTGGCTACCCCTTCTGGCTGGCATTCTAAAGCTCAATACTGATGGTTCTTCAAGGGGCAATCCTGGGCCTGCTGGGATTGGTGGGGTTGGCAGGGATTTTTTGGGATCGGTGGTTTTTTTTCTTTTTTGTTCATGAAGGATTGCAAACTATCAACCTTATGGAAGGTTTGGCAATCCTCTATGCTTTGGAGAGGGCTTATGCTTTGGGATGGCGCAAGGTTATCTGTGAGTCTGATTCACAGGTTTTGATTAATTTGTTGAATAAACAGAAGGTTTCTGATGTTAATTGGCAGTTGGCTATGATGGTGCAACAGATTCTGCAGATAAGTTCTTTGATGGAGATGGTGTCTTTTGTCCATATTCCAAGGGAGTGGAATAGGGTAGCAGATTGTTTGGCTAAGTGGGCTTCTGAGCATTTAGATGGCTGGAAGATTGATGAGTGGGAGCAGGTTCCTCATGAGCTCTGACATGACTTGGAGAAGATTCTTGTTGATGATGAGAATGGTACTGGTGAAGGATGATGTTGTTTCATGCTTTGTATGGCTGTTTCTTATGGATTTTCGGGGCCTTGGCCCTTTGATGTTTTGTAATGCTCTTTTCTGAATTTCAATAAAGTTTTTACCCCTTTTAATTTAAATAATTCACATTAAAAACCTTTCAAAGTGAAGTATCTTAATTTAGACTCTTTATAAAATTGTTGTGTAATTTTATTATTTAATTTTTGTAGATTAATTCTAGATTTTATAATTCTAAATAATTTTTATTGTAAAATTTAGAATTATCCTACACAAATTAGATATTGAAACTACACAACAAATTTTATAAAGAGTCTTTATAATACCTCACTTAAATAAATATTTAGTTAAATGTACATTAAAAAATTAAAATTAAAAAAATCTTTTAATATATTTATTAGAGAAAGATATTAATATAATTATATACACCAAAAAAAAATTATTTTTTTACTTAATAATCTTTTACTAACAATTTGATCAATGTAATAAGGCACATAAATCAATTAAATGTTTGTATAAATATTTATAACCATTGTGTCTTATCCTTTCTTCTAATTCATATTCTAAAATTGAAGAATATGTTTAGAGGAGGGGGTGCGCATAAACATGACTAGGTTCATTGACATCCTTTTATTATATGTCAAAACTCTTTCGAAAACTTCCACTAATAGCTTGAAGTTCTCTAGCGAAAAAATCTCATGAACGTAAGTAGGTATTTAGATATTAACTTTAGTATTATTCATTTAAATTGGAACTACAAAATAGATATAAGAGAATCAATGGTAGTTAAGAAAGTTTATTATGGTCTCAAAAATATGTGGAAATGATGAATTATGGGGTTTAATCTTTAAAAAAAAATTCAAAGTCACTATCTTTTACATCTCTAATGAGATTTGAAAAATAAAATTGAAAAAATCAAATATATTTTATTAGAGTTTTCATAACCCTGATTAAATACTTGGAAATAATACCATATTTAAGTAACAATTAACCTTATATTGTAACTTTTAATATAGGCAATGTTCATCAAAGACTAAAAAAGTTAGGTTAATGGAATTGAAGCTTGGCTTAAGTATTTGAATATTAATGATAATAAGAGGAAGTTGAAGTATGACATAGATTAAATGTAAATCCTAGTTTGAGTAGAATCAAAATTATTATTTTTAACACTATGAAAAATAAATTGAATAATGATCAATTTAACACTTATTTAATTCATAAAATTTACAATTAAAAATGAAGATTATTTTCTTTTAATTTGTGAATTACAATGCTTTTACTTTTGAAAAATAAAATGACATGGAAAACCATAATAAACCATCTCTAAACCATACCCTAATTAGAAGACACTATAAATCATCATCTCATTATACACATGCTTAGTAGATGGTACAATATATTCAACTAAGATCCAATGTTACCAAGTTAAAATACATCTTATTTTTAGAATATATAACTATAAATTATAGGATTTTTGATAGTGTGATTAAAATCTCTTTTTTCATGTGATAAAATCTTCCTTATAATTTGATTGTATTTTATGACAAAAATACCTAATATAGTTGAAATACAACTATATGATCTTAAATTTAAGTTGACACACTAAATATACATTTTAAAAAAATATTAAAAAATCTAAACAATGAATTACTTTTATAATAAAATAGCTAATGCATTAAAAAGAAACAATCTTTTATAATAACACCGACTAAATTAAAAACAAGCCACTGTCACAGATCTCAATATTTTCTTAAAAAACAATCTTTTATGATAACATCAGCTAAATTAAAAACAAACTATTGTTTTGATTTATAATGGCTCACAGATGTGCAACCCTTTTAAATGCTTTATCTTATATAATTTTTTTTCTGCTTGTTAAATATTTTAAAAATAAAATATAAAAAACATCTATAGATACAATTTCTCTATTTACACATGGTTTGCCTGTTTTTTAATGAAAAGGATGGGCACTTAGAAAAATAAATAAAAAATAGTATCTTGACTGCAAATTGCCCCGTCATTTTCTCTGCCGTGCCACTTGAGATTACAGATAAATTTAAGGTTTGACAGATATTTGAAACCTAAAATCCATTAAAACATGTTGAAAAAGAAATGGACATATTTGCAACGAGGAAAATGTCTTACAAGCATGATTGTTTTTGTCATGACATACACTGTAATACGTTTATTTTTTATTACATAAAAATAATTTATATTAGAAGTTAATTTTTAATTGATTTTAGAGTACTTATGATTCTTTAAATTAGAGTAAGTTATTCTTTACAATTAGTTATTACATATAATTTTTTATAAAGGGTTATATGAGCTTTATTTTTTTACAATAATTTAACAATGAATTTAAAGGAAATTGAGGGTAATGATATTACAAAAGAGAAAACACACAAGATTCATTTTAGAGAATTTGAATTTTCAGAGTAAATTCCAGTAAAAGTGAATTAAGACACTCACTCGTCTATTATCTTCAAAGGGGAGTACAATTTTAAGCCTCTTGGGCACAAAAACAACTTATTTTTGTTTCTAAGATCACTACAACAACTCTCTATTACACACTTTTAGTTATGTTCATTACTTATGCCAAACTATTAAATCTATGAACTCTACTATAATCCACTTCAATTCAATCCAAATCCTTCTATCACGCCTCTAGGGGTGTTTACAACTATTTTATAGACTTGTACAATCCCACCAAAGATCCCAAAGTCATCAAAAAATCAAATGGAAGAGGAATTCAAAGTGTTCTTTGGCATTATTAGCCATTTCTAAACACAATGATTGACACTTCTTTATGTATCTGCCTTGACAATTCCACAATCATCGTGGCAATTATGTAACTATTGTTTGGAAAAACTAATAGTTTTGCATAAATATTTCGAATACTTTATTTTTCACCATTTTTCTAATTTATGATGCATGTACCCTACCTTCATGTGTCCTTTGAACTATGTTTCACTTATCCAATGAATTCAACCAATCTTTTTATTAATCACATCTCCACAATATAGAGGCTTTTGGTCCCCCAAATCTACAATGACCCAAAATAAAAGGGATGCTCCTCTTAATGGATGACATGGCTACCACCTTACCTTGTACCCTTCCAACCAAGTTTCAGTAAACCTTTGTCCCCAATTGTTTGAAGGTGTTTGAATATCAAAAGCACTTGAACTTGTTGAAGGAACTATATCAACATTGATTTTCTTCCATTTAAGAGGAATGACTCAAAAAATAGAACCAACATATCCTAGTATGATCAACAATAAATGTAACGATGCACCTGGGCCTAGATAGCGACGGCTAATTCATGTAGCATTTGTTAGTGTAAGGACCCGCTTGGTCCAGACTCGAATTTTCAAAAAAATTACTTTATTAACAAGTTCTTATGAGATATGTCAAGACTTTGATTGAGTACTCAGGAAAAACTTTGGCCAAAATGGCCCATATGTTCAAAATGGAACATTCTTAAGCCACCTGGGCTCTTCTATCCTTTGGGCAAATAGGTTCATACAGAACCAGGTCAAACGGACCTTATCGCTACCTAATTCGGGTAGAACAAATAGTGGCCAAATGGCCTAGTGGGTCAACGGACCAATACTCTATCCAATCTGGGATAAATAAACATGACAGCCTAACTGGCTAAAGAGGACAGGAATCATTATGCTCTGGCCAGAGACTTCTGACTCCCTCGGGACCAATACAGGTTCATGAGTCACTTCCTGGGGACCACAGTCTACCTAGACACTATACTGAGGATGTCGACCAGGGAACACATAACATCAACTTGTACTCACCTTAGTTTACGGTAATGTCAGGTATAAGTAATCCACCCCGGGGATTCTTCTGAGTACTAGGAGAGTTCTTAAGTTACCTAGATAACCTTTAAACTAGGGATCGAGGCTATGAAGTTGATTATAAAGGAGTATACTATATCTGAGGGACCTAAGTACTGGGGGCATCCTTCGCCATCCAGACTGCCTACATACCCTGTATCCACGGGATCAAGGCCCTCTACAGATGTGATCTACACGACGAATGCAAACATGTAGTTCTGTCTTGCACTATGTTTATGTAATTGTAGTTGGTATACAGTTCTTCGCCGACTGCCCACTCACTTAAGTGATACAGTGACGGAATTCCTAAGAAACTAGTTTGCAAACACACCTCCCGGAAGTGTTTGGTGTTTAAGTTTTTCAAGTGTGAATAGTTTACCTAACACGCATATTTCCTCGATGAGGTCTTCCCATTGATCGTCCTACAACAATTTTCGATAGTCTCACCTTTTTGTTTTTCTTTTAGTTAATCTTTTTAGTGACGTATCCGAGGAGATTTTTCCTTCCTACAGATTTAACTTTGACATGTTCCTTATTACTCCCCGAGGATTTAGAGGGACGGTGCCCAGACGTCATTGTTGCAGCTATGTTAAGCACGAGGTACTTGGTTCAACAAGACGACATTAACCGTAAATGTGGCCCAGAGGTACCGTAATTACCGAACACTGTGATTTGTTTGAGTTTGGACGTTTATTTACAAGGTTTACCTAGCTAATAGAAAAGCTTTATCTATATCAAAATAAATAAAATGATAAAGGGGAGCATGCTTGATAAATCCGTTTATGCAAATTGAATAGGCCTAGAAATGATACAATTACTGCCATCAATTCATAATTGTACATGTATAAACTAGAAAAGATATTTTAATAATGCACGTAATGATGCAGTCTTAAGAAAAATAAGGGAATCTTATTTTATCATGTAAGTAAAGAATTGATACAATTTCTTACATGATCATTGCTAACTTTCTTTTTAACCAATAAGTCATAAAACAAGGCAGACATCTTCAACAAGAGCATTATTTCCATAACTTGAGTAAAATTAACAAGGTTCTCATTAACCAAAACTAGTCAATAGATATTCTAATTGTCCAACCAATTTAAAATCTACATAATTTATGTTCATTCGTCTTTAATACACTTGTCCTTGCAATTTACATGCTCAAGAACATGATGGTTCATTTACCCCATTATTATTCATTCTCCCCAGCAATTTTAATATTTGTTTAAGTTGTTTTAGTGTGCTTTTACCTAAGGAAACATAAGTATAAATTTAAGATGACATTTTTAATTGTATTCAATTTTCCTAACATTTAGAAACTTAATAACATGGATACTCAATCATAGAGGTTCTCCTTTGTTAAATAGGACATTCCGCTTGTGTCTATATGTGGCCCAAAGGGCTAATTCTTTAGATTCATAGATAGTTGTATTTACAAAGTTATCTAGAACTTTATGTTATTGCTTGATTAGCGAGTTCTTGTATAGGAATGTTAAGTATCCAATTGATTGACATCAACATGGTTCACATTATTCTTTATATACAATGATTCATTCATATGATACATCCACCAAGAATTTTAATGGAAGTTCAAATGTGATAATGGCAGAACTCAATTATTAGTCCAAGATTTTCGTTCTTGGCTTATTATCAAGATCTTTTCTTAAAGTACCCTCCTAGGTTCATATATTATTCAAGTCCCTTTACAATTAAGAACCAATGTTTTAACATTATCTAGTTAATTATATATTAATAAGTCTATATATGTCTTTTGACTACAAAATACCTTTTGTTAAATAAGGGCATCTATTTAGACAACCATGCCAAAACTTTGTGTCCTAGTAAGGTAATCCATAGTTCCAAAATATTTTCACAAGGCATTATAGAGACTATCCTTTCATATTAACATGTGCTCAAGTGATTTGTTGAAGATTTAATTTATAGAATTGGAGAGTTCTGGATATTGGGTTTGAACAATAGCTACGGTCTTATGACAACCAAGGAATCCAAATCTACCATTGACCTTCAAGAGAATGTGACTGGTGGGTGTAAGGTCAAATTTTGCAACCTTTACCAGCGTCCTCCTTACATTTGCCAAAATGGGAAGCTTCCTAACAGGGTATGGACATCCACCCAAGTAGAATTGAAAGGGGGATTTTTGTCAGGTATTATAGTTGCAAATACTCTACAAAATAAGGAAACACAGTCAAGGCATGTGAACAGTTTGACAGGATGCCACAAAGGGATGTCATCCCGTGGATTGTCACGACAACAGAATATGCACAAAATGGATTTGATGAAAAGGCTTTTAAAACTTCCAAGTGAATGAAATTGGCAGATGTAAAGTCAAATTCCACAATCTTTGGCAGCATCCTCCCTACCTGTGCCAAATGGCAGCTTCTAAACAGGGTATGGACATACATCAAGCATATCGAAAGGGGGGATTTTTGTCAGATGTTAGAGTTGCAAGTGTGTTGATGGACATGTATGCAAAACGTTGTAAGACAGAGCAGACATGAGAATTGATTGACAAAATGACTAAAAAAAATGTGGTTTCACAGAATGCCGGGATAGCTCGGTATACTCAGAATGGGTTTGTTGAAGAATCCTTAGAAACTTTAAATCAAATATAATTAGCGAGTGCAACGCTAGACTCTTCACACTCTTCACCCTCTGCCAGCATCCTTCATAGTTATTCTCGAGCAGGAAATGGTCAACTGTGGATGCACAAACCGGCATGTGAACTGTTTGACAAAATGCCTAAAGAAATATGGTATTATGAAATGCAAGGATTGTAGGGTCACACAAAATGGGATTTGTTGAAAAGGGCTTTAAATACTTTCAAGCAAGAAAAAAATCATTGAGTAAAGTCAGACCCCGCAACCTTAGTCAGCGTCCCCCTTGCCAGTGCCAAAACTAATACGTTTGAACAGGGTATGGACTGCCTTCAAACAAATCGGAAGGGGAATTTTTTTCTTTTTGATAGAGATTATAGTTGGAACTACTGACGTCCTCCCTATCGGTGCCTATGAGGGAACTTTGGAAACAAGGCATAGTCATACGTCTTTATCAGATGCTGTAATTGCAGAGGCTCTGGTGGATGTCATCTTATGGAATGCACACTTGCAAAATATGTAGAAATGAATGCTTTAGAGACGTTGAAACAAGGAAATTCAGGGATAGCTTAGACATCTATCCTGGCATAAGGGAAAGGGGTTTACATATTCTATTTCCATCATCAGGACTTTCACAAAAGATTATACACAAATTACAATTTTTTTCCTACAATATACCATAAAATAATTCAAATCTAAAATTTATAAATGAGAGAATTCAAGGACCAAACTAAAAGAAAGAAAACAAAATGAGGGAAGGAGAACTCTTACAGTATTCTCCAGCACTCCCAACCCAGAAAATGAGTTGTTTTCTTCCTCACAAATCTAGGCAATTTATAGAAAATTACAACCTTTAGGGAGGAAGTTCCAAGTCTTCAGTCAAGTCTCCATCATAAATGCTCCCCTCTATTTTCCAGATTGCTTATTTAATTTGTGTGGAAAAAGGACTTGCAACTCTTCAATTCATCCTCAAATTTTCCAATGGTAATAAATTTGAAGGAGGAAAATGGACTCACCTTATTAATTGGGGTCTTGACTTGAGAAATGGAGGGAAGGTTCCTTATTAATGTTTATTCTAGAAGTGTTTGAAAAATTATTTATTATTTTGTTTTTAAATGTAAATATTTCACTCATTTAATTTTCAAATTCAAATTTCAAAAATATTGAGTTGTGACAGTTAGAATGATAAGGTCAAATGGCTTGGGAGATCTCTAGGCCTTTCCTTTCAAAAAAAAATATTTTTGATGTTTCACCAACACAAATTCTCGCATACTCCTTGGCATGCCTCTGCTAATTGTATCTCTTATACCATTTTTAGTCATCCCATCAACTACATACTTTGAGAAATTGAGGTTTCCTAACCTCTTATGCCATAATAAGCTATCTTCACTTGCTTTTGAAACTTGTGCAAAAGGTCCTTCCTTCTTATTACTTCCAAAATCTATGAACTTACAAGACTTGTCTTTCTTGTCCATGTATCTACTTGTCATGATGCAAAAGTTGTTAATATCTTTCACAACAAATTTATCTAGCAAGAACTCTATCCTCTTTTCTTGTTGTGCTATTTTATATACAAATAGCATAATCATTCCCAAATCAGTAACACGATAAACATTGTGTATGACACCATTGTTAAGAATTACATCTTTTTTTGACAATGGGAAGGGACATGAATCATCTTCAATGAATGCCTTATTCTCCTTTGGGGAGCTAAGGGATGAGAAAAGATATGTATTATGATAGTTTACTGGGATTCAACTACGTAGTTTTTGAGTCAAACTCATTGACCCATAATTCATGAGTAGTGGTTCACATGAACCCTACTCATGAGCATGAATGGTCCACTTAGCACTTCTTGTCAAAGAGATGTATTATTAGACATATCATGTGTACAACCAAAATTAAGAATCCACAATTTGAGAAGTACTAGTGTAAAGAATGGTGTTGGCAATGAATACATTATCTCAATCTTTGTTGTTTCCTTCCTTCGCTTCATCCTTCTTCACATATCTAGACTTAAATTTTGTTGGCTCTTGTAGTTTTGAATATTTTTGTTTGTCTCAATCCCTCTTCTTTTGATGACAATCATAGACTTTGTGTCCATATTTTCTGTAATAGGATCATGTCCCATAGCTTCCATGTCCTCTACTTCTCCCTTGTGCATAAGTGTTCTTCCTTGGTTCTTTATTTTCCTCTTCCAAAAGAGGTATCCTTCCTCTCACTTCCTTTTAATATCTTGCTAATAGGAGCATGTGGCTTACTCCCAATATGCCCAAGATATATTATCTTCTCTTGCTCTCTGATTAGCATTTTACACATTATCAAAGGAAACCTAAGATTTGAACATCACTTTATTTGAAATGAAGGAAGAGAGAAAACAATCATAAGGTGAATTAAGACTTTCTATCACAATGTCCACTAGTTATTGATCACTTTTGACAATTCACTCCACATTCACATAAATGATGTTGAATGTCTTTGATCTTTGATAGATAAATCAAACTCTCGGTGACAGTATAAAGGTGTGTCATACTCTTTGGCCTAAGTGGGCCACACAAATCAACATTTTAAACTTTTTCATTTTCTCTAAGTTATACCAAGCAAACTATTAAAAATTTAGAGATAATGTAAACTAATAATTTGTGAGATTTCCTATGTAGATTCTATTTCTAATTTTTAAAAATTAAAAAAAATATTTATCTTTTTTTTAAAATATTTATTTTTAATTTGTTTCTTATAGTTTATAGTATTTTTAAAGAGTAACATTTCCCCATAACACATAGCTTGAGTTGGAAGTAAAAGATTTTCATAATTTCTTAAACATAGATCATTAACACTTATATATAAGGCACACATAGTTTTTATTACATAATTTATTTATTATTAATTTTTAAAATGAGAATAATGATAATATAGACATGTTTTCTTGTAACACATAAATATTTTTGTATTTACCTAGATAAATTATTGTTTTTGTTAAAAGAAGGTCATCAATATGAAGGGTGGTCTTCCAATGTTTGCTATTTTCCATGCATGCCAAACATAGGTCTTTATTTTTCGTAATGAGCCTATGTTGATTAGAAATTAGAAAGTAAATATAATAATAAATTTACTAAAATATAAATTTTTAGAAAGCTTACTATGAAGGATATTTTTATATAAAATTTTGTGTTATGATGACTAGATTTGATCATGAAAAATGTGATGTGAATTGAAAGTTTGTGTTCAATTAAATCCTTCCATGTGGGTTGGAGGGAAAATGGTACAAAATAGAATGATTAAGGGACACAAATTAGCATGTCAAGAATAACATCTATAATGAACTTAATCTTTTTTTATGCCCAAAATTGGGGTGCATACTACTTTGCATCAATTGTTAAATTAGCAATTGGCCCACAAGTGAGACACACCTTTATGCTTCCACCCCTATACAAGATCAAGTCTAATTAACTCCATTTTAATCTTGTATTCTTGGTTATCATCAAGTGCATTGAAGATCTTATATAGTGTATCCCACACTTCCTTTGGACACTTCTTGTTCACCACTTGGAATCAAAGCTCAGTTATCACATTCCTTACAATCATCACCCTATCTTTTTCTTTTTAGTTGATGTATTCCATAACTTTCCCTTTATCCCTTGGCTCAACTTTGGAGCCAACAATGTAACTCTCCATAGACCGTCTACCATCAAGGCAAACATCATCTCTTGAGCGCAAGCATAATAGTTGGTCCCAATTAGGGATAGTGCAAGAAAAATCTTCTCTATCTTCTTTGCACAATCTACTCACATATGGTGGTCTTCCAAACCCCAACTATTACTGGTTAGGTTTTCTTGGGGGATTTTCTACCTTCATATCACCTTTTGTGAAAATGTGCAAGCGAACAACCCTCCTTGATTTTTTGAGAGGGACACCTTAGACTTGTCATATCTTGAAATTTTACTATCTAGACCATACTTGCTTTGTTAAGCTTCTCTCCTTATGCAATAGAATCCCTAACTCTGTATGTGACAAAATTGCCTCAATCTTCTTCAAAGTCTTCCTTGGTCTAAATTTTTTATAAATTAGCCACATCATGTCCTCATTATCATAGGATGCTCCTTTGTCATGTAATCCTCACTTCATAAATTTTTGATAACTTCCACAAGGCATGGTGGCCTTTGAATGAAGGGCAAAACCCTTTGCTCTAATACTATATTAGAATCATAATACATTTTCCATTATATCTACAAGAACTTACCCATAGAAAGAAAGTAATGTACACCATCCAAAGAGAAATAAATAGAGATATTTGTGTTGCCTAAAGGCACCAAATAACAATAGAATTAAAGAACCTCACCTGAATGAATAAGTGAGTAAGAAGGAAAAGATGTCTTGCTTAAATGTTGATATGAGCTTGTGGCTTACTCCCAATATGCCCAAGTTCGATTAGCTTCTCTTGCTCCATGATTATAATATTACACCAATTATCAAAGGAAACCTGAGATTTGAATTCACCTTGCTTGAAATGAAGGTAGAAAGAAAATATTAGTACGATGACTTGAGACTTTCTATCACAATGTCCACTAGTTGTAATTCTTTTAATAGTTCACTCCACATTCACCTAAATGATGTTAAATATATCTAATCATTGATAGATAATTCTCTATTTTATCAAACTCTAATTGACAAAATAGAGGCATGTCAACTTCTGGCCAAAGTGGGTTGTGCAAATCAGTATTTTAATTTCTTTCCATTTTCTCTCAATTAGAGAAAGAACATCATTAAGAATTTGAAGATAATCTAAACTAATAATTTACAAGATTTCCTATGTAGATTCTATTTCTTAATTTAAAAAAAAAAAATTATCTCAATTTTTAAATATTTGTTTTTAATGTGTTTCTAATACTTTATAGTATTTTTAAAGAGTAATATTTCCCCATTATGCATAACTTGAGTTAGAAATAAAATATTTTCATAATTTCTTAAACATAGGTTATTAACACTTATATATAGGGCACACATCATTTTTGAAATTTTTTGTTGCATATTTATTTAGTATTAATTTTTTAAATGAGAATAACAATAATTTAGACACATATTTCCCTATAATGCATAACTCTTTTTGTATATACCAAAATTAATTGATTTTTTTTTGTTAAAAGAAGGTCATCAGTAAGTCTTACTTTTCTAATCTTTTCTTCTATTGTTTGCTATTTTTTCATGTGTGTGAAACAAAGGTCTTTATTTTTTGCAATGAACCTATGTTGATTAAAAAATAGAAAATAACTATAATAAAATAAAATATACTAACATATATATTTTTTAGAAAGCTTACAATGAATGTCAAAAGGGTTGAGCTCAATTGGTTAAAGCATTAAGTTCTCATTGTGGAGATCCAAGTTCAATTTCTCAAAGTGACATCTACTGTGGAATTCTAAGTTGTGACTCTTGGTTTTTCATTGTTGGCTTCTAGTGTGGATGTGACTTCTAAGGCTTGACTCTTGGTCTTCCATTATTGGTTTCTTGTGTAGTTTCTTAAAGGAGCTATGTATTAATCTCATGTTAATGCTTGAAAGGAGATAAGTATTAGTTAGATGTTTGTTTGATCCATCTGTAAACTTTCCTCAATATAAAAAATCTCATGTAGTGAAGGCTACTCTTGTGCAAAATTTTGTGTTATGATGACATTGTTTGATCATGAAAAATTTGATGCGAATTGATAGTTTGTGTCCAGTGAAATCCTTCCATGTGACATGGAGGGAAAATAGATAGACTAATTAAGAGACACACATTTACATGTCAAGAATGTCATCTATAATGAACTTAATATATTTTTTCTTGTGTCCCAAGGTTGGGGCATACTATTTTGAATAGATTGTTAAACCAACAAGTGGCCCACAAGTAATACACACCTTTATGCTTCCACCCCTCTAAAAGATCAAGTTTGATTAAATCCCTTTTAATCTTGTATTCTCAACTATCACCAAGTGCACTATAGATCTTCTCTAGTGTATCCCACACTTCCTTTAAACACTCATTGTCCACTTCCTATAATCCAAGCTTAATCCTCATATTCCTTACAATCATCACCTAGCTTTGTCCTTTCAATTGATGTATTCCATAATTTTCCCTTTATCCCTTGGCTCAACTTTAGAGCTAGAAACAACTCTCCATAGACCTTCTACCATCAAGGCAAACTTCATCTCTTAAGCCCAAACTCAATAGTTAGTCCCAATTAGGGGTTGTGCAAGCAAACTATTATCTATCTTCTTCACATAATCTGCTCACATGTGGGGGTCTACCAAACCCCAACTGCTAGTGGTTGGTTCTTCCTAGGTTTTTTCTTCCTCCATATCGCCTTTTATAAAAAGTGTAAAAGAACAACCCTCCTTAAATTTTCTCAGAGGAACACCCTAGACTTGTCATATATTAAAAATTCAATGTCTAGACCACACTCTCTTTGTGAAGCTCCTCTTCTCATACAATAGAATCCCTAACTCTGTATGACAAAATTGCATCAATCTTCTTTGGAGTCTTCCTTAGTTTGAAATTTTTATAACTCAGCCTCACTCTTCATAGGATGCTCCTTTGTCATTTAATCCTCACTCTATGAATTCATGGTATCTCCCACAAGGCATGGTGGCCTTTGAACCAAATGGAAAACCCTTTGCTCTATTACCAAATTAGAATCACTAAACATTTTCCATTAGATCTACAAGAACCTACTTGATGTAAGCAAGTAGTACACCATTTGAAGAGCAACAAATAGAGATATTATTGGTGTCTAAAGACACCAAATAACACTAGAATCGAAGAATCTCACTTGAATGAATGAGTGAACAAGTAGGAAAAGTTATATTTCTCAAATAGGCCTCTTTGGAGGGAAAAATGCCCATTTCTCCTAGGATTGACATGTACATATGAATTTCAAATTTAAAAGTATATTACTTATACCAATGAGTGAACAATGACCAAACACTCAAATTTGGCCCAACAAGCAAGATTTCATATTCTAACACCCAAAAGTCACTAGAAACCAATTAGAAGAGCAAGTCAAAGTATTATTGGGTATTATTGGAACTTTTATAACATGTTACAAAACTACTATTTCTTGTAGCAATAAAACCATCACTTATATTTGAAATTGCCATGATGGTTGTGAAATTGTCATGACAATTACATAACTGTCACCAAGAAAAACTTATGGCTTCACACAAAGACCTAGAATACTTCATTTTTTACCATTTTCAACTTTTGATTCATGTGCCCTACTACATTTGTGACGTAGATCGAAGACCGAGAACCCTAGTGGAGTTGTCAATCTTCATAGCCTTCAAGACAAATTCAAATTCACACTAAAAAAGTAGATAATTGCAAACAAATCTCATATATTGATTTTATTAAATTCATAATTGAAATCAATTTGATATACACAACCAAAATCTACTTCTGCATCATTAGAAAGAAAACATTTCACACATGGCCTTCATGGCCTCTCCTTCACTCTATAGGAAACCTCTCCTCTTTCTTTTCCACACCACCTCTACTCTACCAGGCGCTCTTCTCATTCTTGAATGCTAGTTTTCTCTCAATGCTGGCTACTTCTCTGTATTTTTAGGAACTTGTTTATATCTATAAATTTTATGTGCCTCCTTTATTACATATCCTATAGGTTTTTCTCTAAAAATCAAGGCGCCTCTGCTCCAAACATTTCAATTTTTTTTCCTAAATTCTAACACTAAAAATAAATGAGTCTCTTCCCTCAAAATGAAATGCCTCTATTAGTGTTTTCAACACCTTAGAAAAAGAGAATAAAATGAGTCTCCCATAGCAAATTAGAAACACCTCATCATTAAGACCTTTTTTTAGTTTTGTGGCAGCCACAATATTAAAGATTGGAATCTTGTATGTCCTCCATGAATAATTGCGACCAAGAATAGTTAAAATTTATGATGCCTCAAAATAATAATTACCAAGAAATGCTTAAAGGATAGATTCTCTTGGATAGCCCATCAATCATATTAAATAAGACCCAATCAGGATTGTCACTAAATTAGAAGGAAACACCACTCTAGACTTTGGGAAATAAAAGAAGAGAAAAATTGAATTTACGAAGCTAGATGTTGAAAATCAACTTTTTGCATAACTTTCTACTGGAATCAAATCTTTGCCTAAAATTTGGCTAATATAATTGGAATAACCTCCCGTTGACCCATAGAAAACTATTTGCTTCCAACTTTCATGAAACTCCAGAATTAATATTTTCCATAAACTATTGGGCGAGAACAGATAAAATTAATTTCTCTCAACTAGTGAGCAATTCAGCCATGAAGACTTGCCACATTTGGTGAAATTCTATCACAAACATCCTTGTAAAATGATTTGTCTCCATCTCTCATGAATTCTAAAAAATAATTGTTTTCGTAAAACTGCCTGTGGAGCTTTAAAACTACGTTAGGGCAAAATCTTCATTTTTGCAAATTTGACCAAATAGAAAGTTTCATGATTTAGAGAGATGCTAAGACAACCAAAACAAACCAAAATTGAAAATAAAACTAAAAATATTTTTGGGTGATGCAGGATTGCCTATGGGCCTAGATGCTCCTACATCAGACACGTCGGGTAAGAAGACTTTTGTGAGCATGGCTCACAAAATTGAGTTGGATGATTGAATCACCCTTCTAGGTTGTAAACAACATGTAGCAAAATCCATCACTACAACAGGTTTGTCAAAAACTTTCTTCCTTCTCCTCTTCCAACATTTGGCTAGGACTATCTCCATTCTTCTCCACCAACTCTGCTCTTCACCCATCCTTCCTTTTGTGGAAATTAATCCACCATGAATTGATCTCCTCTTCAAAATACAGCTCCACATTCTTCCTCCTCTCGTGGGATTTAACCCACCACATTTTGTCCTCTTCCACCAAAATCTTTCTGCAACATCTGCATACAAATCTACACTAACAAAATCATGGAAATTAAAGATTTCCATCTTCACTTCCTCTTCACACTCCTTTACCTTTAGTAACTCCTTCTCATCCATCTTTACAACATGCAAAGCACTATTACTTTCATATTTATAAAATTTAGAAAAATAAAACATTACCTTAGTAATATTTTCCTTCTCTATCGATGTTGCAACTCCTTCCTCATCATCCTCTACTTTTACCAATATGTCCTTCAAAGAACAAAGTTTTGTTGCAACCTCACTCTTCTTTCTCTCTGTAACTTTTCCTTCTTCATTATTCTTTTCTACAATATATTTTCCTCTTTCACCAACTGCTCTAGGCTTTATGAATGACAAGCAACTTCTTTTTCTTCTTTATCCTTAGCTTCAATTTCATTCACCACTTCCTCCATGCCTTCAATAAGACATGATGTTGCAACGCCTTCATTTTCTTCATCTTTCTCTTCACACACAAGTTCACCTACAGGAAAATCATCTTCAGAAAAATAATGAGACTTATCCTTACCCATAATCTTCTCTTCTTTTCTCTTTTTTGTCTCTTTACCATTCCCAAATCTACTCTCCTTGAAGGCATCTAACCTCCAAGATATCTTTGCACATTTGTTTTGAATTCTCTCCCAACTCTTTTCCTCTAAAATTCTTTCCCTCCTCTCAATAAATGAAATTTTTAGGGCCCTACCCAAGGTCAACCTCATACTCTTCCTCATTGACATTTCTACACACATAACCTCACACAATCTACAAAAAAATTTTACACAACTATCCTCTACCCAACAAAGACTCTGGAAGATACACTTCTCAAAACCCCCTCTACCCACTTTCACATAGTGGAGGAAGTTTGTACACCTTCTACCCATCTTTATCTCTATTGGAGGATAGCCAACGTACCTTACACAAAATTCATCCTCAACTCTCTACAGTTATAGGACTTTCTCTCACACCTACAACAAAAAAATTAGAGCCATACTATTTCAACCCAGCAACATACCATCTCACCTCAACACCTCCCAGTGAGTAACCTTCACTTTGATACCATTTGGCGTAGATCAAAGACTGAGAATCCTAGTGGAGTTGTCAATCTTCACATCCTTCAACACAAATTCAAATCCACATGCACAGAAAGCAAATAATTGCAAATAAATCTCATATATTAATTTTATTAAATTGACAATTGAAATCAATTTGATTTACACAACCAAAATCTACTTCTACATCATTACATACATGAGAAAAAAATCTGCAACAAAACATTTCACACATGGCTTTCATGTCCTCTCCTTCACTCTATAGGAAACCTCTCCTAGATTTCTTTTCTATGCCACCTCTACTCTGCCAAGGCTCTTCTCATTCTTGAGCGGTAGTTTTCTCTCAATGTTGGTTACTTCTCTATATTTTTAGGAACTTATTTATATCTATAAATTTTCTTTGCCTCCTTTATTACCTATCCTGTAGGTTTTTCTCTAAAAATCAAGGCACCTCTACTCCAAACATTTCAGTTTTTTTCTGCATTTCAACGCTAAAAATAAATGAGTCTCTGCCCTCAAAATGAAACATCTCTATTATTCTTTTTAACACCTCAGAAAAAGAGAATAAAATGAGTCTCCCACAAAAAATTATAAATGCCTCATCATTAAGATCTTTTTTTAGTTTTGTGACAGCCACGATATTAAAGATTGGAATCTTGTCTATCCTCCACAAATAGTTGCGACCAAGAATAGTTAAAATTTATGTTATCAGGAAATAATAGTTACCAAGAAATGATTAAAGGATAGATTCTCTTGGACATCCCATCAATCATATTAAATAAGCACCAATCAAGATTGTCACTGAATTAGAAGGAAACACCACTCTAGAATTTGGGAAATAAAAGAAGAGAAAAATTGAATTTGCGAAGCTAGATGCTGAAAACTAATTTTTTACATAACTTTTTACTGGAATCAAATCTTCACCTGGAAAATGGCCAATATGCTTATTGGAATAACCTCCTGAAGATCCCTACAAATCATTTTGCTTCCATCTTTCATGAAACTCTAGAATTAATATTTTCCATAAACTGTTGGGCGAGAACAGAGAAAATTAATTTCTCTCGACTGGTGAAGAATTCAGCCACAAAAACTTTCCACATTTGATGAAATGCTATCACAAATATACCTATAAAAGGATTTGTCTCTAGCCCTCATGGATTCTCAAAATAATTGTTTCTATAAAACTGTATGTGGGGCTTTAAAACTACGTTAGGATGAAATCTTCATTTTTGCAAATTTGACCAAATCAAAGTTTCTGATGTAGAGAGATACCAAGAAAACCAAAACAAACCAAAATTAAAAATAAAACTAAAACTATTTTTGGGTGATGCGGGATTGCATGTGGACCTAGATGCTCCTGCATCAATTTGTCTTTTGAATTTTGTTTCACTTCTCCAATGAAATCAATTGATCTTTTTAATGATCAACTTATATATTTAGTGATGACTAAACTTGAATTTTGGACTTTTAAGTTCCTTTCACAACAAAGAGCATGTGATATAAGCTATTTCCCTATGTAATACCATTTATAATTTTATTTTTATTAATTAAAAAGTTATAAAAAGGAAATTGGACATTAAACTTGGCCTATCAACCATAAATCTAGGCTTATAATGTTGTGTTTTTTGGTATTGAATGTTTGAATATTGGAAATCAAATGTGTCTACTAGATTTTAATTATAGGGTGTTGGTTTCTAATCATATTGATAATTATTATTTTTAGTTTATAATATCAATTTGCTCACAACATTGTGAATGTCTAAATATACAAAAATTGACATTCTTTTTATATCTCAACCTCATTAATTTTTACATTTTTTAGTATTTAATCAAATTGCAGAAAGTGTATCTATAAGAGATAAAAGTACATACCTTTCACTTTTACAACTTAATTTTATGCCACTTTGTACATATGTCTAATGCAACTGGTAAGTGGGTCAAATGAACAACTAGCGCATAGTTGCCTAGAGTTACACAACAAAATCACAAGAACATGGAAAAACATTGTGAAGAATCCACAAAACACACACTCTCTATTATATGTAGAATAATTACACACCCTATGGGGCATTGCAGAAAATATGGAACCTAACAACCTATTCTAACCAACTAGAAAATGTTTAGCCTACTTGTAGAGACTATTTGCATTGTTAGGAAAGGTGTCTCAACCTTGCATCCTAATGTTAAGAATACAAAATAATGCAATTTTTGAGCCAACAAAAACACTCAATTTCTAGGCTATAGAAGTTATTTTGGCCTTGAAACTTTTTGAATGGTTTGGCATCAGTTCCTAAATGCTCAGGACATGGACCTCTTCAAGCTCTAAAGTTTAAAATATAGGCTCAATCGGCTTCTCGAATCAAAAGTTGCGCCTCCCACATTGGAAGTGTAAGAACATCTATGTGTTCTAAGAGGGAGTTACACGTGTTGACCAACTTATGATGTGTTTTATGACATGTCATAAGGCATCTTTGAATGGAGATAATAGATCCAAGATAGAGCACCCAAGTTGGTGAATGGATTATGACAAGCTTATGGTAGGGAGAAGGAATGTGTTATTTTTAGCCTATGGACTCATCTTGGGATTTGGGCATTGGATTTTTAACTAGGGATTTGGATACCACATTTTTGGGTGATTTTAGCACATGCCTTCCTAATTACCATTTGATTATTTCATGTATTGCTTCTCCTATTTATTGGGTTCTTGAGATGGAGGTTTAGATAGTGAATGTTGTAGGTATTATTGTGCTACCAAAATTACTCCAGATCTCTTATTGGTGATTGTTACATCCCCAATCTTGACTAAGTTTAATTTTACTTTTTATGTGATAAACTGGATAAATAATCATAGTTTAATGATTTGATGCTTGTAGAAAATGTCAAGACAAATCATTGATTATATGGATTATGATTAATGCTTAGATTAGACATGAGATTACATGTTGAGATTATTTTATCATGATGCTTTTCGATTTATTGATGATATGTACACTGATTATAGTTTGTATGATTGTGAGTGTAACCAGGGAAAAAGAATCTACCTTCAAGAGTGGAAGGAGAGTGTCACTAGACAGAACGGGATAGATATTTTGAAAATACCAATTTGTCATTTGAAGTCTCAAATTGACCATTATGTGAATGCCTGTGAAGTTAAGGTATGTGTCAGATAGTTTGCTATCTTGAGATTATCTCATATCGACTATTGATGAGATTTCAATTTGGAAAGGATTTCGACGATAATTTCATTACATTGTTTGAGAGATGCTCTAGGATTTTATTAAGGATTAAGTAAATCCTAATTTTCGTCTTATGTTGAACCATTTTATGTTCATATATAATTACTTATTTTCTTTTAAGGACTGACTTGATCCTTTTGACATCATTTTGGGGCAATGAGGAAGTAGATATCCCGACCCCCTTATTAATGTTTGTTGCAAGAATAATTTCGATACAACTTTTGTATAGTGCAACAAATGTATTCTTTATTTTAAAGAATTTTATTATTTGTATATATATATATATATATCTATATATGTTTATAGATAAGGGGATATTGTTTTGTACCCAAAATTTCTCTTAACCAAGAAGTGGGTCTCGGTAGACCACTTAATAGTCTCCTAACCAATGGAGAATATGGAGGGTGTAGTTTTGCACAATGTGGGGTGGTAGTCACGCTGAGTGGGAGTGCCTTGTCTGGCGACATGCTATCCTTGAGAGCAGGAGTCAGGTGAGTTATGTAGTGCCCCGCCATGAACACCTTGGAAGACAACACCTCTATGCAAGCAAAGCAGAATAATTTTTTTTTGAATAAGATAACAAGTAAGGTTTAGCAATTCAATACACATCATTAACTATCAACTTGTCTCCCAAGGTGCCATGGTTGCATTACTTGACAAATAATCAACATAATTTACATGCATAACTAACTAACATCGACAAATCATTCTAACTCTATTACATTATTGATTATACATATACATCTCCATTTCGTGACATCAATTAGATAATCATCTTTAATCAAGACTACATGCACATATTCCAAGTCTATACAAATGAGTACATCATTATGTAATTTACATTATCACTATTCTGATTACATTTGAATACATACAATCTGAATCAACTGATACACCGGCTAGAACATGAGCATAATAAGTGTCTTCATAAACAGGCACAAGATCTGATGTCTGATACACAAGGAGTGTCCCCTTCGCTTACAAGTAACGGCAAGGAAAAAAAAACCAATGGATAAAGCTCTTCCACCTGACCATGTGGAACCCTGAGGTCCACCCCCCGAGCTAAGAGTTAACATAAGGTCCCCACTACAACATACGGTCAGGTAGACAGTAGGCTATGAGACAACACATGACTATCACAAGTCACCATCACAAACAACACAACAGAACTTCTAGAGGCAACACTTAGCAAATGGGGAGAGTACAACTAGGGAGTGCTAGGCTATAGTAAGGAGAGTGTCATCGCATGGTCCTAACATGGGTTACCCAGGCAATCTCTCTCTAGACACCGGCCCCCATCTATGGTTACCCAGGCAGTCTCTCTCTAGACACGCCCCATAGGATGACGCATGGGGAATCAACCTTCCTTTCATGATGACAAGGAAGTAGATCTGCCAATCCCGGCCTTCTCCCCTCATCCTTAGTCTGAACTAGCACTACAGGCATGAGTGAGGAACAAAAATATTATTATCTTGTTAGTGTGAAAACTACCCAACCCCTAGGTATTTTATTATGTTATCACTGAATTACCAACTCCCAGTGGGTTACCCTGGCTACCCACTTGGCACCGGCCCCCACATCAGAAGCCACTCCCTTACCTACAACTAGAAAACCCTACATAACAAGCATAGAAAAACATCACAACAACGAGGGTACATGAACCATGCAAGGCATTAATCATCTTGCATAACAACTATCCTTATATAAGAATACAAAGCATTAACCCTCCATAACATAATTATAAGGGCAAAACCCCTAGACCATTGCCCATAATAACACATATTCATTACAACTCTAAGATTTCCATGTCACCCTGTTCCATATCTTACCACAAAACTGGATACAAGACTAGTACAACCAGTTGGATAACAATACCTCCACAAGAAGTGCATTTATCATTTACTTGTCATTTAGTCCATACATAACTAGGGACGACAAGGCTTCTTATAACATCATGATCTCAAGACATCTATCAACACAACACATGAAATCAAGACATCCCAAGCTAAGCCTCTGGAACTCTAGCCACACGGGAAGATACACAATCAAAGACTATAAGAATGGTCTTATGACCAGCAAATTGACTTAACATATTACGAGAATCAATTATACTTATGATCAAATTATGCCTTCTTACAACTAATCCACTATAGCAAATTGCACTTGACTAAGTTGTTACATTGGTATATTAATCATCAAGATAAAGCTTGTCGTTTGATTGTATTCTTACAAGGGATAAATCTATGACTTACATAAAGTGAATTATATTTAAATATGTATTAACATAATCATTTAATTAATCTACACGATACAAATATCATTGACGAAACTAAAGTAAACCTCTATCAAATTGATTAAATGATTATAAGGTAATTTTAAATTCATTTCATACGGATAAGTTTGAGGATCCCGACTTAATTTATAACCAAAAGAGAAACAATTTAAATCACTTCTACGTAATTAACGATTACAACTACCTATAGATCAAATAACATTGGTCTATCTATCACAACATTCATGAGAATATCAAGTATATTTACAACGAACGAAATCTAGTTCAACAAGTCATTAATAAAGAGAAGGTGATAGATTTAAATACTACGTTAAATATATTTATCCATTCTACGAATCAACATATTGAATATTTATTTATTCCAAATCTAATGTACAGTCTTTCCTTATCGTGTTCCATTTAAATTTATCATTTAATAATCCTGATAATTGATCATATCAATCTTGACGGCTTGATTTAAATAAATCACGTGATCCAATAATAATAATAATAATAATAATAATAATAATAATGATAATAATAGTAATAAAATAATAATAATAATAATAATAATAATAATAATAATAATAATGATAATAGCAATAATAATAATATTAAAATTCCACAAATCATTTGATAACCAATATATTTTCCATCCAAGTCATTAAATAAATAATGTTACACTCTACTAACAAGTCTATTATAGATAATCCTATCGAATACGTACTCCTCAAGATTACAAATGAAAATACAAAGGAATAGATATAATATTCTTGAGACCGATCAAACAACTACAACATGAAGTGAATAAGGGTAATGCCTGGACTCATGATGATTCTATAAGGCAGAAAGAACGGATGACCATACAATGACCGCTTACAAGATGTAGTGCAAAATGTGGGCACATACGGATACGCGTGGATCACATCTATTATTGCCTCATAACGGTTTCTATATGGGAAGATGTCTTCCTTATTCGCAAGAGCTAATAGGTATACCACGATCCACCATCTAATTATTCTAACACAAGTCTCATATACACTTACTTGCTAAACGGCTGTCGGCCACCTAAGTACCCTCGACGACCAAATCTCGGAACAACTACATCCCTCAAAACACCCTTACCATGAGCAACTCTCCTCTACCACCTTACGACCACCACGACGACCACAACGACATACAGGAAGTGACTTCCAAGCTCGCTTTTGGCTGCAGGCTTCAACTGCCTACAACATCCTTGGCGATGGAAGGGCACAAGCTACAGTTGACTATCGGCCCAGACAACTACGGGGAAACAAGACGCAATGCACCATTCCTACGAAACCTACAAAGCTCTTAGTCTAACACAGACATGAATTAGAGACGTTTACTGCCAAAGACTATTCCAGTTAACAAGACTACCACTTTACTCTCACTGAGCCCACGACTTCACCCACATTTTATGATCAAGACGTATTTGCTATAGATGACTACTACCACAGACTTCCTACTAAGCCCGCGACTTTCCCAAAAGGGCAGCCTAAACCCACGATCTACACTGACAGAAAGGTCATGGAAAACTGATGACCAACGTAATGATAGAAGTGGCGACGCAAATGGCAAGGGGTTCAGTCATACTCCACGTCCACCAGATGACATAGGCCGTCAGTCACAGAAACATAGAAACTGGGGAGTAATGGTCGACTGCCAGCAGGAGTCGACCCACCTTCCTATTTAAATCATGCAATACTTATTTAGCTTATCTCAAGCAATCTTTTAAATGTTACATAGTTCATGTTTTTGGAATTAATATGGTTCAAATGCAAATAGCAGAGGTTTGGCCATGATACGGACAGAGGAACAGCCAGAAGGATTTGGCCACATTACAAAGGAAAAATCGACAGGGTTGCTGTGGCGTATCGCCTCACAAAGGTAATACAGATGTAAATAGCTATAAGATCCAAAACAAGCAGGAAGTTCCTCCTATTAACATCAACTCTAAAAGTGGACTTAAGATCATAATGTAGATGCTGAATTTTCCAGAGAGGATTTATTTGTAGGCTCTAGGAATTTTAAGCACTTTCAATTGACAGAAATTTATATATGTCTACATACCAACAATAAATATATATATCCAAGGGCGACATGTGTACCACACCAGGGTTCGGAGACAGAGATCAACAAGGATAAGGCAGAGCTCTGTATAAATGCTAGTCTGTGTGCCCTGTTAGATGCACGGGACAAATCCAAGGGTGTAATATGTTTTTTGTTCGACAAAATGTTAGGTAAGGAGTCACAAGACATTACAAGAGTTTTTCCATAGAAGGGGTGCCGACTCCATTTCACAGAAAGATTTAACTCAGCATTCAAGGATACAAACAGGGGTATAAGGGCAAGTCAGATTGGAGACATTCAATTGTTTTTGAAGCTCAAGGAAGATTTGACAAGTCTTAGAACTAGAGATAGACTGAAGGTCATGAGTAAATTCAAGTCTGCTATTCAAGGATTTAAATACCAAATCCAGAATAAATCTTAACCATAGAGGAAGGCACAATTAACCTGATTCTATTAAAATTTTATATGAAATAGGCATATATATATAGTGCATACCTGAAGTTTTTAAGCTTTTACAAGAGTCTTCTTTCCTCTCTGAATCCAATCCCCTTCACTTCTCTTCCCCAAAAATCTTTTTTTCTCCCTTCACCAAGACTCTATCCCCTCAGATAAATGCAGAAGGCCTGCCTTTCTTCCCGGCAACCCACTGTCTCAAAACATGGGTCCATTCCTCGGGTAATTGCAAGAGCCATGCCTCTCTTCTTCCAACATCCCATATTCTTGTGAGATTCTTCAATTTTACTTTCCAAGGGATTCCAAGCCTCGAACTTGCAATTGACGGCATAAGACATTAATCTTGTTCATTTCCAAATACTGAACACATAAAACCAGGGGACAATCCCCATTATTTAATCCTTAGAATATCATCTTTTATTACTATCAATTCATTTTATCAAAATGGTAATTGTTTAATCATCTTACTTATAAAACTTATTTTCTTTTAATTAAATCCACTTACAACTTAGGACTTATTATTTCATTTTACTCATTTAATTATTTATCCAGTTTATTTATTTAATTACTATTTTTCATATTAGTTTTACCAATTATCAATAATTAAATTATTTATAATTAATAAACCACACACATAATTCCCTAGCAATGTTTATTTAATTTAGGCTTTAATTTAACCTTATTTAAATGAAATATTAATCATGCATGAATTGACACTTAAATTGGATATACCCTAATTTACAAGGTGATACCTGACCCAAGTGAAGCCACAGGACATAACGACAAATGACGACAACAGTCCCACTGACGGTGATGACAGGGTACAACACTGAAAACTCATCCTCCTTGAGGATGTTGACTAATTAGGGGACCTCATGCTAACTCAAATCCACAATTCCATTGGCTAGGGCACGCTCAGACCTGGTAATTCAGGTGGAGTCGATGCCCGGTACCTGCATCCTGCAACAAACAACAAGATTGTGCATATATCCATATATAATCATGTAATCATAGACACAATGAATAGAAATCGCAGTGTGGTAGGGTACTCGAACATGAGTAATGCGACACTGTTCCATTCATGTAAACACATCATTAATTAGCTACTTCCATTACCAGTTATACATCATAATCATGATCAAATAACACATTAAACTTAAAATAACATTAATCCATAATCATGTCCATCGAACTGTGAAAGCACAAAGTACAAGTAATCAAGCATCATCCTAATATAGATCCATAATCAGCTAGCATAATAACAAAGTGTCCATCAAGATCAAGGAGAACATAAACCATAATGTAGAAGTCCAAATATCTCGAAACTGTAGACATGCACTACAAGACTATCATCTAAACCAGAACTGCCATAGAAAACACGAAAATAACATCTATCACAGACAAAAAGTGAGGGGCATTACAAGTTATGCTATGCGAGATAGTAGTGTGTGAGTTGGGAGCAGATACACACAGCCAAATGGAAAAAGGCATTGGAGAGAGAAACACCGAGGAGGCAAAAGAGATATTGGTCGAAAGACTAAAGATTTCAGCTGGAAAATTGATATTATCAATACACAGGTATTATCTATTATCAATAAACTATAGATAACAATGTTTAGATATTTCTATAAACCCATTATGGGGACTGTGGTATTGTCTATTATCAATGAATTATAGATGACAGTGTTTAGATATTGCTATACCCGCTATGGGGACTGTTAAATTATGTTTTTGTGACCAGAGGTGGTCGACGACACCCTATTTTCTAACCATTCATTACTGTATGCATGAAAACCAAAACTCTTTTGTTTCTTGTTAAGACCGGTTCATGGCATAAGCCATTAAGGTGGTAGCTAAGTTCAGTTGAAACTTGTGGTTCTTTATGTTTTAAACATAGTGAACAATACTGCATCTATCATTTTGCATGGCATTGTAATACTATGGTTGGGAACCTACAAGTTCACTAGGCCTAAGGTAATCGAATCTTTTATATTTGTAAACTATTTGATGGTTTGTATAACCACCTTCAGTTAAATTAAATGCATGTCGACCCTAGAAAGAGTGCATTATTCTTTTCATGCAGGCTGAATGGGGTAACTGAACATGGCCAGTACCACACGTCGAGTATGATGTCTCATCCTTCGAATGGAACTATGGTAAGAACAAGATGGTTTCATGATTGGATAGGTTGTGCTAAAGTTATATTATTACTATTTGATGCGATAATTGTTAGCATACTTTGCAATATAAGTATCTTGTTATTATATCTCTGTATGGGGATAAAACCCTGAACTAGTATTGTTATGAGAATGTTTTGAATTTGAGATAAAGATACTTTACTATGAATTTGAGATAAAGGTGGCAAGACTTTGGTCAAACCATTCTTACTATTTCTATATATTGGATATATATTACTACCTTTGATTGTCAAGCCTATGTTAATATAGAGTTTTGAGACAACGAACTTCTTTTAAGACTAAGGCGAACAATAGATAATATGACTCTATCATTGATAAAAGAGTTAAACAAGAGATTCAATATCTAAGTGGATTAGACAAGATTATATGAATCCCGTGAAAAACTTTAGAAGAACATGAATGGGTTATTATTTTATTATTATAAACCAAACTATTTTTATGTCAAGACAAGACATCAAAAAGAAGTTATTTGTAATATGGAATAGAGTAATGTAGAGTCATAGATTTTTGCTGCAATGGAAACAAATAAACATCTTTAAAGGTCTAATGACCTATTTGTGGTTTATTTTAATATTATACTCCAGATGTCATAGTAGTTAATGAGAGTCAATGAACTTTCATGATACCCATTAACTAGGATGAATTAAAATAAAAGTTATTGTTGGATGAGATAACTTCTAAGTCGAGTCAGATGTGGGTGAACAATCGACTACGTTAATTGTGAAACGTATATATATATATATATATAATGCATCCATCTCTGCATGCATTAGTCGGTTCACTATGCTCCAAATGGCATAATCTTCTAGTAGTATCATACATAGTTAGAGTGGATCTATAGTTGTGTAATGCCCCGCCAGGAAACCCCAGAGAATAGCTCAACTATGGTATACAAAAATGATATTTTTTTAAGGAAAGAAATAACAAAGAAATGTAAATCATATTTATTCATAACATCAAGTTAAGCTTATTCTCTAGGGTTCCACAACTGCATTACTAACAAACTATTAACAAGATCTAACCAACATTATGAATTAACGAACAACCATAGTTCATTCTAAATCTAATTGCATCAATTGAATAGACACATACATTTCCATATTATAAACAAAATACTTCCTCTTTATGATTACCAAGATCTCCCCATTATCAAACACAATACTTAACACAAGTTCGATATCAATACATCCTTAAAGGAGATAATTACCTCATCATGATGCATTTACAACACAGAATGTACATCGTTTCACATTATCATTTACCAAAACCCACATACATAAACAAGAGACATCATTATCTCAGGACACCTAACAACATAGTTGCATGAACTCAAAACATAACATCTTAGGCCTCTAGAATCAACTTCCCAAATGACACAAACACTTGACACCACTAAAACACAATAGTCTCACATCACATCCATTCTCAAATGCACATCATAAACTAAGATCCTTCAACAATATTTCAATTATATTACCACAAATGCAACATATGATACGATGCCCTAAATATGAGTTTTTAAGAATGTAACATTAATCATAAGCTACCCATAAATCAACAAAACATTCTCTCTACTTTTTAGACTCAAATATTATACTAATCCTAGAATCTATGTAAGATATAAACATAACCTAAATGTTAGGGATTTATCTAACCTTTGTTAAAAGATAACAATAATATAATTAATCATATCGAATTTGATACATATATGTGAACTTCATTATGAATGCAAAATATCAATTCACCAAGATCTGAAGCACTTATAACAAATAGTTAGCACCTTTACTCAAACATTAATTCATTATTCAGAACTAGTTTCATTTGATGTTTATCTAAAGTCCCAAAGTAATTACTTTCTATCTAAACATTAATCTCAATAAATAAACCCAAAAGAAGTCTAAAGATTTGATTCCTTATCAAAGTATTTAATACCATCTCTAATCGAATTATACCTAACACTATGCACGATAAAAAATCATGACCACAACGACAGCGACTGACTATCATGCCCATATAGACAACACTGACTGGGTGCAAAACTAGATACTCATCCTTTTGAAGGAGGATGGCTAACTAGGGGACCATATGTTATCTCCATTCAACAGTTCCATTGGTTTTAAGGCACGCTCAGACCTATCAATTCAGGTGGAGTCGATGCTTGATACCTACAACCTGCAGCACACAACACATTCTATGCACAAGTATAATAAATATCAAATGGTCACGGATTGAAAGAGAATCATTTCGCTAGACGCTCACGAATGAGTGGTAGGACATTATCTCTTTTCACACCACACAATAATCAGATCATCCTATAATACAAAGTCAGTCACATAAAAATCAATTATAACTTATGACAATCATAGTAAGATCAACATCATAATCACCTGAATGTAAAACAATGTCAGAGCATATGAATTATCAATGTCGCAACAAGGATTATCAATAAAACATGCTAACTATCATATGAAACCACACATGAGGATAATCAGGAATGTCACCAACATGAATGTAGCATCTACCAACATCATATAATGTACAACATCAATTGTCTAACATACCCTAAATATTCCTATTATTTTACCTTCATCTTCATGCTCCTTAGCCAGACTATCTGCACATCCAAGATGAGAATGAGGGGCACTGTATCTTCCCCCCCCTAAAACTTGACTTACTCTTGGAAGTCACAGATTGGGGTGGAAACATAACATATTAGTATTGCAATTTTCTATTGCCAACATACACATCCATATTAAGCAATTGTTCATATGACAAGCACAATCGTTCAATAAAGACAAGAAGGACATCAATTCTTCACCTTAAGACGTATCATGTGATCTACTTATAACCAATCACACATATTTTGAGAATTTCAAACAATTTAGGGAATTGCATTCACATATTAATAAGGAAAAATATATCTCATCTCTTATTTCCACTATGGTTCCAACTAATTACCAAACATGCAAGTACAATCTATGTGGAGTCTTCCCTTGTACATACTATTAGAGGCTCAAAATGAACATGATAGAAACAACACTGAGCACAAAATGGGGCCAACAAAAACAAACATTTGGAATAGCCACCATAGAAATTTAAAAAAATGCAAACCCAAGTTGATGAAGGGGGTAAATCATAAAACACACAACAACAGAAATTGCACACAGAAAATAGAACTTTCTTTATTAATTTGGACAACTTATTACATTATAGAAGTTTAAATACAATCAGAGGAATCAACCCTCCACAGGCTGCAACACATTACAACTTCCTCTCACAAGACTCTAGAATCATTAGCCTTTTGTAACCCCAAATGAGCTAGGGTTTATGTTTTCCCACCTATTCTTGACTCTACACTTTCCCCCTTAACTCTACTACTACCCAGGGTTCCCAAAAAATGGTTATTAATAGCCTTTTTGGCAGCCAACAACATAATTTTGAAATTTGCATCTCCCTCCAAAAATAGGTCAACTTCCGTAAGCCATAACTTTTGATCCGGGTGTCTAATTGACGAACCATTTTATGCGTCAGAAAGATCGCAGAGCGCTCTACGAGTTAAGAACTGGCTTTGCCAGTTCTAGCCATTTTTGGGCCCATACGAGGCTGTTTAGTGCCTCAAACCTGAGTTTGAATAATTTTCAGGTATTTTTTCAGGAAACAGAAACTTTAATATCTTTCAGCTCACAAATGATCTTTGCGTGATTCCTTCGCCAAAGGTCTTATTTTTCAATTATGTAGGTTCCTATAAATTTTCACTTCATTCCATGCCCAAATGTAAACTTTCTAAAAATAGCAAGTTGCTATTTTTAGCAGTTTGGAAAAACTGAAAGTTCTACATCATTATTCAAGCGGTTATGGAACCAGAACCACAAATTTTGAAAAGAAATGGAAAGAACATTAACAATTTTAAAACTCATCTTTTTTTGGGTGATGCCAGATTGCCCTTACACCACTGGATGCTCCTGCATCAGACACCCAGGGTAATTTGAGAAGTGACCATGTCACATCTCAGGTGTTTGTGTGAGGAAAATCCAAATGGTCAACATCTGCCTTAGACAACCAAGAAGAATCTTCAACATGCCTTCCTTTCTATTTTACCAGGTATTCTTCATATTGCCTATTCTGAGTACTTCTTCCCACACGGCTATCCAAGATCTCTTCTATCTCTTATGTTGAAGTAGATGCCAGAATACTCCAATGTTCTTATATTGGCCCATCCTCTATTCCACCTTCATGATATTCTGATAAATCAGCAATGTTGAAAATAGGGAAATGTTGATCCCACTCGGCAGATCTACCTCATGCATTTCCTAAATCACGTTTCTTCAAAATTTTGCATGGTCCAAATTTTTTCATTTTCAGCGTATTGTATGTTCCAATTGGGAACCTTTCTTTTATCAAGTGAACCATGGCTTCATCTCCTACTTGGAATTCCTTATATCTCTTCTTCTGATCTACCTTATCCTTGTACTGAATATTCATCTTATTAATGTGCTTTTTCACCTCTTCATGCAAATTCTTCATGTGTTCTACAAAATCTTCAGCCTCGGCACTTGTCTTTTCGCCTTTGTCCAGATTCCTTAACTCTAAAGCATTTCTTAGACTATTCCCATATACAATCTAGAAGGGTGATTTACCAGTACTCTTGTTGACAGAATTATTGTAAGCAAATTCTTCCTGTGGTAAAATCAAATCCCATCCCTTAGGTTTATCTCCTACTAAGCATCGTAGCAGGTTACCCAAACTCCTATTCACCACTTTGGTCTGTCCATCAATGTGTGGATGGTGTGCAGAACTGAACTTCAAATCTATCTTCAACTTCTTCCACAATGTCCTCCATAAATAACCAACAAACTCGGTATCCTGATCTGAAACTATGCTCTTTGGTAGACCATGTAATCTCACCACCTCCCTAAAAAATAACTCTACAATATGAATAGCATCATTAGTCTTCTTGCAAGGAATAAAATGTGTCATCTTCGAGAATATGTCCACCACCACAAAAATGGAATCATGCCCTCTCTATGTCCTTGGTAAACCAAGAACAAAATGCATACTATTATCATCCCATGGCTTCTCTAGTACAGGTAGTGGCTGGTATAGACCTATATTCTTACTTGCTCCTTTCACCATCTGATATACTCTACAAATCTGCACAAATTTCCTCACATCCTGCTGCAACTGTGGCCAATAATAATTTTCACCAACAATAGCAATGGTCTTATCTCGACTAAAGTGTCCAGCCAGTCCTCCACTATGCTTCTCCTTAATCAAGTTCTCTCTCATGGAACTCCTCAGAATGCACAACTGGCTTCCTTTAAACAACATGCCATCTTGGATTAAATGAAATCCAACCATTTTGTCCTGTCCAAAGTAACAGGTTCCAAACAAGCCTTCCAGGCCTCTGCAAAATCTAGATCTTTAGGATATAAACTTTTGAGCCCATCGAACCCAACAACCTCTATCTTCATTTCTGTCAACAAATTTTGCCTTCTGCTCAAGGCAACTGCAACTCTATTGTACTTCCCACTCCTATGCTTCAAAACAAAAGTATAGCTCTGCAAAAACTCAATCCATTTTAAGTGTCTCTGGTTCAACTTTCCTTAACTATTAAGATACTGCAAAGCTTGATGATCAGTATATAAAACAAACTCTTTTGGCAACAAATAATGTCTCCATTTCTTCAAAGCCTGAACTATTGCATAAAATTCCTGATCATAAATAGAATACTTTTTCTTGGCATCATTAAGCTTCTCACTAAAATAGGTAATAGGCTTACCTTCTTGACTTAGAATAGCTCCTATAGCACTACCACTAACATCACAATCTACCTGAAATACCTTATTAAAATCTGGAAGTGTCAAAACAGGTTGCTCTGTAACTTTATGCTTCAATGTGTCAAAACTTTTGTTTGCTTCTTTAGTCCATCTAAACTCTTTTCTATCACCTCTCATTGTCTTAGTCAGGGGTGCACAAATGCTACTAAAATTTCTAATAAACTTTCTGTAAAAACTTGCCAAACCATGAAAAGATCGTACCTCTATGGCACTCCTTGGTGCAGGCCATTCAATGATAGCCCTTACTTTTTCTGGATCCATCTTAAGACCTTCCTCTGAGACAACAAATCCCAGGTATACCAACTCCTTTGTAAAACTACATTTCTTTAGATTAATTAGTAACTTTTCCTCCCTCGACCTCTCTAAAACTCTTATGATATGAATCATATGCTCATCCCAAGTTTTAATGAAGATCAAAATATCATCTAAATAGACAATAATAAAACTTCCCAAAAAAAATTTCAATACCTCGTTCATGAGCTGCATGAATGTGCTCAGTGCATTAGTTAGCCCAAATGACATGACTAACCACTCATACAAACCCTCCTTTGTCTTGAAGGCTATCTTCCATTCATCTCCTTCTCTGATTCAAATCTAGTGATACCCACTCTTCAGATCAATCTTCATGAAGTACTTGGCTCCACTCAAACAATCCATTATGTCACCCATTCTGAGCAATGGAAATCTGTACTTGATTGTGATCTTATTAATGGCTCAAGAGTATGTACACATTCTCCAATCTCCATCTTTCTTTGGTACTGGTACTGCAGGTACCGCACATGGACTTAGGCTCTCTCTTATCAATCCCTTCCTCAACAACTCCTGAACTTGTTTGTTCAACTCTTCACTCTCTTCTAGAGTCATTCTATGGGTTGCCTTATTCGGCAAACTAGCTCCTGGTATCAAATCCATTTGCTGACTTATCTTCCTCACCGGTGGTAAACCTTCTAGTACATTATCAGAGATAATGTCTTGAAATTCTTCCAACATATCTGAAACTTCTATTGGTACATCTTCACATTTCTCTTGACTAATCTTAGGAATCAATGCAAAGCAATGACGCTCATGCTTCATACCCTCCAAAAATTTCCTACCATCTACCAAGCAAATTCTGGCAGTACTACATACCTTTTCTTCCACCTCCTTCAAGGGCTTCAACTTATGACGAACTCCATCCTTTGTTAGGGAATATGTGTTTGCATGGCCATCATAGAGAGCACTCCTATCATATTGCTATGGCATCCCCAACAACATATGACATGCATCCATTGGTATGATATCACACAGCACCTCATCATGGTAGTCTCCAATCTTGAACTTCACTAAACACTGCTCATTGACCAAAGCTCTATGGTCCTTCTGCAACCATGCAATATGGTATGGATGCGGATGGTTTCTTCTTGTCAACTTCAACTTGTCAACCATCTCCTTTGAAACAAGATTGCGAGTACTTCCACTATCAATAATAATATCACAACACTTTCCTTCACATTTACACCTTGTGTAGAATAAACACTTCCTCTTATTGGGTTCTTTCTCCTCGTTCAGCAAAGTTCTTCTGACAACTAGGGTTTCTCCTCTTTCAGCATCTTCAGAGTGCTCAGATTGGGCATCTTCATTGACATGTGCAACTCATGCATTACCTTCAAGCCTTTTATTTGTCTTTCCTTGATGTTGTGGACACTCGTATACTCGATATCCTTCTTCTCCACATTAGAAACAGGTTCCTCTGAAACCTCCTCTTCCAGGTCCTTGCCCAAGTCTGCCTCTTCCTCTTCCTCTTTGCTCACCATTGTTCTGGTCACGAGGGCGGTAGGTATTATCTCCTCTCTGATTTCAACTGTTGTTGGCTTCTTCACTTTTCTTTGAATCTTCATTTCAACCCCCATAGGGTCTTCCACTAGTCCTTCCACCTTGACCTCTTCCCCTTTCCTTGCTGTCAAATCTTTATTTCAGCTTCTCTTCCACCTTCAGGGAAAACTGGTATGCATCTTCTATGGTGGTCATTCTGACCAAGCTCAACTCCTCTTGAATACTTGGCCTCAACCCATTAATGTAATGGGCTACCTTCTCCTTGTTGGGCTTTGCATGACCTGTCCTGATAGTAATTTTATAAAACTCTTTTGTATACTCCTTAACAGACTTGTTGCCTTGCTTCAATCCTTGCAACTTCTTCAACAACTCCATCTCATAGTCTACGAGAATGAACTGCTTTTTTAATTTCTCCACCATCTGATCCCATCTAGTGATCTTTCCTTTCCTCTTCTGTTCCTCTCTAACTAGACCTCCTTCCACCAAATACTGGCATGGCCCTTCAATTTTATTTTTGCAAACTTGACCCGATCTGGGTCTTCCACATCTTCATACTTGAAATACTCCTCCATGTCATTGATCCAATCAATAAGTTGTTCTGGATTCAAATCTCTAGAATATGTAGAAACTTCGATCATGGGCCTCTTTCCAATCTTAAAAATGGCCCTCAACAGCCTAACTTCTGTAGGATCTCCTACAACTTCTTGTTCTTCCTTAGATATCTCTTCTTCAGCTTCATCTTCGCTTTCTTCTCTGGTTCTCAGCTCAAACCCTCTTCGTAGCTCCTCTTGCAATACATCGATTTGCCTTTACAGGGCTCTAAAACCCTGTTACATCAAAGCATTCCTCCCAATACAATTTCTTCGTGGAGGCATCATGATCTCCGTAGAAAACCCACAACCTCAGGTCCTGGTGCAAATTGCCTCATGGTTGGTGATCTGTCTACACACTCAGTAACCCTTTCTCTGATACCACTTGATGAAGGGGCTAAATCATAAAACACAACAACAAAAATTGCACAAAAAAAATAGAACTTTCTTTATTGATTTGGACAACTTATTACATTACAGAAGCTCAAATAATATCAGAGGAATCAACCCTCCACAAGGTGCAACACACTACAGCTTCCTCTCACAAGACTCTGGAATCATCAGCCTTCTATAACCCCAAATCAGCTAGGGTTTCTATTTTACTACCTATTCTTGACTCTACACTTTCCCCCTTAACTCTACTACTGCCCAAGGTTCTCAAAAAATGGTTATTAATAGCCTTTTTGGCGGCCAACTACCTAATTTCAAAATTTGCATCTCCCTCCAAAAATAGGTCAACTTTCGGAAGCCATAACTTTTGATCCAGGTGTCTGATTGATGAACCGTTTTATGTGGCGAAAAGCTCACAGAGTTATCTATGCGCTAAGAACCAGCTTTGCTAGTTTTGGCCATTTTTGGGCCCGTACGGGAAACCTGAGTTTGAATAATTTTTAGGCATTTTTCAAGAAACGAAAACTTTAATATCTTTTAGCTCGCAAATGATCTTTGTGTGATTCCTTCACCAAAGGTATTATTTTTCAATTATGTAGCTTCCTATAAATTTTCACTTCATTCTGTGCCCAAATGCAAACTTTCTAAAAATAGCAAGTTGTTATTTTTAGCAGTTTGGAAAAACTAAAAGTTCTACATCATTATTCAAGCGGTTATGGAACTAGAACCACAAAGTTTGAAAAGAAATGGAAAGAACATCAACAATTTTGAAACATATTTTTTTTTGGGTGATACTAGATTGCCCTTACACCACTGGATGCTCCTGCATCACAAGTGGGGAAATCAAATTCAATCTTAAGTCATAAAATGCCAACAATTTTCAACAATAAATCAAGTATAAAGAAAAGAGTTTTGGTGACCACTCCTATCATAAGATAGTTCAAAGAAAATAAATTCACTGTTAGCCCACCAACAACACATGAAGCAACTATCAAAAATTCCAAAACAACTAATATTACAAACAAATCCACATCACAGTGTGACTAATTTTAGCCACAAAAGGGAGTATCCGCTACACAACACCCCAGGACTCAAATTCCAGAATGCGTTAGAGAATGTACACCAAACACATAAACAACTAAATTTTCTACATCTTCATATCTAAGAAACTTTTATACAAAGATTTAAGGTAACATAGTCGCTACTTATATACAAAAATTTTCTATCATTAATGCAGTACAATTTCTTTTTTACCAAGCTATGAACAATTGCAATTACTTCCTTATGTAAGAAGATATTTACAGAGGGAATGTATGATATCACACACAAGAATAATTCAAAACTCTAATTGACTTACAGTATCACATTCATGATCTCATGGGTTCAACACAAGCTCCAATTTGATCTCCTGTACACGGTTCTTACACAGGCATACACAATGATAACTTCCACAACAAAACTTCCACATGAGGTCATGGCCAACAAGGAGATAGATATCAAATTATCAATCAACCATGTAAAGATACCCCACACATGACAACACCACATAACCACATGACTTGTGATGCATGATGCCACCAAATAATTAAATCATTCCAATACTTACACATATACAAAAATAATGCAATTAGCATAAAGACGGTAGGGTGCTTCTACACCCATAGCTAAACATAACCCCCAAGTATGATTACTTCACCAAACTAGGGAACACAAAACACCACTGGCCTTTCACAACACCCCACATAGAATGGGTATAGGACATTCACATCACTAGAGGGGGCAAATACCACACTCCTAATTACATGCACTAACAGTAATCATGCTTCTTTCTTCTAAAGCACTAGAGACCACAAGAGGAACTCAAGGCCTCAACAAATCAGCAAGCACTAACATATAGGAAACACATATTGTTAGATACATCATCACATTTTCAGAAAAAGAGGGAGAACACATAGCAAACACATAAATAAAACAAGGCATAAAGAATTTATTTCTTCCAGAATCAAAGAACAAGTTTGTAAATTTATCAACCTTCTAACATCATACTAAGGCATTTTTCTCCTTGTGGTCAGTTGGTAATAGTACCTCTCACCTAGAGCAACAACAACAATCCAGAGGTCCCAGTGTTGTAACCTAGGCTCTAATACTAAATGTAACGCCACACCAGGAAACCCTAGAGAACAGCGCAACTATGCTATACAAAAAGGATAATTTTTTTTAAGGAAAGAAATAACAAAGAAATGTAAATCATATTTATTCATAACATCAAGTTAAGCTTATCCTCTAGGGTTCCACGGCTGCATTACTAACAAACTATTAACAAGATCTAACCAACATTATGAATTAACTAACAACCATAGTTCATTCTAAATCTAATTGCATCAATTGAATAGACACATACATTTCCATATTATAACATCAAATAAGTAATCATTAAGGTCCTGTATAAAGGATTACAAGTACATATACAATTCCCTTTACATGAGGGTACACCATTACATTTCTTACAATATCACTTTCTTGATTACATTGGAGTACATACATCAAGATAACAATACATGATTCTACTGATATACAAAACTGGAACATGAACATAAGTTTCTGTCTCCTCAAGCTAGAACAAGATCTAAAATCTACCACATAAGGTACATCTTTCTCTCACACAAACAACAGTAAGGGGAACGAATGGAGATAAAAGCACAACCACCTGACCATGTGGAACCCTAAGGTCCATGCCCCGTGCTAGGAGATAACAATAAGGTCCCACTAAGCAAATAGCCAAGAAGACAATAGGCTAACAGGTGCAAGGACTACACATGACTCAAATACAACACTGGTCAACAAAGACATCACAAGCAACTTAAACATCACTTCTAGAGGCAATCACACATGAAAGGGGAAAACAAAATTAGGGAATGCTAGGCTGCAGTAGGGAAGAGTGTCATCACATGGCCCTGACAATATCTCACTAGATGTCAACCCCCATCTATGGTTACCCTGACAATCTCTCACTAGATGCTGGCCCCATAGGGTGACATGTGTAGAACCAACATTCCTTTTGTGAGGACAAGGAAGTTGATTTTACCAACCACGACTTTCTCATCCCATCCTTAGCTTGAACGAGCACTATAGGCGAGGGTGAGGCATCTAATTATCTTAATTAATGTGAAAACTCCCAACCCTCTAAATTTATTATTAAGTTAACACTAGATTAACAACTTCCAATGGGTTACCCTGGCAAAACACTTTGGGTGCCAGCCCCACATTGAAAGCCACTCCCCTACCTGCATCTAGAAAACCCTATGCATCAAGCAAGATAATTACCATCATAACAACCAGTATACATAAACAATGCAAGGCATTTACCTTCTTGCATACAAAACATAATAACAAGGACAAACTCTTAAATCATTGTCCCAAAACTTCCAGTTGAAGAAATCATAACAACACATAAACAAAACATATCCAGAGCAAGGCATGGGCCATCTTGCTTCCAAATCTCAACCATAAACAAAATACTTCCTCTTTACGATTACCGAGATCTCCCCATTATCAAACACAATACTTAACACAAGTTTGATATCAATACATCCTTAAAGGAGATTATTACCTCATCATGATGCATTTACAACACAGAATGTACATCATTTCACATTATCGTTTACCAAAACCCACATACATAAACAAGAGATATCATTATCTCAGGACACCTAACAACATAGTTGCATGAACTCAAAACATAACATCTTAGGCCTCTAGAATCAACTTCCCAAATGACACAAACACTTGACACCACTAAAACACAATAGTCTCACATCACATCCACTCTCAAATGCACGTCATAAACTAAGATCCTTCAACAATATTTCAATTATATTACCACAAATACAACATAAGATACGATGCCCTAAATATGGGTTTTAAAGAATGTAACATTGATCATAAGCTACCCATAAATCAACAAAACATTCTCTCTACTTTTTAGACTCAAATATTATACTAATCCTAGTATCTATGTAAGATATAAACATAACCTAAATGTTAGGAATTTATCTAACCTTTGTTAAAAGATAACAACAATATAATTAATCATATCGAATTTGATACATATATGTGAACTTCATTATGAATGAAAAATATCAATTCACCAAGATCTGAATCACTTATAACAAATAGTTAGCACCTTTACTCAAACATTAATTCATTATTTAGAACTAGTTTCATTTCATGTTTATCTAAAGTCCCAAAGTAATTACTTTCTATCTAAACATTAATCTCAATAAATAAACCCAAAAGAAGTCTCAAGATTTGATTCATTTTCAAAGCATTTAACACCATCTCCAACCCAATTATACCTGACACTATGCACGATAAAAAATCATGACCACAATGATAGCAACTGACTATCATGCCCATACAGACAACACTGACTAGGTGCAAAACTGGATACTCATCCTTTTCAACGATGATGGCGGGACCATATGTTATGTCCATTCAACAGTTCCATTGGTTTTAAGGCACACTCAGGCCTACCAATTCAGGTGGAGTTGATGCTTGATACCTGCAACACACAACACGGTCTATGCACACGTATAATAAATATCAAATGGTCATGGAGTGAAAGAGAATTGCAGCGTCACCAGACACTCACGAATGAATGGTATGACATTGTCTCTTTTCACACCACACAATAATCAGATCATCCTATAATACAAAATCAGCCACATAAAAATCAATTCTAACTTATAACAATCATAGTAAGATCAACATCATAATCACCTGAATGTAAAACAATGTCAAAGTATATGAATTATCAATTTTGCAACAAGGATTATCAATAAAACATGCTAACTGTCATATGAAACCACACATGAGGATAATCAAGAATTGTTGTGATGTTCACAACATGCCCCATTTTACCTCTTAGCAAAATGAGGACCCCTGTTGTGGCTGTTGCTTTTGGTTTGCTGTGTGGTCTTGCTTGGTGGTAAAGGGAAAAAGAGATAAGTAATACAAATCATGTTGAAAATTGAAAATATCTAGCATTAAGTACAAGGTGAGAGTAGGGGTGAATTCTTTGTGAAAAATGAGCTAAGGTTGTTTTTTGAACCAGTAAGAAATTCCCAATATTCTACGAGATATGTGTTTTTTGGTAAAATGCATCATTTTTGGGGTTTGTATGTCGTATACAAAGTCGTTTGTATGTGAGGTCTTTGTATAAGTCATGGTGTGTACAATTGGGTTTTGTATTTTGATAATTTACATGCATATGCTCAATGTTTGTATCTTTTACATGTAAGTTAGACCTGATAGGTTTTCAAAAGCTGAATAAATAAAGTCGTCAGATCCGCATCGTATGTGGGTTTGTATGTATGATCAATTAAGTGCAAACGAATATATAGGGTCATATACATGCAAGTCAAACCCAAGGTGGTATACAATGTGGTTTATTAAGGTGAGTTCACGCAATTTGTATGTTTGTATGTTTCGGCTTTGCATCTTAAGGATACATACAATTATGGATTTCAAAAGTTATTCAAATCTGGTATAAGTAGTGCATTGTTTCTTAATGCATTTTGAAAAGTATGCATTTGCTTAATATGCATGCACGGACCTGAAAAGATTATGCAATACGGTTAATGAAAGTCAAAAGTCCAATATGGTTGTATAAAAGTTTACATGTATGAGGGATTGTATCTAGGTGCATATACAATTATTATTGCTTTGAAAAGATACAAGTGGGTAAGAAGAGTTGGGCCCACGATTGTATCTCGCAGTTGTATGTTGCATATACAAGATGGAGATACAAAAGAAAGATACAAAAGAGGAAAAGGTAAAACTCAATGCGGAGTTCAAAAGGAGATGAAATATGATTGATGTTTTGGTATGTATGAACGATTGTATACATACGATGCTGATATACAAAGAGCTAAAAGTGCACTGTCAGGAAATATAAAGTGAATGGTTTGCGTATGTTGCATTTGTATAATGGTTTGTATCTATACGATATACATTGCGACATACAAATGGAAGATACAAAGTTGAACATAAGATAAAAGGTAACATTGTTTTATAACTCATTGCATATGTAGGCTTGTATATTAATGAAATACAAAGTGATATACAAAAATGATATACAAAGTGACATACAAAAAAAAGATATGCATGCAAAGGGCAAACTAACAGATACAATGTTCAAAATAGAAAGTTAAAAAAGAAAGCCAAGGCCGTATGTGCATTGAATGTAGCATTTAATGCAGAACTAACATCGAAAGGATGAATTTTAACATGTTAGGGTAAATAAAGATTGGTTTCTTTCAGAATTGCATCATGAAAATTAAAATTGTAGAGAAAGAAAACTATTGCACAGATTGAACAGAAAGTCATTGCTGAACAAAATTTCAGAACGGGAACTACTCAAAAAAATGGTAAAGTGGGTCAATGTTTGTAAGGTTGAGCTGTCACAAATACAGGTATTTATCTTAAACACCGTTAAAGTTAAGTTAATTGAAAATGCAAAATTGATTATTAGTAATTTCATTTAAAAATGCAAGAAACTGACAAATTACTGTATTTGGTTAAGGGAATTAACTGATTTGTGTTAAGTAGTATGAAATTCAAAAATGGAAAAGACAAAAGGGGTTAGGGTAAATGTAAAATGTAAAAATTCATGGTAAAACCCTAGGTAAATGAAGTAAAAACAGGAAGTTAAATATGTGACTTTTCACAGGATGGCCCCGAAACAAAGAAAGTAGATCCAGGGGGTGAAGAAAAAGTGAAGAAAGAAAGAAAGCTGCGAAAGGAAATAGAAAAGGAAGAATTGCCAATGCATAGAGGATATTCAACTTTACTTGGCACAAGCGGAGTCAGCACTGATATGAATGTAGGATCCTATGATGCAGAGGGTATTCTTCAGAAGATCACAGCGATAGATGCTACCCCTGACATGAAATGCATTTGGGATAGTGGATTATACAGGGCTGCAAGTTTTTCGTTAGCCATGGAGGCTAAGGATTTGGTTTTGGAATGCATATACAAGTATGATGTAAATACCAAAAAGGTAATACATGAAGATTGGGTAATTACATATTTGACCACTAAAGGGATAGCAAGGACATTTCATCTAGAAATTTAGGAAAAGATGTTGGATATAGATATAGACCAATACAATGAAGATTTCAATAGTAATGAAAGAGACTGCAAGAGTAAAATCTTCTATAGCTGGTACAATGTAGAAAACAAACCTAAAGCTATAGCAAGAGTGCCAAGGAATCTTCTTAGGATAGACTTTAAAGAGGAGATATATTTAATGATTACCATGTTGAGTAGACTGGTAGGGTTGAGAGATGCAACAAAATGTGAACCCTAGATGTTCACTATCATTCAATTCATAAGGGAAGCAAAAAAGGAAGATGGACAAATTCACTGGGCCAAGACTATTAGTACAGTCATATGGAAGTAGGCTATGTTGAGGAAACAAAAGATGATGTCTTTTTACTTATCGTCATATGTCTTATATTCATGTGCCTCTATGATTCAGCCATAAATAATTGGAATTGACAGAGTTGGGACCATGGGGAATGGCCCATATCAGAAAATAGTCTATGACCATTATCTAGATTTGCAAGAGGATAATGCATTGAGGAAGTATGCCTTGGTTAATGATGGATTATATACTTACATGGTAAGAGTTTTAAAGGGAGAAAAGGATAAAAGGTTATTTGAGAATGCAAAGAACACTATTAGATTGCATAGTTTTTGGTATATACAATTCCAACACTTTACATATATTAAAACTGAGGGTTTTGAGGGGAAGCCATTCATGCTGCCTAGATATCCATCAAATAAACTGATTGTACTGGAATTTTCAAGACAAAACCTGAATGCTTTAGGATGTATAAGAAGTAGAACAGAGGAAATATTAAACTTCCTTGGTCAATTGGAAGATATTTTTGTTATAGTGAAGAGGTGGCTGAATGTTCAAAAAGAGAATTGAGATATTATGGCTTTGAGGAATTTGAATTAGCAAGGCATTTTAATCATGGTCACAGAATCCAGAGAACCATTGATACTAAGTTCAAACATCAAGTGCATATTGAAGAATATTGGTCAAATTGCAAAAATGATAAAGAAGTGAGGAAAAGAGCTCATAAAAGGCTAACAGTAGAACAGATGAGGACCATGGGAGAAATCCATGTGCCTCTAGAGGTTGAAGATGATGATAAACTATTACATCATAGTTATGAGAGTGCAAGGCTTGCTCCAATGGGTGAGCCTGATTGGACATAGCCATGGAATACATTGTTGGATACATTATCCAAACCAGTTATTTTATTTTCCAAGACATGGTTGAAAGATAGAATAGAGGAACTGAAGGCTATGGGGATTGAACCCACATTTCAAAAGAAAGGTAAGAAGAGGGTGAGGGAGCATCAAGATGAGCTCCAATGTTTCTATGAGAAGAAGAGAAGGATTGTAGTAGCAAAGATCATTGAAAAAGATAAAAATGCAACCCTAATGGATCCATATGCCTTAGGGGTGACAGTGGCAGTATCTTTAGGCACATTTATGGAGGCAGAATCATCTAGCCATAACATCAGTGCAGAGAACACCCAAGAGGTCAAGAAGTCAACAGGACAAAAAATCATGAGAGCCATAGCAATTGAAACCCCAAAAGGACAAACACCAATGCAAGGTGTTGTTATAGGTTCTTAGCAAGTAGGGGCTAAGATGAGTGGCATATCCAATGAGGCCACACTAGAAGAGAAAAGGAAGAAATATGTAAAGGTTAAGCAAGAATTGGCTAAAGAAAAGCTGCAAGAGTCAAGATTGCATGAAGCCAAACAAGTAAATGAGACTGTCAATGTAGAGGATGACAGTAGTGATAGTGGAGTCACGAAGGTAGAACCCAGTGAGAGAGAAGAAACTAGGAAAGATGAAGAGGAATTAAGTGAGTACTCTAGTGCAGGAGAAAGGCAGGATACTCAAGGATATATGGAGATAGAACAAAGTCAGGGATCAGAAGAAGAAAATGTACAAGATAAAGTAGAGGCAATAGATCCTTTTGGTACATTGGTGTCACCTGAAATCATTAAATAAGTGCAGGATGTAGCACAACAGAAAAAAGAATCTAAAAAAGAGGACACACCTGAAAAGGTTGTGCAAGAAAAACCAGTCCAAACTGTAGGAGAAACAGAGATTAATGTTTCTAGTGTTGATGTCTTAAATATATTGAATATGTACAGTGAACCTAGTGAGCAAGAAGAAAACATAGAAGAAGGAAAGAATACAGAAAATAAACCTAAGAATGAAATAGATACAAGGAACCTGATGAATTCACAGGTTCACCTTCGTAGATGGAACAAACAAATAAACCTAAAAAGGTGCAAGAGTAAAGTGAACCAGAAAAAGAAACAGGGGAAACATCAAGTAATATTAAAGAAGGCTCAGGTAAAGCAGAAAATGTTTCTAAGGAAGATATTGAGCATAAGGAGCAAAAAGAAAGTATGAACATAGAGAACGTGGAGAAGGATAATAAAGAAAAAGAAGAACAAAAGGAGTCTACAAGAAAAGAGAATACAGAAGATGAGGAAGGAGGAGACACTGAAATAGAAGATGATAATAATGAGGGAGAATCAGCAGAGCAAGATGATCCATTGATTCCAGAACAAGGCCCTCAACCTCGGCCTCCTCAACAACAACAAGAGCAACACATGGAATAGACAGAAATGGAAAAACCTCAAGAAGAGGTAATAGATGAAGAAAGGATATAAAAGGTTACCAAAGAGGTTCCAGCTTGGTTGGGCTCTGAGGTCATAAAAGAGAAGGTAGAAGTAAGATTAATACCTATTGATATAACAAGTTTACTAGGTGGTTCCACACTACAGAAGGAGAAGAGAAAGGATAGAACTATGTCAGCTATCAAAAGAGGTCCTTCTGGATCTAGAATGCTAGAGCTAGCCATACCACAAAGAGACAAGTTAAAAGGAGAAATAACTATGGAAGACTATGAGATAATTAATTTGGATCTAGGCCACAAGACCAGAGAACAACATATAAATGAATGGGAAGATATGCATCAGGCCACTGCTAAATTATTGAAGAGAGATAAAGATAAACAAGAATACTTGAAAGGACACATTGTCCAATTGCAACAATTCATTAGAGGGATAATTGATCCCAATGCCACAATACTAGAGTTACCTACTGAAATAGCAGTATTATCAAAAGATGAAGTAAAAGACATGGAAAATAAAAGGCTTGAAGCCAATATTTTTGAAGAATGGTTTAGAGAATTCATGCAGAAAGGAGAAGAAGTGACAAAGCAAGCAGTGACAAGCTAGGAAATGGCTGCGACAGAGAAAAATAAATGCAGTGTTCTTATACATAATTGTCAATTTAGAAGGGAAGAGTGCAAACCAGAATCAAGGCAGCTTGAAGAAATTGAGGAGAGAGTAGAGGAATTGATAAATGAAGGAGTCATTACTCCTCTTATGGTTAACCAATTGCCACAGGCCAAGTTAGAATTAAAATTTGAAGATGATATTCTCAAAAAGATGTATCACAAGTACTCAAGACTTAGAGGAGATTGCTAATAAAATGATAAGGTTACATAAGAAAATGATAGAGAAGCTCATTAATCATGAATACCTTGAAGTTCTAGCATATGAATTACAAAAGACATTGAAGGAGTTCAAAGCTATTTTTGCACCATGCTTGGGGAACCTAGCAGCTTATCTAAGTAAGGAAATGATAGATTCAATAATGGAAACAAGTGCTAAGATCAAGAAGTATAAGAAATGAGTTGAAGGCTTGGAAAAGGAAGAAAAGAAGTTGAATGAAGGTATCAGAATGCATGAATACATATGGACGAGAAGTCCAGGAGGAAATCATACTTTCATAGAAGGGGTAACAGGTAATTTTAAGGTATACATGAGGGAATAGAAAGGCATCAAAAGGGAAAATAATGCTAAGTAAGAATGTGATTGGAGGGTATTATCGGCCAAAGTCAACAAATAAGAAGTCAACAAGCATCTTTTATTTTGAAAAGATTCTAAAGGCATCCTTTGAGTCGAACAAAGATACCATGAAGATATTTTGAAAACGGTTAGGAATTGATGCATACTGTTGATCTAAAAAGTTTGAATGCTGACCGTTGATGGGATTTTTGTAACCGTAGCAGTAGGAAGCTTCAAAGTCTATATAAGAAGCTCTGCTACTTGTATTATTTACACAGAGATTTTAGAATTTTAGCTTGAGTTTGTAATTTGTCAAAGTTTATTGAAACATAGAAGACATTTCTTTTAGTTTAGGAAAGGAGGTCGCCTGTGTCTACATTAAGAAGTACGTAGAATGTCTGATCTCCTTAGTATACCTGCCAAAACGTCTGTAAGTTTTCTAGTAATTTGATCAATGAAACAGAAGTCATTCTTACATTGTAAATTTTATATGACTTTATGCTTTGAATATAAGTAAACTCATAATTCTGCATCTATTACATAGTGTTTTCTGATTATGATTTGTATTTGAAGTATTATTCTTTGAAAGCTTGCAATCTCTTATGTATGTTCGTGAAAATGTTCAGGACTTTACATTTGTAGATTTGAATGTGTTGAGTTGTTTAATATACTGTATTCTTTAAAACGTAAGTAGTAGAACATTTAGATCCTGTATGGAATGGTACTTTAATTTGAGTTTTTCTAACTTTTCTCCAACATTTGAAAATAATTAGCTTAAATGCAGAAATCTGAAGGAAGTTGTCATACATTTGAACAAAGAATGAGAAATTGTAGTAATATTTGACAATTTTCATATAAATTTGAAAGACAAAGTTTATTTTAGTGAAATTCATGCAAAAATTTGAGATATAATAGCGAATTTATGCAAAAGAGTAAATACTTTGATGATATTTTGAACAATTTGCATAATTTGAAGCCCAGTAAGTCTTTGATTACTTTAATTTGTGTAAGGCCCCTTGAATATTACAGTTTCACATCAACCTGCTGAATTATCAACAAGGTCAAGACCTGACCATACAGAAACTTGAGATTAAGAGTTCTTAGTTAATTCTTCATATCTTTCAAGATAGCTAAGGTTCCTTTATGAATTTTAACTTTTGTTATGAATGACTAAAAACATACATCAACAGGAATGTCACTAACATGAATGTAGCATCTACTAACATCATATAATGTACAACATCAACTGTCTAACATACCCTAAATATTCCTATTACTTTACCTTCATCTTCATGCTCTTTAGCCAAACTATTTGCACATTCAAGATGAGAATGGAGGGGCACTACAAGTTGTATGACCGTGAAGAGTTATGAAGGACACAACACTAGAGACTCAGATGGAAAACCTATTGGTTCTCTTTATCTATTCCCTTCGTGAAGGGTAGGGCCACTTCCAGGAAGGAAGTTGTGCATGGGACTATTGGTCTGTGGTTGGAGGAAAAGCACTCGAGTGATTATCTCCTTCCCAAGTAAATGACAAGCCAAGACTTATGAAGATAGATATCAAAACTCAAAAAATAGTACATTTTATTATTTGACTTAATAGTCAATTTCTACGTAAACTTAACATTATTGCCAAGAGAAAAACATTATGATTGTAAAGTGAAGGACACAATTATGTTATCTTTGAATATGTTGTAAATTTCAGTTTTGAAATTATTCAGAAAAGATATGCATTTTAATTATTGATTATAATATTGATTATTGTTAAACATAAATATGATTATGTTGATCATGACTATTTACTTGATGGTAAATTGATTTGATAATCCGAGCAATATGAGTTGCAGTGATAACTTTAAGAAATCCCCCTTGAAAAAAGATATAAAATCCTGGCGAATCTTTCATTTTTTTGGATAAAAATATTAATTTATATTGGCGAATCTTTATTTTTTTTAAATAATATCAATTTTATTGGTGAATTCTATTACATCACTAGAAATTCGTAGAAAATCCTGGCAAATCTTGATGAAAAATAGGCAAATGTATTCATTACTATGATGAATCCTTCATTTAAAAAAATTGAACTCCTACGGAAAAGTAAAAACCTAATGGTGGTAGTGATTGACCATTTTAAGGTGTAGTGCTCGTGTCTGTAATTCCTTAATATTTTAAATCAAACATTAAATATTTTAAATTGGCCCTAAATTCTTTTTCACCACCATTGATTTTATTTATATAATCTAATAGTTTGGGTTCTATTCCACGCACCAAAATGTACTCGTTGAGCTCCAATGCCCTTGGGGACTAAAATTGCATTTGGGCTATTGATATGCATTGAGATCAACAACCCAAATACAATTTTAAGTCCCATGGGCATTAGAGCTCCACGGGTACATTTTGGCTCATGAAGTTTAACCGTAGTTGTTAGATTATAAATCGAGATCAATGACCTAAATACAATTTTGGGTTTGATGGGCATTGGAGCTCCATGGGTACTTTTTAACCCATGGAATACAACCCCAACCATTATATTATAAATAAAATCAATGGTAATGATTAAAAATTGGTGATATGGCCCTAAGGTAACCAATGATTATATAATATTATTAGTGAATTAATTTCATTTTCTACTATAACTTATAATATTTAGGTGAATCTTATCTAATCAAGTATCGAATATTGTGGTGATTTTTTAGTTTAAAAGTTTAATAAAATAAATGTTTTGGCGATTTAACCAAGACTAAAATAAAATTTTGTAAAAATGTGGTGATTCAGGTTACCTTATAGCTTGTACTATTAGCCAAATTTTGAATCCCCAATTTCAACTATTAGCCAATTGGTGAATATTAGCCACTAAAAAAATCCCTAATGAGTTGACATGTTACAGTGATGCTTCTATAAAGGCTAGACTCTGCAATTGTATTGTAACCTTTTATTACTTAAGAATACATTGAGTTCCTTTGAAGTGTGGAGTTTTCCTCTCAAAAGGCTTTTCCCTGCATAAATCACTATGTTGTGTTATATTGCTTCTGTGTTTGTTTCCTTGTAATTGTATGATTAGTTTAATTTTTGCACATACTTCCTCTCATATATTAGTATAGGAGCCATATTACACACCTATGCTTCCTTTCATTTGGTATTAGATCTTGATCACCTCATATTCTAGGTGTTATGGACAAGGGTTTTTGGTACTAATCTTAGATTTAGTGGGAGCTTGCACAGAAGAAGACCTTGTAGGAAAAAAGGCAAGCGCATCAAAGATAGAAATGGAGAAGTTCTCAGGCACAAAATTTAAGCTTTGAAAACCCAAGATGGGATATGCTAGTTGATAGAGATCTATGGGCTATAGTATCTATATTCAAACCTATTGCTATGTCACAATAAGATTGGGATAAAATGGATAGAAAAGCAAAGGGTCTCATTAGGCTCCATTTGGTAAACTCTGTATTGTTGAGTGTATATGAAGAAGCCAACATTGTGACTCTCTAGAAGAATTTAGGTGAGATTTATCAAGCTAAATCCTTAGTAAATAAAATTTTCCTACTTGAAAGAAGTTACAGTATACCCTCAAGATGGAGGATGGTGATTCTATCACTAAACACATAAATGATTTCAACATGTTGTTACCCAATTACACTCCATTAGAGTGAAGATGGAGGAGAAGGACTGTTGCATGACTTTGTTATGCTCTTTTCCAAACTCATGGGATCACTTGGTTATAGAAATTGAGAGTTCTATCTTTAAACTTAAAATGGATGAGGTAGAACTACATCATTACTTTCAAAGGAGATGAAGAGAAAAACTTCTAAATCAACCAAGGAGACCCTAGTTGTTCGTGGAAGACTAAAAGAGAAAGGCAATAAAAGGGACAAGAAAAAAGGTAAGTCTAGATCCAAATCCTATGGGAGATCCAATTCTTTTGGAGAGACCAAGGGTAAATTTTTGGATTATGGTAATCCTGGGCATTTAAAAAGAGACTGCATAGAGGAGAAAAAGAAAAAGAAGAATGATTTAGATGATGAATCTAAAAAGTCTTCTTAGGATGATGGTGATGCCTTTATCATGGGCTTGGCAGTGCATGCATTAGAAAGTGCACGGTTAATTGACTTTGGGGCTTCTTTCCACATGACATCACATTGGGGTTAGTTTTTGAAGTATGAAGAATATGATGGTGGGAAGGTATACCTTGGAGATGACTCACCTGAAGATTGTTGATCATGGAAGAGTCTTGATTTAATTCCTTAATGGACATGTGAAGAGTCTTGATTCATTGATGGTCATATTGTAAAAAACATTCAAATTTAGTCAAATTGTTCACATTCAATCAAGTTAACTCATATTTTGTTAATTTTAGTGAAATTTAGTCAAATTGATCAAAAGTAGTCAAAGTTGGTCAAATGAGGTAAAACATAGATAAATGTAGTCAAGTTTAGTCATATTTAGTTAAATTAATCAAAATGATCAAGTTTGGTCATATTGATGAAATGGTCAAATTTAGTTGAAAGTAACCAAAATTGGTCAACTATAGTAAAATTTACTCATATTTGGTCAAATTATTAGTTAAATTTAGTCAAATTAGTAAAATTTTGTCAATTTTATTTAAAACTAATCAAAGTTGGTCAAATTTAGTCAAATTTGTCAATTTTGGTCAAACATATTGATATTTAATGGAATTAGTCAAACTGGTCTGTAAAGTACTCAAATCATCACAAAAGTAAATAATCCATTTAAATTACAACATCACGAATAATGAAATTAAAATGATGTAATTAATCCGTTTAATTACAACTTCACAAGTAAAAGATAAATCTCATAAATATGAATCAATAAAAGTCATTAAATCTTACAAAAATCTCATGCTTAATCTAGGTGATAGCACTATAAAATAATATACAAAGTCCATTGACTTACATGCCATAATACATCCAAATACATATTACAATAATTATGTAAAAGTATAAATAAATCAAAACACTCTCTAGTCGCCATGAACCCAAATGGTTCTCTTGCGAGCCGAGAGACGGGAACATGGCTTAGGTGCTTTTCCACCCAACCATGAAGCAATTACACTTCCCCGAATCCCTTCATGACATGAAGGAAACCCAGCCATGTACGAAATGTCTAGATACCTGGAAACAACTGGCAGGAGGGAACACCCAATGCAAGCTGATGTCTAATGTGCAATTTTAAATAATGAAATGTAAATTGTCTCACAATAGGATGTGGCAGAGATATATATCAATACATCAATAAAGTTTACCAGACATAATATTCATCTTTTTCAATGACAACTCGTTTAGATCTAAACCTTTAAAACATAGTAATTGGTCAATTCTTGAAAAGAGGAAAAGCCATCTTTGATAATCCACTTTCGGTGTCCTAGCCCAAAAGTAACCCAAATACATTCCTAGATATAAATCTACTTTCTTTCCCCAATAAATAAATAAATAAGTCAATAAACAAACAAACAAATAAATAAATAAATCAAAATCGCCTATAAACACCTCTAATCCCTTTCCCAAGCATTAATAAAGAAAACACACTTTTCAAACAAGTAGTAATGAAGAACATCATAAATCATTTAAAAGCAATATAGATTTTGAAATATGATTATATTCTCAATTCGTATTTCCATGGTTTTAATAGATTATAGAAAACTAATGATTTTACTTCATATCCAATAGCGATTCATGATTCAAACAATAAAATCAATAATGACATATGCCAACTCCACTTCAACAATGAGTATCCATGCATACTTATTTCAAATATTATTACTATCTTACCTCAAGAACAAGTAAATAAATAATAAAATAAAACAATCAATGTTCGACAATTCATCATTTGATCATACAATTACATCTATAAGGCTATTAAATTGGTTTTAATTACCAAATCTATATTTTAGTCATAATTCGTAATGTAATAAGCATTCCAAGTTATTTATTAATATTACTATTTTATTCAATAAATATATATCGCAATATGTATTATAATCTTTTAAGAACCTTCTTGTCACAACTATGACAAGAAGTCAAGAAACAAGAAAACAGTCTTCCTGTTGCAACTGTGACATGAACTGTAATAGATTTAAAATCAAATAACAAAGTTCATATAACAAACTTATTGTCACTTAAATGGAAGTGATTTAGAATAGATCTTTGAAGAGCAAATAAATAGATGAATATGTCTACAGGAATCTAATACTATCTTCCAAGTTAAAGAATTTATTTTCACATTGTTCGAACAATAAGAAGAGGAGTTGATTTCCAGAAAAAGACTGAGTTTGAACAACAAACAAGAAAGATAATAGTTATCCATTTTATGTCTGCCAAGGAGTGATTTTATTAGCACTCAGAAACTTGGTTATCTATGGTTTCAACGATTATGACAAGATCAAGAAAAGAGGGCGGTCTACCAAGAATACAACAACAATTACAGTGAATAAGAACAACAAATACTATAGGGGAAAGGTCAGCTACAAGAATATCATACTTATCAACTAAGTTTAAGAGTTATTTGCACATTGGCTTGATCATTTAAGAAGAAGTCAATTTCAATTAAAAGACTGGTTTTCTAACAACAATTAAGAATGATATCAGCTCTATTATTTATGTCTACCAAAGAGTGATTTTTTTTTATCAGCGACTGGGAAATTTGTTACATTTCAGCTCTAAGGTTAAATATAGTGGCCAAAAGGTGGGTCGATTCACTCAGCATAAAATAAAGAAAAGTAAAGACAATGAATGGAAACAACAGGCCAATTTACTATGTTTAAACAACCATAACCAGTCATTAAGTATTGCATACAAAAATAGGGAAAAATACCCGGATAAATTCACTTGCACAAAAGGGGTTGATTTTGCCTTCCAAGTTGCTGCCTTGTTGTCTCTTTGTGCTTCTAGATCCAGAGATATTGGTCATTTAAAAATGGTGATTGATGCTCAGAAAAAAAATGGTGATCCCTGTGTTTTTCTCGCACCAAATAAAAATCATGTTTTTCTTTTACTAAACTACTCACTAACTACTACAAATCTCTTCAAATCCCTTCTGGATTCTGTTCTTCTCTCTACCAGCTTTCCAGAACAGTTTACAATTTTAAATTTTGTTGAGAAATGACAAAGTTATTGCCATTTTACTATGACTATTCTTGACTGGTTTTTAAAAACGCCTTTTAAAAAAAATCCTCCCTAATCTTGGCATCTAAAATTTAGGTTTTTCCATGCTTTTATTAATTGATGGATACTTAATTTTTGCATGAGATTGCATTTAAAAAGGCTTTGAATTTCTATTTGAATTTGAATAAATAACTTAATTAGCTTTCTGCCACTTGCATGACAGTAATTAAATTATAATATTCTTTATTTTAGATTTCTAAATATAATACTAATATTATTAATACAATTTATCTATTTTTAATAAAACACAAATACTAAAACAACTCAAGAATTAATTACAATAGTAATAATACTATATATTTATCTATTTAATTAGAATAAAATAACTTAATAACTTTTTGTCGGATGCAAGATGGTAAATATTCTTTTAAATTCTTTTATTTAGGATTCTAGATATAATAAATGTTATTTAATATAATTTATTTATTTTCAAATTACTTAGTCATTTAAATCAAACAAGAAGTATTTAAATAATATTAAAATAATAATATATATATATATACCTATTGTAATTTAAATATAATGGTTTAAATCTAATTTAAATATTGTCTTCTAAACATTCATATTTATATTAAAAAAAAGGAAACGTTTATTAATTATTTAAATAATATAACAATACATCAATTTAATAAAATACATCATTTCGAACATAATTATACCACTTAAAATATAAAATGAAAAGACATTAATATCCATGACTAATCAAGCATTCGAAAGGAACTTATTGTCGCAATTAAACATAATATTTTTCTAAGCATCTAAACATCAATCTCATTTATTATCCACACAATAATGCATATTAAACAATTCATAATAATGCAATATGATACTACGTGAGTGTGTGAGTGCATCAAGTTTAACCATCCAAATAGTTCTTGCCAAGTGGCTAGAACACCTCTACCTCAACCATGTTCTCGTCTTTGATGAGTACCTGCATTCATTCACAGTCAACTCAACATCAATAGGTTAGTTCCCCAAAACATAGCCAAAGCAAAACATTATAATCATATTGATAATATTTAATATTAAATCAACTTTTTAATTTACGCTTATATAACATCATGATAATTACCTTCACATATGTGGAATTTTCTCAAAGTAAAACAATCATAGTAAATGTTAGCTAATCTAGAATAATCATACAGTCCATAAAACGAGATGTGACATCCTTCCCCACTTGGAAGAGACATCGTCCTAATGTCTTATTACACAAATAAATAATAATAATGTAAATCTACCACCAACAATGTCTCTAAAGAATCATAAAACAATAACAGTAACTCAAAATATCATAATCCATGTATGAATAAGAAATCTATGATATATCCTCAAATGAGGAAAATATCTCTCAATCTCCTCCGCATCCTCCCATGTGGCACCATCCACAAAACTATTGGTCCTACTCAACCTTATACAAAACAATATCTTTATTTCGCTTTTAACATTACATCTATCAAATAATCCAAGTATATAATCAATCAATCAATTCACATGGCACAACTGCCAATTCAATGTCTAATCCATCACATGGTACAACTACGACTCAATTACCTTCATTCTAGCATAAGAATAAATCAATGAGGTATAAATCAATTCACATAGACTCATAAAGACAAGAATCAATCCTCATATAATGCATAAACAACCTCATGGTAACACAATAAAATATCAAAAGATTAGTCTTCCAGTCAAACATTGGTCAAGATCTCCAACAACAAGATAAAACTCCAAAGGTGCACCAACTAGGTCTTATCCAACCGTTGTGCAAACAACTCCTCTGAAACTATGCCACTCATATCATGCCTATCAATGGAATCCATTTCATCTTTCATTACTTGCAACCAAACTTTATCTTCAACCTGATCTACAATTCAAAACTTCTAGAAAAGCTCTTCCTTGTCTTCCTCGTGTTTCTGCACAATGCTAAAACAATTCAATTTCTTCAATTTCTTTACTATTCTTTGCACTTGGTTGTTCACTATATTTAGTTGTTTTGTTTCAATTCTTTTTCTTTTTTCTCAACATGAGAAGACTTATGTCTATAAAACATTCTAAATATACTTGCAATTTTTTGCTAATCAAATACATTTATCCAACCACAATTCATTTTCAAACAAATTTTTCATAGATTCATTTTTCAACTCTCTATTCCAACATGTCTTTTCACTATGATTTTTTTTTCAAACCACAAGTTTTGCATGGATGTAAATTCCAACAATTTTCTTTTCTATGTCCTTCTCTATCACAATGGGAACAACGTAAAATCTCCTTTTCTTGAAATGACTTCTTAGTACTTGCAAAAATATTTATCATTTCGTTTCCTTTACCTTGATAACCTAAGACCTTAATACTTAGTCCTCACAACTGACTCAATGGGCTCTTTGATTCCTTGCCCATGCTTACCCAAACCTTCACCTATATAACCAATTTTTTTCAAAATTTTCAAACCAACATTATCCTCAAAACAACTAGCTATGATAGCATAGTCATCATCATTTTCATCCTTACATTCTTCAGCAATAAGCAACTTCAGCAACTACCAAGTGATTGATCAAAAGAACATAAATCATCTATGTAACATGAGACTTCAAAAACTGATGGTTGATTTTTCTTTTTTTTTGGCATGCTGCAAACAATTGTTTTAACTCATCATTTGATCTTTCAATGTTGAATTTTTTTCTTCTAGGTTCTTCAACTTTTCTTGCAAATATTCATCCCCCCCCCTTTTTTAACCTTATCAAACAACTTCAACTCTTCTTCTAATTCTTTATTTTTTTCTCTTGAACTTTCACCAATTATTTTTCCAAAAGGTCATTTTCACAAAACTTTTCATACTTTTCCTTTCCTAACTTCTTTATTCTTTCCATATATTCTATATTACTCCTTTTAACATTCATCAATTCTTTATTAACTTTTTCCAATTCTTCTATCAAAAATTCCTTTTCACCCCATAAACCTTTAACTTCATACAAAATTTCAACTTACTTAAAGTGATCCATAGTGACACAAAAATCCATTTCAAAACTTTCTCAACACTTTAACAATGTTTAATGCATCTAACAATAATTAATGAACTCATTCTACCAAATCTTTTAGTAACACACTCGCTACGAAATAGTATATTCTCCGCATCCTACTCCCTTACACAACCTATCAGAGGCCCGTCATGGACATGATAGAAAACATAACATGATACATGACCAATAGTTTAAAACATTCAAGCATAGCCACCAATAATTAATAAATAAATAATTTCAAAGCAAAGAAAAATTCAATTCCAACAATATGGCATAAAAATGCACGCAATTTCAATAGTAAATGCAATATGACCATCAAGGTCACAAGATAAGTAAATATCAAATTTTGATGGCTATACTTTTTCATAAATAGGAATAAAATTTTCAATGTTAGTCTTTACTACATTTAGATAAATTATCAAAGTCAAATAAATAAATATCAAAATTCAAAAGTTTCACATTGCATGAACTAGGTGACTAATTCTAGCCACTAGAGAGGGAGTGTGATGCTACAGTACACTTGGATCCAAATTGGGGTGAGCTAAGACAACACACTCAATCACACAAGCAACCAAGTTCTCTAAGACTCCAAACACATCTATATCAAAAGATCATTTCCACACATCACTCAAGATACCTAGCAATAAAGATTGCATTCCGATCAAGGAAATCATAATCAAACTAAAGAGTGCACGACCCTGCTCAAAGGGCCTAGCAACCTGTAAACAGATGGTAGGGTGGAATCTAGTGTGTGCCTATTAACCTACATGCATCCCTAACTTGAATGCAACATCACATTAAAAAGATATGACAGGGAAATAAATACATAAAACTAGGCATACAATCCATATGTTTCAATGGTACACATATTTATTTCAACGTCAAATATTAACTTTGGCCCAAGTGTAAAACTGATTAACGATGTATAGGTTTTGAAAAGAAAACCTACTTCCCTAATTCCCCATATTTGGCACCCATCCTGGAAGGCAACTTTCCAAAAGAACAAAAGCTAGGACAAAATAAGGTTCACAACCAAGATATCGCAACACACCATTCTTTCCTACAAGTAGCAGTTATCATTTCTCTCCTTAAAAATTCAATGAGGCAATGTAATACTATATTTATTATAACCACAATGAATCCATATTCATGATCATGCTCTCAATAAAACAATGCAATATGCTTTTCAAGCAAGCATCACCAAAAGGCAATTAAAAAAATAAGTCAAACATATGATCCAACATCTTCTTTCGCATACTAATGCATAACTCTAAAAAAATGAACCTAGTTCTTTCATACTCAAGAACAATCATCAGGGTCTATCTAACCCCATAAAAACAAGGCACATGCTATTCACAGCAGGCCAACACACAAGGACCCACACATGCTCAATCCAACTAAGCAACACACACCTGAAGAGCTCCCAATGCTGGAACCGTGCTCTGATACCAAATGTAAAGTACTCAAATCATCACAAAAGTAAATAAAGTAAATAATTTATTTAAATTACATCACAAATAACGAAACTAAAATGATGTAATTAATCTACTTAATTACAACTTCACAAGTAAAAGATAAATTTCATAAATATGAATCAATAAAAGTCATTAAATCTTACAAAAATCTCATGTTCAATCCAGGTGATAGCACTATAAAATAATATACAAAGTCCATTCGCTTGCATGCCATAATACATCCAATTACAAATTACAATAATCATTTACAACAAGCATAAATAAATCAAAATGCTCTCTAGTCGCCACAAACCCAAATAGTTCTCTTGTGAGCCGAGATATGGGAACATGGCCCAGGTGCTTTTCCACCCAACCATGAAGCAATTACACTTCCCTAGATCCCTTCATGACATGAAGGAAACCCATCCATGCATGAAATGTCTAGCTACCTGGAAACAACTGGCAGGAGGGAACACCTGATGCAACATGATGTCTAATGTGCAATTCTAAATAATGAAATGTAGATTGTCTCACAATAGGAAGTGGTAGAGATATATATCAATCCATCAATAAAGTTTGCTAGACATAATATTCATCTTTTTCAATGACAGTTCATTTATATCTAAACCTTTCAAACATAGTAATCAGTCAATTCCTGAAAAGATGAAAAGCTATTTCTGATAATCCACATTTAGCATCCTAGGCCAAAAGTAACCCAAACACATTGCTAGATAAAAATCTACTTTCCTTCCCCAATAAATAAATAAATAAGTTAATAAGCAAACAAATAAATAGATCAAAATCACCTATAACCACCTCTAATCCCTTTCCCAAGCATCAATAAAGAAAACACACTTTTCGAACAAGCAGTAATGAAGAACATCATAAATCATTTAAAAGAAATATAGATTTTGAAATCTGATTATATTCTCAATTTCTATTTCCATGGTTTTCATAGATTATAGAAAACTAATGATTTTACTTCATATCCAATACCATTTCATGATTCAAGCAATAAAATCAATAATGACGTATGCCAACTCCACTTCAACAATGAGTATCGATGCATACTTATTTCAAATATTATTACTATCTTACCTCAAGAACAAGTAAATAAATAATAAATTAAAATAATCAATGTTCTCCTATAATTCATCATTTGATCATACAAGTGCATCTATAAGGCTATTAAATTGGTTTTAATTATCAAATCTATATTTATTCATAATTCATAATGTAATAAGCATTCCAAGTTATTTATTAATCTTACTATATTATCAGTGATAGGAAATATTTCATTCAATTAATATATATATCGCAATATGTATCATAATCTTTTAAGAACCTTCCTGTCACAACTATGACAAGAAGTCAAGAAACAAAAAAATAGTCTTCTTGTCGCAACTATGACATGAACTGTAACATATTTAAAATAAAATAACAGAGTTCATAACAGACTTATTGCCACTTAAATAGCAATGATTTAGAATAGATCTTTGAAGAACAAATAAATAGATGAATATGTCTACATGAATCTAATATTGTCTTCCAAGTTAAACAGTTTATTTTCACATTGTTTGATCAATAAGAAGAAGAGTTGATTTCTAGAAAAAGATTGATTTTGAACAACAATCAAGAAAGATAATAGTTACTGTTTTATGTCTTCTAATGAGTGATTTTATTAGCACTCAAAAACTTGGTTATCTATGGTTTCAACGATTATGACAAGATCAAGAAAAGAGGGCAGTCTACTAAGAATACAACAACAATTATAGTGAATAAAAATAGAAAATACAGTGAATAAGAACAGGAAATAATATAGGGGAAAGGTCAGCTACAAGAATATCATACTTATCAATTAAGTTTAAGAGTTATTTGCACATTGGTTTGATCATTTAAGAAGAGGTCCATTTCAATTAAAAGACTGGTTTTCTAACAACAATTAAGAATGATATCAGCTCTATTATTTATGTCTGCCAAAGAGTGATTTTTATCAGCGACTCAGAAATTTCTTACATTTTAGCTCCAAGATTAAATATAGTGGCCAAAAAGTGGGGCAATTCACTCAGCATAAAATAAAGAAAAGTAAAGACAATGAATGGAAACAGCATGTTGATTTACTATGTTTAAACAACCATAACCAGTCATTAAGTATTGCATACAAAAATAGGGAAAAACACTCGGATAAATTCACTTGCACAAAAGGGGTTGATTCTACCTTCCAATTCGTTGCCCTGTTGTCTCCTATCACTTCCGGATCTAGAGATATTGGTCTCTTAAAAATGGTGATCGATGCTCAGAAAAAAATGGTGATCCTTGTGTTTTTCTCATGCCAAATAAAAAATCATGTTTTTGTTTTGATAAACTGCTCACTAACTACTATAAATCTTTTCAAATCCCTTTTGGGTTTTGTTCTTCTCTCCCCCAGATTTCTAGAACATTTTATAGTTTTAAATTTCATTAAGAAATGACAAGGTTATCTCCGTTTTACTTTGATTGTTCTTGATTAGTTTTCAAAAACACCTTTTTTAAATAAAAAAATCCTCCCTAATCTTGGCGTCTAAAACTTAGGTTTTTCCATGCTTTTTAATAACTGATGGATACTTAAGTTTTGCATGAGATTGCATTTAAAAAGGCTTTGAATTTCTATTTAAATTTGAATAAATAACTTAATTAGCTTTCTGTCACTTGCATGACAATAATTAAATTATAATACTCTTTATTTTAGATTTCTAAATATAATACTAATATTATTAATACAATTTATCTATTTTTAATAAAACACAAATACTAAAACAACTCAAGAAGTAATTACAATAGTAATAATACTATATATTTATCTATTTAATTAGAATAAAATAACTTAATAGCTTTCCGTCACATGCAAGATGGTAAATATTCTTTTAAATTCTTTTATTTAGGATTCTAAATATAATAAATGTTTTTTATTAGTTTAGATGAAAAAGAGGGCCCAGAACCCTATACAAAACAACCCCCAAGGAAACAGGCCTTAAACATGCCAGTAACAGTACATTGACAACACACTAACAACCTACATAAAGTGACTAACCAAAAACACCAGAAAACAAAAGTAAGAACTAAGGACTGTTAGTAGTCCCAAACTTGGCCAAAAACTTGACCATGTCTATGTAGTCACTGAGGCTATTGATCCCCACCTACTTGACTCTGTCATCCAGATCCTTAATAGCAACAAAAATTGACGCCGCCCGATGTAAGGCCTTAGCAGCAAATTTGGTCATGTTCTTCCATTTCTTCTACATTTTCTCCATCTTCAGCTTGAGTCTTCCCATGTCCTCAGTAGTCGTAACACACAGTGAACATCTACCCTTATTATCCACACCACCAACTTCCTCAGCAACAACACCCAAGTCCACCGAATTCAACTTTTTCATGGAAGTAAAATGGCTCGCCCCTTCTTCCTTGTGTATAGACTCATTAGGAGCTTCGTCCTCCCCTCCTCCATATTTCCTCCATAAATTTTGAGTCATCAAAAATCTCAACACCCTGAGGGTTAGCAAAAGGTTTCCCAATAATGCGATTAGACTGGTGCACCCTCAAGCTGGTTTGATTAACAACATCCTCCCCTTCACCACCTCCAGCCTGTATGGGCCCTAGGTCCAATTCAATTATTTTTGCTAGACCAGTCACCAACCCTTCTTCCTCAGCACCAGCCTTGGCTTTCTTAGCCTGCACAAGCCCTTCCTCCTTAGCCTCTATAATCTCCCTTTTAGCTGGGCCAATTTTCTCTTTCCCAGGCTCAGGATTGGCTTTTCTTGGGGATTTCATTTTAGACTCAGGGGTGGGGTTTCCAACTGGGGACTTGTATTCCACAATACGGGGGCTCCCCTTGGCAATTTTAGAGATCTTAGGGGTCCCGACACATGTTTTCACCTTGCCTTTAGAACCAGGAGAAACAAACATCTGGGGGTCCTCAATAATTTTGAGTTTAATCTACTTTGGGGGACACAAGGTGAGATGGAAATGGTATAGTCTCAGAATGAGGCCCTGATGGATGGGAACAAGAGGGTGACCAAGGTTTTTGGCCCTAAGCTCTCTAGCCAACTTAATGGAATTTTCCAGAGAGGATTGAAGAAAAAAAGGAAAGCTAATTTCCATTTTGTTCCTAAAGTGACTGAGAAGGGCATAGTGATAATGATAAAATACCTTAAAACTTCCTTCCAGCGTGAAGAACTTCATGATCATTAAGCACATTTGGCCATAGGGTTCTAACAATTTTTCCCTATCAAACCCATCATGCAACTTCATAGTCACCTCCCCCTCTCTAAAGAAGAGACCCATATGTTCTGGTTTGGGCACCTTGATGCATCTAGCATGCTTCTTCCCTTTGGTGGGGAGCCCCTTAGCCTGACTAATCACCTCCTTAGACACATGGAAGCCAATGCCCCCCGAGTGGACTTGTTTGGTTTCCTCTTCCCATGACTCAACAAACTGGCATGACAAGTTTTCATCATGGCCAATCATACCTTCCAAAAAAGAAACCACTTCACCCTCCTGGATGATATGCCAGACAGTCTGATCCTGCCTGAATTCCTCCACCGTGGTCAACTCAATCTTCACAATCTCACCACCCATATTCACAGTTTGAATTTCACACGGGCAGCAAAGCTTAAAATTGTTAAGGTTGGTGTTGTTGTAATTAGCAAGTAACCCAATGAAATGGAAGAGCCACGGAGTAAGATCAATAATCACATCCTAATTATTATGGAAATACGCCACACCTATGCTACATTACAAAATCTCCTTGGGAAGAGATCTCGGCCACCACCTTGTGTGGCAATGAATATCACCTACCGCAGAGATTAACCAAATATTATTGCCCACAGGCGGACCCATCCTACACACCATTCATACCCCTGCCAGATGCCACTGCGGCATCCTTTTGGTCCAATTAGGTCTATCCCTCTCACCATCACCAAAATTGAGGCTTTTTTGCTTTATGACCTGTCTACCTATCATGCAGTCAGCACGCCAACCCACCAACTGATAGTTGTCCCACCAACTATACTTCCAACCCGCATAGACCCCCTTCCTAAGCCACCTAGGAGTGCTAGACTTCCCACCCATCTGCTTTTGAAAATTTAAAAATTTCTCCCCACTAGACTTGTTGGCCCATCCAATACCATCAACCTTGGTCCCATTTGAATGGGTCCCCATGAAATGTACATAACCCCCACTACCACCCAACCACAAAAAGAGGATGGTCACAACCCCAAACCACCTAATTCTTATTATTGTCTTCAACTTTCTTTATGATAGTATGAATCTCATTAGGCAGGCTAGTCATACTCCTCCAGCACCGCCATCCTTTGCTACCATTGCCCAGGTTTGCCATAGCATCGACAACCATATTTCCTTCCCTATATATGTGAGAGATTGTAAACTCTTCCAACCCATTGAGCAGTAATTTAATATCTCTCATAATGTCATCCAAATTCCACCCAAACTGAGCCGAACCTAAGGCAGCATTAACAATTAACTTATGTAGACACTTAAAAGTGTCCTCAGACTGCAAAACACCAATCTTTGCCACATTTATCTATTTTCCCTAATTTTCCTCTATGGTTAAATAATTAATTTTAATTAATTAGTTATTTAATCATTAACTTTCCTAATGTCCCCTTGCCCCCTTTAATTTAAATAAATAAACATTTATTTAAATTATAAGGTCTTATCCTAATTGAATAGGTCTCACCTATTTAATTTAATCATCCCACAATATCCCCTTCTCAAATAAATTAAATAAATGAACCCAATTTATTTAATTTAAAAATATTTTACACCTCACCATTTCTCCCAATTTAAAATTCAATTTTGTCCTTTAGTGGTGAGAAAACCATAACTGATCTCAGCCCTTCATTTGGCTACAAAGTCAACAATGAATCCTGGCCCTCCATTCAAATAGGCTCTTCTATAAAACACCTCATTTAGCTTCATTTTCATCTTCTTAGTCTAAGAAATCTCTCTCATCTCTGAACAATCTCCAAAATCTTGCTAAATCACATACATGAGCTTCTCAAGATCTTTGCATCAACTTGCAAATATGAGAACACTAAGGCAAGATGAAGGAGGACAATGGAGATAGGTCAATATTAGCATAGATTCTTATGTATTTTCATGCTTTTTTGATTGTTTTCTAGGCTAGATTGCACTCCATTGGGAGCTAGGGTTGTAGTTTATTTTTTGCATGCTTGTAGTTTTTTTCCCTATCTCATTCTGGTGAACCCGACGTGAAATCAATAAAATCTAACATTTTTTGTTCATTTTAGCAACTCATCTTTCGCGGGTGGCTTCCTAGTCTCAAACGGACCTCACCGTTGAGTCTGGGAAGCCCTTTCCGCAAAGAATGACAGTAAATTTGACCCATTTCACCCACTGAGAAATTTTTGAATTTTTTTTAAGTTGCAGATCCATACTGTACGGTTCCGCCATAAGGTCTACATTAGTCTATCTATCTATCGATGTTTAGTGTCTATGGATTTGCACTTGAAAGAGGGATTTTTGTTTAATTTATGTTTGCAGGCTTAAATTTTTGTTTTGTGTGTAAATTTAAGATTTGGGTTGCAGGTTTATATTTTTATGCCGCCACCGCCAATGCTCTAAAACCCTAACATTTGTAGCCTATCTTCGGCTCCAACCTTTCATCCATCACTCCCTTGTAACCCACAGCCACCTCCCTATCACAGCTCCACCATTGCAAAGCCTTCTTCTCGCCACCACTGCCTATTCTCCCTCCATTGCCGCCGTTAAAACCCTAACCCTAGCCACCATTGGTTGGTCAACTGCCTTCTATCAAACTTGACCCCAACCAATCGATGCCCATTCCAGGCCTAGTTGCCACCTAGCATACACCTTCGACCACCCTTGCGAAATCGACTCGCCATCCGTCAAATGCTAGTCGTAGCTTGTTTGAAATCACTGCCTCTGCAGAGGTTTGTCATCCCTGGCTGACCCTAACTTTTGGTGGGAATTAGCTATGGTGAGCGCCTGTTGAAGCCACATAAGACCTTAGTTGTGGTCGGCACACACTATCGGTATTCACCATGGACAATCAATGCAAAACCCTCTTAAGCCTACGAAAGTCCTAAACCGCCAATCATAAGTCGTATGCCCTAACCAAATCAATTCTTCAAATCCTTCAATTCCTCAACCAAATCACTGAATCAAATCTCTCTATCAATCCATTCAAACATCCTAATCAATCACATCATCATATCAGTCAAATCAATTCGGTCATCAAACCAAGTTCACCTAGTCGAACTACGATGCCTCTAAGCTTTCACATAGGCAAGGCCATCTTTGATGCACCCCTGAGGCACTAGGTTAGTCCCTTAGGGCCCATCGAGTCAACTATCATAATAAGTCATCCCTTCATGAGATGGACTCTTTGATCAAACTTTTGCACCAGTAAAACAATCCCAAAAATCAACAAGACAGGCTATCCAATCAGTCAAACCAATCAATCACCTCGTGATAATCATATGTCACTATTAACTATCTCTATCAACTATCACATAACCTATATGGAATGAGGCATCGTTAAAACCAGAACTCTGTGCCTTATACGACATGCGTCATTTACAAAACATCATCATTCAAGCATACCAATCATCTCACAACTTGCGACATTCTCGATACCAGACCACATGTCTTATACGGGATGTCCCAATATTATCATTTGCCTTATTCAGGTGGTTGCATTGTTGAAACTAGACCAAGCGTCTTATATGACATGCTTCCTATCCTGAAACCAGGCCTCCATCATTCAACCTATCACAATCAATCAAACACCTATCACTTGGCAAACAATCTAATGGTTGTTGACTCTTTTGGTCTAGTCTGTCTTATTTTAATGGATTGTTTTGCAGTCTCATTATTATGCTTCTGAAAGCAGTCCCTAAGTGATGAAGAGAAGCAAGGATAGAGCGAGACCTTTTTCTTTGATTGTTGTTTGCGGTTTGTCTTGGCAAAATGACTTGGGCAACTTGGTGCCTTGCGTGTGATCGGGATTCCATTGCGTGTGAATCAAAGACATCCTATGCATTGGAAAGAATAATTGTCTCCTTGCATAAGGACTTGCACACCTCATAGTTATTTCATCACATATTCTAATAAGGTATCACGACTACTAGTCTGAGTTAGGCATTCCTTGTCTGTCATGTCCCTGTTTCGTAAGGGATCACATCTCTGCACTTTGGCCTCTGTCATGCCATTGTGATTGTCATCCCTTGACATAATAAGTTCTATGATGATAAGCAAAAAAAATTGCAAGTGAGAAGCTCAAAAATCTATCAAAGCAAGATCTCATTCCCATTCTTCTAACCAATCTTTCATTCCTCCACCATCTCTCTCTCGCATCTTCATTGCAGCATAACGTATCATTCATTTCCTCCATCCATTCCTCTATCTTTCTTCCTCGACCAATCCCCTGCCTATCCTCTCGAAGGGGCATCATCATCCTATCTTCCCATCACCATCCTTTTCCTCTATCCATTTCCTTAGCTTCTTTGAAATGATGTTGCTCAACATAAATCTCATCATCTCAAACATCATCATAAAGAGGGGCAAAATGTAGACACCTAAAAGTGTCCTCAGACTGCAAAACACCAATATCTGCCACATTTATCTATTTTCCCTAATTTTCCTCTATGGTTAAATAATTAGTTTTAATTAATTAATTATTTAATCATTCACTTTCCTAATGTCCCCTTGCCCCCTTTAATTTAAATAAATAAACATTTATTTGAATTATAAGGCCTTATCCTAATTGAATAGGTCTCACCTATTTAATTTAATCACCCCACAATATCCCCTTCTCAAATAAATTAAATAAATGAACCTAATTTATTTAAATTTAAAAACATTTTACACCTCCCCAATTTAAAATTTAATTTTGTCCTTTAGTGGTGAGAAAGCCCTAACTGATCTCAATCCTTCATTTGGCTCCAAGGTCAACAATGAATCCTGGCCCTCCATTCAAACAGGCTCTTCTATTTAAGTTATAATCATCCCACAATATCCCCTTCTCAAATAAATTAAATAAATGAACCCAATTTATTTAATTTAAAAACATTTTACACCTCACCATTTCTCCCAATTTAAAATTCAATTTTTTCCTTTAGTGGTGAGAAAACCCTAACTGATCTCAGCCCTTCATTTGGCTCCAAAGTCAATAATGAATCTTGGCCCTCCATTCAAACAAGCTCTTTTATTTAAATTATAAGGCCTTATCCTAATTGAATAGGTCTCACCTATTTAATTTAATCATCCCACAATATCCCCTTCTCAAATAAATTAAATAAATGAACCCAATTTATTTAATTTAAAAACATTTTACACCTCACTATTTCTCCCAATTTAAAATTTAATTTTGTCCTTTAGTGGTGAGAAAACCCTAACTGATCTCAGCTCTTCATTCGGCTCCAAAGTCAACAATGAATTTTGGCCCTCCATTCAAACAATTTCTTCTATAAAAAACCTCATCCAGCTTCATTTTCATCTTCTTAGTCCAGGAAATCTCTCTCATCTCTGAACAATCTCCAAAATCTTGCTAAATCACATACATGAGCTTCTCAAGATCTTTGCATAAACTTGCAAATCTAAGAACGCTAAGGCAAGATGAAGGAGGACAATGGAGATAGGTCAATATTAGCTTAGATTCTTATGTTTTTTCATACTTGTTTGACTACTTTCTAGGCTAGATTGCACTCCATTGGGAGCTAGGGTTAGCTGTAGTTTGTTTTCTACATGCTTGTAGCTTTTTTCCCTATCTCAACTTTGAGTCTCCTTCCACATGAAGAAGTCTGATGTTCAAGGAGATAGCCAATTTAATACCCCATAGCATGGCTAAGGCTTTAGCCTCATTGTTACTCTTGAATCCAATACCTCCAGAATAGGCAGCCACAAAGGCTCCCTTGTCAGTTCTTATGATTCCTCCTCTGCTAGCCACCCCCGGGTTCCCCTTGGAAGCTCCGTCGAAGTTGAGCTTACACCATTCTTTCTATGGCATGACCCACCTAGTCTTGGCTCTACCAAGCCTTTTAGAATCACCTATGTTGCAAGTATCGGGGCTGATGTTCCAATGCTTTAACAAACACTGTTCTTCCCATCCAGGGGGTCTATCCGCTACTTTGAAGTTGCTAGAGTTGATGTTCTCTGCCAACAGTTTGAGGCAACTCTGGAAGACTTCCACAGGGGTTCTAAATTCCTCTCTGAAAGTTTTGTTATTGCATTCCTTCCAAAGATTCTAGGCCAAGTGGGGTGGTAATTGTAACCAAATCTCCTTGGTCACCTGGAGCACCAAACTGAAAGGGGACCTCCAATCCCAAGCTAGGGCAACAAGATTATTATTTAAGGTCCAACATATATTAAGCTTCTGAAATATCAAGCCCCATACCTCCCAAGCAAAACTACAGTGAAGGAAGAGATGATTGGGCATCTCTTCTTTAGTTCCACATAGAACACACCTGTTTGGCATTTGAAAACCCCTCCTTTTCAGATTATCCATGGTCAAAATTTTGTTGTGCATTAGGGTCCACCAAAAGAAATTGACTTTAGGAAGAATTTTAGGAATCCAAATTTTCCTCCATAATCTGTCCTCCCTAGTGTCTAACAACAAGCCATAAGCACTTCTAACTAAGAACAAGCCTTTGTTGTCCTTGTCCCAAATCATCTGATCCTGCTTAGGGAAGAGAGAGATTCTGAAGTCCTCCAGGTCCCTTTGAATTTGCATATCTAGCATCCTGTCCTTGTCATGTTCCGAGACACATTCTATCATATCTTTCCATTTCCTAAACCCCCTGTGAAACCTTAAGTAGTTTGTCACCTTGGGGCCAATGAATCTACAGGCCTTGTTCTCAATTCTGCCATACTCCAGCTCCTTGAGAGGCTTATCCTTCAGCCACCTATCCTCCCAAAAGTTAACATCCCTACCATCCCCAATCTTCCACCTGATACCTTGGCAAAGGAGGCCATGGGTCTTAAGGGTACCATTCCAAATGATAGAGCCTTTGGGTAGCCCGACATCAGAGAACATCTTGCTACCCCAATCCCCATTGAGGTACTTAGCCATCATAATTTCCCCCCAGTGTTACCTTGAATTAGGTCCCGTCCCACCTTGGACAAGAAGGCATGATTCATGAGTTGAATTCTTCTCAGTCCTAATCACCCTTGGCATCTAGGGGTACAAACTTTGTCCCACCCAACCAGGGTAATTCTTCATTTCTCCTCCACTCCAGACTAGAGAAACTTCTTTTGGATTTGCTCAATCTTCTCCACCACATATCTAGGAATTTTGAATAGACTTAAGGAGTAATTTGGCATACCTTGAAGGGAAGCTTTAAGGAGTTGGAATTTCCTCGCTTGACTCAGAAGGGCTCCTTTCCAGCTAGCTAAGGCACAGGTGATTTTTCATTGCAGATTCTCTTGGGTATTGAGAAAGTAGATGTGGCTTTTCTCAAAGTTAATACTTTGGCTAGAGACACCTTCATAAGCCTTAAGCAACCCTTTCCATCTTTTGGCTTCAACAATTGAGGCAATCTTAAACATTATAGTATCATTGACGAACTATTGTATGACCAAAGTCTGAGTAGACGTAGCAGGCTTGATGCCCTAGAGAGTCCCCTGCATTAAAAGGTTGCAAGCATTCCTACCCAAAACTTTAGCCAATAGGATAAATAGATAGGGAGAAAGAGGGTCACCTTTCCTGAGGCCCCTCCTAGAGGGGAAAAATCCTCTGGGAGAACCATTAACAGAACAGAGAAGCATACTGTGGAAATACACTCCTTGATCATATTAGTCACCTTCTCTTGAAAGCCAAATTTCCCTAAGACCCTGAGCAAGAAGTCGCAATTGACATGATCATAGGATTTGGAGATATCCAGTTTGAAGATCATACCTGAGGAGTTTCTCTTGTAAATTGAGTGGATGATCTCATGCGTAGTGATGGTCGCATCGAGGATCTACCTCCCAGGAACAAAGCCCTTCTAGTTTGGCGCAATGAGTTTGTCAAGGAGAGGTTGAAGCCTAAAAACTACAGTTTTGGTGAAGACCTTGTACATCATGTTGTAAAGACTAATAGGTCTAAAATTAGTCATAAGATTGGCTTCCATCTTCTTCAGGATCAAAGCAATAAAGGTGCTATTCAACTGCTGCAAGAGCCTACCCATTTGAAAGAAATCCTTAGCCGCATTGAATACATCATTCCCAACAATTGAAAGGAAGGAACATACGCGGAAACACTTCATACATCGATCTAATGAGGGAAGAAGTATTCAAATTCCTTTTAATCCTTACAATTTCAGCAATGTTAAACATATAACAAAGATATTATAGCATTAAACACAACACAAGAATGTAGACAGAGAGAAACACATAAGATATATCATGGGGAAAACCTTTTCAGGCAAAAAACCCCACACTCTAAAACATGCACAATGTATTATCAAAACAATAATAGTTTACAATACACTTGCAATGCAAGTTCTTCCAAGAGTCTTCAAATGTCATTTTTGGAGTGATTCCGGCAGCATAACAGTACCTATACATCAACTATGCAAACTACAACTCCAAACTCCACATTATATAGAGATACAAGGCATAAATGGGAAGCTTCTAGAGATGGGCGTCCATCTCGGCCACGTGGCCATTTTCCAACACCCAAGGACACTTGTCCAATATGAATATACCTTTCTTACATCTATCATAACATGGCATATTTGACTTCCCAAGGTGGAGCGCTCCAAGGCTAAAAATAGACTATGACAGATGCTCTTCTGCAACATGACAACACTTAATGTTGTAAGAGAATTTGTCATACATGACTAAAAATAGCATATTCCTCTTACAACATGTTATAGCCCAACTTGGGCACCCAAAGATGCCTTTCTCTCATGCAAAGATAATCTCTGACACTTGCCCCTACTTGTCATAGGAATCTCTATATTTGGCTCTTACACGTCATAGATTTTGTCATATGGAATATCCTCTTCCACATGCCACAAGATGCCGACACATGGCATATTAGTTCCACCTCAAATGGGACGCCCAAATCTATTTGAGTTTGACTTGACCATCCAAGTCACATTCCAAGTAGGATAACATGTCACAATCCCACCTCAACTAAGTGACCAAACTGAATGTGCAAGTAAATACAAAATTAGGCACTAAATAAATACACAATTAAATAAACAATGCTAGGAATTTGCAAAGGTTGAGACACCTTAATTCCCAACATTCTCCCACTTGTCAAACACCTTGCAAGAGCCAAAATAATGACAAGATTTTAACTACTAGGGGCCAAGAGGCCCATAGACTCTAAACATCATCTAAACTTTTTTGTGCCCACTAGTTTTGTCAATGCATCTGCAACATTCGTCAAAGTGTCTACCTTCTCCAATATCACCTTCCCATCTTCTACCATATCTCAAACAAAATGAAACTAAACATTAATATGCTTTGTTCTGGCATGGAAAGTAGGATTCTTTGCTAGGCAAATCAGACTCTGACTATCACAACATATAGTAATATGTCCTGCATCAACACCAATATCTTAACACAACCTCTTAAGCCAAATGGCTTCCTTATAAGCATGAGTTGCTGCCATGTACTCTGCTTCTGTCATGGAAAAAGCAACAATAGGTTGTCACTTACTCATCCAACTGATAGCACCACCAAACATGGTAAACACATAAGCACTGGTGGATCACTTGTTGTCAAAGTCACCTACCCAATCAGAATCCACAAATCCACAAATACTAACAAAATATAGAGGTCCTATAAGATAACCATGATAACATAGGGAATACTCAAAAGTACCCCTCAAATATTTGAACACTCTCTTCACTGCATCCCAATGTACTTGTCCAAAATTAGCCATAAACTGACTAAGGACTCCCACTGCTTGGGCAATGTCTGGTCTTGTACAGACCATAGCATACATCAAACTACCAACCGCACTAGCATAAGGCACTCTGCTCATATCCTCCATCTCAGAAGGAGAAATGGACAATCATTAACAAATAACTTTGTCCCTAATGAAACAGGAACACACAATGGTCTGCAATCTGCCATGTTGAATCTCTCCAACATGGTCTTCACATACTTACTCTAGCTTAACCAAAGTTTTCTATTTGCTCTATCTCTTCTGATCTCCATCCCCAAAATGTACCTAGCTGCCCCTAAGTTTTTCATTTCAAATTGTGCTAACAATTGAGACTTCAAATTAGAAATCATATTCTTACCATTCCCAATCAGCAACATATCATCAACATATAGTGTAATAATGAGAATACGATCATTGTCAAACTTGTAATAAACACAATTATATGATTTTTATCTTAGAAATCTAATGGATAACAGAAAGGCATCAAACTTCAAGTACCACATCCTAGGAGATTGCTTCAAACCATACAAAGACTTCTTTAACTTAAAAACCAAAATTTCTTTACCTTTCACCATGTAGTGCTCAGGCTGTGACATATAAATTTCTTCCTCCAAGTCACCATGAAGGAAAGTTGTCTTCACATCCATTTGTTCCACTTCTAAGTCATAAGTTGCTGCAAGAGACAACATGAACCTAATAGATGTCAGATGTGCAACGGAAGAGAAAATCTCACCATAATCAATTCCTTCCACTTGTGAATACCCCTTCGCAACCAATATGGCCTTATATTTCTTAAAACTGCCATCTGCACCAAATTTCTTCTTGAACACCCATTTACATTCAACAGGCTTTCGTCCATCAGGCAAAGGCACCAAGTCCCATGTTTTATTCTTTTCCAAAGAAACCATCTCATCTTCCATGGCTTCCTTCTAGGAACCTACATCTTTCATACCCATAGCCTCTTTCACAATTCTAGGCTCATCAGTGTTAGAAATCAAAGCAAAAGCACAACTAGAATCAAGCAATGTATAACCAAACCTCTCAGGTTGCCTCCTATTTTGTGTAGACCTCCTTAAAGGCTGAGGTTGAGATTCTTCTTCTTCTTCTAAACTTTCAGAGCTAATAGAGCTCTCCTCATCATCAGGTCCAACAGGGTCTTTCAGTTCAGTCTTCTCAGGGGTAGTAGGAAACTCAACCACATCCTCTTTCTTTTCTTTTTCTTCTATTTGTAAAACAACAAGAGAAGGTGTCACCTCTCTGAAGATAACACTTCTTCTATACAAGACTTTTTCAGCCATAGGATCCCAAAGCTTGTACCCTTTCACACTGACACCATAGCCAATGAAGATACACTTAATTGCCTTGTTCTCCAATCTTGACCTCTTCTCCTTAGGCACATGTGCATATGCCTCACAACTAAAAACATGAAGATGTCTCAATGAAGGCTTCTTACTAGACCACACCTCCATGGGTGTCTTATCTACAAGCGCTGAAGTATGAGACCTGTTAACCAAGTAATAAGCAATGGCTATAGCTTCAACCCAAAACATTTGTTCGAGGCTAGCACCACTAAGCATACTCTGAGCCCTCTTCATCAACATTACGTGCATCCTCTCTACAACTCCATTTTGTTGTGGGATGTAAGGAGTTGTCTTATGCCTTTCAATCCCATGTTCTTCACAGAACTTGTTGAACTTTGTTGAACAAAACTCACCACTGTTATCAATTCTCAAACACTTAATCTTTTTACCAGCCTAATTCTCAATAAAAGTTTTAAACTCTTTCAAATGACTAAAGACTTTAGATTTTTTTCTGAGAAAATAAATCCATGTCCTTCTACTGTAATCATCTATGAATGATACAAAATATAATGATTTAGAAATCGAAGGAACATGCACAGGACCAAATACATTAGAATGAATTAAATCCAACACACCAGAAGGCTTATGAGGACTCAAGTAAAACTAAACATGGTTTTGCTTTCCATATATACAATGTTCACAAAAGTCGAACTAAAGATTACAATCATTTAACCCCTCGACGAGGCTTTTTTTTTTAGGTCTCTAAGACCCTTCTCACCAATGTGACCAAGTCTCTCATGCCATAACATTGTCTTCTCAACAGGGAGTTTCATTTCCAAAGCATGAGCACCCTTAGGTACCCAAAATGCACTACCATCAGAAGTTGAAGCAACACATTTCTTCGTTGTTGGTTCTAGTTGTGAGGATGAAGTGACTGAAGCTCTTTTCTTTGAATTAGAAGAACTATTGCACTGAGGAGTGCATGCATCCATCTAAAACAGAGTACCCTTAGCAAGCACCATAGATCCTCTTGTCATCTTGCATCTTCCATTCAAGAAGACAACCTGCACGCCTGCATCATTCAATTTACTTACAGAGAGCGGGTTTCATGCTAAACTGGGGATGTGCATAACCCCATTGATCCCCTTCACTCGTCCATCAGGGAATCAGATCAAGACTCTTTCACAGCCAACTATTTTCAAGTGAGAGTCATCACCCAAGTACACCTTCCCACCGTTGAACTCTTCATACTTTGTGAACCAACCTCGATGTGAGGTCATGTGGAAGGAAGCACCAGAATCAATCAACCACACATCATCTGATGCATGGGTTTCCAAGGCAGTAATAAAAGCATCACCATCATCATGAGATTTGTTAGAATCTGAATTGGAGGTGTTCTTATTTTTCTTCTTCTCCTCCTTGCACTCCTCTCAAAAGTGCCCAGTTTTTCCACAGTTCCAACACGGTGCCTTGGACTTTCCAGGAGATTTGGATCTCCCACAAGATTTGGATTTTCCCTTTTCAGCTTTCTTGTCCTTCATTTTCCCTTTATCCTTGGGTCTACCACAAACCGCAAGAGCCTCCTTAGTTGAACTAAAAGACTTTCTCCACATTTCTTCATATAACAATGAAGACACCACTTCATCCATCTTGAAGGTGGTTGTAGTGCTCCCAATGGCCATGACAAGGTGGTCCCACGAATCTGGCAAAGAACAAAGCAAGGTCATACAACAATCCTCCTCCATCTTCACACCAACAGATGTCAACTGTGCAGCTAGCATGTTAAAGGCATTCAGGTGGTCTGTAACTGATCCTCCATCTTCCATCCTCAAAGAATAAAGCTTCTTCCATAGGAATAACTTGTTTACCAAGGATTTAGCCTAATAAACATCACCAAGTTTCTTCCATAGATCCTTCTCGGTCTTCTCCTCATGAACATTCAACAAGATGGAATTAGCTAAATAGACTCTCACACAACCCTTAGCTTTACGATCTTTGAGATACCAATCTGCCTGTTGGTGCTCATTTTGACCTGGAGGCTGAGATTGCTTATTGGAGGGTTTCTTCATTCAAACCCTAGGTATTCCTGTCCATCGGCAGGAGCTTGATCTATCGGCTGGAGTATTTTTGGTTCCACTGATGTGGTGGTGCTCTGCCATAGGGATGACTTCTGTCATCGGCGTATCTTCTTTCTGGTTTCCCGATGGGCATGTGTCTAGCTGACGGGGGGGCAAAGTGAGGCTTGTTGGTCATCGCTGTGACTAGTGCTATTAGCCAGGGTTCCTTTTGTTGCTCCGACGATATGTATCTGGCCGATGGGGGCGAGGGTTTTGATGTGCCATCGGCACGACATTGAATATCAGGTGAGCGGGCAAGTGTTGGGCCGACGGCGTATGTTTGGCCGATGAGGAGTCATCAGCGTGTGTCTCGCCGACGAGGGTTTTGAAGGTTACCGGTGTAGCACTCTTCATCGGCAGAGGAATTTCATGCTAGACCAACGGTCTAAGTCTAGCCGATGATGATTTAGGTGTTGTGTTCATCAGCGTAACATGTGCAATCGACGAAGGATTTCTGAGTTGTGCCGATGGCGTAGGTTTGGCCGATGAGATGTCATCGGCGTGTGTCTCACCAAAGACTCGGATGTGGTATGTTGTCGGCGTGACTTTGTGTATCGGGTGAACTGTGGATTGCTTGGCCGACGGTCTATCTCTGGCCGATGGGAAGTTTTGAGGAGGACTGGGGTGTTCGTCGGCAAGACCTTTGAGATCGGCAAGCGTCAATTTTGTTGTGCCGATGGTCTATGTCTTGCCGAAGAGGGTGTATTTTGCTTAGCCATCGGAGGGACTTGATAGATCGGTGAGAGTTCGTTTGACTTGGCCGATGGTTTTTGTCTTGGCGATGGGCGTGTATGGAGTGGTCATCGGTGAGACTTTGTTCATCGGCGAGGAGGCTTTTGGGTCCGCCGATGGTAGTTGTCTGGCCGACAAGGGATTGTGATGGGCTTCATCGGTGTAACACATGAGGTCGGCTAGAGGATTTTTGGATGCTCCGATGGAGGGGGTCACGCCGACGGAGGTGGGGAATGTAATTCGCATCGGTGAGACTAGTGAGGTCAGCAAGAGATCTGTGGGGTTGGCTGATGGCTTAGGTCTGGGCGATGGGGCTTTGGGTGAAGGAGCGTGTGTCGAGTGTGGCAAAAACGCTCGACACCTATTATGCATGCAGCTATGTTTATAAAGTGATAGAGTGGTCTCGGCACCATGCATTTGGGACTAATTTTCCTACATAATTCAAACTTTGAAGCGAAGCGCTTTTTGGCGGGAACTTCCCATTTGAGCACTGCAACAGTTTCCAAGTGAAATGCGGGTGGTTGAGCCATCAATGACGGTCGTGCAGGGGTATGGGCGATGGTACAAATAGTGAAGCTACATGATCGTGGATGAAGACTTTCTGATGGCGGCGCAAAGCTCGAGATCCCCCCTGTCTGTCACATTTAATCTGTGAAGGCCATTTTCAAATGGAAGGAATGTATCTGGTGAATTTTTGACTTCTAGCCATGTAATTAATTACTGAATGTACATGGTTCTGTATAAATGGTCTGGCTGTGTTACATTTTAGGTGTTGGACATTTTTGGGCTTTCTGCTCTGGCTCTGAACATAAGGTGTTCATATTTTGAAAGGCATTTTTTGCTACAGACTCAGTCCTTAGTCTGGTGTACTAATCTATCTTGGCTTGTAAATGATGATTTTCTCTGTGATGGCCTTCTATGCAGATTGATTTTAAATGAAAAACACCTGTGTGTGTATTGTTTCTAATTGTCTCCTGTATGTCATTTGTTTTCCTTTCAAACAAGGTTGTCAAGGGCTTCCAAGTTTTTCAGTATGTGCATACTGTGTGTCTAATTTATTGCGTCTGCTCAAGGAGTGGTTAAATAGGCTTTTGATCAGATACAAAGGGAAATAGATTGCATCATAGGATCTGTTAAGTATGATCATTAATGATACTCTTTCTTGGACATGTTGCTATTAGGCAGTAGCATTATTCTTAGGTCCTCTAGATATGAATTTATGTTGTCATGGGGAGACATTTACAATCTTAGATATGACTCTGCTGCCTAGATAAGGCACTGGTTTGGGAATCTGTATGTTCAATGGGTCTAGGAAAGTCCCATAACTCCAAACACCATTTCAAACCATCTCATCCTTCCATCTGTTAGTTGTAGGATTAGGATTAGGAACCTCTGCATGCTCTCATACCTAACTAGACATTATGTCCAAGAAGATTGCCAACCTTGTGATTTGTTACACAAATCTTGGTCCATACATGAGAGTATTCTACCTGTTGCTGTCAAGTTAAATCCTTCTGTCATTGAGCTAGTCAAGGTTATACTTTTATCAAATAGGGACACCCCCCTTGGTGCGGCAGAACCAGAAGTGAAGGGGAGGAGCTCACACAACCTCTTGTATTTAGTTGGCTGAATCTGCATGTGCATTAGAACTGGCAAACCCTAATGCTGATTCAGAAGAAAAACCAACACTGCCTATGCCATTGTCGTTGGTTTTGTACTAGAAATTGTTTCCCATAGGTCTCTATCAACAAGCATGTCTTCCATTTTGAGTTTCCACAACTTGAAATTGCTGCCATTAAACTTTTCCAAATCTATCCTTCTGGATGTGCCTGCCATCTCCTTACTGCAACAAGATTGTAGAATACTCTGCATAGACTCCCACTCAATCGAAGATCAGTACAAAAAAACCCATACCCAACAACTAGGATCAAAGGTGATCAAAATCTGATACCAACTGAAAGGAAGCAAGGTACGCGGAAATGCTTCCTACACCGATCTAATGAGGGAAGAAGTATGCAAATTCCTTTTAATCCTTACAATTGCAGCAATGTTAAACATATAACAGAGATATTACAATAGCAAACAGAACACAAGAATGTAGACAGAGAGAGAGACACACAAGATATATCATGGGGAAAACCTTTTCAGGTGAAAAACCCCAAACTCTAAAACATGCATAATGTATTATTGAAACAATAATAGTTTACAATAAATACAATTGCAATGCAAGTTCTTCCAAGAGTCTTCAAATGTCATTTCTGGAGTGATTTCGGTAGCATAACAGTACCTGTACATCAACTATGCAAACTACAACTCCAAAATCCACATTATATAGATATATAAGGCATAAATGGGAAGCTTCTAGAGATGAGCATCCATATTGGCCACATGGCCATTTTTCAACACCCAAGGACACTTTTCCAATATGAATATACCTTTCTTACATCTGTCATAACATGGCAGATTTGACTTCCCAAGGTGGAGCACTCCAAGGCTAAAAATAGACTATGACAGATGCTCTTATGCATCTTACAACTGTCATAAAAATCTGCAACATGACAACACTTAATGTTGTAAGAGAATATGTCATACACAACTAAAAATAGCATATTCCTCTTACAACATGTCATAGCCCAACTTGCGCACCCAAAGATGCCTTTCTCTCATGCAAAGATACTCTCTAACACTTGTCCCCACTTGTCATAGGAATCTCTATACTTGGCTCTTACCCATCATAGATTCTGTCATATGGAATATCCTCTTCCACATACCATAAGATGCTGACACATGGCATATTAGTGCCACCTCAAATGGGATGCCCAAATCCATGTGAGTTTGACTTGACCATCCAAGTCACATTCCAAGTAGGATGTCATGTCACAATGCCACCTCAACTAAGTGACCAAACTGAATGTGCAATTAAATACAAAATTAGGCAATAAATAAATACACGATTAAATAAACAATGCTAGGAATTTGCAAAGGTTGAGACACCTTAATTCCCAACAACAATCTCCTAGAAGGTTTGAAAGAAGGCTGAGAGGAATCCATTCAGGCCAGGGGCTTTGAAAGCACCCATAGAAAAGACAACTCTAACTTCCTCCTTCGAGATGGGTTTGGTCAAAGAGCAGTTATCCTCTTCAGACAGAATGGTCAGTATGGCATCCAAGAGGGAGATATTATCATCCGTAGGGGCACTAGTCTATTGATCAGCTAACAGAGACTCAAAATAATTGGAGGCTAATCTCCCAATCTCCCCATCATCCTCGAGTACAGTGCCTTGCTCATCCCTTAGTTTCCTGGTTGTATTCCTCTTCCTATGTCTTAGAGTGGATTGGTGAAAGAAGGAAGTGTTCCTATATCATTCTTTAAGCCATTGGACTCTTGACTTTTGCTTCCAGTAAACCTCCTCTTCCTTAAGAGTCTAAACCCATTCCTTAGAGAGTGTTATCCAAGATCTACAGTTCCTTCATAAGGTCCCTCTTCTCCATTATATCTTGCACTTCCTTGAGTTGACCCATAATGTTTTTCTTCCTAGTTAGGACATTACCAAAGATATATTTATTCCATCCTTTAAACTTGCTCCTCACATTAGTCAATTTCTGAGCTAATCTAAACATAGTAGGCCCTTGAATAGGGATATTCCACCACCTAGAATGGTTGTCCCTAAAGTCAAGATGGAGAGCCCACATCATTTCAAATCTGAAGGGGAAGGGGCCCTTCATACTCTCCTCATACCAACTAAGCATAAGAGGGTTGTGGTCAGAGCCCACCTGAGGAAGGGCAGTCAAATGCACGAAATTAGTGATAGCCTAGTAAGAAGAGACTAAGAATCTGTCCAACTTAACCTGGATAAGATTGTTCCCTTGTCTCATGTTCGACCAGGTAAAAGCTTTCCCCACCAAATCTATATCCATGAGACCAACACTAGCTAAAAACTCTGCCAGGTCCGACATACTATCGGAGAAGTCCATGAGACCCCTCATTTTCTTAGATGGGTAGAGAGGGGAATTTAGGTCCCCCACAATCATCCAGTTAGTTCTTCTAGCTCCCTTAATTTTTTCAGCCAAGCTATCCCAGACCTTTCTATTACTGCGAGTATTGGGAGCATAGACATTGATGAGATTCCATCTTTTCAAGTGACTTTGGAAGGAGACTTCAACAAAATGCCTAGAGCAAGAAATCACACTCCCAATCAGATTGTGGTTCCATAAAGTAGCAATACCTCCTAAGGCTCCTTGAACTCTGCTAAAAGCATAGCTCACACTGGGCCAAATATTTTTTAAAGAAAGTTTGAAATTTTCCTCTATTATTTTGACTTCCTGGAGTAAGAGTATATCAACTTTATTGTCAAAAATACAATTCCTAACTAGTAACTATTTTTTAGGGCTATTGAGCCCTCTAATGTTCCATGAGATGATCTTCATTTCTTGGTCTTTCTAGGAGGGGCCAACAAGGTGGTCTGCTTCCCCCTAGAAATTTCATGTTCCATCTCCCTCTGTCTAGTCTTGATGTGTGAGGATCTGCCCCTGCTGCTATCCCCCCCACATTGGTTGTCTTTCTATTGCTTCCTTTCCCTCTCTTTTTCATGATAGTCCAACCCTCCTGATCCTTTGAACCTCTGCTAGGCCTAGCACATGGGGATGGGGAGAAGTTCACCTCTAGGGAACTTGGCCCCATTTTGGTGTAACCCGTCATCTCTCCAGGGCTACGTACTTCCTGCACCATACTCAGTTGGGAAACCTCCCTCCGCGCACCAATGTCTGAGGCAAGTTCCCCTTCCATTTCCTCCTATCCCCTGCTAGCAACAGTAGCCTCATGTGACTCTTCCCTCAGTTTAGAGGCTTTTTCTGGCTCTCATTCCTCCTCTTCATGGATCACTCCATTGACAGTCACCTCTTGGACTACCTCCACAGGTGTTGTAGCCTTCACCTCCAAAGTGACCTGTAGAGGCTCCACCTCTAGAACCACCCCTGACGTTTCCTGCCCTGGGGAGGATGGGGGCGATTCCATAATTTTAAGGATGTCTTCCTTAAAGGGTTACTCTTGCGATTTCTCACCCGAGGTAACTTGCGCATCCACCTAGGGTGGGGGGTGTTTAGAGGCCCTGCACTGGGTGAAAATGTGTCCTAGTTTCATGCAATTCTGACAGAAAATCCTAGAGTTCTCATACAAAATACTCTGAGTCGACTTCTCATATTTGGATTCCAGAATAATAGAAGTGGGCAAGGTCTTAAGGACATCAACATTGACACAGAACCGATCATAGACAAGCCTCGCCTTGGCCTTAGTGACTTTGTCAACTGTCACATATTCACCGAATGTGTTGCCTATCCAGGAAAAAATTTCCTCATTCCAGTATTCCAGGAGGAGGCCCAATAGTCACACCCAAACAGGGGCTGACTAATTAAGGTATATCTTAGGACCAAAGACTAGCCGCCATTTACATAAGGAAAGTGAGTGCTTCCCATACAGCCAGGGACCCCCAACTAGGATCGATAGGAGGTCCTCTTGAGAAGTAAACTTGAACAAGAACATACCACCCAGCATAGCATTGGCAAAGACACTTCCCTTAAGATACCATTTGGGTGACATCCAGTGATGAATCAAATCAATATTGGGTCTAAAAGCAAAAAAATTGCCCACAGGGGTATTTTCCATCGAAGCCACCACACGTAAAATAGTCTGGTCTAGAAGCTTGAGCGCCTTAGCCCCATCATACTCAGATATAATTGGGATGCTGCTAGAACAACTTGCCCCATCTTGTGCAACTCCAACGAGGGCCTCCTACTTTTCTAATCCTTGTTTCAAGGACAAATTCACATGTTCCTCTTAACCACCCATGCTTGCAGCCAAATCCCCATGAGTTAGGGGAGGGGACTAGATCATGCCCCCCAAGGGACTATCACCTTCCATTCCCACGCAGTACCAAATTCAAAAGATAGAGAAGTGGGAAAGTTGTAGAGAACGCTCCTATAGAATTTATCTTTGTTCAATCAAGTCTTGGATATAATTTTTTAGCTTCATAAATTTGTGAGTTGTATGTACATTGACCCGATGGTATTCACAATATTCATTTTCTTTATTAAATATAATAAATGTTATTTAATATAATTTATTTATTTTCAAATTACATAGTCATTTAAATCAAACAAGAAGTATTTAAATAATATTAAAATAATAATATATATACCTATTGTAATTTAAATATAATGGTTTAAATCTAATTTAGATATTGTCTTCCAAACATTCATATTTATATAAAAAAATAGGAAACGTTTATTAAAATTATTCAAATAATATAACAATACATCAATTTAATAAGATACATCATTTCGAACATAATTATACCACTTCAAATATAAAATGAAAAGACATTAATATTCATGACTAAATCAAGCATTCGAAAGGAACTTTTTGTCAAAATTAAACATAATATTTTTATAAGCATCTAAACATCAATCTCATTTATTATCTACACAATAATGCATATTAAACCATTCATAATAATGCAATATGATACTATGTGAGTGTGTGAGTGCATCAGGGTTAACCATCCAAATAGTTCTTGCCAAGTGGCTAGAACATTTCTACCTCAACCATGTTCTCATCTTCAATGAGTACCTGCATTCATTTGCACTCAACTCAACATCAATAGGTTAGTTCCCCAAAACATAGCCAAAGAAAAATATTATAATCATATTGATAATATTTAATATTAAATCAACTTTCTAATTTATGCAAATATAACATCATAATAATTACCTTCACATATAGTAAATGTTAGCTAATCTAGAATAATTATATAGTCCATAAAATGAGATGTGACATCCTTCCCAACTTGGAAGAGACATCATCCCGATGTCCTATTACACAAATCAAAAATAATAATGTAAATCTACCACCAACAATGTCTCTAAAGTATCATAAAACAATAACAGTAACTCAAAGTATCATAATCCATGTATGAATAAGAAATCTATGCTATATCCTCAAATGAGGAAAAGATCTATCAATCTCCTCCACATCCTCCCATGTGGCACCATCCACAAAACTATTGGTCCTACGCAACCTTATACAAAACAATATCTTTATTTCGCTTTTAACATTACATCTATCAAATAATCCAAGTATATAATCAATCAATCAATTCACATGGCACAACTGCCAATTCAATGTCTAATCCATCACATGGTACAACTACCACTCAATTACCTTCATTCTAGCATAAGAATAATAATCACATCTTTAATGCACACCAAGGAGGCATAAATCAATTCATAGACTCATAAAGACAAGAATCAATCTTCGTGATGCATAAACAACCTCATGGTAACACAATAAAATATCAAAAGATCAGTCTTCCAATCAAACATTGGTTGATATATCCAACAACAAGACAAAACTCCAAAGGTGCACCAACTAGGTCCTATCCAACCATTGTGCAAACAACTCCTCTAAAACTATACCACTTATATCATGCCTATCAATGGAATCCATTTCCTCTTTCATTACTTGCAACCAAACTTTATCTTCAACCTTATCTACAATTCAAAACTTCTGGAAAAGCTCTTCCTTGTCTTCCTCGTGCTTCTGCACAATGCTAAAACAATTCAATTTCTTTACTATTCCCTGCACTTAGATGTTCACTATATTTGGTTGTTTTGTTTCAATTCTTTTTCCTTTTTCTCAACATGAGAAGACTTATGTCTATAAAACATTCTAAACATACTTGCGATCTTTTGCTAATCAAATACATTTATTCAACCACAATTCACTTTCAAACAACTTTTCATAGATTCATTTTTTAACACTCTATTCCAACATGTCTTTTCACTATGATTATTTTTTTTTCAAACCACAAGTTTTGTAAGGACGTAAATTCCAACAATTTTCTTTTCTATGTCCTTCTCTATCACAATGGGAACAACATAAAATCTCCTTTTCTTGAAATGACTTCTTAGTACTTGCAAAAACATGTCTTTTTTTCCTTTACCTCGATAACCTAAGACCTTCATACTTAGTCCTCACAACTGACTCAATGGGCTCTTTGATTCCAAGGAAATCATAATCAAATTGAAGAATGCCCGACCCTACTTAAAGGGCCTAGCAACTTGTAAATAGATGGTAGGGTGGAATATGGTGTGTGCATGTTAACCTACATGCATCCCTAACTTGAATGTAGCATCACATTAACAAGATATGGCAGGGAAATAAATATATAAAAATAGGCATACAATCCATCTGTTTCAATGGTACACAAATCTATTTCAATGTCAAATATTAACTTTGTCCAAAGTGTAAAACCAATTAAGTGTGTGTAGGTTTTGAAAAGAAAACATACTTCCATGTTTCCCCATATTCGCCACCCGTCCTGGAAGGCAACTTCCCAAAAGAACAAAAGCTAGGATAAAATCAGGTTCACAACCAAGATATCACAACACACCATTTTTTCCTACAAGCAACAGTTATCATTTCTCTCCTTAAAACTTCAATGAGGCAATGTAATACTATCTTTCTTATAACCACATAATGAATCCATATTCATGATCATGCTCTCAATAAAACAATGCAATATGATTTTCAAAAAAGCATTCACCAGAAGGCAATTAAAAAAAATAAGTCAAACATATGATCCAACATCCTCTTTCGCATACTAATGCATAACTCTAAAAAAAATTAACCTAGTTCATTCATACTCAAGATCAATCACTAGGGTCTATCTAACCCTGTAAAAAGAAGGCACATGCTATTCATAGCAGGCCAACACACAAGGACCCACACATGCTCAATCCAACTGAGAAACACACACCCCCAAAGCTCCCAATGTTGGAACCATGCTCTCATACCAAATGTAAATTACTCAAATCATCACAAAAGTAAATAATCCATTTATATTATTGTTACCTAAACTTCACTATGGCTCATTCAAGTAGAGTTTTTATTTAAAACTCTAAGGTACATCTCATTTGGTCCTTCATACATTACATTCAAGTGCTTAAATGAAATAATTTAGGAGATTATGTTTATTAGTTTACTGCATTTATCCAAGTGCATGTAACATAGAAGGGTTTATCCAAAATCCTTTCCAAAAAATAAATAATCTTTATTGAATGTAAAATGTTCATTATCTCACACAAGCCATGAGGTTAACTGCCTTATTCAATGAAATAGAAGAACAATCTATACATGAATAAGTAAATAAAGTAATGTGCATGTAGGGTCAGAGGCTAGTCATTGCCTGAGAATGACTGGTTCTAGCTTTGGCGTGTTGTCCTGTCACCCCGAGTCATCTTTGTCCTTCCTAGCTTCATGTCGTCCTTGGTTCTTGCATCTAGCAAAAAACAATGGTGTTAGAGCAATGCTCTAAGAAATGAATGGTCCCATACCATACATGAACAAGATACCATACATGTATAAACTGATCCTCAATTTGTATTAAACAAGAAATGTATACCTTGGATGTCCTAGAGAACAATTAGTCATCAAACACATCCAAAACATGCATTTATTTTCTAACAAATTTGCTTCATGTTCAGATACAAATGTAATTATGTTTCTATTTGATTCATCAGTTACATTATGAGTGGAGGAAATGTGGCTCCCACAAGGGTTGAGCCCAGTTCATAATCCTTATAGAACATCTCATATGCAATATAAAAATGTGAAAGCACAACTCAAGGAGCATATTCAGAAGGCAGATCACAGATGTCAAGAGGTTTCAGTCATAGTAGGATAGCATATACAAGGACAGCCAACAATCAGGAAAACCCAAGCACTTTAGGACAGCAAGGCACAATGGAGCAGCAAAGTATGATGGAACAACAATCATCAACAATAAGAAAAGGAGTGAAGACAGTCATTGCATAAGTCGGGACAAACTAGAATATTGTCATGAAAGTCATTCAAACATGACTTTAACAATCATGAGGAAACACAGTAACAAAGAGATGTGTGGTGGTCTTTTAAGGACAACAAGGATCAATGAGATAAGTATCAAGTTTTGTCAAGAGATTCAAGGGTTTTTGTTTTCTTCTTATCTATAGGATTTCATCAACCATGCAAAAGATTGAAAATACACAAACCTATAAAGCTTAAAAGCAAAAGGCAGTATGCTATGTTGTAAGCCTATCATGCAGGGATTTGTTACAGTGAAGGTTAGACAAGGGATATACAAAGAGTTAAGAGGTTTTGCTGTCTTTAGAAGGGAGGTTTATAGGGATCTTAGGCTAAAATTTTAGACTTCATTCATAAGTGCTAAGATTGTTTTTAGAACTTATACTACTTTTGAAAGACCCTGTGTAGTAGAGCGTTTGTGGAGCCAAGATGTTTAAGGGAAGATTTACAACTAAGAGACTCTAGGGCCTTTTCTACTGCTATAATATGCTAAAAAATTGTTTTAAGGACAGGGGACTAATGACATTGTCAACGAGCAACAAGATAGTGCAATTCATAAGTCAACAAAAGAACCTTTCTAAACCCTGGCAACATGCAGCATTATAACATGATCTACATAGTCTTAACGATCACTTTGAACCACACCACAAAGCCAAACACAGAAAACCTGAGAGTAGATAAGCTAGTTCCATAGGATCAACAATGAAAGCAGAGAAACTAAATACAGACATGTATGGGTCAGCATTAATGGGATTACCAAAGAAACACATGGCATACATTGAAAGAAGAGCAAGTAGTGGTTTATCCATGGATTTTACCTCAACAAATGATGGGGCATTGCCAATTCTTGAATCACCTAAACAAAAGAGATTTCTCTCAGAGAAGAGAGAAGAGCAAAGTGGTATTTCTAGTGATTTTACAAAGATAAGAAACTCTGAAAAAAGTCCATTTGTGAAAGCAGATAATGTCCTTCCTTCAATGGCTTCTTCTTTTCTTGTTAGTGGCAATTCACAAACAAGCATACCATCATTTTTTACCCCAGGAAGATTCCAGTCATCAAGGGCCTCCATCATTTGTAGTTCAGTTGATACAACATACACTTGAGGAGTGTCTTGAGACCGTACAAAAAGCTATTCATGTAGATCTACAGAACCTTCATCTAGAATTGCTACACCAATTTCACATACAGCAGACAGAAATGTCCACTTTGATACAATCAGTGTTGTCAAAGCAAGCAGACCTAATCAAAAAGAGCCCCTACAGGCCATTTGGTTATTATGTCTTCTGTTCCAGCAGTGGTAGTGCATGCTGTATAGAAAAACACAGAAACTACACTATAGATGTTGTATTTTGCTTTGGAAAATAGTAGACTTTCTGGGGCTTGCATCATGGAGTACAGAGTATGGGAAAACAATAAAACACATAGCCAAAGTGCAGGTTTAAATAGCAAACAAAGTTTTCAACTCTTTCAAACTAAAATGCTCACATAACCCCTCAAATCGCACTTCAGCACAATGTAATATAGAGATCATGCAAATACAAAGTAAAAACTATGAAGTTTCCAAGCATCTTGCTACAGTTAGCAATAGAAAAATGCAGATTTTCTTGAACAGATTACTCAAAAATGCTTCGAATCAAGCCTCAAATCACAGTATACAGGTTTGGTTTCATTGAAGTTGTTACTGTCTTGTAGAGTTGCAGAGTGCAATGGGTCAAGACAAAGAGTGGTTTAGCTCTAAAATATAGAAGCTCCTGTTAAGACAACAATTGATAAGTTTCAGTTGTTTCCAGAGTTTCTTAAAGTTAGGGGACTTGTAAAACAACACATTGATTCTTTTAACTACTTCGTCAACTATGAGGTTAAGAAGATTATTCATGCAAAAGCTAATGAAAAGATAACTAATGATGTTAATCCTAATTTTATCTCAAGTATATGGACATATGTGGGTATGCCTTGTCTAGAGCAAGACTACATTTTTGAAGACATTGCATCCCACAAATGTCGTTTGAGGGATATTACATATGTTGCACCAATCAACATTGACATAGAATACATTAGAGAACAAAAGACTAGAACTGGCAGGGGAGCTTCTGGGCCGTGAACTACAGGGCTTGGTTAGACATTTCTGTAATTGATTGGCTAAAGGAATTCAGAGAGAACTCTCAGTACGTGGCAACATTAATTCAATAGACATCTGTATTGATGCTTCAATCATCACAAATGGTCTTGTGAGAGCATTTTCTACAAGAAATTGGTGTCATCCTCATAAATTCAATACCAAATGTACTGGTATGGTGGCAAACCTCAAGTTAACAAATCCATTGCAGACTATGTCTGAGATGCATAGTTTGCACCTGAGGGTTCACAGCCAACACAAAAAATGCACATTTTCTACAGCTAATCAATAGCAGAATGCACAAGAATGTCATTTTTTTGAGTTTTTTTGTCATGAACAGCAGAGAGGTCATCAGGTATGAAGGAAAATTCCAAAGTTTTTGACTTTTTTGAAGAATAAAATGCCTAGAAAATGGAGTTTTTTGAGCTCGAGCTTAAATCTACAGAAAGCTACAGAAAATGCAGATTTTCTCAAACTCACTTATTAATTAGAATGCTCTAGTTTTCTTCAAAATCACACTTTAGTAATCAGAATGCAAGACAATGTGTCGACCAAGACACACACAAAATGCTCAGAAATACCAGATGAAGTCATGTCATAGGGCCAGATCGCATAAAAATGATGAAGAAAGGTCAGATTCAAGTTTTATAAAAGCCTTACCTTATTTTTTCTGTCAGAAATCTTCATAGAAATTGTAACATCCACCAAGTAAAAACAAGAAGTAACTAAGTTTTTCACAACGGTAATTTTTTTTTTACTAGGCAATCACATGCAAAAGTTACTCGTCTATTAACCAATACAACATTTTCCATTTAATCAAACGCATGATCTCAATTTCATAAAGCTGAAAGAAATGATATACTTTAAACATTTCGTTTTCTAACAAATGAAATTTTCTTGAAACAACATAAATTGGAAACATACCATTAACATGCATCCCGATTGTCGATCCATCTCATTCAAGACTCGGCATTCCTCGGTATTTGGAAGAGAAAGTATCTTCAAGGAGCTTAACCTCCAACCACAGACCGTCGGTCTCCCGCACTCCTTCCTAACTGGAAGTGGCCCTACCCTACTCAAGAGGATAGACTTAGGATAACCATCGGCGTTTTCCATCTAAGCTCTGGTGTTGTAACCTACGTGTCTTGTTATCGCACAGATCCCTAGATACCCTCTAGTCATGCACGACACTCCACAAGAAATGCCATCCAGTTACGGTGAACGTTCGATGCACTTGAGGATAGTACATCACCTTGGCCAAAGGATTTGTTTTTAATTAGCGTTCTAAGAACGCATGAACTTGGTTCACCCACCCTACTCGACTTGAACTGGTCGAAATCCTACAGTTTCCTATTTGTGTTATTTTTAACTATTTGACGACCTTGATGACCTCAAGGGTTTAGGATATCCTCCTACAATAGCGCATGGCGCAACTTTACTCTTATCTCGAGTTCAGAGTTTCATATCCATTTTCATGTAATAACATTTCTTAAGGCGCCCACTCCTAAGTGGTTTCCTATTTGTTTACTTGCTTCCCAAGTTTACACAACATACTCAAAATATTTAAAGCTACTTCCATTATTCCAAAATTCGAGGATTCTAGACTCATATGGTCTACAAGATAAAACGATTCTAGCACCGTCGCATGCAACGTAATTTCAACTCACATGCGAGTTTTCAATTCAAATGGTTCATTTCAGAACATGACGGTTTCCTAATCATTACCAAACTTTATCCTCCTACTCCTCTTTCCGTGTCATTAGTCTCACATGGTTCAATCAAGATGAAAGTCATAAATAAAATACAAATGATTATGGAATCTTCTTGTGTCAATAAAGATGACCTACGCATGGTCGACCTTTAGTTAAAGATGTATGACAGTTAAGACATCAACTGTTCACAGCTGCATTATCCGGCTATTAAACACTCTAATTTTACGTCAAGACGTGCTAAAAACTGTGGTTTTTGACCTCTATGCAACATGCACGCGGAGCAACATGTTTACTCGCTGTGGAGTTATCGATCAAGGAAGGTATATTGCATCTTGCATCAACATAAGTTCGTTCCTAAATGGATATGCGTTAGAGAACTGTGTTCCTTTAATACACCGCTTAATTTATGGCAAACAATGCTACAATTTCTGAGTTTACGAATTCAAGAAAACAGCATACTACTTTTTCTGAGTTTTTAAATTATAAACACAATGATGAGACAGCATTACTTCTTATTCTGAGTCTTCAAATCTCAAACACAGCAATGAAACACAGCATTGATACTATTACGTGGATTGACCGCATACAGATATCATACTAGATTTACGTCGTCGTACATTTCTCTTTGTTATAAACGTATTAATCTTTTGCAAAGTGAGCCTTACTGACATATCTAAAATGAGAAAAGTATTGAAAGAAATAAACCTGATGATATAATCGGAGGTTGCTGTGGCAATTCCACTTCTCCTCTGCTTTACTTCGAAGCTATCTCTCTGAACTCCTTCCTAAATAGTGACAGTCCACTCTAAACAAAACTCTCTTCCCACTACTCGACTCTCCCCCGCATGCTCTTTCACTGTCGTTATCTTTCTTTCTTTACAGTGCCCGGGGCTCTATTTTCCGTCTCTCTCTCTCTCCGTTCTTTCTCACTGTTCACTCCCCATTTTACTACCACTAAACGCCACCTCCTATCCGCGGTAATGGCCTTCTCTGCCATTCTTTTACTGCCGACTCCCTTTCTCTCAACCACGACCACTAACTCCTCTAACTCCCCTCCGGTGATCGTCTCTAACCACAATAACTGCCGTCTCCTCATCTTTCTTCCCGCATGTTCTTCCTATCCGTTGGCATCTCCTCAACGACGGCTACACCATCCTCTTTCTTCGCAGTTCTTTTCTCTATTTCTCCCTCAGCGACGGCTACACCATCCTCTCTTCCACCTTGCGAAGGAGAATCTTCATTAAACTCTTCAATCACGTTCGTCCCTTCACTCCTACTGCCCATGAAGGAAGGTTCTAACAACTACCAACCGACTTCCATGAATCTCTCTACTTCCTCATCTATCTCCGACTTCTCCTAACCTCCGCAGTTCTATCTTCTTCAACAGTCACCGAACCTCTCCACCTTCCTAGATAATGGAGTAACATCATTTAATATTCGTTACTCTCCTTCATAACTGCAAACTACTTCCTCTCACGTTTGGTAAAAGGAATCTCTCCAAAGAATGCTAGGTTGACATATTTAAATCATATGGGTCGACACAATTGATTTTAAACCCGACTTCCATTTATCATGACTAATCAAAAAGGTGGTGGTTTCTAAAGCGACGTGGCTTACTAGAAGACAAAACAAATCTGCCTCCACTCGAATACCAAGTTATCTAGTTCAATCCAAAAGCCATCATAAGATGTATTATGGAGTTAAGCTCGGCTTGGCGATGGTCTAGGAAATGACTAAAGCATCGTTTTGGTCGACAAGGGACAAGAGGCAAAGACCAACTCATTAAGAAAGCTTAAAGTTAGATTGACAACTACTCGCGGTCAAAGACAGAAGGACGACAACCAAATAAATTATTTCATGCTAAGGCTACAAATTGACATTCGTCGATCTATAAGAATAGAATAACTTCACAATACAAGTTTGATGCATTTTACGACAATCACGACGGATTGGTCGTAACGCGAACGAGTTCTTACGACGTTAGACGCACAAAGCCGACTTCTCGCGTCTTTCGACTACGAGACAAGATTTACAATTTTGCTACAAGATGGTTCAATAAACACTTATAAATGAAAATATCAAACGTCTAAATAAGTCGACTTGCTGTGATGGACTTACAACGACATCGACGACTCCAAGATTCAACATGACGTCAACATCTGGTTAACTAACCCAACTGACAAACAAGACAAACTGGTTGGTTCCAAGGTTTATCTACCTGTTTAGCGACCTCAGTAACAAACGCCCATGGTTAATTTCCAGAGTCTATACTCTCTCTCGAAGGTACTTTCTCTTCCCATCGAACACGGTCCACCTGTTCCTGCATCGACAAACTCACATACCATTTTGTGGTCAAAGCACCTATGTTCAAATCAAAACATAATATATCCAAACATCATTGCATTTATTATAAAGACATTTAGTCTACAATATCACCTTGATCGTAATCATTAGATTCCACAATTCAATATAACAACTTGTAAGATAAATCGTCAATTTCCATGTCATTCACAACATATTTAATTACTAAAATTCGCAAGAAAGTAAATAGCATATTTGTTTTCAAAAAGAGGGATGTGACAGAAATGCAGAAATATAGTAAAAAGCTAGTATTTTCATGCTCCAAAACCCTAAATCATGGTGAACTTGCAACATAGTCGTGGCTAGAGACAGTGTATATCAACAACAAAGGAGAAAATAGAAGTAAATATACATCAGAATGAGTCATAACCGTGGCTTTTAAGCCAGAGTATATCTCCAGACAAAAAGGTATGATCCAAATATATGACCAACAGCCACTTACCTGCCAGAATCTTCAAACAAATGCATGGAAATCCCTCAGCAAATGACTAAAAATGGTGAGGCTTGCTTCAAACCCTTCCTCCATGGCGGTTGTCGAGCAGGGCATCGTTTGTAAATAAAATGCAAATGAAATGTTTTTTTAGGTTTTTTCCTCCTTTTGGGTCGAATAGACCTAATCTCCATTTGCATTCGATGGTCTTTTTGACTTTTGTTTTTAAACAAACATCATTGCAATCTTTTGTTCCTGTGGTGAAGACTTGCTAAAGTCTTCAAAAAACCTAGTGATGATACAAGGGGGCCGTGAGGCATTTTTATGCCTTTTGATTCTTTTTCAAAGACAGGTCAAAATGCATTATAAGAAAAATAAGGTCAGGTGTTATATCTGCAAGAGATGTCATAGTATGATTACAAGGTGGATGAAGTGGAAGCTAAGGCATGGTGGTGTATGTCGGGAGATATAAGGTGATATAAAAGGTAAGTGGTGGATAAACAACATTTGATGGGTGTCATAAGGGTTATTTTTTAAAGTCAATGTTTGAACCTCGCATCATGATGGTGGATAGGTAAAAATGGAAATGGCTAGGAGTTGTGAGAACGTTTTGTTATGATGCTATGAGATGTGAGATATGATGCAAGTGTATGGTGAGTCATGTTATTTTTGCCTAGGAGCTATGGACGTTTTTCTTATGTCATTTTTTTGCATAATCTAGAGATAGATTAAACATTGTGAACAAACGATGAAGTAATGAATTAGAATTACTTTATCGTTTGTAATAAAAATGCAAAGAGGCAACATTAGGCAGTTTATCACAAACGACAAAGTAAGTCCTGTTGATTACTTTGTCATCCTTTCACGACATTTAATTGACCCTAAATCATGCAAAAATTAGGGGATTAAATGTTATGTATTAAATACCAATATTTTTTGCATGGGGTTTGTATAAATTTGGATCGTAAAACATTAACTAGGGTGGATTGTAATTATAAACCTCTTAGTTAAATGTTATTTAAATGTAGAAAATGTGTATTTATGCAATTTATTTGGAAAATATCAGACATTTATGATGTTGCAAGGTGGAGTTGACAAACAGGGGCAGGAGTTATTGCACAGATTTGACTTATGATAGCTGATGGCATGCCTTGACCATTTATGCATTGTGAGCACACTTGGAGGACTTTGGGTAGATATTTTGAGGGCATTTATGAGATGTACAAAAATAGAGGTGGAAATTATTCACCAGTTCTTGCTATTCACTACTCTGTATATTGTAATTTTCTAAGTTCTTTTGCAGAAGTGAACAGTCTTGTAACCCATTTTTAGATATATACAACACTGTAACACCCTTTTTAGCAGTAATAAGCAGTTCATACCTTCCCATTTCTTTTGATATTGTGTGTCCTCAGTGTTAGTACAAATCTTTGTGATGTTCTTTTTCCTCAGAGTTGTATTTCATGTTGGTGCCTTTATGCAGGGATACATATTTTTGCAGGTTGTGAGATGTGCAAGGAATAACAATCAGTTTTGAGTAGTGAGAAAACCTCTTTCTCCTTTGCAAAATTGTTGTTATTTAGCCTCCTTGCAAAGTAATGATGCAAGGATTATGATTTGCTGGGTTGTGTAAGGTAGTCTTGTTATTACTGGTTCTGTAGTGTGTCAGTTCTTTGTAGTCTCAGATGATCTTTTGGTGCATCACCTTAGACAGTAGGTTTCATTTTAATGCAATCCTTCTTACCCTTTCTCTGTAAAGACTTTAGTATAAGTAGTATAGGTGGAGTATCAACAGGAAGTTGGCCTTCTCAAGAGGTTCCTTACATCACAGGTAACCCACAGACCTGGAAAGATCCCATGTTTCTCCAGAGTGCCAAGTTTTACAACTCAGCAAGGGTGCAAATCTGAGAGACAACAATTACAACATCACGAATAACAAAAGTAAAATGATGTAACTAATCCACTTAATTACAATTTCACAAGTAAAAGATAAATCTCATAAAAATGAATCGATAAAAGTCATTAAATCTTACAAATATCTCATGCTCAATCTAGTTGATGGCATTATAAAATAATATACAAAGTCCATTAACTTACATGTCATAATACATCCAAATAGAATTATAATAATCATGTACAACAAGTATAATAAAATCAAAACACTCTCCAGTTGCCACAAACCCAAATGGTTCTCCTGTGAGCTGAGAGACGGGAACATGGCTCAGATGCTTTTCCACCCAACCATGAAGCAATTACACTTCCCCAGATTCCTTCATGACACGAAGGAAACCCAGTGCTGCATGAAATGTCTAGCTACCAGGAAACAACTGGCAGGAGGGAACACCCTGTTGGTTTTTTCCCAGACTGGATGCTTATTCCCAGATTTCCCTACAAGGTAGCCATCAATCATCAACAGGATCTCTGGGCCAGGGGCCAACAGTATAGGAGATAGACTCTATATTTTATCTCCTCTTCTTCTTCAGGCTCTGCAAAACCTAGGGGGGTATTCCCTACTCAACATCCATAGGGATATGCATACAAAGGCTGGGATGCTGACAGAAAGCAGATAAGTCCTCCTGTAAGTAGACCAAAACTGTAAGATAAGAGCAAAGGGGCTAGCTTTGGGCCTATTTTCAGTTGTAGACAGAGGACTTGGATCCTAAAACTAATTCTAATGTCCTAAAGGTTGTTTCAGAATTTGATTTTGATTTATATTTGGATGCAAAGTTGGACATGGTATGTAACACTAACACAAAGCAAGATTGGTGCCTATCCAGGGCCTGGAGTCAGTAGACATACACCTGCGAATGATGTGCATGAACAACTAAAACTAGATTTCAGGGGGATACATATGATACCTGCCTTACAGATATCTCCCGATACAAAGTGTTAAGCTATCTATACTTATGACATCCCTACTGCAGTATACCCTTCCCAATGTTCAATCTGAAAACAGTTTAATCTACCCTTGAGCAGAAGTTAAGAGATCAGACATTTAACACAGGAATTCTATGTTCTAGAGTTTTAAACATTCCTTGAATATTCAGACTCAGAAGAAAGATACATGCAATAATGGAGATAGAATTAACAAAACACATGCTAACATAGCATTTCTCATATAGAATTAACCATGAAATCAGTGGATTCACGCAAAGCATACAACAGGAGATACATAAACTCACAAGTTTTATGGATGGAGCAGCCAAAACCAACTGTATTGTATCACAGAGCCAAAAATGTTCAACTTTCAACAACCAAAAAGTGGTAACACTTCCTGCTTATAACAGCCAGGTAGTGTACCATAAGCAATTAATTACATGGCTTTGACAAAAATTCTGCCAGATACAGTCCTCAGAAGGAATGGCGCTCAGAAGATATTAATGCAGCAGACAAAGAGGGGCCTCGAGCCATGCGCCACCGTCTGGAAGTCCTCATGCTAAAAATCGGGTACATGACTGTTCAACAAGTTGTCCATGCCTCAACACAGTCGCCATTGATGGCTCAACCACCCGCAGCCATCGAGAAAATAGTCTCATCACTCAAGAAGGAAATTCCCGCCAAAACGCTTCTTCGCAGGTTCAAACTACACAGGGGAATAATCCCACATGCATGGTGAGGAGATCACTTCATTAGCTTATAAACGGGGCCGCAAACATAATAGGTGTCGAGCATTTTGCCATGCTCGACACACAACCCTTCGCCAAATACCCATCGCTGTGACACAAACCATCGACCTACTCCATAATTTTCCTACCGACCTTACTAGTTTCACCGATGCCTACTTCACATTTCCCATCATTGGCCAGACCAGAACTATCGGGCAAACATCTCGAACCTATGCCGACACCTGCATTCATGCTGATGAACTATGGCCTCATCCTTCCGTCGGCCAAACACATGCCGATGAATCTTCATCGGCCAAACACTACCCCATCGGCGGACCCTCCAACTGCTAGCCCGATCTCAATAGTCTCGCCGATGTGCCGAACGTCAATTCCACCGTCGGCCAGACCGAACACAAAGTCATTCCGATGGCATTCCCCCATCGGGGTGACTTCCATCTATCGGCGAACCACAAAACACACTGGCCGATAACATAAGTCCAGCCGATGAACACTTAAGACATCCCCATCAGCATGACCAACACCGTCGGCGGAAACATAAACTCCTTCGCCGATAGCACAAAGTCTCAGCAATGTAAAAAGAACACACCGTGCTATCAACGTGATCGCAAAAACGCTCACAAACTTACGCCAATGGAGAGGAAAGCCTAGGGTTTAAAAGAAGAAACCCTCCACATGCAAGGTTAACCCCCAGGCCAAAATGAGCACCAACACTGGCTATGAATGGGGACGTGCAAGTGAAAACCTGCAGCGAGAACCAGATCTCCGGGCAGACTAGGCAAAAAGCCAAAAAGCACGAACTGTACAAGGCACTTACAATATACACATATTTTTACACACGTGCACAAAGACAAGCCATCTATGCAAAATAGAACTTAAGGAATTGGCCATGCACAGGCAATTCTAGAATTTCACCATCTAGGGCCTGGAGGAAATAAGAGTCCTCCCCATGAGTACTGCAAATCTGATATGGGCCCATCCATTAGGGTTTGAATTTACCATGTTTACCCTTGTCCTGATCTTTTGCATTCCAGATGAGCACCAGATCATTGACCTGAAACTTCCTTTTAGTAGCTCTCCTGTCAAACAGATATTTCACATCTTGTTGTCTCTTGAGATTGATCTGGTGGGATTTCCTTCTGTCTTCATCCAGTGCAACCAATTGGTTCACTCTTTTTGTCATGGGATCTTTAATTTCCTCATCATTATCTTGGATGAATCTGTAAACTGGTAGGAAATTGTTTATAGGCAATCTGGTTGGTGCACCATATACTGGCTCAAAGGGTGACATTCCAATAGCCTTTTTTACTGTCACCCTGTCAGCCCATATTGCTAACTTTAATTTTGAGTCCCAAGCTCTCTTGTTCTTGTCCAGTATCCTCTTGATAATTTTCATGATGCTTTTATTGCTTGATTCTGCTTGACCATTTCCCTGTGGGTGGTATGGTGATGCATATGATAGATTTATCCCATACCTGTTGCAAAAATCAACAAATTCACCTGATCTGAAGCACATAGCATTATCAGTGACTATCTTGAATGGTACTCCAAACCTGATGATAACATTTTCCAGTATAAAATCTGTCACCACCTTACTCATAGCTCTCTTAGTTGGAATGGCCTCAATCCATTTGGTAAAATAATCAGTTGCCACCAAAATCCAACTGTGTCCCCCACTTGACTTATCTGCAATTTCCCCTATGAAGTCAATTCCCCATTGCTGAAATGGAGCATCCACAGTTACAGTTCTGAGGGGTAAAGCACCATCATATCTCAACTTTCCTGAGAATCTCTGGCAAGGGTCACACTTCCTCACTAACCTTTGTGCATCTGAAAAGAGAGTGGGCCACCAATATCCTGCCCTGATAATCTTATGAGCTGTTGTTTGGGCAGTATAATGTCCACCACACACTCCTTTATGCATGTCATTCAAAACATTGTTAGCTACATCTTCATCCACACATCTCAGCAGCACACCATCAGGGTTTTTCCAGTATAGCTCACCCTGAACAATGACATACCTGATTGCATGTAACTTTAAAGTCCTCTTTTGACTGTCACTGAAATGGGAAGGACAATTCAGATTTTGCAAGTAGTATATAATGTCCTTGTACCATCCAGATCTTGATACATTTACATTCTCATTTTGGACTGCATTAACTTGGCACGCTTCCAAGTTTGACTGTGCCATCATCTTGGCTAATCCTTGTCCTCTTACCAACTTGGTAATTTGTATTTCTATGTTGAACTCCTGCAGTTTGTTTATCCATCTACACCTTCTTCCAGTCACCTCCTGTTGAGTGAATATGTCTTTGACTGTTGCATGGGGTACATATGCAATTATTTGTGATCCTACCAGGTATGGTCTGAAACTTTTGATGGCTCTGACTAGTGCATATGCCTGTTTTTCCATGATATCATATTTCAACTCAGCAGCCTGCAAGGACATACTGAAAAAAGCTATGGGTTGTTCAAAACCATCTTCATTTTTCTGTAGCAAACATGCAGCAACAGTGTGAAAGGAAGCAAATGAAAACAATTGGAATGGCCTAGAAAAATTAGGAGATTTAAGAACAGGGGCCATCTTGATTGCCTCTTTGATACTCTGAAATGATTCTATTGCTTCACTTTCCCAGTGAACAGTTGCATCCTTCTTCATCATCTTGGAAATGTTCCTTGTGGTTTCTGCAAAGTTGGGAATAAATCTCCTAACAAAATTTATCTGTCCAAAGAAGGACTGAACTCCTTTTACAGTTTTTGGCATTTGAATTCTGTCAATAGCAGCCACTCTCTCTGGATCTATCCTAACTCCATCCTTGGAAACAATGTGCCCTAGAAGCTTTCCGTCAACTACCCCAAAAGCACACTTCTTTGGGTTGAGAGAAATGCCATACTCTAGTGCTCTAATGAAAATCTGCTCCAAGTGCATACAATGCTGCTCTTCCTTCTTTGAATATGCAGTCAAATCATCTTGATATATAGCCAGGATTGAATCAATCAACCCTGCAAAAGCAACATCCATTGCTCTTTGAAATGTAGCACCTGCATTTGTTAGTCCAAATGGCATTCTAACATATACATAAGTTCCCCATGGAGTGGTGAAGGCAGTCTTATACTGTTCTGATTCCTTTACCTTCACCTGATTATAATCTGAAAATCCATCCATCATGGATAAGAGTTCACAACCAGTCACTCTCTGCAACATAACTTCCATATTAGGCAGTGGATAGTTATCCTTTAAAGAGGATACATTTAAGTTCCTGAAGTCAACACAAAGCCTAATATCACCATTCTTTTTTCTGACTGGGACAAGATTAGACACCCAAGTTGAATGTCTGATTGGCACAATTATTCCAGCTTCCCTAAGCTTTTTAAGCTCTTCTTGCATCTTCGGGGCTAAGGTAGGATTAATAGGTCTTTGCCTTTGTCTAAATGGCTTAGCTCCAGGCTTCAATGGGATCTCATGCTGGAATAGATCTTCCTTATAGGCTTTTAGGTCCTCATATGACCAAGCAAAAACATGTTTGTACCTTTTCAGTAATGCAATCAGCATACTCCTGATGTGTGGTTTGAGCTGTTTACCAATATATATCTTCTTAGGGGCCTGAGATGTTCCCAAAATTATCTCTTTTAAATCTTCCTTATTTGTGGGAGATGTCCTTGTGACCAATTTGTCTCTACTGTCAAAAGCTCTTTCCAAAGCTACTAACCCTCTAGGGATTTTATTAGTCTTCAACTGAATTATCTCTTTCCCCACAAGAGTTTCTTTTCCATCTATGGTTTCTACAAAAGCTTGGAAATCAATTTCTTGATTCTCATATTCATCTATGCAGTGCAAAAATTTTAACAAGTCCCTATCATCATTAAACACTTGCCAACTGCATATGATCTCTGGTACTGCAGGCCTAATTTTAACTTCTACATTTGTAACATCTGACAGAGTGATGTCACCTGGCCTTATTGCAACATTAGCTAAGAAATCAGCCATAACATTCTTGGATCTCTCAACCCAGCCTATTGAAAATGCATCAAATAGTTCAATGGTATCCCAAACAGCATGCTTGTATTGTTTCAATCTTTTGTTTTTTGAAGCATACCTATCTCTAATTTGGGATACAATCAGCTCAGAATCCCCAAATATTCTTAGCATTTTGATTCCATGTTTGAGAGCTATATTTAGGCCTAAGAGTAAAGCCTCATATTCTGCAATGTTGTTTGTGCAAACAAACCTCAGCAAGAAAGAAAATTTGAGGAGCTTACCAGCTGGAGACAAGAAAACAACTCCAACTCCAGAGCCTTCTTTTGCACAAGCTCCATCAAAATACATGGTCCATAAACCTTGCTGGTCCAGCTCTTCAATGCAGACATTTTTCTCTTTATCTTCCTTATCATCTGAGACAACCTTGAAGTTATCACAGTCAGTGTTTACAAAGCATATATGTTCCTCAGCTTCTTGGTCTTCCACTGTCTCTGATGATCTTTGTTCTCTGATTAGCTTAACATCCTTGCCATTCATTAGAATCATGGCATACGACAGGTCCAGCTGCATACTTCCACCAATTAATGCTGCCCATCTTCTTGACAGCAACATACCATACTGTGGCTTGATGTCAACCACTGTTATATTCATTTTATATCTTTTTTCAGGAAATGCTGCCAATTTGAAATCTACATCCTTCATGATTCCAATAACGAGTACCTCTCTGGCATCCATAGCATAACATTTTCCACATGCCTTGTCAATTTTCAATCCAGCTTGTTGCATGATGGCTAAAGGCATGACATTTGTAGATGCTCCAGAGTCAAGCATACAATTTCTGATTATTTTTCCATTTATAACCAGGGATACATAAAATGGTTCCACTTGTGAAGGACACTTTGTCATAGTCACTCCTAAATAAACCTCAGGAGCCTCATCTTCTTCATTACATATGACATGTCTCTCACCCTGGATCTGAACATTTTGTTTAGCTTGAAAAGGCACCCCTGAAATTAGGGATACTGTCCTATTCTTGATTTCTTCCACTCTCATCAGTTCCATAAGCTGAACAGAGACTTTTACCTGGGAGAGGACTTGAGCTATATCAAATGGAGCATAATTTTGTATAACAGTTGTAGCTTGCTCCACAATCTTGTTTTTATCTTGAACTGATTTAGCTTTTACTTTCATAGTTCCCTAATCATCATTCTTGCCTTGGAAACCTTTGCTTTGATCTTCAGCTTGGGGGATTATACTTTCTGGCCCTTGAGATTCATGACCTGTTCTATGTCTAAAATTCTATTTATTATTGCCCCACTGCCTTTTTTGTAATTCCATCCCCTTATGACCATGCACTGGCTGACCTGCAGAAATACCTTCTGGCTGATGTGGGCTGCTTACTTGATTTTTACCTCTGAGATTGTAGTTGCTTTTGACTTAAGCAACTGCTACAGCTGTGAAGGCCCTAATTTCCTCATCAGAAGGTCATTGTAAGTTACTCAGAAAATTGTGTGAGCTCTGAGCATACACATAGCTTTCTTCATTACCTTCATCATAAGAGTCCTGTTGATAGGCCTGAATTCCATCATCTGTACTCTCATCAGCATCATAAATGGGGTATCCATTGTTTGTGGACATCATATTAACATCATCATCTTGCACATAGTGTGGCTCATTACATTCATTACAAGATGTAGCATTATCACACAAGGATTGGGCAATCATACACTGTGACTGTGAATGTGGCATCTGACAAATTATACACCATGGAGTATCATCAACAATATTTATAGCTTTCTTTAGAGGATCAGGAGTTTCTTTGACATGTTGAGCTCTCTGATTTGTGTTGTTGTGTGGGAATATAGGCTTACCATTATGCCAATTGGTATTATACGGCATGTCATGCAATGATGGCCTCTTTTCCTGTCTTTGATAGACTTGCCTATCAGGACCTATCCCTTTTTCACTTCTAGCTAGTCTATAACTTAGGTCCTTAACAACATTTGATAATTTGTCTATCTTATCTTCAGGGGCAGATGCATTATCTTAAGTGTTCTGAGGCTTGTTTGGATTTTGCAAAATTTTCACATCATCCCTTCTGTTTGTCTTGCCTGATGCTTTCCTATTGTTCTCAATATTCACTGCAATTCTGAAAGCATCCCTGATAGTAGCAGGACTTTTATCTCTTAATTCATATGCATTTTTTGCATCAAAGGCATTGATATACAATATTATGCACATAGGTTCATTCAGCCTCATGTGATGTGGCAATTTGTTTAACACTTTAGTAAATCTTGCATTAAAATCTACAACCTGCTCGTTTGACCCTTTAGTGATACTGGTAAATTCATTTACAAAAAAGCTAGGGTCAGTTTTGTCGCCATATTGCTCCTTGAAAATCCTTTTAAAATCATCCCACGATGAAATACTCCGGTCAGGCAGATTCTTGTACCATTCTCTTGCCTCGTCAACTAAAGATTGCATGAATGACTTCATGAAAACATCCTCATGTTCAACCTCAAAGTTGTCCATGACATTTTGAAAAGCCTTTAGATGATCTTCTCCTGACACTGTGTTGTTTCCTGAAAATTTAGGCACTTGCAGCCTTAGATGCTTGTCAATGGGGTTAGGATACCCAGGAATACCATCAAACACCAACTGTCTGAATCTATCTAGCTACATGGGCTGTCTATCAAACTGATTAACATTGATGTTTCTGTTTGCATTCTGGTTTCTTACATTGTTTAGTGGTATCCTAGCATCATTCACATCTTGTCTTTCATCATTATGTTGATATTGCACTTCATTTCTTTGCTGATGTCTCTGCACATTTGCATTCTGAAGGGTAGGAATTGAATTATTTTAGGTAGTCCTTAAAGCTTGCACTTTCTGCCTCATGTCATCTCTGATTTTCATGGCTTGCAGATACTCCAATTCTGCTCTCAAATTTCTGATTTCTTCAGCTAACTGTTCTTCCTTAGGCATGGAGGTAGACGGTCTCATACCATTCTGGTCATCATCTTCATCATCCCTCAGAGACTCTGCGTCTTCAAACCTTTCACTAGGGTCGAGAAATGGGCGTTCTTGGAACACCTCCGACCTCATTCTCACGCTACCACCTTGTTGCCTCTCATATGCACTCTGAATATCAGCTTCTGCATTTGAAAAATAAGGTACTGTCTTGTCTGAAGACCTTGGATTATCTTGCATATCATCACTTTTTCTGGGGGAACCCTCATGACTGACTGAGATAGCTCCCTTTCTTCTGTACATCATTCTTCTTGTTACTGGTAACTCTTCAAATAAAGGATTTTGTTGGGATCTTCTCCCCTACATATAAATTTTACTTTGATCGGTTAGGAGATTACTTTGGAGTCGCCACCTATTACTAGGAACTATTTTCTTTTTGTAAACCAGGGTTCTTTCACAAGTCCCCAGCAGAGTCACCAATTTCTGTTGGTGACTCAGATGGGTCACAAATATATCACCAAGGATGACTAGATATTACTTTTGATCAATCACATCCCCAGCGGAGTCACCAATTTCTGTTGGTTTTTTCCCAGACTGGATGCTTATTCCCAGATTTCCCTACAAGGTAGCCATCAATCATCAACAGGATATCTAGGCCAGGGGCCAACAGTATAGGAGATAGACTCTATATTTTATCTCCTCTTCTTCTTCAGGCTCTGCAAAACCTAGGGGGGTATTCCCTACTCAACATCCATAGGGATATGCATACAAAGGCTGGGATGCTGACAGAAAGTAGATAAGTCCTCCTGTAAGTAGACCAAAACTATAAGATAAGAGCAAAGGGGCTGGCTTTGGGCCTATTTTCAGTTGTAGACAGAGGACTTGGATCCTAAAACTAATTCTAATGTCCTAAAGGTTGTTTCAGAATTTGATTTTGATTTATATTTGGATGCAAAGTTGGACATGGTATGTAACACTAACACAAAGCAAGATTGGTGCCTATCCAGGGCCTGGAGTCAGTAGACATACACCTGCGAATGATGTGCATGAACAACTAAAACTGGATTTCAGGAGGATACATATGATACCTGCCTTACAGATATCTCCCGATACAAAGTGTTAAGCTATCTATACTTATGACATCCCTACTGCAGTATACCCTTCCCAATGTTCAATCTGAAAATAGTTTAATCTACCCTTGAGTAGAAGTTAAGAGATCAGACATTCAACACAGGAATTCTATGTTCTAGAGTTTTAAACATTCCTTGAATATTCAGACTCAGAAGAAAGATACATGCAATAATGGAGACAGAATTAACAAAACACATGCTAACATAGCATTTCTCATATAGAATTAACCATGAAATTAGTGGATTCACGCAAAGCATACAACAGGAGATACATAAACTCACAAGTTTTATGGACGGAGCAGCCAAAACCAACTGTATTGTATCACAGAGCCAAAAATGTTCAACTTTCAACAACCAAAAAGTGGTAACACTTCCTGCTTATAATAGCCAGGTAGTGTACCATAAGCAATTAATTACATGGCTTTAACAAAAATTCTGCTAGATACAGTCCTCAGAAGGAATGGCGCTCAGAAGATATTAATGCAGCAGACAAAGAGGGGCCTCGAGCCATGCGCCACCATCTGGAAGTCCTCATGCTAAAAATTGGGTACATGATTGTTCAACAAGTCGTCCATGCCTCAACACAGTCGCCATTGATGGCTCAACCACCCGCAGCCATCGAGAAAATAGACGCATCACTTAAGAAGGAAATTCCCGCCAAAACGCTTCTTCGCAGGTTCAAACTACACAAGGGAATAATCCCACATGCATGGTGAGGAGATCACTTCATTAGCTTATAAACGGGGCCGCAAACATAATAGGTGTCGAGCATTTTGCCACGCTCGACACACAACCCTTCGCCAAATACCCATCACTGTGACACAAACCATCGACCTACTCCATAATTTTCCTGCTGACCTTACTAGTTTCACCGATGCCTACTTCACATTTCCCATCATCGGCCAGACCAGAACTATCGGGCAAACATCTCGAACCTATGCCGACACCTGCGTTCATGCTGATGAACTATGGCCTCATCCTTCCATCGGCCAAACACACGCCGATGAATCTTCATCGGCCAAACACTACCCCATCGGCGGACCCTCCAACTGCTAGCCTGATCTCAATAGTCTCGCCGATGTGCCGAACGTCAATTCCACTGTCGGCCAGACCGAACACAAAGTCATTCCGATGGCATTCCCCCATCGGGGTGACTTCCATCTATTGGCTAACCACAAAACACACTGGCTGATAACATAAGTCCAGCCGATGAACACTTAAGACATCCCCATCGGCATGACCAACACCATCGGCGGAAACATAAACTCCTTCACCAATAGCACAAAGTCTCATCGATGTAAAAAGAACACACTGTGCTATCAACGTGATCGCAAAAACGCTCACAAACTTACGCCAATGGAGAGGAAAGCCTAGGGTTTAAAAGAAGAAACACTCCACATGCAAGGTTAACCCCTAGGCCAAAATGAGCACCAACACACCCGATGCAACCTGATGTCTAATGTGCAATTCTAAATAATGAAATGCAGATTGTCTCACAACAGGATGTGGCAAAGATATATATCAATCCATCAATAAAGTTTGCTAGACATAATATTCATCTTTTTCAATGATAGCTTGTTTAGATCTAAACCTTTAAAACATGGTAATCGGTCAATTCCTGAAAAGAGGAAAAACCATCTCTGATAATCCACATTTGGCATCCTAGCCCAAAAGTAACCCAAACACATTCCTAAATAGAAATCTACTTTCCTTCCCCAATAAATAAGTAAATAAAAAAGTCAATAAACAAATAAATAAATCAAAATCACCTATAACCACCTCTAATCCCTTTCCCAAGCATCAATAAAGAAAACACACTTTTCGAACAAGCAGTAATGAAGAACATCATAAATCATTTAAAAGCAATATAGATTTTGAAATCTGATTATATTCTCAATTCATATTTCCATGGTTTTAATAGATTATAGAAACTAATGATTTTACTTCATATCCAATACCGTTTCGTGATTTAAGCAATAAAATCAATAATGGCATACGCCAACTCCACTTCAACAGTGAGTATCCATGCATACTAATTTCAAGTATTATTATTATCTTACCTCAAGAACAAGCAAATAAATAATAAAATAAAACAATCAATGTTCTCCTCTAATTCATCATTTGATCATACAATTGCATCTATAAGGCTATTAAATAGGTTTTAATTACCAAATCTATATTTTATTCATAATTTGTAATGTAATAAGCATTCAAAGTTATTTATTAATCTTACTATCTTATCAGTGAAAGGAACTATTTCATTCAATAAATATATATATATCGCAATATGTATTATAATCTTTTAAGAACCTTCCTATCACAACTGTGATAGGAAGTCAAGAAACAAGAAAACAGTCTTCCTGTCGCAACTGCGACAGGAACTGTCACAGATTTAAAATAAAATAGCATAGTTCATAACAGACTTACTGTCATTTAAGTTTGGCAGTGATTTAGAATAGATCTTTGAACAACAAATAAATAGATGAATATGTCTACATGAATCTTATACTATCTTCCAAGTTAAAGAGTTTATTTTCACAATGTTTGATCAATAAGAAGAGTCGATTTCTAGAAAAAGACTGAGTTTGAACAGCAAACAAGAAAAATAACAATTATTTGTTTTATGTCTGTCAAGGAGTGATTTTATTAGCATTCAGAAACTTGGTTATCTATCTTTTCAATGATTATAACAAGATCAAGAAAAGAGGGCAGTCTACAAAGAATACAACAATAATTACAGTGAATAAGAACAACAAATACTATAGGGGAATGGTCAGCTACAGGAATATCATGCTTATCAACTAATTTTAAGAGTTATTTGCACTTTGGTTTGATCATTTAAGAAGAGGTCGATTTCAATTAAAAGACTAGTTTTCTAACAACAATTAAGAATGATATCAACTCTATTATTTATGTCTGCCAGAGAGTGATTTTTTTTATCAATGACTGGGAAATTTGTTACATTTCAGCTCCAAGGTTAAATATAGCAGCCAGAAAGTGGGGCAATTCACTCAGCATAAAATAAAGAAAAGTAAAGACAATGAATGGAAACAGCAGGCCGATTTACTATGTTTAAACAATCATAACCAATCATTAAGTATTGCATACAAAAATAGGGAAAAATACCCATATAAATTCACTTGCACAAAAGGGGTCGATTTTGCCTTTCAAGTTGCTATCCTTTTGTCTCCTATTGCTTCCAGATCCAAAGATATTGGTTGCTTAAAATGGTGATCGATGCTCAGAAAAAAATGGTGATCCCTGTGTTTTTCTCACGCCAAATAAAAAATTACATTTTTCTTGTGTTAAACTGCTCACTAACTACTACAAATCTCTTCAAATCCATTATGGGTTTTGTTCTTCTCTCCCCCAACTTTCCAGAATAGTTTACAGTTTTAAATTTCATTGAGAAATGACAAAGTTATTTTGATTTTACTATGACTGTTCTTGACTGGTTTTCAAAAACATCTTTTCTTTTTTTAATCCTCCCTAATCTTGGCTTCTAAAATTTAGGTTTTTCCATGCTTTTTTAATAACTGATGGATACTTAAGTTTTGCATGAGATTGCATTTAAAAAAGCTTTGAATTTCTATTTAAATTTGAATAAATAACTTAATTAGTTTTATGTCACTTCATGACAGTAATTAAATTATAATACTCTTTATTTTAGATTTCTAAATATAATACTAATATTATTAATACAATTTATCTATTTTTAATAAAACACAAATACTAAAACAACTCAAGAAGTAATTACAATAGTAATAATACTATATATTTATCTATTTAATTAAAATAAAATAACTTAATAGCTTTATGCAAGACGGTAAATATTCTTTTAAATTCTTTTATTTAGGATTCTAAATATAATAAATGTTATTTAATATAATTTATTTATTTTCAAATTACAGTCATTTAAATCAAACAAGAAGTATTTAAATAATATTAAAATAATAATATATATACCTATTGTAATTTAAATATAATGGTTTAAATCTAATTTAGATAATATCTTCCAAAGATTCATATTTATATTCAAAAAATAGGAAATGTTTATTAATTATTTAAATAATATAACAATACATCAGTTTAATAAAATACATCATTTCGAACATAATTATACCACTTAAAATATAAAATGAAAAGACATTAATATTCATGGCTAAATTAAACACAATATTTTTCTAAGCATCTAAATATCAATCTCATTTATTATCCACACAATAATGCACATTAAACCATTCATAATAATGCAATATGATACTACGTGAGTGTGTGAGTGCATTAGAGTTGTGAATGGGAAAATCAGATTAGTCAAATTAATGAAAACAAAACCCAAACATCAATGAAATATGTAAGTAACAAGAATAAACAAATGAAGTATGAAACTCACAAAACCTGTTACCCTGCGGCTTCCATTGTTCGCCTATCTTTCTTTGATCTTGATTGTGAAACCCTCAGAAGCTTTCCTTGCTTGCTTGCTTGTTAAAGATGACAAAGGAAGAATGGCTTTGATACTTGTTTGTGTTGAATGTGAATTTCAAACACATGATAATGGAGGACACTTGAAAATGGAATGAAGAAGAGAATGAGAGAAATTTGGGTATAGTGATTGTGTAAGATGAAGTTTCTCCTAATTGCTTAGAGAAGGGTCTCATTTATAGATTTTCTAAAAAGGCAATGGAGGGTGAGGATCAAAAGATGAGATCAATGGCTCTCATTTTTTGTGAATCTTTAATTCATAATGGATGAATTAAAAAAAAAATTTGAGAAGAGTGGGTTATGACAATTGAATTAAGAATAAATGGTGGAGGATAGTGAGTTATGACAATTGAATTAAGAATTCAATAGTGGAGAATAGTGGGGAACAATTGAATTAAGAATTCAATTGGTAAAGGATAGTGGGGGACAATTGAATTAAGAATTCAATGAGTGGAGAATACTGGGAGACAATTGAATTAAGAATTCAATGAGTGGAGAATAGTGGGGGACAATTGAATTAAGAATTCATTGAGTGGAGAATAGTGGGGGATAATTGAATTAAGAATTCAATTTTAGATAATAGAGGATATTAGCTAATTAAATATTAAGAATATTTAATTATATGTGCAACATGGTGAGGTAGAAGAGATAAGGTGGATTGATGAGGTGGATTTTGTGAGGTGGATTTAGGACTTGAGACATTAGAAGAATTTAGGGAATTTAATTAAATAAAATAATTTTATTTAATTGTAGGATAATGAACCAATCAAATAAACTTATAATATTTATTTAATTGATAGAAGAAAATAAGAATTAAGATAAATATCAAAATATTTACTTAATTCAACCTGAGCCAATTTTAGGTGTCTACATTTTGCCCCTCTTTGAAGCAATGTGTTTTATCACGTTGTTTCAAAGAATAAGAATAGTCTGATAATGATACATGCCCCAGTTTGCCCCTGGTACAGGTTATGATGATAGGATGCCCCCTCGGGAGATTGGACGGGGAGAAGGCGGAAGGCGTGAGACGAACAATCTCATGATGAGATAGGTTGACAGGAGATGAAATGGTTGAATGCAGAAGAAAGGGATGAATGGAATGGAATGCAAGATAAAAAGATGACACACACAAGCAAGTAAGAAAGTATGCACAAATGACATAAGCACAAACAAGGTATTGCCCCTGTCGAGCGGTAAACCAATGATATGGGTCGATGATGTCTGGTTTCAGGAATGAGATATGTCGTATAAGACTCTGAGTCTGGTTTTGACAATATAACATCTTGTCTAAGACATTTGATACGATAGTGATATATGACAGTGTTGTCATGGCAGGGAACAATATAGCCCTAGACCAACATGGCAGGCGTGTTGTCATGGCGGGGAATGATGGATCCCTAAAGCAACATGAAGGATAGTATCTGGTTTCAGGAAATGAATCATGTCATGTAAGACGTGTGTGTTGGTCTGGTTTCAACAATGCAACATCCTGTCTAAGACAATTGATTGATTAACTGATTGAGTTGGTTCATGACTGGACAAGGATCAAGACCACGGATTGTGATTGGATCATTTGACAAGATTGATTTGACTTGATTGGCATGGATTAAGGATAGACTTGCAATTGGATATGGTATGGATATGGATATGGGTATGGATATGGATATGAGATGCAATTTGATACGGTATGGATATGAGATGTGATTGGATACGGTATGGATATGGATATGGATATTTGTCACCTTGATATAGCAAGTATTTTGAAGCGCTTTCATCATTGGGCTTCTATTATGTTGTAAGAAAATACAAGCATCTAGGTATAATTGAACCGAGATAACCTGAGTATTACTTACATGGATTTTGATTTAGCAAGTTAATACAAGCATCTAGTCAAAGTTGAATCTAGATGACCTGAGTATTTCTTGCATTTCAACAGACAAGGATTGCCCCTTTTCATGTTTAGACCTCAGAGTCCTCGATGATCTTTTGCCGATCATGTCGTTAGACAGAAATCAATGCATTACTAAAGTTTAATCCACAAGCAGTAGACAAAGAAAATAATCATGCCCCCATCATAGCATCTCTAGCTTTTGGCATCCTCGAGTAGCATAGAAAGGCATGATAGCATAAATCAAGACTTTGTAAGTTAATCTAACCAATCACAAAACGTTCTTGCATTAGATGTGTCTTTTTGCCATAAATGGTATAAAATTAGCTTGAGTGTTTTGGTATGGTGCTTTGTTTTGCCTTGGACAGGTTGATGTTTTGCGTAATAATTTTTGTTGTTTTGGGAAGCATGCTTTGTTGCTCTTGTTTGTCTAACAGAAGGTATCACAATCCTTAAATGGCCTTGCCTACGTGACGACGCAGAGACGTAGTTCGAGGCTTGGACCATGGATGGACTAGAGGATAGATGACAAGATATGAAATGGACAGGGAAGTAGAGCCTCGGGGGTGCATTGATAATGGCCTTGCCTATGTGACAATGCAGAGGCAACATAGTTCGCCAAGAACCCTAATGGACCCAAGATATGGATCAGATGAGACATGATAAGGAACATACATGGATCAGATATGGATCAAATAAGACACGATATGGAACCGATATGGATCGGAGGATACTGATGACAAGGAAACACCACGGATATGTAGATGGATGGAAGATAGTAGATACGGATGGTTATGAGGATGTGTAATAGTGGATAGAAGGAAACAAGGATGTGATCTCCAAGGACTATGTCGTATAAGTATAACATGCCCCATTGTAGGTAGAGTACGTAGGATTGTTCATGACAATGCTAATGATGATAGGAGGATGAGCGGATAATGAATGATTGCAATGGTTTGGAGGGATAAGGTATGTCAAGAGCCATTCAAAACATTTGTCAACATTGTGCCCCCAGTCTTTATCAAGACCACAGAATAGAGGAAAGGAAGTTTGGATGGATGGATGAGACAGGATAGGTATGCAATGGATAGAGGATAGGATAGGAAATGGTATGAAAGGAAACTGGTAGGAGAAGAGTAATATGTTGATGAGACAAGGTGCCCCCCAAGTGTAGGTGACATAGAAGATCAACATTACACATGATGCCTGTTTACCAAGTTTTAATCATGGTACTTATCCAAGGTGCCTGTTTGCCTGGTTTTCACCATTGGATGAAGGGATTTTTCTTTACTTTTTTCTCTTTTTTTTTTTGAATATTTAGATAGGAGAAGGTGGGTATGGAAAGACTCAAGTATATAGTTCCTTGAAAGGTGATAGTCCTGCTAGATAGATATTGTCGCATGGACCATGTCAAGTGTTCTCACAGATGTTGGTAGGGGATTGCATGAAAGTGATATGGCATAGGTAGATAGTGGATTATGATGCAGAATATGGAGGGAAGGCTTATGCAAAAGCATTGACCATAGGAATAGGATGAGAAAGACATGTAGGATAATAGTGGAAGGAAGGGGAGATGGAGTTATATGGAAGTGTTGTGGAATGGAAGGGAACCATGACCAACGGTTGCACGTATCGTGATAAACTTTGAAGCTGATGATAGGAGGGTGGTGTAGGAAGCAATGAAGATTTTTGCTTGGTGGATGAATGATTTAAGAATTTATGGACCCACATAGACTTAATATTTTTCTAATTTTTGCTTGCCATATGGGATGGAAGAATTTGAGACTTTTGGATGGAATGGGAGAAAGTGAATGGTTGGAATTCTTGAGAGGTGGATGCCTCATGTAACTTTAGGGATTTTTGTTTGGGTACCCAAACTATTTTGTTTTTAGATAATACATGTGAAGGTATGGGTTTGGGTGTATGCAGCTTTTGTCCAGCTTTTGGAGTAATCATTTGTTGCTTGGGGACCCACACCTTTTTCAATTTGGCATATATATTTGTGGGTGTAGGCTTCTCTATAGAAGGATGTTTCTTTGATTCTTGGCTTTTATATCCTAGGTCATGAGGACTCTTAGGATTTTGGAATTATAGGTAGAGGCATCCAATATTTGTCATTGAATCCCCATGGGATGGTAGAAGTGAGGTTGGTGAAAGCTCCTTGGTTAGACCATATGTGCATTTGTTAGCCATGATTGGGGTATTTAGAGGATTTATAGATAGATGGATAAGGTGTTGGAAGTAGTGGTGGTAAACAGCATGGGGGGATATTAGGAGTTGGAAGTAGCGGAGGTAGATTGGATGGTGGAATATTAGGAGTTGGAAGTAGGGGAGGGAGATTGGATGGTGGAAGATGTATGGTCACATGCTTTTGGGATGTGTATGATAAGGGAGGTGGGATGGCAACATATGTTTTGGGAATATGATAGGAATTGCGATGGAAAGTGGTAGACTTAGGGGGAGTGGAGGAAGTACCAACATCTTGAGTTTGTGCACCTTGGGGTATGTATCCAAGGCCGTAGGAAGGTGGAGGAACGTTGACATGGATAGGTTCCAAGATACCTTGTTCATGAAGGCCTAAGCCTTTACCTTGATAGTTCATATTCTGGAGTATGTGGTGGATAGTAGGATTATGTGTAGGTGGAACACTAGACACAAGTTCCTTATTGGATGAGAAGATGGGATAGCAGATAATGGTTGCCGGTGTTCTAAGAAAGAACATTCATGCATGAATGTAGTAAGACCAAGGATATATGGTGGAGTCTTTGTAGCATGGTCAATAACAGATGGTGAGGGATCATTACTAGTTCGATCTTCTACGCTTGCTTGGGAGGTAAGTGTCTCATCAAGGGAAGTGGAAGTTGTTGGATCACAGATGTGACTAGGTGGAATATGGATAGGAGTAATGGAGGTTTCTTTCTCATGGATGGGTATGGAATCAAGTTGTTCAAGGACATCCTCTTCATAGGGCATATCTTGATCGTAGAACAGATAAAGGTTATGGATGGGTTGGAATTGGATTTCCTTCTCATGTATAGTTGTGAGGATATGGATAGGATCAAGTGGCTCATGGAGAGGTTCATGATTATGGATAGCATCTTGATCATAGAAAAGCCATTGGATCTCTAGCTGAGGCATAGGATCAAGTTGCTCATGGATAGCTTCTTCATCAACGGTAGTATCTTGATTAGGGAAAAGATATAGGTTATGCCTAGTGGGAAATTGGATCTCTTGCTCATGTATAGGTATAGGATCTTTGAAGAGACAAAGGTTATGAAGGGGTCAGCTGGGAATGTTTTGATCTTGGTTTAGACAAGGGGCGAATGTCTCCACATGCTTAGGATTAAACCTTTGACATACCTCTGGGGTTGCTTGAATGGAAGTGGAAGGCTCTTGGATAGGCTCTTGGTTGGCAATATGGATGGTTGATGGACCTTGACTTTGGTTCATGATAGGAGGTTCTTCGATAAGCTCAAGGGGTTGCGGATGACATGAAGGCATTGTAAGCGTTGACAAGACATTGGAAGAATCTTTGGTAAGGTCAAGGACTAGAGTTTGGGGACATGGTTGACTCTCAGCTAGTAGTCCTTGGATCACATCCTTCGTAGGTGTATGGATAGGTGAATGAGGGGATTTTTCTTTCTCCCTAGCTTTTCTCTAGTTGTATAAATTTGGAAAAACTCTTTTCCACAAATCATCTGAGGATTCCTTGGTTGTCAATTTAGAGCTTGGGGAACTCGATGGTGATGTTGGCGTAGGACTGGTATGTTTTGGAATATGTGTCTTAGAAGACGGTGAAGGAGGACTAGTAGACAGAGTGGTATACAATTTCCAACTTGAGGTGGCGGCTGCCTTGTCATGCGTACGGGAAAAAGATATGTGATGTTGGGGTGAGGCATAGCGAGTACTGGCCTGTTCATCTTGCAAGCTTGTCCATTCTTGGTGTAAGATGTTGATTTGTTGAATAATTGCTATACAATCTTGGGGTGAGGGACCTAAGTTTATTTGCAATTTCAGAGATTAGACTTTTTGCTTAAGATATTCTAATTTGTTTGCCATTGACACACGACTGGAAAAGCTTACTAGTTTGGATGCGCAGTAGTAAAGGCGACTGTAACAGAGTGCAATGCGCCACAAGTTGAGACAAGTGTGCTTGGAAGAATGAGTTGAATGACTTGTCTTATGTGTTTGGTGTTTAGCTTGATTTGGCAATGATCACACATGTACGAACATGGTTCACTCACGCAAGACACATAAGCAACTTTGAATGTTGAATTTGAAGAATATGTTGATTAGTAAACAAGCACACATGGAAGACACATCAACATGCCCTAATGTCTAGTTTGATGTAAGGTATGGCTAATTAGGTTTGGGCAATGTTTACATGAGGTTGACTAGGGATTGAAAGTGAAATCCTATCACACAGCTGGGAGAAGGGGGTAACCCACCCTTCACCTTCACTTCCCAAAGGTAGAAAGTTCTTTGGGGCTTAGCCAAGAGTGATAAGATTTTGATTTCAATGAGGGTGTCTTTCAATTCAGCCTCAGATGAGGTCATCCCTAGGGGTGATGAAATCCCCTAGCAGGCCTCCTAGGAAAATGGTAAACAAAAGTGAAGCAAGTGAGGTGTTTTTGACCTCCAAGGTCACCTTGTGGTGCGAGGAGAGAGCATACACACGCACACTTGATTCATACTCGCACTTGTAAATTATCCCTAAGAAATGGAAATGTGAGGAAGGCACTTCAAGCACAGGTTCTTTTTAAAGCCCAAGTCCAAATGTGTGAATGGAAGACACTGGTTGATTTTAAGCCCAATTTCATTGATGTGTGATCAAACAAAGTTCATTTTAGAAGCCCAAATCAAAATGTGTTTACAAACAAGATGATGAAGAATGAGAGATAGGATGAGTGCACCCAGATTGTTTTTCACTATCCAAATTGAGGTAGATGTTGATCCTGATGTTGTTCCAACTCTGAATGATCACCTGCAAATCACTAGGACAAAAATTGAGCAAAAAGACCAGCCAAGATGATTGTTATGCAAATATTGGTAATCTGAGAAAAATTTGATGAAGAATGAACTTATATAGAAAAAATGTCTGCATAAACAGATTCTAGACGAAATTCCATACACTTTGAAAAAAAAATTCGCTGAAAAACGATCAAATTTGCACAAGTTATGATGATTTGAAGTGTAAATGCAAGTTTGACTTTCACTGCAAAAAAATGCTTGATAAAGGTACAGTCACCTGATAATCCTCACAACTGCAAAGTTGACGAAGCTATCTTTCCAATGCCACCAATTTTGTGCAATTTCGTTACCGTATACAAAAGTTGTGAAAATTTGAAAAAAAGGGCCCTATTAGGGCATGCGGGGAGCCCAAGAGGTTAACTGACTGTCTGATTTGACCGCTAGTGGTTAGGCGGATTATGGTCACATTGGTGGTTTTCTCCTCTAGAGGTTAGGTTAAATGTAAGGGTTTTAAATAGACCCCTGGTCCTCCATGTGACCAAGGGCTAAGTGCCTTAGAAAATGTTTTTGGTTTTGGTTGTTTTTTTTTTGGTTATTTTTGATGTTTGTATTGTTAGTTAAAATGTGGTGTGTGCAGGTGGTGGTTGGGCGGTGGTGGAGAGGAGGTGGGTGGACCTGCGGAGGTAGTGGCTGGCGAAGGGAGCGGCGGGCGATGGAGGGAAGGGCACGGTGGGGAGGAGGGAAGGGAGTGGTGCAGGAGGTAGGGCGCAGGGTGGCGGCGCGTGGAGGGGAGGCGGGCGGCGGGGGAGCTAGCAGGGGCGGCCGAGGGGAAGGTGTGGCGGAGGGGGGGGCGGCGCAGGGGAAGGTGTGGCGGAGGGGGCGGAAGTGGGTAGGGAGGGTGGGGGTTGACGCGGGGGGTCAGGTTTGCAGGGAGCGGGGGGTATGGGGATCGGGGGAGGCGAGGAGGAGGGGACGGGAGGGGGGTAAGGGGGGATGGGATCGAGGGTTGGGGATTGCGCAGGGGGGGAAGGGATGGGGGTGGCGGGGTATGGGGGGAAGGGGATGGCGGGGGGAGGGTCTGCGGGGGTAGGGTAGACAGGGGGTCGGGGGCAGGGACGGGATGGGGGTGGCAGGTTGGTGGCGGGTTAGGGAGGGGTTTTTTTTTTTTTGGGGGGGGGGGGGCAAGGTTTTTTGTGTTGTGTGTTTTTTTTGTTTTTGTGTATTTTATTTTTTGTTTTTTAATTTTTTTGTTTATTTAATTTTTTTTAACACAAAAATCTTTTAAAGAATGTTTTTTTTTTTTTTTTTTAATAAAATGAAAAACACATAAACCCCAATGTTGTTGTTTTTTTCTTGTTTTTTTGCTTTTAATTTTGAATGTTAAAAACAAAAAAGACCCCAATGTTTGTTTGTTTTGCTTTTTTTTTTTTGAGTTTTTTGCAAAAAAATATTTTGAAAAGTAAAAAAAATTTCAAAAAAATTTAAGTAACAAAATTGGAGAAGTTACAGGTAATTTCTTACCTCTGAGGCCTTCTAGACTCAATGATGAGTGTGGTTTGTACGTAGGAGGTCATTTGTGGAAGTTGATCCCCAAATGTGCTCTGGAAAACACCCGTATCCTGCAACAAAACCTCTAAGACAAAACCTCACAAACAAAGTGGATTAGATCACGGTGGGCACCAAAATGTGAATGGGAAAATCAGATTAGTCAAATTAATGAAAACAAAGCCCAAACATCAATTAAATATGTAAGTAACAATAATAAACAAATGAAGTATGAAACTCACAAAACCTGTTACCCTACGGCTTCCATTGTTCGCCTATCTTTCTTTGATCTTGATTGTGAAGCCCTCAGAAGCTTTCCTTGCTTGCTTGCTTGTTGAAGATGACAAAGGAAGAATGGCTTTGATACTTGTTTGTGTTGAATGTGAATTTCAAACACATGATAATGGAGGACACTTGAAAATGGAATGAAGAAGAGAATGAGAGAAATTTGGGTATAGTGATTGTGTAAGATGAAGTTTCTCCTAATTGCTTAGAGAAGGGTCTCATTTATAGATTTTCTGAAAAGGCAATGGAGGGTGAGGATCAAAAGATGAGATCAATGGCTCTCATTTTTTGTGAATCTTTAATTCATAATGGATGAATTAAAATTCTTTTTTGAGAAGAGTGGGTTATGACAATAGAATTAAGAATAAATGGTGGAGGATAGTGAGTTATGACAATTGAATTAAGAATTCAATAGTGGAGAATAGTGGGGAACAATTGAATTAAGAATTCAATTGGTGAAAGATAGTGGGGGACAATTGAATTAAGAATTCAATAAGTGGAGAATAGTGGGGGACAATTGAATTAAGAATTTAATGAGTGGAGAATAGTGGGGGATAATTGAATTAAGAATTCAATGAGTGGAGAATAGTGGGGGACAATTGAATTAAGAATTTAATTTTAGATAATAGAGGATATTAGCTAATTAAATATTAAGAATATTTAATTATATGTGCAACATGGTGAGGTGGAAGAGATGAGGTGGATTGATGAGGTAGATTTTGTGAGGTGGATTTAGAACTTGAGACATTAGAAGAATTTAGGGAATTTAATTAAATAAAATAATTTTATTTAATTGTAGGATAATGAACCAATCAAATAAACTTATAATATTTATTTAATTGATAGAAGAAAATAAGATTTAAGATAAATATCAAAATATTTACTTAATTTAACCTGAGCCAATTTTAAGTGTCTACAAGGGTTAACCATCCAAATAGTTCTTGCCAAGTGGCTAGAACACCTCTACCTCAACCATGTTCTTGTCTTCGACAAGTACCTACATTCATTCGCGCTCAACTCAATGTCAATAGGTTAGTTCCCCAAAACATAGCCAAAGAAAAACATTATAATCATATCGATAATACTTAATATTAAATCAACTTTCTAATTTATGCAAATATAACATCATGATAATTACCTTCACATATGTTGAATTTTCTCAAAGTAAAACAATCATAGTAAATGTTAGCTAATCTAGAATAATTATATAGTCCATAAAATGAGATGTGACATGGTCAAATTTAGTGAAATATAATAAATTTAAGTAAAATTAAGTTATGTCAATTATACTTAATTTTGGTAAAATGAATAACAATTTATCAAAAATAGTCTAAATTGGTAAAAAAAAATGTCAAAAGTGGACAAAATTAGTTTAAATTTCCAAAATCAATCTTAAATTGGTTTAAATGAATCTAAATTATGAAAATGAATATTACTTACAATTAAAGAAATAAGGAAAATAAGGAAAATTATTTAAATATTTGAAATTTAGTCTAAAATGGTCTATAATAATAATAAAATGGTAAATTAGAATGTTTAAAAAATGATAATGAATATTCCTCTAAATTAACCAGCTTGGTAAAATTATTGAATATTCCTCAAAATCATAGTTCTTCATTTGATCTTCTTCAATCTCATCTAAATCTTCAATTGACACATCTACAACATTATATATCTATCTGTGTTCTCAACTTCAAATGGTCAATATAAAACCCACTCTGCAACTTTCCTACTCTGATCGATGTTAGAACTTACTTTGGTCATGGAGGTCGTCAGCCCATGGGGGGCCCCTGCCCCCCCTCTGGGCCCGCAGGAGCTCCTTGTTGTTGTCAATACTGCCTCGGGTAGTACTAAAGAGACCTTTTCCCATGCCTTGGGCTTAGACCCCAAGGCTTGGAAACAGGCCCTACTAGGGGAGTCTAGTAGGCCTATAGAAGATTCTGATGCCCCCGTGCAACCAGAAGATAGGGATGGAACAGACTTCCAGATCCTAGATAGAATGATGGACAAGATAACGTCCTCCTTGGAACTCTCCCTGGTGGGAAAGTTCCAAGCCCTCAGGCCCAACATCAATATGGTCAGACGTTGGGTTAACGCCATATGACACCTAAAAGGGAGTGTAGCGACTAGTGCGATATCAAGGGGCCTTTTCCTCTTCAAGTTCATGGCTAGGGAAGACTTACTTGCAGTTTTGGCTGGAGGACCCTGGATGTATGGTAAGCATAACCTTTGCTTAGGTAGCTGGAAGCCAAGCTTTGACACAATAATGGAACTCAACAAGTCAACTCTTGTGTGGGTCAGACTTCTGGGACTCCCTCTTGAGTACTCGGATGAGGAGATATTCACATGGATTGGCAACTCCTTTGGGCGATTCATCGCTCTGGACAGCACCACCAAGAATAAAACTAGGTTGGTTTTCTCTAGATTCTGTATTAGTGTAAACATTCATAAGACTACCTAATACCGTTAAGCTAAAGTCTAAATATGGATGCTGGGAGCAACTACTATATGAAAACTCTACTTCATATTGCCAAAACTGCTGCAAAAGGGGGCACCTAATCAATGAGTGCAAAAAAGCTAAGGCTCCAAAAGATAAACAGGCCATGGAAGAAGAAAGCATTATAGAAGAATACCCATTCAAAGAGGATTTAATGGATTTAATCAAGTCCCCAAACAAGACCTAGGTCTTGGATGTAGAATAGGTCCAGAGTTTTCCAACTATGGAGACTCTTGTTCCTTCCCCATCACTGTCCCCTAACGATCTATGGATGGATCTGATAGGTGGTGGTCAGGAGCAGTCAATAGATATACGCATGGATTCGGATGCGATAGATGAAGGAAAAATCCTAACTCCAATTGTGTGCTCCCCCCTTCTAGAGAAAGTCAGAGTGCTGACCTCTGGTGTTGAAAGGGATAGTCAGGATCAGCTGGGGGTGCTGGAGTCCTCGAGATTAGCAGGACCGCTAACCGGGGTTCATGGAAGTGCAGAGGAGGCTATGATTTCCCCTATCAGGGTCCTTTCCTTGGGGGCTAGCACCAGTAACCACGGTGGATGGATCACTCCCAAGAGAAAAGGGAAAGGACACAATAAGAAATATGTCGATGTGGGGACTGAAGGAAGAGTAGGGAGGCCTTCCTAGAGAGAAACCATATCTAGGGAAGCAACTAAGGAGATTGCCTATGGGAGACAAAGTACTCTGGAGACTCTCTCCAGAAAATCACGCAAATGAAGATTATCACATGGAATGTGAGAGGGCTAAATAGCCCACAAAAATAGCTCATTATTAGGAGTTGCATTTATGACAATAAGATTGATTTTATTCTTCTCTAGGAAGTTAATATGTCTGAGGAAAATTTTAGAAAAATTGCTAACAATATTTGGCCTATGGCTGACTTCATCATCAACCCCTCAACAAGGGCTTATGGGGGGCTTGTCACCATGTGGAATAAGTACAATGCTTCAGGTAGCTACTGCTTGCATAGTAAGAATAGTCTGGAAATCAACTACAAGATGAATAACAAAACCTGGAAGTTGCTCAACATTTATGCTCCCAACACTAAAAATGCCAGGAAGGAACTTTGGGATTGGCTGAGCTCCAAAATCAATGAGGACAGAAGAACTATGTGGATTGTTGGGGGAGGCTTCAACACCCTCTTTACCCCTCGAAAAAATCTAGGGGCATTATGGACTATTCTAATAGTATGGTGGACCTCATGGATTTCCTGAGTCAAACTGGGCTAATGGATCTTAAAGTCAACAATCAACGGTATTCTTGGACTAACAGAAGAAGGGGCGACCAGTTGATCCAAGTTAAGTTAGATAGAATGTTGGTTTCTCCTAGCTAGAATATGATTCAATATACTAAATTATCTGCTCTTCCTCAGACCATTTCAGATCACAATGCCCTCCTACTTGACTAGACCAAGAATTGTTGTAAGGGGCCCTTCCCGTTCAGGTATGAAATTATATGGGCCTCCCACCTGGATTTTAAAAACTGTATTGTTGATTGGTGGAATGTCCCAATTCATGGATCCCCTACGTACAAGCTCACTCAAAAACTGATACATGTCAAAAATCAAGTTAAAGGTTGGAATAAATTTTGTTTTGGTAATGTAATGAACACCAAGAAACACCTTTCAGATTGTCTTCTGGAGGTCCAAGATAAGATGGCCAAAGGCAATGGGAGTGAGAGCACTTATAAAATGGAAGAGGATTTAGTCAAAAACTTGAAGGATGTTACCAGTAAGGAAGAAAATTTTTGGAAGCAGAAGTCTAGGATTCAATAGATGAAATAGGAAGATAGGAACATGGCCTTCTTCCATCAATTGGCCATGAAACACAAAAAGAGGAATAGTATCACCAAACTACGGAATGAACAGAACAGAGAGGTGGAGGATGATAGGGAATTGGGTAGACTGGCCTCCAATTACTTCAAAAACTTCTTAGCAGAGAAAAATATCAGAACTAACAGTGTTAAGGAAAACATTCGTCTTAATTGTATTCCTCCTATCCTTTCTGAGGAAAACAATGAAGGTCTGCTGAAGCCTATAACGAAAGAGGAAGTCAGGGCGGTTGTGTTCTCGATGGGGGCCTTCAAAGCACCTAGGTCGAACGGGTTCCCTCTTTCTTTTGTCCAAGAATTCTAGGATATAGTGGGCTATGATGTCACGAATGTTGTTAAAGACTTCTTCAAGACAGGCAAGTTCTTCAGGCAGATTAATGCCACGTTCATTACATTGATTCCCAAGAAAAACAACATGAAAGTCATGGCTGATTTTCGCCCCATTAGTTTGTGCAATACTATTTATAAAATCATTACCAAAACTTTGGTCCTTAGAATACAACCACTTTTAGATAACCTTATCTCTGATAGCCAGAAAGGCTTTGTCCTTAGGAGACAGATTTTGGATGCAGCTATCTCGACTCATGAGATCATTCACTCAATGGATAAAAGAAATAAACCAAGTATGGCCCTTACGTTGGACATATCAAAAGCTTGCAACAAAGTCTATTGGGACTTCCTGTTCAAAGTTATTAGGAAGTTGGGTTTCAATGATAGAATGCTCAATCTGATATCAGAGTGTGTCACCATTGTCAAGTATTCAATGTTGGTTAATGGCAATCCGTGGGTGTTCTTTGAGGCTGGCAGGGGCCTAAGATAGGGGGACCCCTTGTCCCCTTACTTATTCATTATTATGGCCAAAGTCTTGAGAAGAAATATTCTGTCCCACCTGGACAATCATTCCCTCTCTAGTGTCAAAGTAGCATCCTCCCTAAGACCGTCGATTGTCCAACAGTCCATTGACGATACTATGTTGTTTGGAGCAGCTTCCATGGTGGAGGCCACAAGATGGAAGAATTTGCTCAACATGTATGCAGAGGTGTCTAGCCAATGCATCAATTATGAAAAGAGTAATGTGTTTTTATTTAATACTAAGATATACCTGCAAGTGAAGGTTAGAAATATTCTCCAATGCAATCAGGCAGCTCTCCCGACCACCTACCTGGGTCTGCCACTAATGGTCAAAGATGTGACCCCAACTTTTTGGAATACGGTTCTAGAGCATATCCATAAGAAAATGGAGGGTTGGAAAGGTAAACTCCTAATCCAAGTGGGCAAGAATCAACTTCTGAAGGCCTCCTTATGAGGCATACTCACCTATTTCCTTTCTCTATTTAAAATTCCCAGATATATGGCAGAAAAATTAGAAAGGATTCAAAGAACCTTCCTTTGGATGGGAGTGTAGGAAAAGAAGAGGATCTCGCTGGTGGGATGGGATAGATTTTGTCAGCCCAAGGCGATTGGAGGTCTAGGAATCAGAAAAATTTAGTGAATGAACAAAGCCTTACTATCCAAAATTTGTTGGACTTTCTTAAAAGAGGATAAGGACTGTGTGCAAATCATGAAAGCCAAATACCTACAGAATGAATCTAACTCTGATATTCTTGATAAAGATTCCCTTCCAAAAGGTTCTATCATTTGGAACAAAATGACCAAAACCAGGAACTCTCTCACAAGGCATCAAATGGAAACTAGGTAGAGGAGATAAAATCAGGTTTTGGGAGGATATTCGGTTGCGAGATGATCCCTTGTTGAAAGGTTTCAGTTCTATCAAGGAAAGAGAGATGAGATTTTTTGGTAACAAGGTGAGAAACTATATCACTTTCCATCCCTATAGTCAAAGAAGGTGGAAAAATTTATCAGACTGTTGTAACAACCAACCTAAGAAGTTGGATTGTCAAATTTTGCAACAAGAGTTAGAAAGGTACAAAATTCTGGTTTTCAAAAGGGCTAATGAGATGTTTTGGGGTCAAGACCAAAAAGGAAAGTTCACGGTCAAGTTGGCTTACCATCTGTTGACTAATAGTGGTCGACTAAATCAGTCCTAGAAGAAAGTCTGGAATAGCAAATTACTTCCTGAAGTTAACTTTTTTCTGGTGGGTTGTGGCACACAACAAAGTTCTTTCCATTGATAACCTTAATAAGAGGGGTTTCCAACTGGTTGATAGATATGTGCTATGTTGTAAAGATCAAGATTCCATACAACACCTGCTCCTTTATTGCGAGTTCTCTAAACACATTTGGGAGAAAGCTCTTCAGAAGCTTAACACGGAGTGGGTTTTATAGGAAAATCTGGAGGATTTTGCCCAAAGTTGGATCTCCCCCTTCACTCACCCCAGGATAAGGGAACTCTGGAGATAGATTCCCCCTCACCTTGGGTGGAGTGTGTAGAAAGAAAGAAATAATCACATTTTTAGAGAAATTGCTCGTCTTGCTAATGAGGTTTTCTTCCTTTTTTGCAGAGTGGTCGCTAAGAACACTTCTTCCTGTACCCTGTAAGTTGCTGAGTACTCCCCTTCCCTGGTAGAAATTTATATTGCCAAGAACTAGTGCCTAAAGGAGGATATGAGCAAGGTTGACATATCAAAAAAGATGGCCAAACTTAACACTAGATGGAACCCCCCCAGCGGCTAGATCAAACTTAACTTTGACGGGGCAAAAAAAAAAGAATGTTGGCCTAGCTAGTGGGGGAGGGATCTTTAAAGACTGTCATGGAGTCTTGATTGCTACGTATGCTGGGAGCATCAGTCAACAGTCTAATAATGTTGTTGAAGGCATGGAACTTCTTAAAGGGCTTAAGATTGCCCACTCCCTAGGAATTGACAACCTGCAAGTGGAAGGAGACTCTAAATTAGTGATTGATGCGGCCCTAGGAAGGTCCAACAGTGGTTGGAAATTGAAATGTTTAATTGAGGATATCATCGGCTTACCATCTGGTTTCAATTAGACAGTTATCAGTCATGTTTACCATGAAGGCAATAAAGCGGCAGATGTGATGGCCAACTTGGGTCAAAGTTTGGACACTTGGTGGTGCTGGAGATTGGTTAATAACCTTCCACTTTAGATTCAAACCCTCATTGAGAAGGAGTTAAGCCCTGCCATCAGTCCTTCATGAGGATAAAACCTAAGTTGTGGAGGGGATCGGGGGGCCAGCGAAGATCTAGAAACTTCAGCCAGCTGGACTCCAGGTACAGTTTGTTGGAGGCCATGAAGGTTAAGTGCCAGTGTGTCAATACTTGGACTTGTCTTTTCATGAGAAGTTGCATTTATTACATACTGAGATGGTGTCTCAAGGGGGTTTCTCACATGCTTAGCCTCATGAAATTTTGACTTGACATCTCGAAGACGCTCAACATGAGATTTAATGATGATTTTATTGGGCTCTTTAATTATGATATGAAAGGGATTAAATGTTCCCACATATTGAGAAATAGCAAGTACGGCAACTTTAGCGTGAGAGAGGATATGAACATCATTGCTATCAGTTTAAACACTAAATTTGGGGATTCAGAGGTTATAGATTTATGTGAGAGTTAAATTGTGTTTGCTCTTTGCTACATTGCACTTGTTTTGTCTGATGCTTGCATTGTCAACACGTTTGAGTCTGGTAAAATGGGTGGGGATAGGTCACGCACAGAGCCTGAGACGTGTGAGGAATTCAAAAAGAATGAGACTATTTGGCACATCTGCCATGAGGGTGGAGTTACCTTGTATTTGGAGTGTCTACAAGGCCATGATGAAAACCTCTCGGCTCAATTTCTGCGGTCCTATGATGGTAGAAGGGTTAAGGTTGGTAATGCAGAGTTTGAGATTTCTAAGGAGGTGATTGGAATGGCTATCGGGATGTCTACTGATGGCACGAAGCACCCCAGGAAGAGCAAGGTGTCAGATCTTGATAGTATGAAGTTGTTTCTCAACAAAGATGAGGTTCTAAACAGTCTACAAGGGGGTTTTGACTGGCAACTCTTACCTCTGCCATGGGATGAGGTATGTTACATGATAATGAAGTATTTTACTTTGGAGGGAAGGTTTATGAGGTTTTTTCATTCACTTTGTGCTGCTAAATTATATTAGGCATAGTAAGCATATTAGCTTCCCTTTCTATCTCCTCTCATTGTTGAAATCCTCCATTGTTGTGGCTAAAGAATAGCATGTCCTTGACTCTAGTAAACCTGAGATTCCCCTCCACCAGGGCTTAATCTTAAGGATGTATAAGTTCCATCTTGCCCTCTACCCCCTAAAGCCCTCAATCCCGTCAAGATCGAGCCTCAACCACATAATCCCACCCTGGTTAAGGACTACCTGGTTATTATTACTGAAATCACCCTTGATTCCTATGCTAAGTCATTAAAAAGTGGCAAGAAGAAACCCAAGGTGACCATTAGCCCCGAACCCACCACTGAAGACATCACTCCCATTTCTCTAGTGACGACCCCTGCTAAACAAAAAATCATCCTTGGGAGCCTGCCCCTACCCAGTAAGAAGAAGCGAAGAACCCTGGATGAAGATTTAGACACTGTCAATGAGATTAAGACCTCTAAGGCTACCTCGGTGGTTGAGGAAGTTAGTACTGAAGGGGGAAGTGGGGATTGGGACAATGCAGAGGATAAGGTCTAAATGCCTACTAATAGCAAAACTCGTAAGCTGACAACTAGGAGGTTATCTAGGCTTGCTGCCAAACTAGCCTCCATGCACAAAGGTAAAGTTGCCTTGCTGGTTAAGGAGGATGCTGATGAGATGCAGGAAGAGGAACACTAAGAAAAAGAACAAAGGGGTTTTAGAGATGATGAAGGGGGTAAATCATAAAACACACAACAACAGAAATTACACATAGAAAATAAAAATTTCTTTATTGATTTGGACAACTTATTACATTATAGAATCTCAAATACAATCAGAGGAGTCAACCCTCCAGAGGCTGCAACACATTACAGCTTCCTCTCACGAGACTCTAGAATCATCTGCCTTCTGTAACCCTAAATCTGCTAGGATTTTTGTTTTCCCACCTATTCTTGACTCTACACTTTCCCCCTTAACTCTACTACTGCCCAGGGTTCCCAAAAAAGGTTATTAATATCCTTTTTGGCAACCAACAACCTAATTTCAAAATTTGCATCTCCCTCCAAAAATAAGTCAACTTCCGGGAGCCATAACTTTTGATCCAGGTGTCTGATTAATGAACCGTTTTATGCGTCAGAAAGCTAGCGAAGTACTCTACGCACTAAGAACCTACTTTGCTAGTTCTGGCCATTTTCAGGCTTGTACGGGGCCGTTTAGTGCCTCAAACTAGAGTTTGAATAATTTTCAAGTGTTTTTTAGGAAATAAAAACTTTAATATTTTTCAACTCGCAAATGATCTTTGTGTGATTCCTTCGCCAAAGGTCTTATATTTTTGTTATGTAACTTCCTGTAAATTTTCACTTCATTCTGTGCCCAAATGCAAACTTTCTAAGCAGTTTGGAATAACTGAAAGTTCTACATCATTATTCAAGCGATTATGGAACCAGAACCATAAATTTTGAAAAGAAATGGAAAGAACATAAACAATTTTGAAACACATCTTTTTTTTGGGTGATGCAAGATTGCCCTTACACCACTGGATGCTCCTGCATCAGACACCCAGGGTAATTTGAGAAGTGACCCTATCACATCTCAGGTGTTTGTGTAAAATTTGAGAAGTGAGCCTATCACATCTCAAGTGTTTGTGTAAGGAAAACCTAAATGGTCAACCTCTACCTTAGAAAACCAAGAAGAATCTTCAATAGGCCTTCCTTTCCATTTCACCAGATATTCTTCATATTGCTTGTTTCGAGTACTTCTTCCCACATGACTATCCAAGATCTCCTCTATCTCCTCTGTTGACGTAGATGCTAGAATACTCCACTGTTCCTCTGATGGTCCATCCTTTGCTCCACCTTCATGATATTCTAATAAATTAGCAATGTTAAAAATAGGGGAAATGTTAATCCCACTCGGTAGCTCTACCTCATATGCATTTCCTGAATCATTTTTCTTCAAAATTCTGCATGGTCCAAATTTCTTCATTTTTAGCTTATTGTATGTTCCAATTGGGAACCTTTCTTTTCTCAAGTGAACCATGACTTCATCTCCTCCCTGGAATTCCTTATATCTTCGCTTCTGATCTTCCTTAGCCTTGTAGTGAGTATTCATCTTATTAATGTGCTTTTTCACCTCTTCATGCAAATTCTTCATGTGTTCTGCAAAGTCTTCAGCTTTAGCACTTGTCTTTTCTCCTTTGTCCATCTTCCTTAACTCAAAAGCATTTCTTGGACTATTCCCATATACAATCTGGAATGGTGATTTACCCGTACTCTTATTGATAGAATTGTTGTAAGCAAATTCTGCCTGTGGTAAAATCAAATCCCATCCCTTGGGCTTATCTCCTACTAAGCATCGTAGCAGGTTACCCAAACTCCTATTCACCACTTCGATTTGTCCATCAGTCTATGGATGGTGTGCAGAACTAAACTTCAAATCTATCTTCAACTTCTTCCATAATGTCGTCCAGAAGTAACCAACAAACTTGGTATCTCAATTTGAAACTATGCTCTTTGGTAGACTGTGTAATCTCACCACCTCCCTGAAAAATAACTCTGCAATATGAACAGTATCATTAGTCTTCTTGCAAGGAATAAAATGTGCCATCTTTATGAATCTATCCACAAACACAAAAATGGAATCATATCCTCTCTGTGTCCTTGGTAAACCAAGAACAAAATCCATACTAATATCATCGCATGGCTTCTCTGGTACAGGTAGTGGCTGATATAGACCTGTATTTTGACTTGCTCCTTTCCCCATTTGACATACTCTGCAACTCTACAAAATTTTCCTCACATCCTGCTGTAACTGTGGCCAATAATAATTTTCAACAACAATAGCAATGGTCTCATCTCGACCAAAGTGTCCAATCCTCCACTATGCTTCTCCTTAATCAAGTTCTCTCTCATGGAACTCCTTAGAATGCACAACTGGCTTCCTCTAAACAACATGCCATCTTGGATTATGAAACCCAACCATTTTGTCCTATCCAAAGTAACAGGTTCCAAACAAGCTTTCCAAGCCTCTACAAAATCTCGATCTTCAAGATACAAACTTTTGAGTTCATCGAACCCAACAACCTCTATCTTCATTTCTGTCAACAAATTTTACCTTATGCTCAAGGCATCTGCAACTCTGTTGGACTTCCCACTCCTGTGCTTCAAAACAAAAGTATAGCTCTGCAAAAACTCAAACTATTTTAAGTGCCTCTGGTTCAACTTTCCTTGACTATTAAGATACCGCAAAGCTTGATGATCAATATATAAAACAAACTCCTTTGGCAACAAATAATGTCTCCATTTCTTCAAAGCCTGAACTATTACATAAAACTCCTAATCATAAACAGAATACTTTTTCTTGGCATCATTAATCTTCTCACTGAAATAGACAATGGTCTTACCTTCTTGGCTCAAAATAGCTTCTATAGCACTACCACTAGCATCACAATCTACCTAAAATACCTTATTAAAATCTGGAAGTGCCAAAACAGGTTGTTCTACGACTTTTTGCTTCAATGTATCAAAGCTCTTGTCTACTCCTTTAGTCCATCTAAACTCTTTTCTATCCCCTCTCATTGTCTCAGTTAGGGGTGCACAAATGCTACTAAAATTCCTGATAAACTTTCTGTAAAAACTTGCCAAACCATGAAAAGATCTTACCTCAAAAGCACTCCTCGGCGTAGGCCATTCAATGATAGCCATTACTTTTTTTGGGTCCATCTTAAGACCTTCTCTAAGACAACAAACCCTAGGTATACCAACTCCTTTGCAAAACTACATTTCTTTAGATTAATCAGTAACTTCTCCTCCGTCAGCTTCTCTAAAACTCTTCTAATATGAATCAAATGCTCATCCCAAGTCTTACTGAAAATCATATCATCCAAATAAACAATATCAAAACTTCCCAAAAATTCTTTCAGTACCTCATTCATGAGCCGCATGAATGTGTTCGGTGCATTGGTTAGCCCAAATGGCATGATTAACCACTCATACAAACCTTATTTGGTTTTGAAGGCTCTCTTCCACTCATCTCCTTCTCTAATACGGATCTGGTGATACCCACTCTTTAGGTCAATCTTTGTGAAGTACTTGGCTCCACTCAAACAATCCATTATGTCATCCATTCTAGGTAATGGAAATCTGTACTTGATTGTGATCCTGTTGATGGCTCAAGAATCTATACACATTCTCCACTCTCCATCTTTCTTTGGTGCTAGTACTACAAATACCACACATGGACTTAGGCTCTCTCTTATCAATCCCTTCCTCAACAACTCCTGAACTTGTCTCTTCAACTCTTCACTCTCGGCTGTAGTCATTCTATGGGCTGCCTTATTCGGCAAGCTGGCTCCTAGTATCAAATCTATTTGATGACTTATCTTCCTTACTGGTGGTAAAACTTCTGGTACATTATCAAAGACAATGTCTTGAAATTATTCCAACATATATGAAACTTTTGCTGGTACATCTTCACATTTCTCTTGACTAATCTCAGGAATCAATGCAAAGCAATGACGCTCATGCTTCATACCTTCCAAAAATTTCCTACCATCTACCAAGCAAATTTTGGTAGTACTACATACCTTTTCTTCCACCTCCTTCAAGGGCTTCAACTTATGATGAACTCCATCCTTCTTTAGGGAATATGTGTTTGCACGGCCATCATGGACAGTGCTCCTATCATACTGTCATGGCCTCCCCAATAGCATATGACATGCATCCATCAGTATGATATAACACAACTCATCATGGTAGTCCCCAATCTTGAACTTCACTAAACACTGCTCATTGACCAAAACTCTATGGTCCTTCTACAACCGTGCAATCCGATATGGATGCGGATGCTTTCTTCTTGTCAACTTTAACTTCTCAACCATCTCCTCTGAAACAAGATTATCAGTGCTCCCACTGTCAATAATAATATCACAACACTTACCTTCACATTTGCACCTTGTGCAGAAGAAACTCTTCCTCTGATTGGGTTCTTTCTCCTCATTCAACAAAGTTCTTTTGACAACTAGGGTTTCTCCCCTTTCAGCATCTTCAAAGCGCTCAGATTGCGCATCTTCAACAACATGTTCAACTCATGCATTACCTTCAGGTCTTCTATTTGTCCTTCCTTGATGTTTTGGACACTTGTATGCTCGATGTCCTTCTTCTCCACATTGGAAACAGGTTCCTTTGAAACCTCCTCTTCCAAGTCTGCCTCTTCCTCTTCCTCTTTGCTCACCATTGTTCTAGTCATGAGGGCAGTAGGTATTATCTCCTCTCTGATTTCGATTGGTGCCAGCTTCTTCACTTTTCTTTAAATCTTCATTTCGGCCCCCATAGGGTCTTCCACCAGTCCTTCCACCTTGACCTCTTCCCCTTTGCTTGCTATCAAATCTTTTATTCAGCTTCTCTTCCACCTTTAGGGAAAACTAGTATGCATCTACAATGGTGGTTATTCTGACCAGGCTCAGCTCCTCTTGAATACTTGGCCTCAACCCATTAATATAATGGGCTACTTTCTCCTTGATGGCCTCTGCATGACCGGTTCTAATAGCAATATTATAAAACTCTTCTGTATACTCCTTAACAGACTTGTTACCTTGCTTTAGTCCTTGTAGCTTCTTCAGCAACTCCATCTCATAGTCCACAGGAATGAACTGCTTCTTCAGTTTCTCCACCATGCGATCCCATCTGGTGATCTTTCCTTTTCCTCTTATGTTCCTCTCTAATTGGACCTCCTTCCACCAAATATTTATATGGCCCTTCAACTTTATTTTGCAAACTTGACCCGATATGGGTCCTCCACGTCTTCATACTCGAAATACTCCTCCATGTCATTGATCCAATCAATAAGTTGTTCTGGATTCAAATCTCTAGAATATGTAGAAACTTCGATCCTAGGTCTCTTTCTAATCTTAGAAATGGCCCTCAACAACCTAACTTTTGTAGGATCTCCTGCAGCTTCTTGTTCTTCCTCAAATAGCTCTTCTTTAGCTTCATCCTCACTTTCTTCTCTTGTTCTCAGATCAAACCCTCTTCGCAGCTCCTCTTGCAATGCATCGATTTGCCTTTGTAGGGCTCTAAAACCCTCTTCCATCAAAGCATTCCTCCCAATATGATTTCTTCATGGAGGCATCTTGATCTCCGCAGCAAACCCACAACCTCAAGTCCTGCTGTAAACTGCCTCACGGTCGGCGATTTGTCTACACACTCATGAACCCTTGCTCTGATACCACTTGATGAAGGGGGTAAATCATAAAACACACAACAAGAGAAATTGCACACAGAAAATAAAAATTTCTTTATTGATTTGGACAACTTATTACATTACAGAAGTTCAAATACAATCAGAGGGGTCAACCCTCCACAGGCTACAACACATTACAGTTTCCTCTCACAAGACTCTAGAATCATCTGCCTTTTGTAACCCCAAATCTACTAGGGTTTCTATTTTTCCACCTATTCTTGACTCTACACTTTCCCCCTTAACTCTACTACTGCCCAGGGTTCCCAAAAATGGTTATTAATAGCCTTTTTGGCGGCCAACAACCTAATTTCAAAATTTGCATCTCCCTCCAAAAATAGGTCAACTTCCAGGAGCCACAACTTTTGATCCGCGTGTTTGATTGATGAACTATTTTATGCATCGAAAAGCTCACAAAGTACTCTACGCACTAATAGCTAGTTCTGTCGGTTCTGGCCATTTTTGGGCCTGTACGGGGCCGTTTAGTGCTTCAAACTTGAGTTTGAATAATTTTTAGGCATTTTTCAGGAAACAGAAACTTTAATATCTTTCAGCTCGCAAATGATCTTTGCGTGATTCCTTCGCCAAAGGTCTTATATTTCTGTTATGTAACTTCCTGTAAATTTTCACTTCATTCTGTGCCCAAATGCAAACTTTCTAAAAATAACAGGTTATTATTTTTAGCAATTTAGAAAAATTGAAAGTTCTACATCATTATTCAAGCGATTATGGAAGCAAAACCACAAATTTTGAAAAGAAATGGAAAGAACATCAACAATTTTGAAACACATCTTTTTTTGGGTGATGTAAGATTGCCCTTACACCACTGGATGCTCTTGCATCAAGAGAATAAGCAGGAAGAAGAAGACTCCCGAGAAGATAACAAGAAGGGTTATGCTGAGCAGCATGGTCCAAAGTCTGAGGGAAACATCAAGACAGACACAATTGTGGAGGAAACTGAACAACTTGGTGGTGATCTTTCAGTTAACAAAGGTAACAAAATTAAGATGTAGGAAGTGGATGTTGAGGGTCCCAGCAACTTCCCCGATTTCAATGTGCAGGGCTTGGATACTATCATCTCTGAGAAAAAGAAAAAAGGTATTGGTAGGAAGAAAAAAGGTGACAAGAATAATAAGGACAAGGAAAGTGAAACTCTAGAGGCTAGGCTCACTCATCTGAAGCAAAAATTTAACACTCTAGCTAAATTCTCAGCTAGAGTTATGCACAGGTTTGCCACTACTTTGGTGGCTCTCCAAAAGGTGGTTCCCAGGGGGCAAGAGAAGGACAAAAAGCTGAAGAAGTGTGAGGATGTGCTCCAGTTCCTTGTGGATGATTGGGACAAGATGTTTGCATAGCCTTTGGAGGCTTGGGTCTACTATGTTGTCATTCCAGTGTCAGTCTGATGTCTCTGTGGTGTCCAATTTCTTTTGTCTTTTGTTATGTTGCAAAAACTTTAATGGTCTGATTGTTATTGTTTAAGTTTTTTGGTGAGCCTTTGTTAGTTGTTTTGTCATGGGATCGACACCCTTTTTTTCCGCTTATCTAATCAAAAACATTATATATCTATTTTTCTTTTTCCCAATTCATGCAATTCTTCATTAGATTGTATGTCTAAGAACACTATTAATTAAAGATTGTTATCATATGCATTAACATCCACAAAAACATCTTCAAGACTATCTTCATGTATTTTAGGATAATATTCTACAACATCCTTAAGGGCATCATTTTCTTCCATGTTCTTATCTAGTTGAGATATAAAATAAATTCCGACTCAAGGTTCTTTTAATTTGGATAGAAAATTACCTATTTAGATAACAAGTGCAATTGTTAATGAAACAAAATGGCTAAACATGATCCTACTATAAGAAAATCAACAAAATACAACATACCTGATCATAATGTCGATGTAACACATAAGGCTCATTACATTCAAATAACTCTCAAATTAGATCAATTGAACAAAGACCACCATTTAAATCAAGATTACATATCTATCCTCCACATGGATGAGTACCATTTTCATTTGAATATTGCAATATGAAAGGTCCTAAAATCCACATTCAAAATTTATTGAATCTTTCCCACATAATCTAAATGTTGTTTCACCAATGTTTTGTCACTTGTGCTTGTACAACTTGCTTGTTCAAATGGAATATACATGCCACAATTGTGAATTTTCCTTTTCCTATAACATTTCTTAAAATTTTAAAATGTTTTCTACTTATCCACATGGAACTAAAAAATGGTAGGGTATACAAAACTTAAACTTACACAAAAACTACACTATCATTCATTGACAAATAATATGTAAATTATATTTTGATTTTATCATGGGATTTTCATTCATTGTCAAGATGATTTACATTGATTACATTTGGATTTATAAAATCTTTTTTCTATCAACTATCGAAACAACCCTAAGCAACCTCCATATGGGAAAGTAACTCTCGAATATGCAATCCCATATTAATTACTAATAACATCTATTAACTAACATTACTAAAGTGTTTATTTATTTATTATCTAACCTATCTACTATAGTAAGATGTTCAATATTTCAACATTCCCCCCTTATTACGTCAATCTAAACAAAGGACAAAACACTATATAGACTAAACACAATAGCATAATAAAGCACCTCCACCAAATCTCTTCACTCACCCAAAGCACACCAAGTTGGTCATATCAACGGATGTCCTAACTATCAAACAATATTTGTGAATTGAGACATACTCAACTATTCACAAGTACACCACTCTTCTTGTGAATCAAGACATGCTCAACTATCCACAAAAATACCACTTCACATATGAATCAAGATATCCTCAACTATCCATAATGTAACAATACCAACTAGTTGCAAATTGAGACATACTCAACTATCCATAGGAATAACACTTCTTCTATGGATTGAGACATACTAAACTATAAATCACTAAGTATATGGATCAATACATACAACTATCTACAAATACAACACATGAAACTACCAAGCCCTCTTGCTCCAAGAAGGGACACAAATGCAGAACTGGTGCTACTCATGCAAAAGTACCATCTTTGAGCAAGAAGCTAGCTTGAGATGATAAGATCCCTCTAACTTCCAATGCCTCTAGTCTCCTCTTTGACCTTTTTACACTCTAGTAAATATATTCCTCCTCAATGTCATGGTGGGGAGAGTCTTCATTATGCACTATAAAACCATAGTCTTATATCTCACTTTCAATGGCAACCAAAGCTTTATTTGTCTTCAACTTATCGTCAATGAGATCCTTGGAATGTTGAATACAATTCATCAAGATATGTTCTATTTGATTACAATAGGAACATTTAAAAACGTTAATTCTTGCCTACTAAAATGCTAGACTTCTTCTTAACAAGCTAAGCAATTTCTTCATCAACCAAATGATTTTTCTTGAGTTGACTTTCTTCATCTTGATCGAGGAATAAATTATAGTTTCCAAACTTGGATTGAGTTTGTTTAATGCAAATACAACATTATCATAACATGAAGGCATACTACTCAATAAAAGTGCTTTAGCATCATCATCTCCAATCTTGGAATTAATACTAGCAAGTTGATTGAGAAGAGATTGAAAGATACTAATGTGTTGAACAATACTTTCACCTTCATTCATCTTTTGATTGACATCTTAGCATTAGAAACTTGAGAGAGAAATAATGTACTGAGACTATCCTATTAGATTCTTCAAGAAGCGAGAATCTTAGCCAAGATCTGTTGTCAATCGTAGATCACATGCACTCCAATTGAAAGATGATCGAAGATCAAAATAGCGGAATGGAGAGATTATCCTAAAAGACAGAATTCAAGAGACAATACTATAAGAGAATTTAGGCAATGCTCACTTTACTCCCATTGACTAGGAGAGGTGAGAGGTGAGTGTTATATATATAGGAAAATATGGGCATATATACATCCAAGAGGAGTAATAATTCCAAGTACCCAAAATAGACATAAGTTTTACTTACTTGGTAAATGTCAAATTACATGGTTACACGTACTCAGATAAAGACAAACAAATGGTTATGAGAGATGGCATATAAATCCAAAAGAGGGTGTGAGATTCAACTACCCAAAAGTGGGTGAGAGCGACACATGTAACTAATGGATTATGACATGTGGCCTCATATTAACCATGTCTAAATCACCTAAGAAATCTTAATAATATGTGTAGAAAAATATATTCCCCTAACATAAGGAAAATAAAAAACCTACACTAACACCCCCCTTTAAGCGTAGCTTAGGTAGGTGAAAATATGGGCCCAAGCAAATAAATCCTGATGAAGTACTCATGTACAAAGAATTTCCCCCAAAAGAGAAAAAGGCCCCCCACAAAAAAAAATAGAGAGAAAATACCCCCATAATAGAGAGAGAAAGTGAAGGACTAAGAAGCCCCCTAGACACCTGTCGTTCCTCCATCAAAGTATGTAGATGAAGGAACTTGCTTTCAATGAAGATGTATGTGATCTGCTCTAACATCTGATAGTACTACAAATGAATGATGTTTCCATGCATTAGCTCCTAGATGTAGTGCATGTGTACCTCAATGTGTTTGGTCCACTAGTGATGGACTGGATTCTTTGAGATGTGTATTGCACTCTGATTATCACAATATATAAATGTAGGCTTTTTGAATGGAATGTGAAACTCAATGAAAATATTATGAAGCTAGATGGCCTCAGTGGTGGCATTAATTGTCCCTTGATACTCAACCTTTGTAGATGAAAGACCAATTACAGACTACATTGTTGACCAAAAAACTGGACCAAAACCAAGTGAGAAGCAATACCTTGAAATAGACTTGTGATCCTAAGAATCACTTGCCCAATCTAAATCTATGTCCCACAAAATCAATATCCATGGCCGTTGCAAACTAAATCCCATAATTGTGAGTGCCCTGAACATAGTGGAGTATCCACTTAGTTTATTTCCAATGCAACTCATGGGGCTTCTACATGAACCAAGAAACCATGCTCACAACATATGAAATGGCAGGTCTCATGTGAGTTAGATAGACAAGACTCCCAACAAGTTGTCAATATAAAGTACCATCAACTAAGGGTGAAGAACACTTAGCCTCAAGTTTGACCCTTGATAGAAATGGAATTGATGTAGGCTTACAGTCACCCAAGTGAAATCTAGAGAGCATATCAAGTGCATACTTGGTTTGTTTAATGAAGATACCTAAAGATGACTAAGTGATCTCAATCCCTAAGAAGTAATGCAGATGACCCAAGTCGACATCAAAAATTAATCATGAAGAACAATTTTCACTACCTTGATGGTGGATGATTGACTCCCTATGATCAATAATTCATCAATATAAAGAACAAAAAATGTGAGAGTATCATCCTGCTGTAGAATATATACATTCGGATCACATAAGGAAGGAGTCCATCTAGGCGTACCAGGCCCGAGGGGCTTGTTTAAAATCATAGAGAGACTTCTGAAGTTGAAAAACTAGTGAAGGATCCTAGATGAACCCTTGTGGCTACACCACGTAGATTTCCTCCTGAAGGTCATTGTGAAGAAAAGCACTCTTCACATCCATCTGATGAACTTCCCAATGATGGGTTGCAGCTATAGAAAGGACAAGTTAGATGGAATTCATTTTAGCAACTAGCACAAAAGTTTCAAAATAGTCAATCCCAAGAACCTGGGAGAATCATTTGGCAACCAAGTGAGCCTTATGCTTGTCAATCGACCTATCAACTACAAATTTTGTTTGATAGATCCACATGCATCAAACAAGTTTCCTTCCCTTAGGAAGGGGGACTAAATCCCAAGTATGATTCCTCTCCAAGGAATTGAACTCTTCCTACATACTAGCATTCCACTCAAGGATGCCAGAAGCTTCCCAAAAGGATTGTGGAACAAAAGTTGAAGCAATGAAGAGATGTGGGGCCTGCTAAAATTGTGACCTTGTTCTTCTAGTATGTGAAGGATCACCAACCCAATCACTTGCTGACTATAATGTTTGATAAGCCAAAAGAGGCCCAGTGGTAGGAGAGTCTATAGGAGAATCATCAACCTCTAAATGATGACTAGGAGAGGAAGGTTGATCCTCATCATCACTATCACCCTCTAAAGTGGAGGAAGAAGACTCCTCATCATGATCAGGAGGATTAAGATTGTCTAAAGAACTATCATCATGTTGCAGTGTCTCTAATGTGATGGTAGATGGAGAACTTGTGGTAGGAGAATAACTGGGAGAGTCCTCCTTGAAACGGACACTCCTCTCAATGAAAAACTCATGTGTGGTGGGGTGGAGAAGCCTATAGCCTTTGACATTGTCTGAGTACCTAACAAATATTCAAGGCTTGCTCTACAGATCCATAGCCTTGTGTTTCTATACTAAAATGTGGGCCCATGCAGGAGAACCAAACACCCAAAAGTGCTTATCTATGGGTTTCCGACTGGTCCATGCTTGGAAAGGAGTTACCCCCTTTATATCTCGGTGAGGAACTCAATTTTAGATATGTACAGTTGATGGCCTCTGCCTAATAAGGTGCTAATGATCTAGAATGTATCATACAATTAGCCATCTCTTTCAAGGACCTCTATCATTATGCAACACCATTCTACTGAGGACTGTATAAAACTATGTGTTGCAAGTCAATACCTTCTAAAGCGAAAAATTGTTCAAACTAATCATTAACATATTCACCCCCATTATCTATGCATAGAATCTTGATGGCCTTCCCTAATTATTTTTCTAGAAAAGCTTTGAAGTCTTGAAAAGACTCAAAGATCTTATACTTGTGTTTGAGAAAATATACCCATGTGTATCTGAAACATCGAGCCCTGTTTAAATATGGATGTGGAAATGGCCATGCCAAGTCACAATGTACTAACTCTAGAGTCTATGTGTCTCTCCATGCTTTTCCTTTGTCATATTTCTCCTCAGGATGCTTACTAAGAATGCATCTATGGAAAACTCAATTAGAAAATTGAATAGAAGGAAATCCTCAAACCATGTCCTATTGACTAAGCTATTGCAAGTACTAGTAATTCAAGTAGCCAAATTGTTCATGCCATAAACGACTCATCACATCTAAGTGAGTGAGTAATGCATTCGAATGAGAGTGTATAGTCTGGAACAACATGAGAAAAGTGATTTAGTCTAGAATGATGATATGCTTTTCCCATAGTTTCAATTGTGTTCTTTTGTGTCTTGATTTCTAGCCAAGGCATGTGACTTTGATTTCAGTTGTACCCATGTGAACCAATTTATCTTGCTCCTTAGTGAGTTTTGCAGAAAACTCATCTAGAGAAGGCATTTTGTAATTGGAACCTAGAGCACATTTTGTGGCACTAAAAGTAGAAACAAATACAGAATAGTTCAAACCAAGCTTAGAAAGAATACTTAAGATCAATTATGTGTGTTTCTTTTCTATTCAACATTGCTTTAACTATAATCTGATGGATTTTAACTTTGTGAAGAAGTCCTAAATGGTGTCAAAATTGCTAGGACTTAATGTTATGAGTTCGTTCTCCAATTAATGACCCCTTATTTCATCCTACTTACCAAAGAGGTTTTCTAATGTGGTCCACACATCATTTGGTATAGTGGAAGATTCAATGTGAAAAAGTAAGTCAGAAGGCACTGACATACATAGAGTACCAAATGTGTCATCACATTTATTAAACTATTTTATCTTTTTTGCATCCTTGTGGGTTTCGTTTCAATTCCCATTGTAATCCTATGCAATCCTTGCGTTTTGAGATAGATTATCATTTAGATTTTCAATCAAAATAGTTATATTGTGTTAAGTCAGAACTATTGATTGATCCATTAGTGTAGAAAAGTTATGCATAAGAGAAGTGTGAAAATAAAACACATGAGATACCCTGCCCTTTTCACTAGATTTTGAAATGACCTCTCCAAAAATTACAATGTTGGCACTTTATAATTAGTATGATTTACAATGCAAATATCAAATTTTCAAACTTCTTACAGGGCCCAAAATGGCTAAAACACTAAAAATATTGTTCTAGTATAATATGAAATCAATTTTAGAGTAACAATACGAAGTACATAGAAAAATATAAACTTTGAAAAAAATAGGACCTAAAAAGGAGTCTGTTAGCACAAGTTATGGCTCTTGGAAGGTCTCAAAACAAGAATTGTGGAGTAAATTCTGAAAGAATCTTTAATTTCTAAAAAACTAGAGCATTAAATTAGAAAAGCAATCTCACCATAGCATAGAGCATGAAATTCTACATTAAATAAAAAAACAATTGCGCCAAAAAAGGCCTTTGTATGGCTGAGAACAGGCCTCCCAAAGTTGGCCTATCAAACTGAAAAGACCAATGGAGAGAGTGTAGAGTTAGGTGAGCAAGAGGGTGATGTCATGTTGAAATCATAAATGGAATATTCTAAAAATATTCATTGGAATATTCCTAAAATATTCATTGGAATATTCCTTTCAGCTTGAAGATTCCAAAACCACCCTTGGTTTGGTTGAAAATCACCTGTACATAGAAAAGCACCAATTTCAAATCTGAAACTGCTATTGATTGGGTGTGAAACTGACAATCAATAAATCACTGGTTTTAGGTGGAATATTTGTTGAATATGCTATTCAGCAATGATAACACTGAGCCTTTGGTTTCGCCTCTTGGTGGTGAGGCTAGGCTATGGCGTGACACTTCTTTGGACTACTCACTGGTGGTGTGATTAGCAGGGTGCCACCCTAGTGGTGGTGGCATGGTACTATGCAGGTGGTGCCGCTACCTATGTAATAATTTTTTTTATTTTTAAAAAATATCCATATGATACAATCGTCGTACGACCGACGGAGGGATTTTGCCTCAGAAGCTCCCAACTCCAAATTTGATGATTTGACTGTTGATATTTAGGTTTTCAAGCCTTCTAAGCGCAATGGCAAGGTTCATTTGGGCTTAAAGTGCTCCCAAATGATAGCTACCTTTTGGAACCATGCTTGAAATCCCTGTTTGCAACTAGGTCCTTCGATATCTGATGTTGGTGAAATGAAATCCAATATTGACTTTCTCAAGCCTTCTGGATACTATAGAACAACTGAAAATGCCTCCAGGATTACTGAAAAGCTACAATCATCCAGATCTCACAAGAACACGTAAATGCAAACCAAAGTTACATAGATGCTTATTTTTCTTCTAAACTATTTTGATTCTCCCAATCATCCGAGGATGCAAGAGAAGAGCATATTGAGTTTTTGAGAAAAATATTAGCAACTATTAGTCTCAAATCTCTCAAAAAATTAGACAATAAAATGAGTTATACCAGACAACCAAGCTCTGATCATACCATGTTAGATTCTACGAGAAGTGAAAATCTTTGCCAAGATCTATTGTCGGTCGTAAATCACATGCACTCCAATCAATAGATGATCGAAGATCAAATAGTGGAATGGAGAGATTATCCCAAAAGAGAAATTCAAGAGACAATACTACAAGAGAATTTAGGCAATGCCCACATTACTCTCACTCACTGGTAGAGGTGAGAGATGAGTGTTGTATATATAGCAAAATAGGGACATATACATCCAAAAGGAGTAATAACTCCAACTATCTAAAATAGGTGGAAGTTTTACCTACTTGATAAATGTCAAATTACATGGTTACACCTACTCAGATAAAGATAAATAAATAGTTATGAGAGGTGGCATATAAATTCAAAAGACGGTGTGAGACTCAACTACCCAAAAGTGGGTGAGAGCAACGCATGTAACTAATAGATTATGCCATGTGGTACCATATTAACCATGTCTAAATAACCTAAGCAAGCTTAAAAATATGTGTAGGAAAAAGAAATATGCCCTAACATAGGAAAATAAAAAAACCTACATTAACATATCCCAGATTTGTTTTGAGGTATGTAATTTTTTTATGTTTCCAACTACAATATCTCATAGATCCCTTTCAATTAGAATCAAATACATCTTTGTTTCCTAAATAGGAAAATCATACCCCACAAACTTAGCAATAGCATATGATTCCTCCATTTTTAAATATTCATATACCTTTTACAACAAATCCCTATAAAATATCTTAAATGAAAATTTTATTACACCTTTTAGAAAGGAAAATATGGTTTTCATCCCAGAACATTCCATCCCAACTCACTAAACACGTCACTTTTTTTTTTTTTTTTGAAAAAAACAATAATGAACTTGAAAGATAATTGTTGTTTGTTTGATCCAATCTACCATCATTGTGGAGAGAATTAGGTATGTAAAGCAAAGTTACCTGGTTATAATTGCCTACGTGAACAATTCACCCAAAAAAATTGCTTAAGGCAACTCAAATTTCTTGTGTGAGACATTGTAGATGCACTCCAAGTTCGCTAAAATGAATCAGCACCTTACACATTCTTAAAAAGATTTAAACAGGCATAAATAACTGTTGTAGCTCTATATTGAATCTGCACCTTACACATTTGGGAATGTGATCTTCTATACTGAATGGTTTGGAGCAGTTACCATTATGCACAGCTTCACTCGCATATTCCAGACCTAAAATGCTACCCAATGTGGAAGAAGGTTGCAGAGATGTTAAACCAGAAAATTCTCAAAGTGGGTAAAAATCTCCCAGCAAGAAGATTTCAATGCCAACAATTAAATTCATTTGTTTCAACGTTTATGGAGCAATTTGGAATGCCTGTCTATAATACTTTGCAACACCATGCTGGATTGTTCAAAAAGCAACGTCATTTTCTAAAAATGTCAATGCCAATAAAAATCAGCAGATTAATATTAAACAAAATATTGGCACTCCACAATATTCAAACTGGAAAATATATGATCCACATTGTGAAACCTTTACACTCACCTCTTCTCTCAGCAGCAAATATATTAAGCATTTAGGGCAGGTCCCATGTGGCAGCTTAGTTTATTTCGGCTAGCAATCATTGTTCATAGTAGCAAATATATTAAGCATTTAGGGCAGTGAGGCTGCTTAAGTTAATTTTCTACTTAAATTTAAGTTGGAGTGGCTCCATAGAAATTTATAATTGTGGGAAAAGGATAATATAGAATCTTTCCCTATTTTCTACAAATTAAGATAACTGCTTATTTTAAGCAAAAAAATAAAATTTCATGGGGTCACTGGCTCCACAAATATCTCCTAAAAAATTTGAGCGATGACTGCTAGTCAAAATAAGCTAAGCAACAGCATGGGGACATGCCCTTAGCTTATTTTGGCTGCTCAACTTTTTAAGGAGTTATTTGTGGAGCTAGTGGTCTCTCAATATTTTATTTTTCTACTTATTTTAAACAATTTTTTTAAATTGTAGTTTTTTTACTATATAAATTTTTAAGAAACAAATTATTAATAGAGAACTATTTATTAATATAGAAAATTTAGGAGAATATGATTTGGAGAAAATTTGAAGCAGAAAATCTACTTATGCAATTGCATGGGACTATGGCATTATTCACTTATATACAATGCCACATTCAGACTGGCAGTTCATGTTCAAACTGGCATTTGGAGTATGGATGTGTTGCATTCTATTCTCCCTTTACATAGTTCACTTCTCCTGCATTCTATTCTCCCATTATAGAGTTCACTTCTCCTCATAGGCTTATGAGATAAATCGCTCTGATACCATATTGCAAAATGGTAGAGCATACAAAATTTAAACTTGGACAAAAACTACACCATGATTCATATACAAATAATATGAATTTATTATATTTTGATGATATTAAGGGATTTTTATTCATTGTCAAGATTATTTACATTTGGATTTGTAAGTCTTTCCTATCAACTACTCAAACTATCCTAAGCAACCTCCATACCAACAAAGGCTCACGACCTGCGAGTTCAACAGCCCAATGGGGGTTTGAACCTTGGTGGATTTGTAAACATGCCACATTTTTTAACATCACATCACATCACACCCTTAACAACACTTATTAACTAACCTATATAATATACTAAAGTGTTTATTTATTTATTATCTAACCTATATACTATACTAAGATGTAATATTCCAACACATAGCATTATGATTTTTCACATATAAGTTTAGTGTAGATAACTGACTAATTTGATTTAATATTTAAAATATTGTAATTGTTATACATACAAAATTTGAGAAGCTTACTCAACATTCACATCCCTGAGAAATGTCTAACCACTAGCTCATTTCATTTGTATTCATTTGCATGAACATATTTATAGGATTTACTTACTCAACCTTCTTTTTTTACCTTCTCATTTCAATGTCTCCACTTAACTTTTTAGAACCATGTTCGACATCCCATATACGAGGAATTTTAGAACATAATATTTTTAGGCATTATATTAAATAGAAGAAAGTTTGTTGAACCTTATAAGGTCTTCTATAATAGATCCCTCTAGAAAGGATAGTTGCTTTAGAAAACCATTCATTTTCTCTATGTAATTTTTAGGCCAAACATCCATCTTATGTTGACAACACCTCCAATCTCGATATCATCCACCAAGTGGACTAATAGATGTATCTAAGAGTTGAAAAATGAAGTTAGAAATGCTTTTCAAATATGCAAATAGTCTAATGCAATCAGTTATACAAGCCAAATCAATGGCAACCTTGTCCTTACAACAACATCACACAACCCCACTAAATAGGACTCAACATAAAGGTTAGACAATCCGCACATCATCTAGCTTTTAGCCACACCCAATTACACCATTTAATGGATTAAAATTTATTGCTTTTGTATGCAACTTCACGACACCAAAATGTATTTGTGAGTGCTTTTGGCTATAGCCTTATAGTAGTTTTGAGAATCACGACTAGAGCCAGAAGTGCTCACAAGCACTATCATGGACTATGGAAATTTGATGTCTCTTACCAAAATGTAGATTTTTTTATTAATTTTAAACCCTCTCAAGACACCCATTTGTTGACATAAACCTAATTATAAATGCACCCAATAGACACCAATTTGTTGGGGGAAATTAGATTTCAACAATAGAATAGTCCACATTATTTGTTGGTTTTTAATCAATTTTTTGACCTCAACAACATTCATAAACTTGCTGATTTTCATTGCACAAATTGTGAGAACTTTCCATTAGATTTTTTCCCTTACGAAACATACCCAAACCTAAAAACCAATCCCAAAAATTAACATGTAACAACTCTACACAATCTTGAGGGAATTTTAATAGGTTTTCTCCTTGTAAAACCCCATTGTTAACCCTACAAAGAACTACTAAACTCTAACACACCTTGCAAAAGGAAACCAAGGCCAACAATCCAACCCTACAATGTCAAACCAAGCAAGAAACTCTACAAAGCAACACACTAAGTACTTAGTCTCAACCCCAGTGATACTCTCTAGTTCTCTCATCTGAGCTCCAATGACCTGCAACAATGAAGAACTCCTCTTGTCTTCAACATGCAAGAAATCAACTAAGAAGTTATTATTAGTAATCATTTATGTTTAGGGTTTTAAGCCAAGCCCCTTCCCAAAAGTCCAAAAAATTCCAACACTTCCGGCCTCTACAGTTGAAAAAATGCAAAAAATCAGTTAAGGTGCAAGTGTCTTTGTATATACAAAGGTGTTTGTATATACATACAGGTCAAAATGTGCATTGGCGGGTCAGAAAACTCTATCGCCCTTTGAAAATTTGAGTTTAGATGCATTTCTGAATGTATATCGGGCTCTAAAAGGTGTATATACAAAGAGGGAATCTCTTGCAGATTCTCAGGAATATTCCCGCTTTGTATATCGGGTCATATACAAAGAAAAATATAAAAGGAGGTGCAAATATACATTTGCTATAGTAGCGATTGTATATGCATTCAAACATGCATATACAAAGGGCGAAAATGGCAAAATAGTGAATGGAAAAGTCAGCGATAGAGGAAAAAGCCGCCTATGCGGTGCGATATCATTGGCTCTTGGCTTTCCTACAAGATTTTGACTCGTGGATCTTAGCGCTGGGAAGGAGGATCGACAACAGGTTTAAATTTTCAACATCAAGGGCATTTTCTTTGTATCTGTGGCTGCATCTTAAGCGGGAAAACTCTAAAGGACGCAGCTGCTGCATCTCGCAGATTGGTTGGCATTATTGGCATTTTTCAGATGCATTGATGGATGAAATGACAGATGAGCTACCCGATTGAAGAAGAGAAAATCTTCAGGCGGCGGTGCAGATCTCGATTCCCACCTGCTCCTTCCTCTTTGTCCCTCTACCGCATTCAATTTTGAGCGCCATTTCTCATGATGCATTGTATCTGGCAAAATTTTGACTTGCCTTGTAATTAATTTGATGAGTACACAGTCTTGGTATAAAAGCCAAACTATGTCACTCATTATGGGTTGAAGACTTGGGCAATTTTGGGGGAAAAATAATGAAATACAGAGCATTTCCTATCTGCTCGATCTCATTCTGGAGTTTATGTGTTGCATCTATGATGTATCTTGCACATATGTTCAGTTTCAGTGTTAATGTTATATGAAAAATACATTGTTGCATGTATTTTTCTGTTTGTCTCCATTTGTTGCATGCAATTTCTTCTTTTGAATCTGGTTGCTAAAGGTTTCATAGATTCAGGGATACAAGCTTTTGTATTACATGTTTGATCTTTTGACTTCCATTCAAGGAGTGGATTAAATTTGTCTTAGGTTAAATCTGAAGAAGAATGTATGTCAACTGGGATGTTTGTAAGTATGAACAGTTAAATATCCATCCTTGGGTGATGTTTGTAAGGCAAGCATCAATCCTAACCCCTTGAAAATCGAATGCCAGTTGCAAGCCATCCTCATGTATACGTCTAGTTGACTCCTTGCCCTGAGATAGGCACCGGTATGCTTCTTGTGTAGTAGTTATGATCCAAAACCCATGTCTTGCATCTAATCCATCAAACCAATCATTCCATTATCCCAACCTGTTAGTTTGTAGGAGTAGGATTAGGAACCCCTACATACTCTCATACCTGACCAAACACATATGTCCAAGAACGTTGCCAACCTTGTGATTTATCACCCAAATCTTGGTCCACACATGAGAGTATTCTGCCTGTTACTGTCAAGCTAAATCTTTCTGTCATAGGGCAAGTCAATGTTACATCTTTAGCAAATAGGGACACCCCCTTGGTGCAGCAGAACCAGAAGTGAAGGGGAGGCAGCTCACGCAACCTCTTGTCTCTGTTGGGCGAATCTACCCATGCATTGGAACTGGCAAACCCTCTGCCGATTCGGAAGGTAATAGTTATCTCTCTATTTCTCTAAATTATGTGTTATCCTCCCCCGACCAAAATAGGATGCCAAAATCAAGATATGGTTCCTTTTTAGTCAATATTGTAACTCCCAAAGAAATAACTACTCCAAATATGGTAAATCATCCCTTGGTCAAATGTAACTCCAAATGAAATAAAAATATCCTAGTGAGTTGTCCTCTCCAACATGATAATAAAGTATTGTTAAATGCTCAAACATGCACCCACATACAAATGGAGTACTCCATTTTTCAATTCAGGCTCAACAAGTTAAAGATACCAAGTAATGCCTCTATAGCACATCTTACTTAAGTGTTACATTTTATCATCCCTCGTGTCTTCTTTGAGTGTTAGATGTTGCCAAAAATCTAAAAAGGTTCTAAGTCTAGGGTGTTTTCTGGCCATTTTGAAGTGTTTTCAATGCTTTGCAAGTTTTCATTCTACTGCAAGATGTGGATCTCCATTGACTACCGCATGTTCTTTGTGCCTTCCACATCTTGCATCTAGTTTCAATTCTGTGATGAATTCCTGCAAACCATTTTCATGCCCAAAGTCTTCCCTCGTTGACCTTTCCCTCCATTTGTCAGATCTCGACCAATTCTTATATTCCCTCATTTTTTGCCACATCCATTTCCTTTCTCCATCTTTGTGTTTGGTTCCATATCGAAGCCTTGCATTTTCATGTCTTCATTTTCCTTCCTTTTGCAAGTTCTCAACCTCCTACTGTAGAGTAGAAAAGAGAGACTAGCTCAATAGATCAAACTAGGTTGAACCATTTTCTACAAAACATTGGGGCACAAACTGACCTTGGCTTCTACCCAAGAAGGAGAGCCAAACTACAAGGGTTCTACTCTTTTTTGTATATAGAAGGAATTAACCAAATCCAATCAATCAAGCTAGCTAGGGTAAATACATGAAACCTTAATTGAGGAAGATCGAAGTAAAACAGATTGTTGAAAGTGAAAACCTAGAAACCAAATGGATATTAAAGATCAGGGATGAAGTCAAAACCTAGATATGAGGGCCAAAATACCAAGGACAATGGCGCTTGGGCACCCTAGACCCTGATTAGGGTTTACAGAAACTGGTGTTCTAACCAGGTCTATACCTATAAGTTTTGTCTTCTTCCCAAAAATCGTCTCCCAAAACCTGTTCTTCTGATCTACACACACACAAGAAGGAAAATAGTAGGGTGTTATTTAGGAGCTTGCCTCATTCAAGCCTCGTGAATGGTGTTCCCACCTCCATAATAGCAATGATGATTGATAAAGAGCATATGCCCTAGGAGGGTAGAGGCAAATCTGAAGTAGAATGGAATGCTAACACAAAGCATGAAGGAAAGAAGTCACCATGAGCATGGAAACCCTAGTATGCTTGAAGTGGCATCACAAATTGACTCAAGAAGTTGGTATAGCCCCAAAAGATCTTCACAAGACCTGTAATATCTTAGTGTCGCAGCAATAATCCAAAATAGAGAGCTTGAGAGAAGAGTAGAGAGCATGAGAGAGAGTAAGAATCCTTTAAGAAGTTAGAGAGAGCTTAGAGATGTTTAAATGAATAAACTTACTTTTATATTCATTCCCATTGATTTCCAGGGAATTAAACCACATGAGACTGAAATTGGGAACCTTTTAAGAGGTCCCAAGCCGACAAGCCACAATTTAGGTCAGGGCTAAAAAGGGGACAAGGGCACTCAGGCACACTGGTCCCTTAGCCCCAAACTCTCGGGATAAGGCACTTAAAGTGTCATTAAGCCCGCCTTATAATTACTTTTTTGGGTTTTATGCATTAGGATCAAGAACTACATGCTTAATGCTCAAAAAGGTGTTATAATAGGTCCTAATAAATAAGTATAAACATTTTAGGTCCACCCGGGTACTAAACTAAGTATAAAATGGTGGTGTAAACATTTTATGACACTACATTTAGCCGCCACCACTTTAGTGTGGGTACGAACTTACGTTCGAACTCATACTAAAGGATGGATTCAAACACACATGTCATAGAAGCCCAAATAATTCTGTCAAGGTTGTGTTGCAAGGTGTCTGCCCTTGGTCTCCTTGTGTTGTGCAGCATAGCACTTGGGTTTGTGACAAGGCTTAACTGCCTCCCATGGATTCATTAACTCTGGCGATTGTATCGGGCATTAACAGGTCAATCTTTTGGTGCAACAACAACCATCTTTACAACAATTGGTATTAGAACCTGGGTCATGGGTTTGAACTCCTCGCTTGTGCTGGGGGGGATTGTTGCAAGGTGTGTGCCCTTGGTCTCCTTGTGCTGTGCAACGCAGCGCTTGGGTTCGTGACAAGGCTTAACCACCTCTTGTGGATTCATTAACTCTGGCAATTGTATTGGGCATTAATAGGTCAATCATTTGGTGCAATGATAACCATCTTTGCAACAAGTTGAGGGTCGATTAAGCCCCCAAGCTTAGGATTCTAAGGTTGCAAACACGTAAGATCATAGAAGCCATAGAATGTCACCAAAATTGAGGGGTAATCAAGCCCCCAAGCTTAGGATCCTAGGAGTCTATGATAATTGGCATACACATAAGACATGAGACATAATTCACCCATATATGAAGTACTTAGAAGACATGAGATAAGACAAAACATACACAAAGCATACATTTGAGAAGTCACAATGTATACATGCAACACACAAAGCATTGATGCCATACACAAAGTATACACGCCATAGACAAAGTATACACGCTTGACATGAAGTATACACATAAGGCATGAAATACACATTGAATACTTATGAAACACGCACATGAAATACACACAAAACATTCAAGGAGAATACATTTATAGAGAGAAACACAATACGGAAGACCTTGAGTCAGCACGATAAGGGAGACCTTGATCTAAGTGATCCCTCAATTATCATGCATCATTCCCCAAGATGCAATAAAGAAGAATGCTAAGGGGTTAGTTAGAAATGAGAAGCACAAGAGAAGTACAAACACATCACATACACCATCTCAAAAGGAAAATGTTTCCACTCAAGGGACTACATCGAGCTACCTCCCACGAGAGGATTTTATGAAGTCTTACAGAATAAGAAGGCGAAGCAACCTTACTACCAAACTCTAGTTGGTGGTGCAACCCTTCTCCCAGACATGCAAGGAGCTTCAACTTAGGAGAACAAGATAGACTCAAGATCTTGTTTCCAAGTTAGCCACAATGCTTTCCAAGAGAGTGTGATAACAAATATAATCAACAAGTGTTTAGAAAGCAAGAAGAGAGTAAGGTTCATAGCATGATATATGCTCCCACCTTAAAGTGATTGTTAACTCTATCAGGGAGCGAGAAGAAACATAAAATAAGCATGAGAGCTTTCTAAAAGCACATGCCCAAATGAGATGCGTTTACAAAAGCTACATCGCAATAAGGGTTTGCCCCCAAGACAAGCAAACCAAGGCGATGCTTACATGCATGATACACAATGACTTGTGTAGTCATGGTATGACATCGAGCATTGCTACAAGGTGCCACATAGATGGAAGAAAGATCACAAATACATAAATTGAAGCAACATAAAAGGATTCTAAATCATCCAAAGAAAATAACGAAATTACACATTACAACATATAGAAGAATGAAGGTACACGTAGAGGAATGACACAACATGTTCATACTCATTGTACCTTTGTGCTAACAATGGTGCCAAGGGAGAACTAACAATCAAGAAATCATCACAATACAGGGATAACAATACATATAGACATAAGTGAGAAGAAGGGACCACTCTTGCGAGTAGGCCTATAACAAATTATCCTCCCCCAACATGATTATAAACTGGAAAGAGGACAAGGTGCTCTAGGGACTACATCAAGCATGGTGAGAAGTGCTAGAGACAAACCTTGTTTGAAGTTGTTGAATTTTGCTACTCAAGACTCAGCATTCATTACTGTAATGGCCAAGTGCTCGATGATATGTACAATAATGAGTTGGATTATGATCTTGTTGAATCATTCTGCGTTTTAGAGGAGGACGAGTGATTAAGATGTCTTTGAGTAGACTCGACAACATACACTCTTGTTAAGATAGAACAGAATATATGGGGGGGTAGGAAGTAATCTTTTTTGTTGAGATAGAAGAGAAGATTTAGTTAGAGTAGAAAGAAATCCTTTTTCCTGAGAACATGGTGGAGAAAACGTAGGAGAAGGTCAAAAACCCAAACATACTTTAGACAAGTGCGGTGTTGGTTCCACAAGTACCTTAATTCCTTGTTCTTTGTATCCTAACCCATTTCCATTGTATCCTTGTTTTGAAATAAGTTTGATTCCACGCCCATAATGCTTCTCCAAATCCGTAGGAAGAAGAGAGGTCATATGACGAGATTTGTTATTTTTATAAGTGTAATTATATGTTGAAGAAGAAGAATTATTCCTTTTATCACAGTGAGGAGGATCAAACTTTGTTTCAACAAGCCCATGGGGTTGAAATCTAAAGATACCACTTCATTACCATGATATATATTAGAAGGAGATGATTCATTAGATTGAGATGATACTTTATCACAAGTGGCTACCATTTGTACATGAGCAGGCGAATCATCACCAAGATCAAAAGTTCCATCAAAATTACTGATAAGTTTAAGTTTCTTAGGTGTTGAAGAAATTGTATTTACCTTCGAGATCTTAGGGTGTGAGGGTGAGACTTTATACTCACCTAAAAAGAAAGGTGTAAAGTCTAATGAATCCCAGTCATCACCAAAAAATGCACTTGAAGGACCAACACTGTTGTTAGCAGTGGAGAATAGTGGTAAACAAGGGATCAAACTACTTAAAAGAGATTGATGTCTTGCTTCTATTTTGGAGCAACTTTCCAGAAATATATCATCTTTAATTATATGTACCTCATTTTCAAAGATGAACTTTATTGAACGATGAAGGGTAGATGGAACCGCCCCCATGGCATGAATCCACGATCTACCAAGAAGAAGATGGTATGAAAGATGTTAGGCATGACATGGATAAGAGTAGGCATTGTCTTAGGTCCATCCTTAATATCTAAGGTGGGTGTACCAAGTGATGTCCTACTAATATTATCAAAGCCACGAATGTTGAGTTTATCTGGTTGCGTTGAAGATTTATCAATATTAGTTTATTTAACAAATCTATTATGCAAACATAAAGACCTGATCCACCATCAATCATAGTGTGTCTTATCCTCATGTTACCAATCATGACGAATATCATGAGAGGCTCATTTTCATTTTGAACTTATATGAGAGGCAATTCATGTTGTTGAAATGATATATTGGATGTTGTCCCATGCATACAATCTAATAGAGATGCTACATCATTCAATCTAATAGAAGGTGGAACAACTACCTTTTGTAGAGCCTCATGGAGCATTTCATGGTATGTAGGTGATGTTTGTATTAAATCCCATTGAGAGATCTTAGATGGAGTAGCATAGAGATGGTCGACAAGATCATATTCTTTACCAATATGTCGAGGAAGACGAGGTGCTTGAGGTAGGATAGGCTGAGAAGGTGGAAGAGAGATGGCCACAGTAGGTGCGTGCTTACTTTTATTACAGGTGTTATATGTGTGAGAAATCGTGTGATGCTGCAACACATCTTGAACACCTTGATTTCTTTGAGCAATTTGTTTTGCAAGATTGATAATGTAACCTAGGGGTCGAGGTGGTGTTGGATCACCTTGAATCGTAATCACCAGTTTGAAACGAGGAGGTCTATTAGGTGCCTCATGCACAATTATTTTAGGAACAGTAGTACACGTATTCACTATCTCCTTAGTGGGTAGAATAAGTCTATTAATGATTATGATTTAATTGACATTGTTTTCTTTTTGAAGTGTTAAGACAATTGTTGATGATTGTATCCTTAGTGATGTCCAAGGGGCTTGAACATTCAACCAAAGGAGAAATGTCCAAGGTCTTCCTATCCTTAGTGATATCCAAGGTACTTGAACATTCAACCAAAGGAGGAAGATCAAGGGTCTTCACTTCCTTAGTGATATCCAAGGTGCTTGCCCATTCAATCAAAGGCGGAAGATCCCTAGAAGAAGAATTATCATCATCACTTTTTTCATGACAATTCATGGAGATGAAATTAGTAAAGTCCTCTGATATCAAAGAATGCATACCCATGAAAGTTATGAAGTTATCAAAATCAGATATATAACAAAGGATTTCATATATAGAACATTTAGAAACATCATTATCATACATGGATGATATGTGATCTAACATATGGATGCACATTAATAAATTTAGAGAATTTTTCAAAATCTATGATATATGCATGCAAAGATAGAAAAGAGAAACAACTAGAGGCAGCCATGATGAGATGGCTTGTCTATTATATTCAAATATGGTATGGACCAACAAATGAACAATTTATTAAACAAGTACCACCAAGATCAAGATACAATTGCAATCAAAGATCTACAAGTGCAAGAGAAGCGGGGTCTTCTAAAAATGTGCATTTTTGGTAACCTCAACAACTAAGTATTGCAAATGTGAGATGTGTAGTATGTGCCAAAGAAGTGCTCAAATAATGTATCCACTTGAATGCATAGTGATTTACAAAAACTTTCTTTGATAAAGATGCTCTAAATGCAAGACTAGCTAGGTTTTACTAGCAAAACCCTAGATTTTAAATGCTTACTTCATAAACCACAATTTTTTCAATGCAAGAATTATTTTGAAAGCAAATGACATTTAAGACATGATACAACAATGAAATATTATATTTTAAATGTAAATGATGATAGCAAAATCTAAAACAAGTGGTCACTCCACAAACCCTAGGTTTTGAATTTGATGAGGTTTTTAAAAATGTGACTTTTTTGACAAAACCCTAGCAAATGAGAGTCTTAAATCCAAGATGCAACAACATGAAATGATTATATATTGTAATATAAATCTGATATAATGCACAAATCATATATTTAACTCTTTCTATGATGATCTACAACATATGCAATGGAAACCATGCACCAATATGCCTTTTTGCAAGCCTAAAATGCTTGATTTTTCACTTTTTCCAATGCAAGAATGCTCTTAAACATCAAGGATGACAAGGTGAAGCAAATTAAATCCTTTTAATCAACCCAATAATGCAACAAGATCTGAAAGAACAAACTAATCTACAAACCCTACGTTGAATATTAGCTAGATTTCCTAGAAATGCAAGGTTTTTTCAAACCCTAACAACGAAATCATGCAAAATTAAGCTATGAAAGTATGTAAAATGATGAATGAATGTAATCAAATCATATATAAGGCATAAAATGGCTCATATCTGATGCAAGAAGGATTCCAAAGTGCAAGAAACAATGGGTTCACCAAAATGTAGATTAGAAAAGAGAGACTAGCTCAATAGATCAAACTAGGTCAAACCCTTTTCTACAAAACATTGGGGCACAAACTAAGCTTGGAATCTACCCAAGAAGGAGAGCCAAACTACATGGGTTCTTCTATTTTGTTGTATATATAATGAATTAACAAAATCCAATCAATCAAACTAGGGTAAATACATGAAACCCTAATTGAGGAAGATCGAACTAAAATAGACTGTCGAAAGCGAAAACCCATAAACCAAATCAATAGCAAAGATTAGGGATGAAATTAGAACCTGAATCTGGGGTGAAAATACCAAGGACAAGGGTTCTTGGGTTCCCTAGACCTTGATTAGGGTTTATATAAATTGATGTCTTCACCAGGTCCGTACCTGCAAGTTTTGTCTTCTTCCCAGAAATCAGCTATCAAAACTTGTTCTTCTGACTTGCACACACACAAGAAGGAAAATGGTTGGGTGCTATTTACGAGATTGCCTTAGTCAAGCCCCATGAATGGTTTTCCCACCTCCATAATAGAAATGATGATTGATAAAGAGTGTGTGCCCTAGGAGGGCAGAGGCAAATCCGAAGTAGAATGGAATGCTAACATGAAGCATGAAGGAAAGAAGTCACCATGAGCATGGAAACCCTAGCATGCTTGAAGCGACGTCACAACTTGACTCAAGAAGTTGGTGTAGCCCCAAAAGATCTTCATAAGACCTGTAATATGTTAGTGCTACAGTAATAATCTACAATAGAGAGCTTGAGAGAAGAGTAGAGAGTATGAGAGAGAGTAAGAATCCTTCAACATGAGGCTGACATTGGGAACCTTTTACGAGGTCCCAAGCTGACAAGCCACAATTTAGGTTAGGGCTAAAAGGGGGACAAGGTTGCTCAGGCGCCTTGGTCCCTTAGCCCCAAATTCCTTGGATAAGGCACTTAAAGTGTCATTAACTCCTTATAATTACTTTTTTGGGTTTTGTGCATCGAGATCAAGAAGTACATGCTCAATGATCAAAAAGGTGTTATAATAGGTCCTAATAAACAAGTATAAACATTTTAGGTCCACCTAGGTGCTAAACTAAGTGTAAAATGGTGGTGTACACATTTTATGACACTACACCTATGAAACTAGATGTGTTTCCTTTGCGTCTTGAATCATGTTCCAGTTACTTTCCTAGCTTTAACATTTGGTTCCAGTTTATTTCTCTACATTTCATCCTTTTGGCATCATTTCACTTACAAAATTCTCCCACCAGACTAGATGTTCCATTTCATGTTCTATATCTAATTCCAATATCTTGTCCCTCACCTTTTCTCTACATCCACTTCACTCCTCCAATTCTGTATTCCTTTTCTATCTTCCTCCCTTCACTAAATCTCCTCGTTTCTTCTTTGTAGAAATTTGCTAGGTTGCCAGATCTCCTTCACACACTTCATATCTAGTCTTCCTTCATCTTTTTTATTATCTTCCAAATGTCCAAGCTGCCTCCTTCTTCCTCCTTGTGGGAACCTAATGCCCTTTAGGATGTTGTTCCTTTCTTCACACCCTTGAATCCACTTCCAACATGACATTTTGCATTGTTTTTATAAGGAACTTCCTCATCCTATGAGGCATCCTTCACTCACTCATGTCCAATTCCAATGTGTAGTTCCATGACAAATTCCCACAAAATTCTCATACTTCTCCAAAATGCTCCAGAATACACCAACAACCTCTAGGGTTGCCATTAATGGTTGATTTGACTTCTGTAACCACCCACTTTGAGTGGGAAATTCATTTGCTTCTTCCAGTTTGTTTGGCATGCAAATCAAGGTAGATTTTCATAAAGTTGGTGTGGACTCCATGGATTTGGTGATTGGGAACCCTAATTCACATTCAATGTTTCACTTGTTGATGTGCATTGAATTCTCATGAATGGCCTAGGGAACAAAATTTCAAATGCTATATACATGTTTCAAAGATGTAAAAGTGGTTGGTCATCAATCCAATTTACTGGTCTGCAAGTGCTTCGTGTTGGTTTTGGGGAAATAATCAATGCAAGTCTAGTCTGTAGGGACAAGAATACATTCTATCAATCATAGGAAGGGTTTATAATGCACAACTGCATGTGATGGTATATCTCCATGGTAGTTTGTAGTGATTCAGGGGAATATGTAATCGCAGTTATGTATTTTCTCTCGCCACATTTGATAGCATGATTATAGTAAGGGTTTGATGTATGTGTGACAACATCTAATGCATTGCAAGGATCTTGTAATGGTCATTCCTTTGTTGCATATGGGTTATTGCAATTCAATTTTAGATTATTAAGTATGTCAATTACATACATAATATATTTTTGATTTGTATGAAAATGCACATCTGGTTCTGTTGATGTTTTTCTATACATATTTCCTTCCTCCCTACAGTTCATGACTCTATTGCCCAATGGAGTAGGAACTAGTCCAAATTGGTGAGAGGCCAAACACTCTCTTTTTATTATCCTCTATTCTTGTTAGCTATAGGAGTAGATTAAGTTTCCATATGCTATCATGATTCATTGTTACAAACCAAGGAATAATCATAAGTGAACTGTAAGAGTTAGTGTTGGTTGTTGTTGCAAGTATGTGTAGTTGGTGTTGTCATTGATGTCAACACGCTTGTGTTGTCATTGGTGTCAACTATATGAGCAAGAGATTATTGCAAGAGTGTGAGCAGTTGGTATTGAGTTGATGTTGTCTCTGATGATGAGGAAGTGTTGAAGATGTTGATGATATGTTTATGGTGCTTGGTTTCCAAGTGCTTTTGAGAAAATTTGAATAAAAGAGGAAATAGTGTGTTGTAAATGTGTTATGGCATACAGAGTGGTGTTTTGGTTTTCGCATTTCTTCTATGTTGAAGATATGCTCGTGCAGTTTGGATATTTTGTTCAGAGGTGTTGCATTCAGAATTTGGTGTGCTAGATCATTGTGCAAAGGAAGGTGTGTTCACCAGTGTGTGAACTGTGTATTGCAGAGGTGTCTAGGAGAAATGTTTTTGCTCTGCATTTCTCTACAGAGTGATTTCAAGTTTTGTGGTTTTGGAAGTGTATTGATAAGGTTCATATCTACCTTTAGTTGATGTTGTCCGTGGTTTGGTGCTCTGCAAGTTGATTTCTTGAGTTGTAGTGTATGACAAAGATGTTTGAGTATACTGGGGGTGTACTTTCTTCAGGTGAAAGTTGTTGTGAAGGAATTTGTTGGATTTCAAGGTGTTTGTGGGTTATTCTAGATTGCGTTCAAGAATGGTGTGTTGTCCCCGAGTCATCTTTGGTTTTGAGGAAGCATGTACTTAAATGATTATGGTGTTAACATAAGTTTGGTTGACCTTGGGTGTTTACACTAATTACGAATTTGCCCCGATGATTGTGGAAGCGTGGTGTGGCTTGTATGAGTGGATTTAGGTCCAAGCTAAGGTGTGTTATGGTCTGCCTTCATTCCTTTCCACTATAGGAATGTTTGGCTGCCGACCTAATTTGAATTTACATGGTTAAGGTGCATTGCCAACCTTGGAGAATGTTTTCAAGGTCGAAGATAGTATAAATAGGTGTTGAGTTGTTGAGGGATGACAAGATAGATGTGTGTGATGTGTAAGATGCAAATTACAGAGTTGTAGAGTGTGAATTTGTAAAGTGCAGTGCAAGCTTTCATGTGTTAGATTACTAGATGCAGTGAGCAGAAGGTGTCTACAATTCTTTAGTAAGACTACGAAGGTGTTGGTGATGTTGTGGTGGACTTCTCTATTGCATTGAGATGGTTTCTCATTGTAACACTCTTCTCTATCTTATTTTCTGTTCTGGTAGTTGTTGTTCCCCTTTTTTTAAAGGGCGCCCTAAGTTCATTCTTTGTTTTTCCTTTGCATTCATTATCGACCTTTTCACTTGGTTCCTCCTTCGGGCCTAATTTACTTAGTCATTTTTGCAAGTCGGCAGTCCTTTGTATTTTCGAAGTCAAGTCAGCAGGTTCACAAGTTCTTGAACCCCCCGACTTGCTGACTTACCTTGAGTTTCTCGTGACTTGAGTCTTTGGCGTGTTACCATGTGAAGTCCTTCCTTTGTAGTTAGGAGGTCAGGGATTCTTTGAAGTTTTGAATGTCTAACTCCTAGTTCAAGAGTTCATCTTTTGCCTGACTCGCCGACTTCGCGTAGTGTACTTTCCCAAGTACTGTCAGTTGTGTTGGCATGTTGTATAGGAGATTGACACTTGTCCTTATGCATTCAATTTGAGGTACGTGCGGATATGGTGGTGCCATTCTTGGAGGGAAAGTTGAGGCATGCATTTATGGGTTATAATGACAAATTTGCCGCCAATATTTAATATCTTTCTTGGAGGAATTTATGAGAAGTAACTTAAATTAATTTTAAATCCCGCATAAGGTGAAATTATGTGCGAAGAGAATGCATTGTAGAAGAACAAACGGCTAGCTCACTACGTGTGGAATTTTAGCTCAGTTTTACCCTTGCAGGTCAACATAGCTAGCAACTTTTCTCTCTCTATAAAGGTTTCATATCTTCTTTGAGGAGTTAGAGATTTTTATTGCCCATGTATTTGCACAAAGAATTCTCTATTGGTGTCTTGCCTCATCCTCCACTCTCTATGTGTATCTCTGAGTCTCTTGTTTTCTAGTTTTTGGAGCACATAAAAATGAAGTTTAAGTTCCAAGGGACCCCTATGGCTGCCATTATGGAGAATGGTCTTGCTATAGTGAGAGATACGAATTTGGGCCATGTTGATTTAGATGATTTTTGGAGGAGAATGATGTCTGAGAAAAGAACTTTGGCAGAGAAAATTATCAGCAACAGCTTGCATAATGCTGGTGACTTTCTACTTGTTGTGCATTGTCCTGAACTAATGGTTGCATGCGCCAATAGTTATTTCCCAAACTCTCAGGAGATAAGAACTCCCAATGGTACTGTGGTAGCCAAAATTGATTCTGAATCTGTTGCTTCAGCTTTGGACTTGGAAGAATATGAAGTAATGCTAATGTTTCCATTTCCTCGGCCTAGAATTACTATAATGAGAAGAAATACTGGTGTCGTACATGTGTCTCCAAGCATTGGCCAGAAGAAAAAAAGACTGGGAAGTCCCGGCTACCTGCTAATCTAAAGAGGAGCAATTTCAAAGAAGAAATATTAGACGTGATAACCCTGCTAAACAAAGTAGTTGGGAGTCCCAATTTGGATGTCTTTGAATTCTAGATGTGCAAGTTTATTTTTTTAATTTGTTGAGACCACCAGATTGACTGGTCAAAAATATCAGCGGTTGTCTACATGAGCAGCTGGTGAATTTTACACAAAGCGTAAGTTTTCACATTTGCTCCCAGCTGGTCTACATCTTGGCTTGAAAAGAGGCTGCTTGGCCTGGTCTAAGGACTCAAAGAAGTTCTTTAGAAAGCACGTCTGTGTATTAAATTTTTCCTCAATTGCAAATAAATGAAGGTATGAAGGATTTCTGACATGTGAATGATGTTTTTTCTATGTTGCTGGCTAAAAGAATTGATGGCTCAATAGAGAAAAGATTTTCTATAGAAGCATTTACATTGGTCACAAATTTTAAGAGTGTTTACATTCAGTTTGATCACTTCTCATATTTAAGGATTGGGGGTTATGAAAATGCCCCATTAAAATTGCCTTGATACCCCTCCGACTATTTGGTGTTGCTGGAAGTTTGCTACCAAATGGCAGTGGTAAATGTCAAATATCAGGCAATGAAAAAGAAAGGATATTCTTTTCCTGTGTCTTTGTCTTTCTATTCATGCAAAAGCAATGATGGTGCCCGGAACATGGACAAATTGTTATCTAAATTTAGCCTTCATAGTTTGTCTCCCCGCGTATCATTTGATAGCAAAAATTTTATAAAGGAAAATATGCATGGATGTGGTTCTTACTTACACTTTCCTTAGCTTAAATATTTTTGGGAGGACTGTATTGATGAGAGAGAAGTTTAGAAAAGGAAATGGATGAGGTTGACTATTGATCAAGTCCGTGCCTTCAAGCTGAATATTCAGGTCCCAGATATAATCGATGATTTTTTTAGATCTTCTAGGTGAAGGATATGATACAGTGTCTAGGGAACCTTTGCCCCCAATAAAATGGTCTGAGAAGGAGGTTATAGATATTATGTTGTTGTCATTTCATGTTTTAAGGAGAACAGAAAAGTAGTTGCAAACAAAGACTAAGGAGTGTGCTGGTTCATCAACACCAAGGGACTCAGCCTCTCAGAATCAAGCCAGGTTCTAGACTGCCCCCTCACACAAAAGAGCATCCAATTTGGACCTGACTCTACAAAGAGTCGGTTCACAACTAAATGGTGACAGTGAAGGTCCACCTAAGGAACTTGGCAAGTTGAAGACCGCCTGTGAGCAAGATGTTCAAATGACAAAGAGAAATACCAGATTGGCTACCTTATCATCTAAGGTTGACCATGTGCCCCCGCCAAACAATCATGTAAGTGATTCTAATTCTCTCATCTTCTTGCAATTGGGAGAAGATAATTTATTACATTCATTACTTAGTCCACCTAATTCCCCTCAACACAAAGAGATGCCTGGGCAAAACACTCATCCTACACCAATAGTGGTGACTACCAATGTTGCCAATGCACTAGTCTCATCTCTGAACTGGTTAAATAAGGTACTCCAAAAGAAGAAGAGGTAAACCATTCTAGTTGATGAAGGCATCGATATTGTTGCCAGTTTGTTGCAAATGGTACCAAAACTAAAACGTGCAAAGAGCATGTCCAGTATAGTAACTGATACCACCTCGGGAAACCAGTTTTTAGAGATTGTAGACCCACTGGTCAAGAAGAATGAAGATGAAATAACTGAAGCTAACTTCAAAGTAAGCCGCGTGGATCTAGGGCCATTGACTACCGAAGGTGATTTGTACCACATGCACTATTCAATGGACAACATCTCTAAAAGGGTGAAGGATTTGCAGGATGAAAATTTGAAGCTACTAGCACATGTAAGTTCTCTGTCCTCCTTTGCCAATTCAATTGCTGAGGTAATAACTCCCTCTACTGGAACCTCCTCCACTATCAAACTTCCTACTCTCGACCCAAGTCTACTTCAACAAGTTGGAACTTCTTTGTCCCTAAGGTTATGGATCAATGGGTTGAGAAGATCATTTTTTATGGTCTCTTATTTATCGAGGAGGTAGTTAAATTGTTTGATTCCATTCATGCTAAAAGAGAAGTTTTGATAGTAGAATTTGAGAAGGCCCGAAGTGATCACCATAGTTTAAATCTAGCCTCTAAGGAAGTGCAAGAAATCACCAACATGGACCCCGATATTCTGATGATTGAAGAAGTCATAGCTGACCCTAAAGAGTTAGATACCATTGTGTGGGCTGATGCATTAGAATGGAAGATTTGTATTATTTCTGTAGCTAAAAAAGAAATGGGAAAAGTAGTGGCAATTTATAACAAAGAGATGATGAGGATTAAAAGAGACTTTGTTGCTTTGGATATAGAGGCCAACGAATCTAACGATGAAAAACTATTGGACGTCAAGGTGATCAAACAGAATCTCAAGAGGGTGGTGACAGACGATATAATAAACTATAGTGCAATTACAGGGGAGTCATTGGGTAGACTTTCTAAGATGATACTTACAGTAGCACTTGCAAAAATAACATCGAGGTAGTGTATCAAAAAGTGATTGACTCCGACCGAGCTATCATGAAAAGGAAGCGTCGCATTAGCATGACCGGAATTCCACCTGGCATGGCATTAACTCCTGTTATTAACAAATACAGAGCATACAAAGCCATATTATGAGCATAGGTACCCCAAACGGCACAAAGTGTCATTGGAGAAGGCGGACAGTCAAGGGAAGATGAAGAAATGGACGAGGTGGATGATGGCGACGTGGACTTGCAAATATTGAATTGATTTTAATTTCATGTTTTTAAATTCTCTTACTTTCTCTAAAACTATTGGCTCTGGAGGGCCCTTTATTATTACTGTTGTTTAAACAATCTTTTAATCGGCTGTTTCAAGAATCCGTTATGGTTTTCTAGACAGTTATGGTTTGCCCTAGCTATATATTCTACATGGCTGGTCGAATTAGGGATCTTTTGCAAAACTTTGTTTCTAGGAAGGGTGACAGTTAAATTTTTTTTTTCAGCTTCTATGATGTATGCAATATAGTTAATACAGTGGAGATTTGGATGATCATGGACTTTGTGTTGTGATTATTTGAGTTCATGTTCTTCTTAAGTTGAATGCATTTCTATTGATGCTAATCGTATTCATGTGTTCTGGTGGTTGGATGTTATTAAATCTTGCTCACTGCTTCGAATAATCTATCTGTTGATATTTCATTTAAGGTGGTGAATTCATGTGTATGTATAATATCTTCAATATATGTTGTGTGGTTGGAAGTCTGTGAACTTCTAGAGTTAGAGTTAAGAGTTGTAGATTCACCTTTTTAGTTGTCTGGTTAAAAGCTCTGCCTTTATCTTGCTTTCTAGTTAAAAGCAACCTCAAGTTTAAATTCCTTAGAATATCTGTAGAAGGTAACTGTACCTTGTTAAATAAGCAAAGAGCCTATGTAAAATACCAATATATTGGGCTCAAATGTTGATTACATTTGTCACTTGTCCAGGCATCAGTATATAGAGTTAGGTGACAAATCTGTTAACCAACAGCAGTGAGCCTTTCTTTCTTTTGGGCAGTGAGCCCTATTGTATTCAGTGTTGATAGTACTTTATATTGTGAGATAATCCTCACCGTGGTTTTTCCCTTCTTGGGTTTTCAACATAAATCTAGTGTTTCCTTACGTATGTTGTTGATTTGGTTCTATTTATGTTATCTTCTTTCATGATTAATCATTCTAACAGATTAAGAGTTAATTAAATTAATGTGGATCTAAATATTTGTGAGGGTTTTGAAGTTTTAAGATACAACTAATTCACCCCCCTCTCAGTTGTCTTGTGCATTCAACAATTGGTATCAGATAAGGTATAGATCAATATTTGGAGGTTTGGATATGTTGATCAGAAGAATTTAGAGGTGGATAGAAAAAGCTAAGGAAAAAAAACTGTAGATTGAAGAGGAAGAAGCTCTAGAAAAGATTCCTAAAACTCCCAAGTATGTGCAGAAGCATCATTCTGAAGAACAGATCATTGGTGACAAGAGCAAAGGTGTACTGACAAGAAGGAAAGTTGTTGAAGAATAGGTAAATCTATGTTTACTTTCTGAAGTTGAACCTAAAACAGTGATTGAAGCATGCAAAGATGAGTATTGGATCAAGGCTATGGAAGAAGAACTAATGCAAATTGAAAAGAATCAGACTTGGGAACTTGTCCCAAGACCAGCAAAAAAAATGTGATTGGAACTAAGTGGGTATTCTGGAACAAACTAAATGAGAATGGAGAAGTGGTAAGAAACAAGGCAAGGCTTGTGTGTAAATGCTACTCACATGTAGAAGGAATAGACTTTGTGGAAACATATGCTTTGGTGGCAAGAATGGAAGCCATCAGGATGTTTTTGGCTTTTGCAGCATATAAGGATTTCAAAGTATATCAAATGGATGTGAAGTTTGCTTTCTTGACTGGTGAATTGGAAGAAGTATACATAGAACAATCGGAAGGATTTCAGTTATTAGATAAACCGAATATGGTTTGAAGATTGAAGAAGGCACTATATGGATTGACGCAAGCCCCCAGAGCTTGGTATGCAAGGTTAGACAAGTACTTGTTACAACTAGGATTCAATAAAGGTAGCACAGACAGTAATCTTTACTTCAAAGTTGAAAATGATCAAATCTTGATTGTAGTTGTGTTTGTTAATGACATTATTTTTGGAGGAAATGAAGCCATGTGTAAAACCCGGTTAAGGGAAAAACCACGAGGTGATTAACCCAAGATTGTATTCTCTGTTAGAAGAATAGAAAGAACAAAATGGCATATGCCAATTAGGGCTCACTGCCCGAGCACACTGCTCACAAGAGGCTCACTACCTACAAGAGACACACTATCTACAAAAGAATAAGTATCACATACTTGAACTGGAAAATAGCATCTTCACCATGCTTGAGTCAGTTCCATTTAAGCCCAAACCTTCTGCTCTGCCTTTCGCTCTTCTCCTTGCTACCACACACTCATCTCCACATCATTCCATGAAATGACTTCGTAATCCCTTATTTATACTTGACATCAACTTAGGAACAAACATATAAGTCGGCACACATCCACAAGAACATCTGCAAGATGTATAATTCATCCGGTCGGCTAGTCATAGAAAGAACATCATCATCTGGAAGTTATTCTTCATTTCTGAGATTCCAATTCTAATGCAGACCATAAACATGAACTGAGCACGATCCAAGGACCTCCACAAGCTTGCCTGAAACACAAAGAACATCCTCACTTCCTCTACTTACTGAAACTCTTCTATCCTTCATCTAGAACCCCAAGAACACAGTCTGCCATTACTATCACAAAGGAATAGATACTTCCGAACCTTCAAACCACGAACCAATCAAGTTGCCACACCACACAGACTTCTCAAACACTTCCTCAAATCTGCAGAACCGGAGAATGCATTTCCGGATCTCATCAGACCTATCTGTATCACTCTGTCATCACTGAACATCTGCCGGAACTAGTTTTATTTGAACTGCCATAACTTCTTCATATCTTCATGCGGACCTCTGAAATCTCTACTGGAACATCATAAGACACATATATACAAACCCTTTAATCCACATTCTCTGATCTGCAACCTATCTTGGACTTTTACCTTGTTGTCATCACTGTTCTTCACTATTCCTGATTGAGACTAATTTTCTTAATATCCTCAGCATTTCTCAATATCCTCAGCATATAGCTCATCCAATCCTTCTCATTAATGCAACATGAGTGTGTTGACATCAATGACAACACTGGTTAAACCCATACTTGCAACAATCTCCCCCTTTGTCATTGATGGCAACATATGATGTGAAAAATTGTTTTAGCCATCATGACAAGAAAATCTCTTTACTGTCACAACTCCCCCTAACAACAACAACCATTCACATGTCTTCTCTTCCTTTATTGCTCCCCCTTTGACATCAATGGCAAAGGGCACATACTTGCAATTTCACTATTTCAGAACCATGTCTGCTGCTCCCCCTGAGTAACAGCTCCCCATCATCAGTCCAGACCACAAGATGTGACTGTGAAATCCACCAGACTGATGCACATCAGTGCACCTTAGTTCACCACCGAAGGGGCAATAACCCCTAACTTCTCCCTGAGATACTTGAAAGAGTCCTTAGGTAGAGGTTTAGTAAAGATGTCTGCAATCTGATCCTTTGAAGGCACAAACTCCAATTTGACTTCATTCTTGTTCACTTGCTCTCTCAAAAAATAAAACTTGATAGATATATGCTTAGTCTTAGAATGCAACACCGGATTCTTAGAAATATTTATTGCACTTGAATTATCACAGAAAATTGTGATAGGCTCCTCATACTCTACTTTAATATCTCTTAGTATCTACTTCATCCACAAAACTTGAGTGCAACTACCTGCTGCTGCAATGTATTCTGCTTTAGTTGTAGACAACAATATTGCCTCTTGTTTCTTGCTTAGCCAAGAAACCAATCTCTTCCCCAAAAAGAATGCTCCACCACTGGTACTCTTCCGGTCATCCACATCTCCTGCCCAATCAACATCTGTATATGCATGAAGAGAGAAATCATGATCTTTAGGATACCACAACCCATACTCAACTATCCCCTTTAGATATCTAAAAATCCTCTTGATTGCCATAACATGAGATTCTATAGGATCAGCTTGGAATCTAGCAACAAGACCAACAGCCTAGATAATATATGGTCTAGTTTGAGTGAGATACAACAGTCCTCCGATCATAGACCTATATTTTGTCTAATCAACCTTGGGAGAGTCATCATCTTTGCTCAAATTGCATCTGGTTGCCATTGGAGTGTTCATTGGCTTTGAGTCTTCCATCCCAAATTTCCTCAACAAATCTTTCACATATTTTGACTGAGAAATGAAGATTCCTTGCTTTGTTTGAGGAATTTGTAGACCCAAAAAGAAATTCATTTCTCCAAGCATGGACATCTCAAACTCACTTTTGATTTGACTTGCAAAAGTTTTGCACAAACTATCTCTTCCTCCAAAAATGATATCATAACAAATACTTCAACAATTAAGATATTTTCATGATCAATTTTGAAATACAAATTACTGTCAGCAGTACCTTTGTTGAAACTAATCTTCAAGAGATGTTTATCTAATCTTTCATACCATGCTCTTGGGGCTTGCTTCAGTCCATACAGTGCCTTTTTCAATTTGCAGACCATGTCACCATGATCAGACAATTGAAAACCATCCGGTTGCTCAATGTACACCTCTTCTTCCAAGTTTCCATTTAGGAAGGTAGATTTGACATCCATCTGATACACCTTGAAATCCTTGAAGGCAGCAAATGCAAGAAATAATCTGATTGCTTCAATTCTTGCCACCGGAGCAAAAGTTTCTTCAAAATCAACTCCTTCAATCTAAGAGTAACCCTTGCAGACCAATCTAGCTTTATTTCTAATTACTTCACCAGCTTCATTCAGTTTGTTCCGGAAGACCCATTTGGTTCCAATCACATTCTTGCTTCTAGGTCTGGGAACAAGATCCCAAGTATGATTTTTCTCAATTTGCATTAGTTCTTCCTCCATTGCTTTTGACCAATTTTCATCATTGCAAGCTTCATTCACTGTCTTAGGTTCAATCTTTGAAATCAGACAATATTCATCTGAATTTTGAGCAATTCTCCTCCTTGTTTGCACTCCTTTGCTTTTGTCACCTATGATCTGATCTTCAGAGTGGTTTAGAGTTACATACCTTGGAACTTTGGGAGTTTCTTGCATCTCTAATTCTTGATCAGTCTCATTGAGACATAACTCTTCTTCTTGACTTACCGGATCAACTTGACTTGGTTTCTCAGAAGAGGTTTGGACACTTTGAATCTGAACACCATTCTGATCATCTTCATCATACTCATGAATTCTTGAGGGTCTTTTAATTTCTTCATCAACCTTCACATTTACACTTTCTACTATCTTTCTTAGTCTCTTGTTGTAACACTGGTATGCTTTGCTTTGAGTAGAGTAACCCAAGAATATTCCTTCATCACTTTTGGCATCAAACTTTCCTAGATCTTCATCCCTTTTAATGTAACATCTGCTACCAAAAACTCTGAAATATCTCACAATGGGAGTAATGCCAAACCAAAGTTCATAAGGAGTCTTACCGGTATTATTTCTAATTTGAACTTGATTGAGAGTGTAGACTGCAGTGCTGACAGTTTCTCTCCAATAGATCTGAGGAACATTTGCTTCCATCATCATGGTCCTAGATGGTCCAGTTCTTTCTCTCAACTACTCCATTTTGCTGTGGAGTTCTAGGGGCAGACAACTGTCTCTTTATTCCATGTTTCTCACAGAAGTCTATGAACTCACCGAATGTGAATTCTCCACCTCTATCAGACCTCAGACATTTCAATTTTAATCCGGTTTCATTCTCCACCATGGCCTTGAATATTTTAAATTTCTCAAGTGCTTCTGATTTTTCTTTTAGAAAGGTTACCCACATCATCTAGGAGTAGTCATCAATTAGCAACATGAAGTATCTATCACCTTGGACACTCCTAACTCTTGCTGGACCACAAAGATCAGTATGAACTAAGTCCAACAGTCCAGTAGAAGACAATTCCTTACTTTTGAAAGTGACTGCTCAATTTGCCCAACTAACATTCTTTGCACAAGCTATTAGTAGGTTTCACTAATTTTGGAAGATCTCTTACAGCCTGAGTATTGCTTATCTTGATGATATTATCAAAATTCACATGACACATCCTAATATGCCATAACCAACTCTGATCAATTTGAGCAAATAAGCAACTTTTACCAGTACCAACCAAGTGGAAGATATTACCCTTAGTTTGAGTACCAAATGCAATCTCTGTTCTGGAGCTTTCAAAGATCTTGCATTTTCTATTTCTGAATCTGAGATCATAGCCTTTGTCCACCAGTTGTCCAACACTAAGAAGATTGTGCTTTAATCCTTCAACATACAGTACATTACCGGTTTTGTTCTTTCCATCAAGAGAAATAGTTCCTCTACCTCTGATCCTGCCAGCAAAATTATCTCCAAACTTTACAATTCCTCCTTCATATTTTTCCAAACTTAAGAACTTATTCTTGTCACCAGTCATATGGTGAGAGCATCCACTGTCAATGACCCAATCATCCTTTGTTTGAACTTGGGCAACCAGAGCTCTTTCTTCAACTTTAAGATTGACAGATACAGAGGGTATTGGTTCCTCTTCTTTGATGGCAATAAACACCCATTCATTTCCAGACTTGTTTCCTATCTCCGATTCATCATTTGTTACTCCTTCATTATCATCTTCTTCATGACCATAGTAACAATTCTTTTGAAACCTTGGTCTGTTAGGATTTGGTCTTGAAAATCTTTCCAGACATCTTGAGGCAAAATGACCAATTTTATTGTAGTTAAATCACTTAAAAGGTAATTTTCCTTCATACTTATCGGATCCTCTTGGCAGTCTCTTTGCAATAAGGGCTTCAAGATGAATAGTTTCAGCTTCTTCTTCATCCAAGTCTTTCCTTGCTTTTTCATACCATGATGGGTTCCTTGAAGAATTTTCCCTTGGATCAAACTTTTGTTTCCCTTTTACAGAGGCACTGGCTTTGAATGCAAATTCAGTCTTTGGAGGATCATCTCCAAACTCGGCCATTTCAAAAGCAGCCAACTTACCAACCAATTGGTCTCTTGTGACTGTTGTATGAGCTCTGAATTCTTCAATTGCAAAAGCCTTGATTTTGTAAGAATTAGGAAGGGATCTGAGAACTTTGCCAATGATCTCATCTTCACTCAGGATTCCACCTGCATTTCTAATTCCACAAACCAGCTCATTCACTCTTGGCATAAAAGAGGTGATATTTTCATCATCTCTCATTTTTAGTTTTTCAAATTTCCCTTTTAGACTCTGTAACCTTACACATTTAACAAACTGGTCTCCTTCATGCAAAAGTTCCAGTTTATTCCAGATCTCAAAGGCAGTTGGTATATCAATAACATTTGAGAGTTCTGAGTCAGATAATGTGCTTAAAAGAGCCTCTTTGGTCCGCAGATTGTTTTCAGCATCTGTGATTTTATTTAGGGTTGTCGGACCACCCTGTGGAGGTACATAAACTTTTGTAACCATAGACCAGTATGCAAATCCCATACACTGCAAGTGACATTTCATGTGAGCTTTCCAAAGAGTAAAGTTAGTTCCATCAAATTTTGGACTATCCTTCTTGTAGGACGACATCCTGGGTCTCCTCAAGTGGTTAAGCTCCTTTTAGAGGAACTTGGCTCTGATACCAATTGTTAGACTTAGAGCAGACAACTGAGAGGGGGGGTAAATCAGTTGTCCAAAACTTTCTTTACTTTCAACACTTATATTCACTTGGCAGTAATAATAAATCAAACATGAAACTTAATGAATTTAATCAAGAGCAGAAACACATCAACACAAGAGACACCAAGATTTTGACGTGGAAAACCCGGTTAAGGGAAAAACCACGGGGTGATTAACCGAAGATTGTATTCTCTGTTAGAAGAATAGAAAGAACAAAATGGCACATGCCAATTAGGGCTCATTGCCTGAGCACACTGCTCACAAGAGGCTCACTGCCTACAAGAGAAACACTATCTACAAAAGAATAAGTATCACATACTTGAACTGGAAAATAGCATTTTCACCATGTTTGAGTCAGTTCCATTTAAGCCCAAACCTTCTGCTCTACCTTTCGCTCTTCTCCTTGCTACCACACACTCATCTCCACATCATTCCATGAAATGACTTTGCAATCCCTTATTTATACATGACATCAACTTAGGAACAAACATCTAAGTCGGCACACATCCACAAGAACATCCGCAAGATGTATAATTCATCCGGTCGGCCAGTCACAGAAAGAACATCATCATCCAGAAGTTATTCTTCATTTCCGGGGCTCCAATTCTAATGCGGACCATAAACACGAACTGAGCACGATCCAAGGACCTCCACAAGCTTGCCTGAAACACCAAGAACATCCTCACTTCCTCTACTTACTGAAACTCTTCTCTCCTTCATCTGAAACCTCAAGAACACAGTCTGCCATTACTGTCACAAAGGAATAGATACTTCCGGACCTTCAAACCATGAACCAATCGAGTTGCCACACCACACAGACTTCCCAAACACTTCCTCAAATCCGCAGAACCGGAGAATGCATTTCCGGATCTCACCAGACTCTGTCATCACTGAACATCTGCTAAACCAGTTTTACTTGAACTGCCATAACTTCTTCATATCTTCATGCAGACCTCTGAAATCTCTACTGGAACATCATAAGACACATTTATACAAACCCTTTAATCCGCATCCTCTGATCCGCAACCTATCTTGGACTTTTACCTTGTTGTCATCACTGTTCTTCATTGTTCCTGATTGAGACTAATTTTCTCAATATCCTCAGCATTTCTCAATATCCTCAGCATACAGCTCATCCAATCCTTCTCATTAATGCAACATGAGTATGTTGACATCAATGACAACACCAGTTAAACCCATACTTGCAACATAAGAATCTTGACCAACTTATGACAGTCTATGACACATGTCATAAAGCATCTTGCTAAAAGAGGTAAATGACAAAATGGTGTTTCCATGTTTGGTGGGGGACTATGATATGTTTATCATACATAAGGTAATAAGTTATTATGTGTTGACCCATAATGAGGTGTGGGTTGTGAGAATTCTTACCATAGCATTTTGGGACCTTGTTTGGGCCCATTGTATTGTCTTGTGGATTTTTGGGGCCTCATTAAGTCTATATATTAAGATCTTGAGATGGAGGCATTATGGATTGTGTATTGCAGCGATATGTTATCAATTTTCCTCCAGGTTATAGGCGTTGATCTCTATAGAAGGCATGAAGTCTTATATTATAACTATGTTGTTGCTAGGAATACATTGGTTTCATTCCTTTGGAGGCTAAGTTTTCCCTAAAAGGATTTTCCTGTGCTATATTTGTGTCTTTCTTGTTCTTGTCTTGACTTCCATTATTTCTCTCATTCTTTCTTTCTGAGTATTGTATTGCATGTCATTATGTGGAAATACTTACATGTTTAGTAGTTAAGTTTTGTTTTAAGTTTAATTGTGAAGGAGTTTGTGGGCATATTTTTCTTAAAAAATTTTTCTCTTCCAAATCCAAATAGGTGTTCCAATTTACAAGAGGTAAAATATTTTCTCAAGCATATCTTGAGAAAATTAAGAATAAAGCAATCCCTATCTTATCCTAGAAAAATAAGGAAAAAACATATCTTAATTTTTCTTCAAAAGGAATCCCAAGATTCTCTCCATGCATGATGCTACAATTTAAATGAGGGACCCATTTTTACAATTGTTTATAATTTCAACGTGAGAGTCAAAAGGGATGTCCAAGTTTCCCCACAAAGAATTCACCAACCTAGAAAATTTAAAAAAGAATGAGAAATATAATTTGTTGGTTGATACCAATTGCTCAAACCTTGAGAGGCTCCCACGTTGCAACTTGTCTACAAGAGGTTCAAGGTAGACATCCATGTTTTTCACTTGATTTTTTGAGAAACTAGTAGAGAAAAAAGATGTTAATAAGTCATATATATGCACAAGAGAAACTACCTTGATGCCATTGATCCATAATTGACATCGATATTCCATTATACAAATCATTAACATGAATTCATTTAACTATAACTTATTGATATGTTCTATTCCTATTTGAACACTATTTAAAGCTACAAACTATGATGTTCCTCCAATGCTATCATTGCTTTTTAACACCATACATTCATAATGCAATGTTAAACGTGCTCTTGTTCCATTATTCATTTGTGCTGTAAATGTTAGCAACTTACAATAGTCAAGTCCCACACTCTACCCCAAATTTTGAGATGGCAATAGTGAAGAAGAAAAAGATCAAAAATGCAAAGGAAGCAAATGAAGATGCATGCGAAGGCAACAAGAAGATTGGGCAACGACATTTATCCCGAGCAACTTGGTTTGGACTCTATTGGAGACAATGGTACTAAAGGCCTTGGGAAGGGACCAAGCTAGAGGATAGGACAATATTTCCTACCTACAAAAAACACAACCAATCCTTATCACTCTTGTAGTGACTATTGCAAATAGGCTATCTTGTTGGAGGATGCCTCATTTTGTGCCTCCTCTCATTCGAGTGTCTGTTGTTGTTCCTCCTCTCAATTATGTTTCTTCCATGTAGGTCAATGATAATTCAAATCATGCCCCTGTTTCGGATCCCACCCTTGTTTCAGAGCCTTTGTCCCAAGCTTATTCGTATTATCTTTGGAGGCATATACCTATCTCTTTTTCCCAAAACTCCCCTAAGGTTTGTTTTTCGGAGTCACAAATTGACTCAACTACAGAAAATTTGGAAGGCCAATCTATTATTTGTTGAGTGATGGGAAGGAGATCATTAACCAAGATTTACGAATGGATTGAAGCTTCTTGGCACTTAGTTACAAACCCCTCGATTTTATTGGTCTCCAATGTTTTTTTTACAATAAAATTTCAATCACAATTAGACATATTCTATTTGGACAAATGGCCCCGGTTCTTCGGGAAGAGTAGAATTTTCATGTGCTCTTGGCACCCCTTTTTTAATCCCACTGATGTGATTTTTTTGTGATTCACCTCTATAATCTTTCTCTCGTTTTACAAAATGTAGGCTTGTTAAAGCTTCTTGTGGAATTGTTTGGGGCATTCATCAAAATTGATCTAGCTTGTAAAGATCTACGAAAACCGATATGCCTGTGTGTGCACTGATTGATCTCTCTAACCCTCTCCTACACTCCATTCATATATGCTCTTCTCATGCCCCTTCATTACAATTCATAAACTAAGGGGCATCCATTTCAATGCTTCAATTACAACCAAAGCACTTTAGGGAAAATTGCATGTCCCCTGAGAATGTTCAGCTCCAAAAATGGGTCTTAAGAGTTTGAAAACCTAAATCAGATTTTATCTGGAGAAACCATGGCCAATTTATGGTGAATCACAATAAAGTTGTTCGACTTTCTCAACGGGGCACTTTTGAAATGAGCACGAATGTGGTTTATCTAGCTTTCAAGGGTGCAGATGGGTACCTTTTCTCAAGTGGGGAAGAATCAAAAAGTATAGATGCAAATTACACAGAATTTGATGGTTTTGATGATGATCTTTTGATGAGAAACCCTCGCCATCTTCCAAACTAACTGCAATTCGATTAAAAAGTAGGGTCACAAGCCCAAATCGTTAAAACCATGGAAGAGGTTGACTATGGTTATTAGGACACTATGGACAAATTCCTCCTAAATAAGGTTGTCAAGCTTGTATTTGGAGGATAGAGAGATTACCCTAGTTTTTACACCCAAAAAGGACTCTTCAAAGGCAATGAAAGGCTTAGGCCATCCCCTCCCATCTCTGGAAACTTCATCTACCTCAACACAAAAGTTGATGGGTAGGATGACAGAAGTAGCGTGCCTTTATTTAGAAGCCAAAGAATCCATTGCACTGGGCTCTCAATAGAACATGGAAGCTCTTCTTTGAAAAACGGTAAAAAGAGTCAGCACCTGGCTAGAGCCTAGTGGGTTCTGTCTTTAATCAAGATTTGAAAATGGTTTTCCAGCAAAAAGTGTTGAAAGTTTGTGTTAGAGATTTGGATGGGGTTTAGAGGTAGCTAGAAGGTGATTGTGTTGGAGAGTTTTTGTGAGTTCTAGATTCTCTCTCCTTGAAAGTTTCTTTTCGTTTTTTTCTTTCTCCCCTAGCTTTCAAGCAGAATGGCTCTTGTTGTATTAAGGAATTTTTTCCCCTCTTCCTTTTTGTTAAGGTTGAGGGCCTCAATAGACTCCCTCCATTCACTTACCAAGAAGAAAAAAAATTGCAACAATCAAGCATAAGCATGTAAATGAAAACATCTCATAAAGAATATAACAAGAGTGATATGGTGAAAGCCAATTACGGAGAAAAACCAAGTAGCAATCCACCATCAATATATTTGCAAAAGGAATATCCTTTCACAAGGGCCCTCGAGAACATCTAGGATGGAATTGGATTTCAATATCTCCCTAATGCATGTATGAATGCCCAAAGATAAGCAAGAGAATCAACAAGAACAACTAAAATATCTCTATGCTAAGGGACTGAAGAAAAAGCAATTCTAACTTCTCAAGAGATATTTAGCTCTGTTATTTTGCGGTACATGGAACATTTGTGGCTTCAACCCAAATGGTGAGATGTGCCTCATCCATGCGTGGCAATCTTCCCTAATGTCAAAATGATTACGACCAGTTTGGCCCCAAATGATTCTGTCACTTATTCAGATATCCTTCCATTCGATGACTCGCATCCAATCTTCCACTATTCTAATTTTGACTCTGCTCTGAACTCACTTTTGATGGCTGATCCACTCAAGCAACTGAGACTTAAGGTTTTTTTTTTAAGTTACCGATAAAATAATAGCACCAGCTACCAAGGAAAATCCAACATTAAAAATAAAAAGATTTGGAACATAATTATGAAAATAAGAAAAAATCGAAGCAGTCTTAGGCTTCGTGGAAAAGGCACTCTCATACTTTTTATAGTTTCTTTAGCACGCTGCCATCTACCTCTCATATGTTTTGCTAGCCCAAATAATCTTCAATCTCAAGTCGCTGCTCTCCAGATTCTCTGTTTTCATTAGAAGCGTCATCTGTCCACTCCAGAAATTTTTTAAATTCCAGAAGTTTCTTTGAAACAAAATGCTATTGAGACGGCAGGGAGTAACCAGCCTTCCAAATACAGTCAAAAAATTGTTAAAGGAGATATCCTTCTCCACATGCACCTACATATACCCAAACTTTTAATAAAGAAAATTGAATTGTACACTATAAAGATTTTGCTCCGACAATTTGGAGTACATTCAGTCTACATCTAATCTGCAAGAAATAGGGGAAGAGGAGAGGAGATTACCTTGCATCCATCTCACAATGTCTCAGAACTTCCGGCTAAACCTCTAAAAACAGTTTATGACAACCTATTAGCTTCAAGTGAGCTTCCGTTCTGACCAAGCATTACAGCTTGAATAACAGTTCTCTCCAAATCATTAGGTCTTGGAAGTCTTGGGAATGAAATATAAATTACAAACAGTTCATCAGTGCACAAATAAACATCGATAACAATATGCCAACGTAGGGGATGACCATCACATATCATATTATATTCGTCCAAAATTCAACAATAGATCCATGCCACCAACCGCACAAATCACAGATCATATTACATTCATCCAAAACTTAAAATGGAACTGGCCATATTCATCCAAGGTTCAGCAAAGGCTCACTCTATAATCCAGTAAACCTAGCATATAAACTAAAATAAAATATATATTTAATATTTATCCTTTCTAATCCCAATTTGAAATTTCAATATAAAGAAAAAAAAAAACCTACCCAATAAAAATGCATGAAGTATTAAAAACCTATATATTTTGTTTCACATATCATTTCATCCATAATAATAAAACTCTCTTTGTTTGGATATCACTTGTTTGTTCGTTGCTAGGAACAATTTTTTCAAGTTTACCATTACAGAGACTATACACTCCGATACTTCTACAGGGAGTTGACAAAAGAGGACACAAACAGTGAATACAGACTATATACTTACACCTCATAAAGGCCTTTCTGGACCGTAAACAAGGAAGGAAAACAAGACAGATCCCATGCATTGCAAATAGTAAATCATAATCGTTCCTCATATACATATCAGCCTTTGTGTACAGAATGTTGAACCTCCATGCTCAAGCATTCGTTATACATTTCTTTCAAATACATTTGAGTATAATAAAAGGAAGACATGGATGATGGCGAATTTAAATCCCGAGACTTAAAAAGAAACTGAAAATGAGCAAAACCGTTCTTCAATATAAATGTTAAACAAGCAGTAATGAGCGAAAAGCTCAGAGAGAAAAAAAAAATGCTAGTGGATGTAAAAGATGGGCGACCACAGAAGACTATACAATAGTTTTTGTAGGCTAGCTTCATTGTCAACAGTGTTCATCAAATTGGTCCAAAGTTATAAAATGAACTGCTGGAAGCCAACAGTATGACCATGCAAGCATGCCAGGTCTCAAATTACGAGGAAATTTATCTTGTCACCTCATGTCCTTGCTAAAGAATCTGTGAGCATCAGGAAACTGATAAAGCATCTGCTCAAGAAATTTTGTCAACTGTACATGCTTGGCTGTCCACTGTTCCATCATCTTGGCCTCCTTGATTTCTGCATCTCTTTGGAAACTAGAAAGTTGCTCTCTGCAATCAGATTCCAATTTATCAAGATATGTTATCTCTTCCTCTCTAAGGGCCCGAATTTTAGCACTCACTTCTTCAATTTTTTCTCTCCGCTTACGTGTTTTTTCAGATTCAAGCTGCTGTTCGAGTCGACTGAGTCTCCAAGTAGCCTCCTTTTTGTGCATTAACCAGGACTGCCGGCCTTCTTCAAGATCTTTTAAGTTCTGGAAAAATGTGGGCAGTTGTTGCACAATAAGGTTATCTACCCCTTGCTTGCTAGAAGGTAAAATTGGATCAAAAGATAACGTCCCAACTGACTTATCTGATGAACACCAAGGCAAATTATGCTTGTTCTCATTCACTGATCCTCCAGAAATACCATTGATAATTTCCTTTTGTCTTGTAGCATCTTGCAGCCAAGATCTAGGGGCTATAACTTCAGATGCTGGAGATGCAGAGCCACTTGAAACAACTGGATCACTCAATGATGGAGAAAGGGACAGGCTCACAGAAGGGGACGAATTGAGTTGAATAGATTTTGACAGGAAAGGATTCTCTCTCTCCAAATTGAATGCAGAAGCTGTGGTTTTAACATCAGCGCTACCTGAAACAGGCACTGGTGCAGAGGGTACATTGGACATCCATGGAGGAAGGGCCGGAGTTGTATCAATAGCTGAGCATGGGGCTCCTAGAGATGTACATGTCAATTCCATGTCCATTGCAGAAACACTACACTGCAAAGCAAGTTCAGGCTCCAGCACAGACCTTATTCTACCAGGGCTTTCTAGTGTCAATCTTGGTTCTATTTCTGAGACTGAAGACAATTTTTGCTTTAGATCTGGTAATGTAAGGCCCACAGATCCAGGTATATTTGGCATATGGGAAACAAGCTTACTTGATGAGACTGATGGCATAGAATTCAAATTAGCAAAATTAAAGTTATCAGCATATGTACCATCTCTAGGAGCACTCAAGGTTAGGAGAGAAGAGGGTGATGCACCGGGCCTCAAAATGGATGGTAAGCTAGTTGGACATATTTTCTTCTGTACATATTTCTCTGCGAAAGTTTCCAAAATATGATCATACCTTCCGCCTTCCCTTGAATTTTGACTATCTAAACTTTGCCTTTCTTTACGCTTCTCCTTTAGTTGTTTTTCTTTGAAAACCTCCCACCATTTTCCTAGTCTCTTGGCTGTTCTTCCTGGAACTTCTGCTGCAATTTTCTTCCACTTATTACCATACTTTGCTTGAAGACTTATAACAAGAGATTGCTCCTCTTCTGATAAAGAACCCTTTTTAATCCCAGGTTTTAAATAATTTTTCCACCTCTCCAAACAGGACTTTGCATCCCTGTCTAGGGGTTTACCCATCCGCTGTGATACCAAATTCCATTCTTTTGGCCCATATTGCTTAACATAAGCCCGTAATACAGCATCTTCTTCAGGCTGCCACCGCTGCCTTTCCTTCATCTCCAATATCCAATACCCATTTCATAAGGCTCTTCATGATGAATCTGCATAATTAACAAATACGAAAAGCAGTTTTAAGCCAATCCTATCTTCAAAGACGAAGAAAAATTTAAACCTTGCACAGAAAACATGGCTATATCTACATATATTTTCAGCAGTCAAACTCAAAATATCTACTTCTATTTCTCCCTAATATTTCTTGTTTCCTAAAGGACAAGGACTGAAAGATTGTAGATAGATATGATAAACAAACTGAATCTAAAGGTAATGCTGACCTGTTGATCCGTAAAGGCCACCAGGCATTTATTGGGATATTGGATATATGATTGTAAGAGATGAAGAAATCAAAAGAAACAAAATGTATACGAATTACGACATATCAGGTGTGAGATAATATTGTACTCAGCATAAGGCAGGACATACAGTAAGTTAATTACTCATTTCCACAAGGCTGAAATTTTAGACAACACACTAAAATGTATGTCTTTCTTAAAGGTCATTACTTTTGAGAGAGAGAAATAAAACTCTCAAACATGAGTTAGAAGGAAATTTTGTGCAGAAAAGAATGGATGAAACTACTAGATCTTAGTTGTGTGATGATATAAAAAACCATCAACCATGCAACAGTATAATAAGAAGAGAGACAAAATAAGCATCAGGCATGAATTAAGCCTATCATCAGCTTGTCAGTAAATTCAAATAGCTATCAAAATCTCTTGTGGCTTATGTAAATGATTGGCAACACTTCACAAAATACAAATGATCTGCAATACTCCACAAACTAGTAAAAGATATTTAGAGAAACAATAAACAAAAGGCCAAACCCCTGGCAAGAGCAGCTGCAGAAATTGGATGATCTAAACAAATTCAATCAGTAATATTCTAATGTGATTAAGACAATATTGAAAAGCTGCAAAGGGAATGGATGACATAAAAACTGAAATGGTCCTTCAATTGAAAAAACGGAAATGATCCCCATACTGCAAACAAAAGAACAAAGGAACTCCCAACGGATAAACCCTTGGTCCTACTTCACTACTACATTCTAGTTTCCATACAAGGCTGGCATGTGTCAAGAAAAGCCATCAATAAAAAATAAAACTGTAAGTCATGCTTAAGGACTCTCATGCATTCTGTATGCTGTTATAAGTTTTCATTAAAGAGAAATCACAGACTCAAATTAATATTGCTCAGAACTTCAATGCATAGTAGCAAAATAACACATCCCTCTATTTGAACAGCCATTTTTTGGAGAGCTCAGCTCAACATAGAACACAAACCTCAAATGGTGTACAGGTTTTGTCCCAACAAAATTGCACAAAGACAGCTTGTTTAGATGATCAACTTCGTTGTTCCAAATCCAAGGGTTGTCTTTTTAAGAATCTTCTAATTCTCAATAGTAAAAGATTTATTTATTGAGTAGACTGTAAAAAACATCATCTAAACAAACTGCAATTCAGAGTTTCATATCAACATTCTTCTCTTTCTTAATCCACCATATTTCATCTTTTCTTGAGAGTCAAAGGTTTTGTCTTTTGCCAAGCTAAAGTTCATGCCTTTTCTCTTTCAATGAACACAGACAATTTGTTTTGCATTTAACCTACTTAATTGTTGCTTACTGAATCAGTTTTCCTGTGTCTACTCTGAAATAGAAAATCCCTGGCATCTGTTCTCTTTAAAAAATGGCAGGCCTTTTCTCAGGAATTTGGGATCAAATGTTTGCAAATTAGAGGCAATATTTAACTAAACTGATAACTTATTCATTCTAAACCCCATGATCTCAGCTTTTTCTTTGGTTTCCAGCAAGCAAAATAACCTAGGTAATTTAGATGATTCCAAGGTTGTCTCTTTAATAGAGTAGCCTATGTTTGTTCTACTGGACTCATAGTTAACAGCACTGCAATGTTTGACAATAAAGCAGACAAATTATTTCATAAGTAACCCATGCCACAATAGAATCAAATTTAACATTATATATCTAAATTGCTGGACAAACTGAATGCATCATAAGATTGTGATATATTTACCAACTATTGTCTATCATTATATGCACCTATTTTCAAATTGCACTCACCTATCACCAGCTAGTAAAAATAAATCAACTCATATTAAGTTAAAAGGTTTTTTTTTTTCTTTTTTAAATTTAAGACTGAATGACAAGTGTAAAGGTTACAGAGGATCGGCTGTGTAATAGACAGCAAGGGGGCCAAAGGTGAGAACTGCACAGTTGAAGAAGTGGAATATTGTCATTCATTTTATTTATTTTGTTTTCTGGTTTTCTTTCACCTGCTTCACAGGAAATAGTAAAGAGGATTCAGAAACTCACAAACATTTATGAAAAGAGAATTTACAGAGATTAACTGCTATTTTTAAAAAATGAGTGTTTTTCTAATGTCATGGGGTGATCATGAACACAGCAGGGCATCCCTAGACACACCCTGCAAAGAGGAACATCCTTAGGGACGTCCCTTGCCCAGGGACGGCCTCTTTTGCAGTTGGTACAACAATGGGTAAACGTTTCATCCATGTCCTGCCATCCATGTGGCATCCCCGTCCCCTAGCATGCAGGTTTTACCCCCAGGATGAGTTCCCAGGGAACACTGCCAGCTAAAATTTTCTCATATGGACAACAAGATGCCAAAACCGAAAGAGACAGAAAAAGACAAGCAATACTTGTTACACAAACATTGATAGCTCATTTGGTTCCAAATTTACACCAGCCATTTTGAAATGGCACAATATCATAATTTTGTGGCATTCATTTTTGAAATGGTGTTAACAGGGATGTGCCCCAAAAAAAAAATCATCATATAACAATCAATATGTGATCTCCTTCATTTTTACCATTCTCTCTTCATATGTAGGCAATTGATTAAAATGACTAGAGTTCTTTACATCCACTGGAACCTCAAAATGAAACTAAAATGGCACCGTAAACTGTTTCCAATAGGACCTTGTTAGTGACATCTTTCTCCTGGTCAAAATTTCCATCGTTTTATTTCCTAGCTCCTTAAGGCTGCTGGTAGACAAAAGAAATGAAAACAGTTGCACTAACTTATACAATTTTCACAAATGTCTCTTTAACTGGGATACATCTTAATATCTTATTAAGTATTTGTATTAAGAAAGAACCATTTAACATCACAAAAATCCGTGACAGCATGCAGAATCTACAGAGAACTCACTCTTTAACAACATTGCCAAGCTAGACTGTTTTCCACCATTAAGCACTAGTTTACATGTCAACATTATGCTTATTACTATCCTGTACAGGAGTAATTTGTAGACACCCATATTATAGATAGTACGTATTTAATTTTTGTAACTTATCTTTATCTGCTCCATTATGTAACTGCCATTCTCTTTTTGCACATATTACCTTTGGCCATAGCCATCTACAAGCATTGTTTTGCAGGGCCAAATTATAGAGAGAAGAGTCGCATGTAAACTTGAGCAATTAAGAACTTAAACAACTTAGAAATCATAGAATGGCATTAATTTATCAGAGACAATCGTCTAGATCTACTATGTTTCAGTGTCTAGTCTTGTCTTGGTCTTATGAATTATGAACCAAAAGCTTAAACAAATCGGATCTATAGAAACTAAATTTGATCTGAATATTCCCCGATTCTTTTCTGGTTTCCAAATTTAAATTTTGCAGTGTATCTCAAAATTGTCAACAAGTATATACATCAGTAATACATGAAGTAACCTTGACTAGTTGCTCAGTAAAATGATATTTTTCAAATTTATGATACATTTCATCACTATGCAGCTTCCCAAGCACCAACTTAAGGATTATTCGCAAACCTCTTTTCCACAGCCATTATTCCATCACTTTCATAAACTAGGAACATATTCCTATAGTGACAGGTTTAACAGTGCTGGAGTTTTCATGTTATTTTTACTCTGTCTTGCATTGTGTGTACATCCTGCATAGTGCTCATTCTACAGAATAAAAATCAAAAAGATCTTCAAGGTTGAACTTAATGAATTGATAAGAAAGCTTACAAAATAATAAGTGAAGGTAAGTTAATCTATCTACCTGCAAAGCTCCTGACTGCTCATCCTCGGTTTAAATCCATTCGTAATAATGCAACTCAAATAATTTGCACTTGCATTTCAACAAAAACAAAACCAAGAATGTGCTCTTCCCAGAATATAAAACCAGCCAGCTCTGTCAAACACGTATTTTGTAACCATTTTTTAAACGAAACCAAGGCAGGCCTGTTATAAGAAGGAAAGTAGTAGTATTTACAGAGTTACACATCTCTTAATATTCAGTAGTCTAAGTACTCTAAATAGCAATAAAGGTAGGTTTTTCTCAACAATTGGATATCAAGAACTATTTGCAAAGTGGCAAAACCTAGCAGAAGGATTACCCAGATTAGCAGTCTCTATCAGAAGGAATTGCGTTAAATGATAGACGAGTTACACTTTCATAGCTCATCTTAAGGAAATGGCCAAAGCAAATATCCTGCACTGAGATGTAAAATTCGTGCAGCTATAAATGACACAAAAACTAGGACGTTATCGGTTATAGTAGTTGGAAACCAAAAGCTACTGCTCAAATAGATAAACCTAGGTAGCTGGCTTTATAAACATAGTTCAAAAATCACGAATCCATTTTCTGTAGCATCTGCCATCGGTGACTATTGAACATAATTCAAAATTCACATTTCCTTTCTGTTTAGCAGCTGACACTAAAATCATAGTTTAACAAAGATTATCTTTCCATTCTATATCTGAAAGTTTCCTTCACTAAGAAAGTACGCAGGAGCATGTAAAAGCTTGCAATTTTATTGTTTTAAGTTAATAGATCTTAGGGGGAAAAGAATAGGAAGATAAGAAAATAACCTGAGAGCAAGATACCATCTTCAAACATGTTCCTGGACCAGTGCTCCATTCCCGAATATATTATGGCTTCAACTCATCCACATCGGTAGATATCAAAAGAATCTAATAATTGCATATATCAAAAGTTTGTGATGGATGTTCAAAAGTTTGTAATATAAGCAATGCAATGCATTTCAACATGGCAGCCTGATGGAGAAAAATGTATACATGAACTGGGGAGACACTCAAAACATTAAGACTACATTACAGAGAATGCTAATGCAGAAGTAAGCACACAGCACTCACAACAGAAGACAATATACATAGAGAGTAAACAACAGAAGCATGCAATCTGCAGCGACAGGAAATAGTAATGCCAAGGATGATGGAAATAGTCTTCAAATGCTGAAAACCAAAAACGGCATTTGGCCTATGCTGAAACCGAGAAGACTCTCTAAGCTAGATAAACATTTTGAGCAATAAGTAATTCCATAGAAGGAGCGACAATTTGTATGCAGAAACTGGTGATCTTATCTCTGGTGGCGAGCTTTTATGCCAACCCACTAAAGCTTGCATTTTTTTATCCAGTTAATTAAATTAGTTCTGTCCAAAATTAGACACAGAAGAAATACTATAATCTGGCCTGGGAAGTAAGAAAATAACCATCCTGGGTATTGCCAGAAATCGCTGCTTTGACCACCAGAATTTACTTAAACAGCTTATTGTGTATTTAAGGAGTAATGAGATAATGCTCACAAATACTTAAGAAAACAATTGGTTACAACGACATAAGGCATGAAGTTACATTAAATGGATATTCTTGATGTAAGGGGACCGAATAAATAATGTGATGGTGATGAAATTAAATCACTGGAAATCTAACAGTAACCCCGGAATTAAAAAGAAATGGGATGTACTGTTAGCAGGAATTAAACTAAGTTTTAAAAAAACTGGAATATACTTTGGGCATGGATTGAACACAGTTGATAAGGGGGATGAAACATTATGCCAAGATGAAAAATGAGAGTTACTTGATACCTACTAAGAACAATTGGGTATTAAGGAACACATACTTAGGCGAAATGTAGGCCATGATGAAATATGGGAGTCACTTGATGTAATATACAATTGGGTATTAAGGGACCCCATATGTGGAAAAGTTCAACACTAGTCCAAGATGAAAGATGGCTATTACCGGACATAGAGCCAATTGGGTGTTCATGAATCCCATTGACAATATTAGTAACCTGCAGAAAGTGACATTAACCCAAGATGGAAAAGCATGGGCCATGGTACCATGGGAATATGGTTAATAATTTGGACTGAAAAGTTACTCTCTTGGATTGAAAGCCAAAGATTAAAATAGAAAATTTGTAAAAGTAAAATAGAGGGAAAATGCCCACCGATTGGTGTGAATGGAGAAAAAGAGAAAATTGGTGCATGGCAGCAGATGGTTAACATGACTGACAACCCGGCAAAAGAAAAGCACGCACCGAAAAGACATAACATGCCGAAAACAGAGCCTTCCCTGCACTGTCTGATAAAAAGGACCATTCCACAAAAAGCAGGGGCTTCAGTAAATTCAATTCATTCAAAACCCTAATGCGATAACGAGCCATAAACTCCTTCTGATCAGCCCTTCTGTCACATACTGTCACTGAAGTTTACGTAACATAAAAACGGGCAGAGTGCCCATTTAACGAAATTTGAACGGAAACACGTCTTTGACAAAGGGAAGATTCCATGATCCTATGTACATTCCCCGGTGCTTTTGAGCTTTTTTAAATGGCATTGGAGCATGAAATGGTTATTGAATTGCTCTGAAGAGAAAGAGTGCAATGGGTATTGCAATGTTACACGGCAGTTCTAAAGCGGGGATATTTCTGGTTTCTAGGGTTTTCACAATTTTATGGCCGTTTTTTATTTTTATTTTTTTGGGGGGTGGGGTTGCTGTCCTTGTCTGTACCGTGGCCTGCAGTCCGTTGAAATACAAGACGATACTTCGCCATCAGCATGCTCACGTAGTACCTACTTACGAACCTTAAAAAACCCCATGAAACCCTAGGGGGGAGCGTTGAAAAACAGTCTAAAACTGCAGGGTTTTCTCGCTATGATTAATGCCAAGTTTAACGAAAGCCTAGATGCTCCCCTAGTCGTGCCGTGAAGTTAGGGACATTTGGGGGTGGGTCAAACGGGTGGACTCAGGATTTGCAGGGTTATGTTATGATACTATGGAGAGGGGCTTGAATTTTTGAGAAAATATGGAGTTTCTTATAATGATGTGGTTCTATGAATCTTATAACCGAAGAGAAGTTGGCTCTCTATGATTTCTTTGATAGAAAATTGTAATGTTGTATTTAGTATTGTAACTAGCACTTGCACCTATAGGAGGTACAAGGAATACGCCAATAGGAACGACTGATCCCGCGCTCACATTTGTCTTTTAATGATTTTATGTAGATTAAAATCTCCCAAATCTAAGGGCAAAATTTCTAGCAACCATTAAAAATCGAAGAGCTAAAAAGTAGTTCATATTATCCAAGATAAGATTCTAATTTATTTTGTAGTGGTGGGACCTATCGCTCCATAGTTATAGATTCTAAGGCCTCTTTGCATGAGATTGCTTCCTTATGGTTTTGAGGGTTATGTTATGATTCTATGGACTGGAAGTGGGGGCGGGCGGTTCCCAAAAAATTCAGTACGTTGAGAAAATGTAGTAACTTTTTACAATCATGCGGTCCCATAAATTCTATAAGAGAACTTGGTGGTCCCATGATTTGTTTGGAAACTGCAATGATGCATCCCATCATTACAAATATAAAAAGGAAAAACTTGATAGTACATAAGAATCTTAATAGATGGTGGAGGAAATTTCCAACCCCGCCCTACAAGCAACCTTTGAAAATCTAGGAGTTAAAAAGTAAGGGCTCCTATTTGCCAAGATAAGATTCTAAGTTATCTCATAGCACTATTTTCTTAATAACATGGAACTTATTGCTCCATAATTATAGACCCTGAAGCCCCTTGTGTAGGACCACAATGTTTGTGTGAAGTAAAGCCTTGTTTGAACTTTAGCTTTGGTTTTTCTAGGTTTTCAAACAAATATTTATACTTTCTTTAATTTAATCGATGATTTGCATCTAATTGTAAGGGTGAAAATTGCATACCTTGCACTTTTCCCCTCCTCACCTTGACCAATTTTTTCCTAATACAATGATAATGTACAAGTGGCATGTTAATACATAAAAGTTGGTAATTAACCTAAATCTTACCTAATCATACCTCCACACATCTAGGGATTGGTCCTAATCTTCAATTTATCCATTCATTTTCTCAAGTCAAATCTTGGGTGTGAAAATGGCCCCAAAACTTTTAAATTCAAATTTAAACCTAGGCTCAAGTTGATTGCCGCTTTAGTAGCCATTTCTTTCGACTTGGGCATGAAATGTGTTAATTTATGTGTTAGGTTGTTGTATAAAAGGATAAAACCCTAATTCATTTCTAGGCATCGGATAGCTAGCAAGATCCATTTGATTAATTCCAAGAGCATCACATTACATCACTGGCTTCTGTCAGCGTCTACATCATTGGTGACAGATTAGGCATATTGCATGGTTGTTTTGCGAGTCTTCAATCATTCTTCAAATAATTAATTCAAATTCATGGGTTTGACATAAGGAGAAGATCTTCACTTAGCAAACTCCTAATGATGTTCATTAACACTAACTATTTTCATACACAAATTCCAAATAGCACAACAAATAAATTATAGGCATTAAAGGGTGTTGCAAGTATGAGGTGAACCAGTGTTGTCATTGATGTCAACATACTCATATTGCATTGACAAGAGGGATTCGATGAGCAGTGTGCTGAGGATATTGAGAAAATTAGCCTCAGTCAGGAACAGTGAAGAACAGTGATGAGAAGAAGGCAACTGTATTGTATAGGATGCGAACCGGAGGATGCGGATTAAAGGGTTTGTATATATGAGTCTTGAGATGCTTCAGTTAAGATTTCAGAGGTCCGCATGAAGATCTGAAGGAGTTGTGGCTGTCGGTGTGGAACCGGTTCCAGCAAGTGTTCAGAGGTGACAGAGGATCACAGAAAGGTCCGGAATTGTATAATCCTAATCTGCAGATTGGAAGGAGTGTTTGGGATGTCCTTGTGATGTGTCATCTCAAGTTGTGTATGATTTGGAGGTCCGAAAGTACCTTTTGCATTGTGACAGTGGCGACAGACTGTGTTCTTGAAGTTCCGGATAAGGAAGAGAAGAGATTCCAGTAAGTAGAGGAAGTGCGGATGTACCTGGTCATTTAGGCAGGCTTGGAAATGTCCGTGGATCATGTTTAGGTTGTGTTGTTGGTCTGCATTGATGGTAGAGCTCGGAATTGAAGATAATCTTCCGGATGAAGTTCTTGCTCTGTTTAGCCGACCGGATGAGTTGTTCATCCTGTGAATGTTCTTGTGGTGGCCGACCGGATGTGTTATTCATCTTGCGGATATTCTTATGGTTGATTGCCGACTTAGATGATTGTTCCTAAGTCGATGTCTTGTATAAATAAAGGTTTGTGAGTTCATTTTGTAGTGTGGATTGTGTGGATGAGAGTGGTGTAGCGAAGAGAAGTGCGAAAGGCAGAGCAGAGGTTTTTGGGCTTAAATGGAACTGATCCGGACATGGTAAAGATGTCATTCTCCAGTTCAAGACCGTGATTCTTATCACTTTGTAGACAGTGTGTCTCTTTGTAGGCAGTGGGCCTCTTTGTGAGCAGTGTGCTCGGGCAGTGAGCCCTAATTGGCAAGTGCCATTCTTTTTCTTATTCTTTTAACAGAGAATAATCCTTAGGTTAATCACCCCGTGGTTTTTCCCTTAACCGGGTTTTCCACATCAAAATCTTGGTATTCATTTTGTTGATGTTTATTTGCTCTTGTGTTTGTGCGTTTTACTTTCATGGATGATTAATTGATATGCTGTTAACTAACAAGACAAATCAAGTGTTTGAAATAGAAAGCAAGTTTGTATACAACTGATTCACCCCCCCTCTCAATTGTATGCCCTAGATCCAACAATTGGTATCAGAGCCAAGTTCCTCTGAAAGGAGCTTAACCGCTTGAGGAGATCCAGGATGTCGTCATACAAAAAGGATAGTCCGAAGTTCGATGGAACCAATTTCACTCTCTGGAAGGGTCGCATGAAATGTCACTTGGAATGTATGGGAAAAGCATACTTGGCCATGGTTTCAAAACCATATGTACCTCCACAAGGTGGTCCGACAACTCTGAATGAAATCACAGATGCTGAAAACAATCTGCGGACCAAGGAAGCTCTTCTAAGTGCATTGAATGACTCAGATCTCTCAAATGTTATTGACCTACCAACTGCATATGAGATCCTGACTAAACTGAAACTTCTGTATGAAGGAGATGAGTTTGTCAAGAGTGCAAGGTTGCAAAGTCTGAAAGGAAAATTTGAAAGATTGAAGATGGGAGATGATGAAAACATCACTACTTTAATGCCAAGAGTGAATGAACTAGTGTGTGGAACTAGAAATGTTGGTGGAACTCTAGATGAAAATGAGATTGTTTGCAAAATCCTCAGATCCCTTCCTGCTGCCTACAAAATCAAGGTTGCTGCAATTGATGAATTCAGAGCCCACACAACTGTCACAAGAGAACAATTGGCTGGCAAGCTAGCTGCATTTGAAATGATCGAGTTTGGAGATGATCCTCCCAAGACTGAATCTGCTTTCAAAGCCAGTGCCTATGTGAAAGGCAAACAGAGATTTGATCCGGGAGAAAACTCTTCAAGGAAGATGTCATGGTATGATCAAGCAAGAAGAGACATGGAAGAAGAAGAAGCAGAAACAGCTCAACTTGAAGCCCTCATTGCAAAAAGACTACCAAGAGGATCTGGTAAGTATGAAGGAAAACTACCCTTTTTGTGCTTCAACTGCAATAAGATTGGTCATTTTGCTTCAAGATGTCCGGAAAGATCTGCAAGGTCTAATACTAACAGACAAAGGTTTCAAAAGAACTGCTATTATGTTCATGAAGAAGATGACAATGAAGGAGTAACAGATGATGAATCAGAACTAGGAAGCAAATCCAGAAATGAATGGGTGTTTATTGCCATCAAGGAAGAAGATTCAATAATCTCTGAATCTGTCAATCACAAGGTTGTGGAAAAAGCTTTGGCTGCTCAAGTGGAAGAAAAGGATGATTGGGTTATTGACAGTGGATGTTCTCACCATATGACTGGTGACAAGGATAAGTTCTTGAATTTGGAAAGGTATGAAGGAGGAATGGTAAAGTTTGGTGACAATTCTGCTGGCAAAATCAGAGGTAGGGGAACTATTTCCTTTGATGGAAAGAGCAAAACAGGTAATGTACTATATGTTGAAGGATTGAAGCACAATCTTCTCAGTGTTGGTCAGTTAGTAGACAAAGGCTATGATCTCCGGTTTAAGAATGGAAAATGCAGAATCTTTACAAGCTTCGGAACTAAAATTGCATCCGGTACTCAGACAAAAGGTAATATCTTTCATCTGGTTGGTTCAAATAAAAGTTGTCTGTTTGTTCAAGTTGATCAGAGTTGGTTATGGCATAGAAGAATGTGTCATGTAAATTTTGATAACATCATCGAGATAAGCAATACTCAGGCTGTAAGAGATCTTCCAAAATTGATGAAACCTACAAATAGTTTGTGCAAAGAATGTCAGCTAGGTAAACAGAGCAGAGTCTCTTTCAAAAGCAAAGATCAGTCCTCTACCGGATTGTTGGAATTAGTACATACTGATCTCTGTGGTCTGATAAGAATCAAGAGTCTGCAAGGTGATAGATATTTCATGTTGTTATTTGATGACCATTCCTGGATGATGTGGGTTACCTTCCTAAAAGAAAAATCAGAAGCATTTGAGAAGTTCAAAATCTTCAAAGCTATGGTAGAGAATCAAACCGGATTGAAACTGAAGTGTCTAACGTCTGATAGAGGTGGTGAATTTACATTTGGTGAGTTCATTGACTTTTGTGAGAAGCAGGGTATAAGGAGACAATTGTCTGCTCCTAGGACTCCACAGCAGAATGGAGTAGTTGAAAGAAAGAACCGGACCATCCAGGAAGCTGCCAGGACAATGATGTTGGAAGCAAATGTTCCTCAAATGTTCTAGAAAGAAGCTATCAGCACTACAGTCTACACTCTAAATTGAGTTCAAATCAGAAACAATACCGATAAGACCCCCTATGAACTCTGGTTCGGCATCACTCCTACTGTGAAATATTTCAGAGTATTTGGTAGCAAGTGTTATATTAAAAGAGATGAAGATCTAGGAAAGTTTGATGCTAGAAGTGATGAAGGAATTTTCTTGGGTTACTCCACTCAAAGCAAAGCATACCGGTGTACAATAAGAGACTGAGGAAGATGATAGAAAGCACTAATGTGAAAGTTGATGAAGGAATTGAGAAGCCCTCAAGATTTTATGAGTTTGATGAAGATGACCAAGACGGTGTTCAGGTTTAAGGAACTCAATCCTCTCCGGTAAGTCAGAGTCAGCCTGATCCAGTAAATCAGGAAGAAGAGATAGGTTTGAATGAGCCTGATCAAGAAGCAGCAGTGCAGGATACTCCCAAAATTCCAAGGTATGTAACACTGAACCACTCTGAAGATCAGATCATAGGTGACAGAAGCAAAGGTGTGCATACTAGAAGGAATGTTGCTCAAAATCAGGATGAATGTTGTCTGATTTCAAAGATTGAACCTAAAACAGTAAATGAAGCCTGCAATGATGAAAACTGGACCAAAGCAATGAAAGATGAATTAATGCAAATTGAGAAAAATCATACTTGGGATCTTGTTCCCAGACTTAGAGACAGGAATGTGATTGGAACCAAATGGGTCTTCCGGAACAAATTAAATGAAGCTGGTGAAGTAATCAGAAACAAAGCTAGATTGGTCTGCAAAGGCTACTCTCAAATAGAAGGAATTGATTTTGAAGAGACCTTTGCTCCGGTGGCAAGAATTGAAGCAGTCAGATTATTTCTTGCATTTGCTGCCTTTAAAGACTTCAAGGTATATCAGATGGATGTCAAGTTTGCCTTCCTAAATGGTGATCTGGAAGAAGAAGTTTACATTGAACAACCGGATGGATTTCAATTGTCTGACAATGATGATATGGTCTGCAAGTTGAAGAAAGCATTGTATGGATTAAAACAAGCCCCAAGAGCATGGTATGAAAGGTTGGATAAGCATCTTGTGCAGATTGGATTCAACAAAGGTACTGCTGACAGTAACTTATATTTCAAAATTGATCATGAAAACATTTTGATTGTTGAAGTGTTTGTGGATGATATCATTTTTGGAGGAAGAGATAGTATGTGCAAAACTTTTGCAAATCAGATGAAATGTGAGTTTGAAATGTCTATGCTTGGTGAAATGAATTTCTTCTTGGGTCTGCAAATTACTCAAACAAAGAAAGGGATCTTCATTTCTCAGAACAAATATGTGAAAGAATTGTTAAGGAAATTTGGTATGGAAGATTCAAAGCCAATGAACACTCCCATGGCAACTGGATGTAAGTTGAGCAAAGATGATGACTCCCCAAAGGCAGATCAGACAAAGTATAGATCAATGATTGGTGGATTGTTGTATCTCACTCAAACCAGACCAGATATAATGCAGGCTGTTGGTCTTGTAGCAAGATTCCAGGCTGATCCTAAAGAATCTCATGTTATGGCAATCAAAAGAATTTTTAGATACTTGAAAGGAACAGCTGAGTATGGTCTATGGTACCCTAGAGATCCAGATTTCTCTCTTCATGCTTACACAGATGCAGATTGGGCAGGAGATGTGGATGACCGGAAGAGCACCAGTGGTGGAGCATTCTTTTTGGGGAAGAGATTGGTTTCTTGGCTAAGCAAGAAACAAGATGCAATATCTCTGTCTACAACTGAAGCAGAATACATTGCAGCAGCAGGTAGTTGCACTCAAATCTTATGGATGAAGCAGATGCTAAGAGACATTAAAGTTGAATATGAGGAGCCTATCACAATTTTCTGTGATAATTCAAGTGCAATTAATATTTCCAAGAATCCGGTATTGCACTCTAAGACTAAGCACATATCTATCAAGTTTCACTTTTTGAGAGAATAAGTGAACAAGGAAGAAGTCAGGTTGGAGTATGTTCCCTCCAAGGATCAGATTGCAGATATCTTTACTAAACCTCTTCCCAAGGACTCTTTTGAATATCTCTAGGAGAAGTTAGGGGTCATGGCCCCTCCGGTGATGAACTAGGATGCACTGATGTGCATCAGTCCGGTGGATATCACAGTCATATCTTGTGATCCGGATTGATGATGGGGAGCTGCTACTAAGGGGGAGTAGTTGGTATGATTCTGATGTGTTAAAATTGCAAGTATGAGCCCTTTGCCATTGATGTCAAAGGGGGAGAGAAGACATGTGAAAAACAAGTAGCTGATGATCAAAGGGGGAGCATTAAATGAGGAGAAGACATGTTGCTGATAGGGGGAGCTATGACAAAAAGGAGAAGTTCTTGTCTTGATGGTTTTTCACATCATATGTTGCCATCAATGACAAAGGGGGAGATTGTTGCAAGTATGAGGTGAACCAGTGTTGTCATTGATGTCAACATACTCATATTGCATTGACAAGAGGGATTCGATGAGCAGTGTGCTGAGGATATTGAGAAAATTAGCCTCAGTCAGGAACAGTGAAGAACAGTGATGAGAAGAAGGAAAATGTATTGTATAGGATGCGAATCGGAGGATGCAGATTAAAGGGTTTGTATATATGAGTCTTGAGATGCTTCAGTTAAGATTTCAGAGGTCTGCATGAAGATCTGAAGGAGTTGTGGCTGTCGGTGTGGAACCGGTTCCAGCAAGTGTTCAGAGGTGACAGAGGATCACAGAAAGGTCCGGTGAGGTCCGGAATTGTATAATCCTAATCTATAGATTGGAAGGAGTGTTTGGGATGTCCTTGTGATGTGTCATCTCAAGTTGTGTATGATTTGGAGGTCCGAAAGTACCTTTTGCATTGTGACAGTGGCGACAGACTGTGTTCTTGAAGTTTCGGATAAGGAAGAGAAGAGATTCCAGTAAGTAGAGGAAGTGTGGATGTACCTGGTCATTTAGGCAGGCTTGGAAATGTCTGTGGATCATGTTTAGGTTGTGTTGTTGGTCCGCATTGATGGTAGAGCCCAGAATTGAAGATAATCTTCCGGATGAAGTTCTTGCTCTGTTTAGCCGACCGGATGAGTTGTTCATCCTGCGAATGTTCTTGTGGTGGCCGACCGGATGTGTTATTCATCTTGCGGATATTCTTATGGTTGATTTCTGACTTAGATGATTGTTCCTAAGTCAATGTCTTGTATAAATAAAGGTTTGTGAGTTCATTTTGTAGTGTGGATTGTGTGGATGAGAGTGGTGTAGCGAAGAGAAGTGCGGAAGGCAGAGCAGAGGTTTTTGGGCTTAAATAGAACTGATCCGGACATGGTAAAGATGTCATTCTCCAGTTCAAGACCGTGATTCTTATCACTTTGTAGACAGTGTGTCTCCTTGCAGGCAGTGGACCTCTTTGTGAGCAGTGTGCTCGGGCAGTGAGCCCTAATTGGCAAGTGCCATTCTTTTTCTTATTCTTTTAACAGAGAATAATCCTTGGGTTAATCACCCCGTGGTTTTTCCCTTAACCGGGTTTTCCACGTCAAAATCTTGGTGTTCATTGTGTTGATGTTTATCTACTCTTGTGTTTGTGTGTTTTACTTTCATGGATGATTAATTGATATGCTATTAACTAACAAGACGAATCAAGTGTTTGAAATAGAAAGCAAGTTTGTATACAACTGATTCACCACCCCCCCCTCTCAGTTGTATGCCCTAGATCCAACAAAGGGTGTGTAGTTCATTTCTAGGGAAAAAATTCAAATCTACAAGAAAGGTTCATTTCCACAAGTGCAGAGATTAGTTCCACAAACACATATTCAACCCAAAACATAAAAACAAAATATCCAATCATCAATCAAAGCTTATCAGCTTTAGATCTAATTTTAAGGCATAATTTTGGATCACTAAGTGTAGGTTGCAATACAAAGTCTCTAAGTCACACACAAAGCTATGTCCTAACCCATCTGTCATTTTGAAATGTGTGCTTGTATGTCAGTAATTAATCTAAGATCCTTTGATCTAATATTAATTTCTTGCTTGTATTGAGTTTATTGTGTTATCCTAAATTATTTGAAAGGTTATTTTTATTTCTTTTCATTTTGGTGAACCCGTTTGATCTTAAAACTCCTTAGGTCTTAGCCTTTAGGGTTTATTTATTATTTCACTTTTTGATTTTCAAATCTAAGCATTATTTGATTTTTGAAGTTTTAGATCAGCCATACCCTTGTTTCACCCTTTTTATCCTTTAAGGGTTTATGTCTTGTGTTTATGCCCAAGTCTCACTATCTTCTAACTCTCCCTTTGAGAAGAAGTCTTTATCTGAATCCCACAATGGCTAAGGCTAAAGCTAAAAATAGAATGGTTATAAATCTAACTAACAACACTTATCTTAATGAGAAAGATGAAGTATTTGACTATGATCCCATGTTACTTTAATGGATAAGCAAGATATTGCTTTGACTACACATATGTTATCTTTTAATCTTGCATAGCTAGGGAATGATGCAAATCCTAAACAATTGATTGATGTTCTTCATAAGTCACTAATCAACAAGCCTTATGGTATAGAAGTGCTTAAAGGCATAGGTTAAGAGGTTAATTATTCAATTTATTTGACTGGTGTGTCAACCCTCCACCAAGCCTCCTCTTCTTTTGTGCCTCGTAATTTTATTCCATGATATTGTATGTCAATAGTTCCTCCTCCTAGTTATAAGGTTGAACATCTCCTTGTTCCCATTTCTCTATCTTGAGCCTATTAGATATGTCCAACCTTATTCCTTTGCCCCTATCCATCCCACTAACAAGATGCTTTCATCCCATCCTACTAGTGGTGTGCCTTCATTTGATCCCACTCATACATCTATTCCTTCTAGTGTGGTCACCACCCATTATCCCCATCTCACTAGTGCTTTTTCCATGCCTTATATGTCCTTTATCACACCATCTTACTTCATCTCTCATCCTATTTATACCTCATCTCTTATCTCTCATGATTCTACTCCTAGTGTACCCCATTCTACCCTTGAAACACTCATAAAAAAGGCTTGATAAAATGGAGCATAGAGTCAATAACATTCCTTATGGGACTCATGATGATTTTATTGAGACACAACAAACTACATTTACTTTGATAGTGACTTATCCATTACTAGTTGAGTTTGCAACAACTTGGTTTGATATGTACAATGGCAAAGGTGATCTTAATACACATTTAAGGTCTTTTATAGTTGTTTGTTTGGACTGTGTATATGAGGACAAGATCTTGTCCAAGTTGTCTCTAGGCACATTAAGAGTATACTATTGAGTGGTTCTTTTCTCTTCATTATGGGTCAATTCATACATTTCCTAAGTTGGTCAAGGCTTTTGTGTGTAATTTTAGACTAAATATGGGGTTAAAATTATAAGTTCAAATTTATTTGCTTATGCATGAGAGTTTAATGAGCATATTCATGAGTATGTTATTAGATTTCAATCTTTGTGTTCTAAGATGCAACAGAGACTTCTCGATGATAAGATCTAAAGTATTTTTTGTTAAGGGATCATTGTCCTCTATTTAGGACGGTAATGCTTCATTTATGGATTTACGTAATCATGTGAAAATGGTTGAATTGAAATTATTGGCTTCAAATGCACTCAAATATGGTTCTTCTCATGTTCCTTTTCCTAGCCTTCAAAGTTTCAAAAGTAAAATAGTTTTCAAAAGGGTAGTGATAAACAAGAGAAAAATCCTAACACCCATTATGTGGCTAATGCTTATAATTTTCTTAACTTCAAGCCTCAAAATTTTAGAAAGTTTACAAAATTGAGTGAGCCCTTAGATAATGTGCTTCAAAGTCTACTTCATGCTAATATGATTGCACTTCCTCTTATTCATCCATTGGATACTTCTAAAGGAATACCTGAGAGGTATGATGAGAGTGCATTTTGTCATTATCATAGAATTCATGAGCATACTACATAGTCTTGCATGGGTTAAAGCATAAGATCCAAGAATTAATTGATAATAAAATGATACATGTAGAGAGCATTAATGATGGGGTAATCATTCAATGTCTCCCCTTAATCAAAATTTGAAGATTTATGCAAATCCCTTTCCTTCCCATGACCAAGCTAATAATGTACATTAGCATGGGGATAGTCATGAGAGATATGAGCACATGGACAGTGATAAGATACATAAGCATAGTAATGAGGTACATGAGCATAATAATGAGGTACATTAGCATAATGATGAGGTATATGAGCATCATTGTAATGATCTTTATGTTGGTTTGTATTCACATGTGGATCATTTTATTGGCATGCTTCATAGTAGAAATGATTCTTCTCATGCCACCCCATTAATTACCTTTTCATATGATGGTATCCCTCACAGAATAATTCTTATGGCCTATTGTATGTTTCTAGTTGAGTACATGCTAAAATATTTAGTGGTATTCTCGTTGTCCTAGCTTGTTTATACAATGTATGCGTAGAAGAATTTTTTTATAATCATCATATCTAGAAGTAGGCTTATGCACATTAAGGGGTGTCTTTGAAGATGACTAATGGAAATTTTGAGTGATACTATGGGTTGTTTTTTTTATACAAGTGGGTCTAAAGGAAGTGCCTATTTTGATCAGATTCCCAAGGTGAACTAGGGGATGATCCTATAAATTAGCTAGTAATGCAACAAGACCATATAATGCGTTAAGGAAAATAAATATGCAAACTAAAACACATTCAAATGTAAAATGCTTCTGGTAGATATGCCACCTCTATTCAGATTAAACAAAGAAAAATTTACAAGAGGTAGGATGAGAATTTGTTATGCCTCTTCTACTCTAAAGAATGTACAAAGTAGGTATTATATGAGTAGGTCATCAACTAGGCTCCACGTATATGTTGACAAGCGTCAAACACATATGGCATGTTGCTTATGTGGACAGGATGACAACAAATTCCAAAATCATATGGTGCTAGTTGGATTGCTGTGACATGTGGCATGGACATTGTCATGTGTCAAATATGTTTGGTTCCAGTTGTGTGATCATGTTTTGTGGTGCAAAGGCTACCAAGTAGTGCACATGTATGGAAACATATATTTGGTTGTTGACGTTCCATGTGGTGTACACATATGGTCTGATTAGACATCATTATGTGTAGCTATGTGCAAGATCACAAGATACATGTGTGCAATGTTATGTGGTTGTGCATGAGAACTATATGTAGAAGTGTGAGGATAGTGTTGCATGTGGATGCACAAACACTATGTTGCATGTGTTTGTGAAGTTGATTGCACAGATGAAGCTATTGAAGAGGATGTACAAGATTGCACTCGAATCATTCATCCCTTTTGAGGAGCAATAGTCCCCATTGTATCGATAGTGAGATGAGGATACTATGTGTATAGTTGCCAAAGAGTGTACCACTTAGCCTAATCTGCATACTATTTGGTCTTGACTACCTGAAAGATTTTGTGGGCATCATGGTGAGTACAAGTGGTAGTGGTGTCAATGATGTCATCCATTGCTCTTGGTTGTGAATGTGCCAAGTCTAATGTTGGGAAAAAGTGTCCTAAACCTTGCATCATAATGTTCATATTTATTTATTATTTATTAATTATTTATGAGGCCTCATGGAAAAGGACATCCCACTATGATAACCATTATTGCCATGTGTATACTTTGTTATGACGTGTATAGATGTGTTTAAGAGAATATCTTATCATGTAATACATGTAAGAGCATCTATGACAATGTAAGTGGTGTAAGAGAATCTATGGCACATGTAAGAGCTTGTAAGTAAGAAGTTACATTGTTGATTTGACTTTTTAACCAACTTATGATGCATGTTTTGATGCATCATAGAGCATATTTCAATGGAGGTAATGGAGCACCCAACTTGGGGAGTTACATATGACAAGTTATGACATTTTATGCCAAGTGGAAGAGCATATACTATTTTAGCCTAGAAGACCAAGACCAAGGAGGGCATTGGAATTTAGACCCTTGATTTGGGTGTCATTCTTGGGTCATGGTATTGGCCCATGGTTTTTGGTTTACCACTCATGGGTTCATGGATTTCTTTCTCTATTTATTGGATGCTAGAGATGAAGGTTTGATAGAGTTTGCAGGTATTGTTATGCTATTGTTATTACTCCATATCTAATGTTGGTGATTTCTCTTGAAAGGGCTTGAGCCTAGACATTGTATGTAATTGATATTGTTGCTAGTAAAATAATTATTTAATTCTTTGGAGGTTGGTTTTTTCTTGAAAGGTTTTTCCTAAGGTATATCATTGTGTTATGGTTATTTTATGTTATCTTGTTTTTTATTTTGGATTGTTTTGATCATATTTTCTATACATCTCTCCTCATAAATTAGTGTAGGAAGCATTTTTGCAATCTTAGATTCTTTTCATCTAATTTTGTAGGATGTTGAATAGTCATGAGCTCTAGTAGAGGGGGAAAATATGGCTTAAGAAGTTCCATGTTGAATATCAAGGGCAAGCCCAAGTACTGTGGAAGGTCAAAAATGAATGCATTCTCACAAGTTGCATAGAGAGTGTAAAGACCATATAGTACAAAGGCTTGATCTTTCAATGTGGCCCCTTGAAGAATTCCTTATGAAAATGTAACTAGACTTTATCACCAACTTGAAATGTGTGGGTTGTGTCATGAGTGTCATGGCACTCTTTATATTCTTGTTGGCATTTACGTATCTGTTGAACTTTTTGGTGCATATTTTGGATGTGTTGCAAAAACGTTTATGCCTTGTCAATTTTGTGTTCTTATGTGTGCATTTCCAATGTAGATGGTGTGCCATAAGATATGTCAAGAGGTGTTCTATGTTAGAACCCCAAATGTGTATGGAGAGAACTATGAATAGCTTTGTTGTAGGCATGTTAGATGTAGAGAATGTTAGCATCCCAAGTGTGTTGGTGTGTCTTGTTATAGAGGCATGGTAGATGCACAAGAGTGTGATTAGCCACCTCTATTTGGTCATCTATCTATGAATGAAATGTTTTATAGCAATCTAGTTATGTATATAACATGGTCCACAAAGTTTGCCAAAAACTACTAATAAACTATGGGTCACAATAAAAATAATGGATGTTGGTAAGTTGAAATGGACCCAAATACTGGTGAACAAGAAACACACTATGTTGGGTATAGTAAGGCTCTTCTAGCACCCTAAATGATGGTCATCTTGGGAAATATATATACCACAATGAAAATAGGATTATGCTAGTGCTTGTTTGTAAATAGTCTACTCAAGAAATCATGTTGTTCAATTCCCAAGGCCATGTCAAAACTAAGAGAGGGGCATAAAGTACAAGCTTCCTATTTGTAGGCTTTGCAATGTTGCAAGAAATTTAAGATTTGGTGTGGTGATAAATGCATGCACACATGTGAGGCCAGTAGAAGTGTTGTTGAAGTGTTACTAGTTTCTTAGTAATGCTAAATATGTAGCTATTTTGGCATAATGTGCTTCCTAGATGAGTCTCTAGCATGGTGTGCCATCTAGAACATAGGCATGTCCAAGCTTGTAGAGAATCTTATTGGACATGTAGAACTTTCCAACCTATTTTCCTTGTGAGAGCTTGGTGCAAGTCTATGTGAATTTTGTATCTACTAGGTACAGTGACTCCCAATAAGAAAAGTTGTGGTCATGCAAGTCTAAAACTGTGATGAACATGTGAATTGATGATTGAATAAGGTAATTGAATACCTTGTTGAATTTCCTTTATTATGCTTTATGACTAGATGAAACTACTATTGGTATGTCATCAATTTCATGTGGCACTTATTTTCTAGTTTGCTTTGAGTGTGCAAGAGCTAGAGCGACTTATGATCAAAATGGATGATTGTCTTCTTTCTTAGGATGTAATGAAATCAATGCTTAATGGCTTGTACAATCACACACAATTCCTTTTAATAGGTAGATTAGTGTCAAATTGTGTCACTAAATTCTCTAAGTGATATGTGATTAGATGTCTAGATGTTGTGTGAGTACACATCGAGTGCATAGTTAGATGCATCAGTCTAGATTTCAAAGGGATATGTAATGTCTGGTATTGCAAGAATAGGCACTATGGAGAGGCATTGCTTGAGTTCCTCAAAAGTGTGTTGTCATGTAAGTGTTCATGAGAATGGTGCCTTGGTGCACATGATCTAGTTGAGTGACCAAGTGATATGTGAGAAGCCAAGCATGAAACTACAATAGAAATTGGCAAGTCTAAAGAAGTTCTATAGGTCAGTGAGACTCTACAATATTGACAATCTTAGATTACCTTGATCTTACCAAGTTATACATGTATAGTAGATTGGTCAATCATGTATTCCAAGTATTAGATCTACATGGTGCCAAAAGTGAATTTGACAAGGTTGGATTGTAGCCTATTTTTGCATAGTGTATTTAACATACATGAGACCTGCTCTTCCCAAGTCTTGTTGTAGATGAGGATGTCATCTACGTAGACAACCATGGATGAGTTAGTGAAGGATTAAAGGATGTCATTCATCAGATGCATGAACATAGATGGAGCATTGGTTAAGTCGAAAGGCATAACCATCCACTCATACAATCCTTCCTAAGTTTTATAAGTAATTTTCCAAATATCTTTAGTCTAAAATGGTACCTAATGATATCTTAATTTGAGGTTGATCTTGGTGAAGTATTGCACACGTTAAATATAATTGAGCAAGTCATCAATGTGCAATAAAGGATATATGTTTTTTACTATGATCTTGTTGAGGACATGATAGTCAATGCATAAGTATTAGGTGTCATAATTCTTAGGCACAAGAGCTATTAGGTTGCCACATGACAAAGAGCTAAGTCAGATCTTGCCTTAATCAAGTAGCTCCTAGATCTGGTATCAAACCTCATCATTCTCCCAAGAAAATTTATGATATTGTGATCTATTTGAGGAGGGCATTTAAGAACCACATCAATTTATTGTTATACCTCAAAGTGTGTTGGAAGACCATGATTTGCAAAGATATCTGTATATCGCTATAGTATATTGTCTAGCATGCATTGTTGTGACAAAGTAGGCATGCATGAGTGTGCACTACTAGTGATCACAAGCTTGCCTACATGGATGCCTATAGGAAACCATGAGAATCACAAATTTTTGCATGTGGGAAATGATCCTGTGATGTTGTTTAGCAAAGACCAAATCTAATTTGGCTTGTGATTTAAACTCATGGAGGTTGAAATACCATTTTTATGTGCACCATCTACCATTGTGGTTTGGAATGGTAGATGTAATCTAAAACATACATGTATGGTATTCCAAGTAGTTTGTCATAGAATTCCAAAGGTGCAATGTCATAGGTGATGATGTCCTAAATAGGTTTGACTACACACTTGAAAGTGAATTATTTAGTTACCTGAATGTCCTTACCATGTTGCAACCATCCTAGGGAATAGGGATTTGGATGCATAATAGTAGAAAGACCTAAGAATCAAACTAAATGTTACATGCTTATGCTCTTTTGACTATTAATGTTGATGATGATGTGAACAAGTTGTTTGTTGACCTAACACTTTGTGTGGAAGAGATGCTAACATTCCTCCAAAGCATCAATGATCATGATTCTAGTGTTGAGGTATTGTGCCTCTTGATTAGTATCCTCTGTGGATTTAGAGTCTGATGTGGTTTGTGTGAATAGGGATTGTTGCATGTGATATTCAATGTCATTGTAAGAACTAGTGTGGTGATGATAGAACCATATATCACCTTATTGTAGCATCTTACCCTTATCTTGGCCTGGTGAAGATGGAGGGGATGGCTTAGGGCTTTTCACAATTATATGAGAAGTCATTATATCTATGCAAATGGCTTGTAGCTAGTTTATTGTGCAAGATTGTTCTTGCATTGGGATAAATTTTTCTTAAGCTTAACCTTGGCTTCAATCTTGGATGCATTGTAGAATACTTATTTGAAGGTGTCTAAGTTTAAGACCTCTATTTTAGCATGAATGGAAGGTGATAATCTACTAGCATATTTGAGCACTCTATGTTGCTAATAAATGTTCTCATGTATACACATAGAGAAGTTGTGGTACTTGTTAGTGTATTCTTTCATTCACTGCTCATTTAGTTGGCATAATTGCTAGAACTTCATATATTCATCCTTAAATGGTTTGAGGGCATAAAGTTCCTCTTACAAAGTGTAGTAAAGGCTTCACATGCTAAAATTAGTCAGTGATCCCTATCATGCTTTTCTCTAAGTGTTTTCCACTATTTTGACACTAAAATGTACATTTTTAGTAGTACAAAGGAAATATTCCTAGCATCAGTAAAATTGTTGATGGAGAAGTAAGCTTTGAGTTGTCAAATCCAAACATCTAGCACCGAGATGTTGATTTTTCATTCAAACATAAGAATATCTAAATTGACTTGAACTCTAAAGGGAAATTATGATGTTACACAAGCTATGTAGGCTTTTTCAATGTTGGTCCAAGGTAATTTATGAAGTTTAGAACTATTTGATTTCAAATTTCTTAGCACTGCATTTCCAAAGCAACATTCAACATTCCTTAAATGTCTACTAACACATTTGACACACATTCGTCGACCATTTTATTTGATGTTCATCTGAACTTTCACAAACTAAACCAAGTATGTTGAGTTCCCTTAGTTATCGTTCACTTGTGTGTGTGTTGGCATAAAAGAAGAGCTTTAGATCTAATACCAATTATTTGATTCCTAGATCAGGGGATGATCCTATAGATTGGATAGTAATGCAACAAGATCATTAAGGAAATACACCTTCAAACCCTTACCAGTTAAAGTCAAAGGAAAACTCAACTACTAAACATGCAAGTATTTCCACATTGATCCTATAAAGAGAATATTACAAAAACTGATCTATAGAAATTTTAGAAACATTTTAGCATCACTTAGAAAGGTAACAAGAATGAGAGAGGAAGAAAAATAGAAGCAACCACAAGAACAAGAGGTAAACAAATATGTTGTAAAACAAGGTAAATTACTACAAATGAAATCTTGCTAACATAATCCAAATATGAAATATTGATTATGCCATCATTTAATTAACCATAAAATGAATGCATGGAAGTATAAATCAGTAAATAAGAAATTAGCAAACCATAAGATTTAAACACATGACATCGTATGTACATGGACAAATGCTTTCTAGGAAAAAAAACTCCACCATCAAAGAGAGCACGCGTTTATATTAATCTTTAAAGAAATAGTACATAATCAATAAACTTCTCCCTTCAATCTGATAGCATTTCGACAACACCTGTGTACCTATAAAATAACTCATGAAACCTATATTCAATGCATACAATATATAGAGAAGAGTTGAGAGGAAACCACAAGTAGATTCCTAAAACCAAGACCACCCAAAACCATGGCATGGCAAAAACCCAATGCCCCATATGACAAATCAATGCACCCATGAATAGTAAACATACTCACAAGCATTTTTTAGCACTCAACTTCATGGGCACACTCTCTAAAAATGGAACTCTAATATGAGACCATTAAACATGTGGGAACCACATGATAATGAAGAATATGCTTCATTTCCCCACCAAATGACTAAGAATATGAAAGTAGCATAAATGATCTTTAATCAGTTTTTAACCACCATCGTCATACTCTACCTTCCTCCTTGAATGCCATTGCAACTAATATTCCAAGTCAACTTAGAGAATAATAAAATAATAATAATATCTCTACATGGACATCCACGTATCCAACCCAAGGAAGTTGGATATGTAACATTACATATTAGGATTGCAATTAAATATCACACTATCCTAACATTATCCCACTTGATATTATGAAATGCAATGACATAAGAGGAACTGTAAATAAATAAAGTATAGGATGTGAGGTCCATGGCCTTATTGCACCAAGAGAACTTATTTGTGCTCACTAGTTTCGTAAGTGAATCTACAACATTCTCATGAGTGTCAACTTTTTGTAACATGACCTTACCATTCTCCACCATTTCGTAAACAAAGTGATACTGCACATCAACATGCTTGGTACGATCATGGTACATGCACTTCTTGGCCAAATAGATAACAATTTGACTATCACATTTGATCTAAACCACCATGCAATCAAAACTAACTCATGAACATAGTCTTTGTAACCATACTACCACTTTATAGTCATGTGTGGCAGCCATATACTCTACTTCAATAGTAGACAAATCAATTGTGGGCTACATCGTACTCATCCAACTGATAGCACCTTCAAATAGAGAAAACACATAACCACTAGTGGACCTTCAACTATCCAAGTCACCTACCTAATCTACATCAACAAATCCTTGTATGTACAATAACTTGCCCACATCATTAAAACCATGATAACATAAGCAATATTTAGAAGTTCCTTGCAAATATCTAAATACCCTCTTAACATGAGTCTAATTCTCTCTACCATGGTTAGACATAAACCTACTAAGAACCTCCATTGATTGGGCAATATCCAATCTAGTACAAACCATTGCATACATCAAGCTACCAACAACACTAGCATAAGGCATGTTATACATATCCTCTACATCATCATTTGACTTAGGACACATCCAATGAAATCTTAGTGCCTACAGGAAAAGGAATATTCACTAGTTTGCAATCATGCATAGCAAACAACCAAAAAATGGTGTCAACATACTTACTCTAACTAAGCCAAAGCTTTTAGTGAGCTTAGTCCTTGCTGATTTCCATTCCCAAAATGATTTTTGTTTCCCCTAGATCTTTCATGTCAAATGCACTAGAAAGCTAAATTTGAAGCTCCTTAATTATTGCCTTGTTACCAATAAACAACATGTCATCCACGTATAAGACAATAATTAGAATCTGATCATCAATACATTTATTGTCTTTTCTTTTAACAAAACCTAAATTTAAAGCTAATGCATCAAATTTTTGATACCACATCTAAGGCTATTATTTTAAACCATATAAAGATCGTTTAAGCTATAAACCAAATTTTCTTTCCCTTTTACCTCAAACCCATTTGGTTGTTGCATATAAATTGTATTTTCAAGATCCTCATGCAAGAAAGTAGTCTTAACATGCATTTGGTCAATCTCAAAATCACAAGTTACAGTAATAGATAACAAGAATCTAATGGAAGATAATTTAGCAACAAGATAGAAAATTTCACTAAAACCAACTCCCTCTCTCTAACAGTATCCCTTGGTCACCAATTTGGCCTTGTACCTCTCTAACTAACTATCTACTCAAAAAAAATTGTACACCCACTTCCAACCAATGGGTTTCCTTACCTTAGGAAAACTAATAAAATCATAGGTGTCACAATTATCCAAGGCCATCATCTCTTCCTCCATGATCTACATCCAAGACTCACTATCCTTTGAAGAGAGAGCCTCCCTAAAATATCTTGGTTCATCATTAGTACATAACAAAGTAAATACACAATGGAAATCTTATGGGCTATAGTTGTAAACTAGGTTCTATTGTCTTATGGATCATCTTAAGGGTGGAGTAAGGGATTCTTCATGTTCCTCTACTTGTTCATCCTACTTGGAACTCTCACCTGAATTCTCTTCTTCCTCTCCATCCTTTGATCCATCATTTTGTTCTTCAACATTTGCATCTTCTTTCTTTTCAATCTTAGTCTCAAAATATACTATTTTTCTTCTTTATTTTTCCTTTGGCTATAAGGACTTGAAAATGCTATAAACTCCTTGAAAATCACATCTCTAGAATAAACCATTTTCTAGGTTAGTGGATTCCAAAGCTTATAACGCTTACATTCTCACTATAACCAACAAAGATGCATTTATATGATTTTGGATCTAGTTTAGATTGCTATTGTTTAGGCACATGAACAAAAGCTTCACAACCAAATAACCTTAAATGTGAAATAGAAGGTTTCTTAACTATCCACACTTCATAAGGAGTTTTGTCAACAAGAGTTGAACAAGGAGATTGATTAACCAAGTAACAAGTAGTATTCAAGCCTCTACCCAAAAGCATTGATCTAACTATGTACCACTTAACATACTTGTAGCTCTTTCCATCAAGGTTTGATTCATTCTCACTACAAGCCCATTTCATTGTGGTGTGTAAGGGGTAGTCTTATGTTGAACAATACTTAAATGTTTGTAGAAATCATTGAATTTCTTAAAACAATATTCACCACCATTATCAAATATCAAAACCTTTATTCTTTTTTATCTATGTGCTTCTCTACAAGTGCCTTAAATTCCTTAAACTTGGAGAAAAATTTAGATTTAGAATGAAGAAAATAAACCCAGGTGTATCTAGAACAATCATCAATAAAAGTGACATAATACCGAGATCCACCTATAGAACCCACATCCACTAGGCCAAATACATCTAAATGAATGATTTCTAATAATATCTTAGCCTTATAACTTCCAAAGGGAAAATATGCTGTATTTTTTTCCAAACATAGAATGTTCACATAAATCAAAATGTGTGTCAAAGAAAATAGAAAAACCATCAACCATATTTTTATTAATAAGGGTCTTAAGACCTTTTCACCAATGTGGCTCAAACATTGGTGCAACACCATACATGCATTTTTAGAATTGCTTGAGTTACAGTGGAAAAATTACAAAATGTGGAGGCATCAAGTGTAAACAAGTCCCATGTTGTAAGCCTCTAACTACCACTAGAATTCCTCTCACCAACCTACAACCAAACTTATCAAATGTCACATGCACTCCATAATCATTCAACTTGGATACAAAAAGTAAGTTTCTCGCAAGTCTTACAATATACAAAATGTTATTGAGAGTTTTGACCCTCCCATGACTGAATGCAATTGTATCTTTCCATTTCCAACAATCCAATGTGTACTATTATCCCCAAGGAAAATTATCCTCCATTGCAATCTTTGTATAAAGAGATCCACTCCTTGTGGGGAGTTATAAGATAGGAGCAACCTAAGTCAATGAGCCAAGCATCATCACTAATAGTGTTAGCATAAATAAACAATGAATGATTATCACTATCATTAAAAGATTTGGTTGTGGAGGAATCATCATAAGATTTCTTTTTGTTTCTATATTCTTTCTTCACATGTCCTTTCTTCCCACAATTCCAACACTTTACTCTTCCCAGGGTTTTGAATCATCCTTTTGACTTTCGACCTATCTTTTGATTGCCTTTAGACCCACCTTTGCCCTTGGGCCTTCCCTAAACATGCAAGGTATCCTTCAAGCCCTCATCCATGAATTTTCTCCTCATTTCCTCTAAAAGAAAGGTAGAAATAAGGGAGTAAATCTTTGGCTCTACAAAACTACCACTAATAGAAACAATTAATTTTTTCTAAGATTCTAGCAATGAACAAAGTAATAAGATACATTTGTCTTCTTCCTCGAGCTTAACATCTAGTGAAGCTAGTTGACCTAAAATCAAGTTAAAAGCATTTAAATGTTCTGCAATAGAATCATCATCCTCCATTTTTTTAAAAAATAGAACTCTTTTGAGATACACTTTATTTGTTAGACTTTTGGTTTGGTAAATATCACATATCCTCTTCCGCAGTGCAAATGTGGCAGTCTCCTTTGAAACATTCAAGAGGATGGAATTTGCAAGACATAATTGAATGGTTCCTCATGCCTTCTTATCCATCCTTTTCCAATCTTCATCAAACATTCTATCAGGATTTCCTTCTTTTGCAACAACTTTCCATGGATCTCTCTCTTCCAAGAGATCCTTCATCTTTAGCTTCCATAACTCGTACCTAGTGTGATTAAACTTGTCAATCTTTGAATGAGAAACAAAGGCCATGGTTTCAATCACTTATAAATTTTTAAAACCACTCAAGCCAAAAGATCCCACTATAGATAAAAAAAACCTAGAACGCTTCAAGAAATCCATCCCCTTTTCAATAGAACCAAATCTCTAAACCAAATGTTGTAAAATAGGGTAAACTACTACAAATGAAATCTTATTAATAGAGTATGCAAATTTGAAATATCAATTATGTCATCATTTGATTAACTATAAATTAGTAAATAAGAAATCAACAAACCATGAGATTTGAACACATGACACTAGATGTATGTGGAGAAACCCTTTTGAGAAAAACTCCACCATCAAAGAGAGCCCAAGTTTGTATTAATCATTAAAGCAAGAGTACATAATAAACAAACTTATCCCTTCAATTTGATAGCATTTTGGCAACATCTATGTACCTATGAAGTTGCCCATGAAACTTCTATCCAATGCATACAATATAGAGAAGAATTGACAGGAAACCATGAGTGGATTCCTAAAACCAAAACTACCCAAAACCATGGCATAGCAAAAATCCAACGCCCCAATGTGACAAATCAATGCATCCATAATAGTAAAGATAACTTAGAAGCATCTTTGACCACTCCACTCCATGGGTACACTCCCCCAAAAATGACACTCCAATATGAGACCACTAAACATGTGGGACCCACCAGATAATGAAGAAGATGCTCCACTTCCCCACCTAGCACCTATGAATGGGAAAGTGGCACTAACAAGCTCTAATCAACTTGTAGCCACAACTTTCATACTCCGACTTCTTCCTTACATGCCATTACATCTAATATTCCAATTCAACTAAGAGAATAATATAATAAAATAATATCTATCAACTACTTGGGCATCCAAGTACCCACTCCAAGGAAGTTGGAGATGCAACATTATACATTAGGATTTTACTTAATTATAATACTATCCTCCCAAGATATAACTTGGGAAAATCCATTTAGGAAAAACCTAATCTCTAAAGTACTGAAACCAACGTATTCCTAGCAACAATAATGTTACAATATAATGTCAAGTTTCATACCTTCCATAGAGATCAACACTCTTCAATCCTAGAAGAAAAATGGTAGCATAACCTTACAAGAAACAACGCTTAATGCCCCCATGTCAAGCCATCATATATAAACCTAAGGAGACAACCACCAAAAAGTAATACCATGGGCCTAAACAAGGTCCCAAAAATACCATGGTAAGAATTTAGATGACCCACTCAAGCAAGTGGCCTCTAAATAGAATGTAACTCTCCACACAAGCATCTTTGACCTCCATGATGCAAGTTGGCATCTGTAACTCCTAAGCACTCCCCCACAAAGCACTAATTACACCTACATCCCAACTAATAATAGAAAATACTCTTACAAGTCCACTATATAACCCCTTAATTATTTCCTCGTTACAATAATATTTCCAAGTCCCTAGAGAATAATAAACATGCACGGGTATTTCCACATTGGTAGAACAACTCTAACTATAAGATTACTCTAGAGATAAAATAATAGGCTTTCTTGAAGTGACACGAAGCAAAAAAGTGAGAATATCTAAACTTAGATATTTTGGCAAACAAAACCCAAAGCAAAATTGAAAGATAATCTTTCCTAGAAAAGTAATGATTGACCCTTAGAATGACATAAAAATTGTAATTACTACCTTAAGCAATTATATATGTTCCTCCAATCAACACAAATGTTTTTTTTTTAATCAATAAATATGTGGGATTATGGCTCACAACTAATAAATGAACAAATAAACATAAAGCCCGCTTCAGACCCATGAGTGGGGAGCACAAAAAGACTTAGAAATAAGAGAAACCTAAGACATACTGAAAAGACCCATAGAGATCTTAGCTGCAACCAAACTCAACACAAGCTATATCCACTACCCCCAAGAGACAACTCAAGTGGTCTTTTTGGCCAATCCCTTCCTCTTACTCCTGGTGAGGAGAGCATCCATAGTCCATTGCGTCCCTTCATCAACATCTCTGCCTTCGATACAGAGCTTTTTCACTTCAGATTTGCATCCCTTCTTTTTGATAGGGATGTTAGGTTTGGAGATGGCACTAGTGGTTTGGGCTAGTGAGCTCTCTTTAAACGAAACAAACAAATCATCGATGTCTAAAATTTTTGGGAAATCCTTATCTAGATCATCCATAAAGGGATAAGAGCCCTCAGGCTTAGACTCGTCACTAGCCGCCCCAGAAGGGTAGGGGTTGGCAACAATGGGATGAGGGGGAGGGTCCTCATGGGGAGCACTGAAGGGCGAAGAGGAGGGCAACACCGCATCTGAAGAGCCCACAACTGAGGCAACAGAAGAAGGTAAAGGTTCCTCCTATGTAGTAGAAAACTTCCCATGATTATGCCAAATGAACCCCACATCAAGAGAACCAGACTTCTTAACCCATTTCTTAATGCTAAATTTTTGAGGAGGGATAGTCAAAGAAGAAGAACAACTAGTAATTTTATGTCCCATCTTACTACAACAAAAGCATCTGAAGGGGAGACCTTCATAATTTAGAAATTGGGTCCAAGTGCCAACAACTGAGTGGATCAAGACAGAATGATGTACTAGTTTGGAGATATCAATGATGGCACACACCCTAAAGAATCTACTGTGGGGGCTCCAGAATCCAACTTAACAAAGGTTCCAAACTGCTCAACCATGTTTTTTATTAGCTCTAGCTCCCACATAATTAGAGGGAGGTTGTACAACTTGATCCAAATGGGAACCTTTGAGATCTTGGTAGAGGCAGGATCAAAGAAAGGTGACAACTCTAGGGGGATGAGGCCTAACTGACCATAAAACCAAGGACCCTGTTGCCTAACAAAACAACAATCTTCTGCAATGGCAAAGTGAAGCAAGAAAAAACCAAAATCCATGAAGTCGATGTTCAGAGTGGGGATGTTGTTCCAGGAAACCTTCATCCATTCGATAAACTGATCAGCCGAAGGCCTCTTTCTTAAGCAGCGAATAAAGAGGGATCTTCTAATCTCCTCTGCTAAATCTCAGATGCTGTTATTAGAGATGTGGAAATCAATAGGGTTGTCCGTAAAGCAAACCTCAGAGTTACCCAAAAAATAAACTTGCTTTGGATCAGGGTTAGGATTGACTGAATCAGATGGTGGTAGAGGGAAATCTGGGATAATTTAAGTTTTGCAGAAATATGAGCATTTGTGGAAGGGGTTAATTCTATTCATGCACCTAGCAATAAGGAAAGGGGCCACAGGATGAGTAGCAAAGGCCGGTGGAGGGGCAGGAGATTTCGTCCATGCCAAGGGTAGGGTAGAAGAGCCCTTCAAAATCTTCCCAACCTTGGATTTGCCCTTCTAGGCAGCCTTTGCACTAGCATCAACCCCCCATTGTCGCCTCCCGCTCGCCGTCTCACCTGCTCACCCATTGTTGCCTTCGCACATTGCAAGCCCTCAATCAACACAAATGTTGCTATTAATAACGCTAGCATATCTATATTTTAAAAATATACCTAAAATACATCGAGAGATATCCTTCTTGAGGCACCTATTTTTAAATCAATTTACCACACATAGGTGGAATAGGCACCTTGAGAAGGATATCTCTCGACGTATTTTAGATATATTTTTTAAATATAGATATGCTAGTAACTATAACCCTAACCCTATCCTTAATTCTGATAGTAATGCTAACCCTAACTCTAATTCTAACCCTATCCCTAATTCTAGCCATAATTCTAACCCTAACGATAACCCCAATTCTTGTTAGACTTAGGGCACACAACTGAGAGGGGGGGTGAATCAGTTGTGCAAAACTTTCTCCAATTAAACACTTAAATCTTCTTAGTGATTAGCAGTATATTAATCATGAACCATAATGCATTCAAATCAAGAGCAGAAACACATCAACACATAAGACACCAAGATTTTGACATGGAAAACCCGATTAAGGGAAAAACCACGGGGTGATTAAGCCAAGATTGTATTCTCTGTTAGAAGAATAGAAAGAATAAAATGGCACATGCCGATTAGGGCTCATTGCTCGAGCACACTACTCACAAGAGGCTCACTGCCTACAAGAGACACACTATCTACAAAGAAATAAATATCACATACATGAACTGGAGAATAGCATCTTCACCATGCTTGAATTAGTTCCATTTAAGCCCAATACTTTTGCTCTACCTTTCGCTCTCCTCCTCGCTACAACACTCTCATCACCACAAGGATAACTTCAAACTAATTTCACAATCCCTTATTTATACAAAGCATCAACTTAGGAATGATCATCTAAGTCGGCAAACATTCATAAGATCATCTGCAAGATGCATAACTCATCCGGTCGGCCTGTCTCAAGAAGAACACCATCATCCAGAAGCTATTCTTCAATTGTGAGCTCTGACTTCAATTCAGACCACCAACACGAACTGGACACGATCCAAAGACCTCCACAAGCTTTCTTGAATCACCAAGAACATCCATACTTCTTCTACTTACTGAAATCCTTCTCTCCTTCATCTGGAACCTCAAGAACACAGTCTGTCATTATTGTCACAAAAGAATAGATGCTTGCGGACCTTAAAACCACGAACCAATAGAGTTGATACACCACAAAGACTTCCTCAGAATTCCCTTAAATCTGCAGAACAGGAAACTTCATTTCCGGATCTCACCAGACCTTTCTTGTTAAACTCTGTCACCTCTGAACACCTATCAGAACCGATTTTACTTGAGCGACCACATCTTCTTCATATCTTCATGTGGACCTCTGAAATCTCTACTAGATCACTTACAGACACATATCTACAAACCCTTTAATCCACATCCTCTGATCTTCATCCTATATTGGACTTTTGCCTTACTGTGATCACTGTTCTTCACTGTTCCTGATTGAGACTAATTTCCTCAGTATCCTCAGCACATAGCTCATCCAATCCTTATCATTAATGCAATAGAAGTATGTTGACATCAATGACAACACTGGTTAGGCCCATACTTGCAACAATCTCTTCCTTTGTCATTGATGGCAACATATGATGTGAAAAACTATTTTGACCATCAAGACAAGAACTTCTCCTCACTGTCACAACTCCCCCTATCAGCAACAACCATTCATATGTCTTCTCTCCTTATACTGCTCCCCCTTTGATCAACAACCACTTGTTTTTCACATGTCTTCTCTCCCCCTTTGACATCAATGGCAAAGGGCACATACTTGCAATTCTAACACTTCAGAATCATACCTACTGCTCCCCCTGAATAGAAGCTCCCCATCAATCCGGATCACAAGATATGACTGTGATATCCACCGGACTGATGCACCTCAGTGCACCTTATTTCATCACCGGAGGGGCAATAACCCCTAACTTCTCCCTGAGATACTCAAAAGAGTCCTTAGGTAGAGGTTTAGTAAGGATGTCTGCAATAGTTTTACACATACTATCTCTTCCTCCAAAGATGATATCATCAACAAACACTTCAACAATCAAGATGTTTTCATGATCAATTTTGAAATATAAGTTACTGTCAGCAGTACCTTTGTTGAAACCAATCTTCAAAAGATGGTTTTCCAATCTTTCATACCAGGCTCTTGGGGCTTGCTTTAATCCATACAGTGCCTTCTTCAACTTGCAGACCATATCACCATGATCAGATAATTGAAATCCATCTGGTTGCTCTATATACACTTCTTCTTCCAAGTCACCGTTTAGGAAGGCAGACTTGACATCCATCTGATATACCTTGAAATCCTTGAAGGCAGCAAAGGCAAGAAATAATCTAACTGCTTCAATTCTTGCCACCGGAGCAAAAGTTTCTTCAAAATCAATTCCTTCTATTTGAGAGGAGCCCTTGCAGACCAATCCGGCTTTATTTATGATTACTTCACCAACTTCATTTAGTTTGTTCCGGAAGACCCATTTGGTTCCAATCACATTCTTGTTTCTAGGTCTGGGAACAAGATCCCAAGTGTGATTTTTCTCAATTTGCATCAACTCTTCCTCCATTGCTTTAGTCCAATTTTCATTATTGCAAGCTTCATTCATTGTCTTAGGTTCAATTTTTGAAATCAAGCAATACTCATCTGAGTTTTGAGCAATTTTCCTTCTTGTCTGTACACCTTTGCTTTTATCACCTATGATCTGATCTTCAGAGTGATTCAGTCTTACATAACTAGGCACTTTAGGAGTTACTTGCATTTCTGCTTCTTGATCAAGTTCATTCAAACTTATCTCTTCTTCCTAATTTACCGGATCAATCTGGATCTGAATCTCAGAAGAGGCTTGGGCTCCTTGAGTCAGAACACCATTCTGATCATCTTCATCATATTCATAGAATCTTGAGGGTTTTTCAATTCCTCCATCAACCTTCACATTTGTACTTTCTATCATCTTTCTCAGTCTCTTGTTATAACACTGGTATGATTTGCTTTGAGTAGAGTAACCCAAGAATATTCCTTCATCACTTCTAGCATCAAACTTTCCTAGATCTTCATCTCTTTTAATGTAACATTTGCTACCAAAAACTCTGAAAAACCTTATAGTAGGAGTGATACCAAACCAAAGTTCATAAGGAGTCTTACCAGTATTGCTTCTGATTTGAACTCGATTGAGAGTATAGACTGCAGTGCTGACAGCTTCTCGCCAATAGATGTGAGGAACATTTGCTTCCATCATCATGGTCCTAGATGCTTCCTGTATGGTCCGGTTCTTTCTTTCCACTACTCCATTCTGTTGTGGAGTCCTAGGAGCAGACAACTATCTCTTTATTCCATGTTTCTCACAGAACTCTATGAACTCACCGGATGTGAATTCTCCACCTCTATCAGACCTCAGACACTTCAATTTTAATCCAGTTTCATTCTCTACCATAGCCTTGAAGATTTTGAATTTCTCAAAAGCTTCTAATTTCTCTTTCAGAAAAGTTACCCACATCATCCGGGAGTAGTCATCAATTAGTAACATGAAGTATCTATCACCTTGCATAGTCTTGATTCTTGCCGGGCCACAAAGGTCAGTATGAACTAAGTCTAATAATCCGGTAGAAGACAGTTCCTTACTCTTGAATGTGATTCTACTCAGCTTACCCAACTGACATTCTTTGCACAAGCTATTAGTAGGTTTCACCAATTTTGGAAGATCTCTTATAGCCTAAGTATTGCTTATCTTGATGATATTATCAAAATTTACATGACACATTCTCCTATGCCATAACCAACTCTGATCAACTTGAACAAATAAGAAACTTTTACCAGTACCAACCAAGTGGAAGATATTACCTTTAGTTTGGGTATCGGATGCAATCTTTGTTCCAGAGCTTTCAAAGATCTTGCATTTTCCATTCTTGAACTGGAGATCATAGCCTTTGTCCACCAACTGTCCAACACTGAGAAGATTGTGCTTCAAGCCTTCAACATATAGAACATTACCGGTTTTGTTCCTTCCATCAAAAGAAATAGTTCCTCTTCCTCTGATTCTACCAGCAGAATTATCACCAAACTTCACCACTCCTCTTTCATACCTTTCCAAATCTATGAACTTATTTTTGTCACCTGTCATATGGTGAGAGGAACCACTGTCAATGACCCAATCATCATTTTCTTCAACTTGGGCAGCCAAAGCTCTTTCTACAACTCTATGATTGACATATACAGAGGATATTGGTTCTTCTTCCTTGATGGCAATAAACACCCATTCACTTCCAGATTTGTTTCCTGTCTTTGATTCAGTCTTGGGGGGATCATCTCCAAACTCAGTCATTTCAAATGCAGCCAATTTGCTAGCCAATTGATCTCTTGTGACAGTTGTATGGGCTCTGAATTCATCAATGGCAGCAACCTTGATTTTGTAAGAAGCAGGAAGGGATCTAAGAATTTTGCCAACAATCTCATTTTCATCCAAGACTCCACCAGCATTTCTAATTCCACAAACAAGCTCATTTACTCTTGGCATAAAAGTAGCAATACTTTCATCATCTCTCATCTTCAGGTTTTCAAATTTCCCTTTCAGACTCTGTAACCTTGCACATTTAACATACTGGTCTCCTTCATGCAAAAGTTCCAATTTTTTCCAAATCTCAAAAGCAGTTGGTAGGTCAATAACATTTGAGAGCTCTAAATCAGATAAAGTGCTTAGAAGAGCTTCTATAGTCCGCAGATTGTTTTCAGCATTTGTGATTTCATTTGGAGCTTTCGGACCACCCTGTGGAGGTACATACTGTGTTGTAACCATGGTCCAGTATACCATTCCCATGCATTGCAAGTGACACTTCATGCGACCTTTCCATAGATTAAAATTGGTTCCATCAAACTGCAGACTATCCTTCTTGTAGGATGACATCCTAGATCTCCTCAAGCGGTTAAGCTCCTTTTAGAGGAACTTGGCTCCGATACCAATTGTTAGACTTAGGGCACACAACTGAGAGGGGGGGTGAATCAGTTGTGCAAAACTTTCTCCAATTAAACACTTAAATCTTCTTAGTGATTAGCAGTATATTAATCATGAACCATAATGCATTCAAATCAAGAGTAGAAACACATCAACACATAAGACACCAAGATTTTGACGTGGAAAACCTGGTTAAGGGAAAAACCACGGGGTGATTAACCCAAGATTGTATTCTCTGTTAGAAGAATAGAAATAACAAAATGGCACATGCCAATTAGGGCTCACTGCCCAAGCACACTGCTCACAAGAGGCTCACTGCCTACAAGAGACACACTGTCTACAAAGAAATAAATATCACATACATGAACTGGAGAATAGCATCTTCACCATGCTTGAATCAATTCCATTTAAGCCCAATACTTCTGCTCTGCCTTTCTCTCTCCTCCTTGCTACAACACTCTCATCACCACAAGGACAACTTCAAACTGATTTCGCAATCCCTTATTTATACAAGGCATCAACTTAGGAATGATCATCTAAGTCAGCAAACATTCATAAGATCATCCACAAGATGCATAACTCATTCGGTCGGCCTATCTCAAGAAGAACACCATCATCCAGAAGCTATTCTTCAATTGCGCGCTCTGACTTCAATGTGGACCACCAACATGAATTGGACATGATCCAAAGACCTCCACAAGATTTCTTGAATCACCAAGAACATCCATACTTCTTCTGCTTACTAAAATCCTTCTCTCCTTCATCTAGAACCTCAAGAACACAGTCTGTCATTACTGTCACAAAGAAATAGATGCTTGCAGACCTTCAAACCACGAACCAATAGAGTTGATACACCACAAAGACTTCCTCAGAATTCCCTTAAATCCGCAAAACAGGAAACTTCATTTCTGGATCTCACCGGACCTTTCTTGTTAAACTCTGTCACCTCTAAACACCTATCGGAACCGGTTTTACTTGAGCGGCCACATCTTCTTCATATCTTCATGCACACCTCTAAAATCTCTACTAGATCACTTAAAAACACATATCTACAAACCCTTTAATCTGCATCCTTTGATCTTCATCCTATATTGGACTTTTGCCTTACTGTGATCACTGTTCTTCACTGTTCCTGATTGAGACTAATTTCCTCAGTATCCTCAGCACACAGCTCATCCAATCCTTATCATTAATGCAACAGAAGTATGTTGACATCAATGACAACACCGGTTAGGTCCATACTTGCAACAATTCTATCCCTAACCCTAATTCTAACCTAACCCTAATTCTACACCTAACCCTCATTTTATCACTAAGCTTAATTCTATCCCTAACTCTAAGCCTAATTCTAACTCCAACCCATGTCATAAAACTCATTCCTCACCTCAATATTAGTGTTCCATTGTCCCACACCAATACTTAAAAGTCATATTGCATCACATTGAATTGACGCCTGAATTTCAAATTTTAGAATTTATAGTATTGTACACATTTTGTATGATATATCACTTCTAGGGTCTTAGATATGTAATTTTTGATGGAATTATCATTTTTAGATCTTTTGAGGGATTGCATTCTTACTTATCATTATTCCATTATTATATCTTTTCTTTTAGAGTTTTGTACTATGTTGAGATCTCTTCTTTACCCACCCTAGCCACCCTTTCCAATCCCATTAGGTTTCCATTTTCATATCTAATATACCACTAATTCTAACACTTGAGTTAGTGTTAGGGTTAGGATTGGGTCATTTCAAATGATTTCATTGGTACAATATTAATTCCCAAATTTATATTAACAGATAAAACCATTTGGTATGGAGTAACTGTTTAAAGACATCATTTGACATCATAAGCAAAACATATAATATGAAGTAATTCAATGCATGTACATTGCCAGCCTAATACTTGTACACATAAGAATAGTATTTGTCAACATAATATTCTCATCTATTTCTTTATAAATATTATTACCTTTCAAAATTACACAAATCATTCATATTGTGGTTGTTTGATTTGAGTTCCACAAATCACTCATGTTTTGTTTGGATCTCTTAGCCTTGTTTTAGGATCTTACACTTTTAATCTCTTTTGGTTCAAACTTTTCTTATTTAAAAGCCAAGAAAATTCATATATTAAAAATTTTAGTAACTATTCTATTAAGCTTGTAGTCTAAATATTTCCATAATTTGGGTACATTTCATTCCAATTTGTAATCTATTTTATATTGTGATGTGTGAATTTTTACAATACAATTGAATTGCATATCAAAACTCAATTTCTTAATAGTTATATTTTCAATGCAACCTTGAAAATGTTAGTGCTTGTTGAAACGATTTGGTATGTAACTTGTTAAACAGTTTTTAATGGTGTTTATTCTTCATATTCGTTCACCTTGATAATCTTTCATACAACCATGGGAGATAGAATGCCAACAATTGACATAATTATAATGTTGGAGGATTGTATGATTCTAAGCTCTTTTTACGTAGTATTAATTATGTTTGATAAAATAATTCAACTGAATGTTTTATATCAATATAGTGTTGATAGAAGTAAAACAATTAATATAGTAGTTAGAAAATTTTACTTTTTATAAGACCATGCATTCAGTATCTTCCAAAGATAGAATTCCCAATGTTACCCTAATTCTAACCCTAATTACTAATATAGGCTATATATTGCTTTTACTATATACATTGTTTATATTTAGTTTTTTTTCTAAAAGTGGTTATAGTAGTTATTAAAAAGGCTCATGAATAATGTAATTAATTAGTTTTATATATTTGGTTTTTACTTCATCACCAAAGACTCTAAGATAAAGAATGAATACTATTTTAACTTTTAATATAACACTTGGCAAATTTATGAAAGAAAATAAAATAAACATTTTGTGGGCTTGCATAAAATATTTTTAAAAAGAAAACTAAATTCATATAATCAAGGATTTTAAGGGTGTTCAATTGACCCCATCAGGGCTTAAATTTGACAGTCAACCTTGCCTGTCAAGTAATTTTTTTACGACAGTTATCTATTCAATGTTGCCTTTAAAATGACACATCTTAGTGTAAGTAAATTATATAAGAACCATATATATATATATATATATATATATATATATATATCAGCATAATCGTATATAAATTTTGATAGTTTATTCAAAATCTCTCCTTTCATATGATACGGTCTTTTTAAAATTTCAATTGTATTTTACAACAAAAATGCCTAAATACAGCTATACAACTATCAAATTTAAGCCTTGGACCCCATGTCATGTGTCATATTTTTTTGAGAATATATATTATGATTGTAAATTGTAAAATATAAAAATATTATGAAAAAATATTTAATTTAAATTTTTTAATATTCCAACAATATGAAATAATTTATGCATACACCATTAACACCATGCTAAAGCATATAAATTAACAACAAGCCAAAATAATTTTGAGAGATTATTTAAATTTTTTATCAATAGTTATTTTAATTTTGATTTTTTGATGCTTCTTAATTTTTATTTTGTGCTTGTTCCTTCTTGCATAAAATATTTTTAAAAAGAAAATTGTTTCCTTCTTGCATAAAATATTTTTAAAAAGAAAACTAAATTCATATAATTAAGAAAGGGGATTAAAAAAATATTAAAAGTAAATGAAAATTTTATGGGGGATTTAAATGAATTTGAATTTTTTAATATTCTAGCAATATGAAATGATTTATGCACACACGATTAACACCATTATTCCAACAAATCATGAAAGTTTTTTGCTGCTTCTTGATTTTTATTTTGTGCTTCTTTGATTTTAGGCTCTCTAAATTTATTACGCTGAGAGACGTTCTACACTCATAGCAAGCACTGAAAGATTCAAATTCTCATAAACATTTAAATTCTGTAAACACAAATCATAAAATATTTAAATAAATAAATTCATGTAAATAAGATTCATTGGAAAAAAATTCTTGTCCAATTTCTTTTTTGGTTCCATAGTTTTTGTGATTTTCTTATTTTCAATTTCTTTTTTGATTTTTAGTTTTTTTTTTCCAATTTCTTTTTTAGTTTTTAGTTTTTTTTTTTCTAATTTCTTTTTTGGTTTTTATTTTTTATTTTTTCTAAATTTTTTTTTGTTTCGATAGTTTTTGTATTTTCTTATTTTCAATTTCGTTTTTGGTTTTTATTTTTTATTTTTTCTAATTTCTTTTTGGGTTTTTATTTTTTATTTTTTTCCAATTTCTTTTTCAAATAAACTATGGAAAAAAAATATCCCTCGACGTACTTTAGATATATTTTTTAAATATAAATATACTAGTCTAATTGTTTTCAGTATTGGAGACTTTCAAACATTTATGTTTTATATATGTTTTAATTATTAATGTTGCATTTGTGGGCTATATTTTTTTTATGTTTATGATTATTTATTTTAATATGTCAGCTGTTTAATTATTTTTTAATTTGTTTTTCTTAACACGCTCACGCCTTTTCACCCCGTGTTGCCACTGTAGGTTACGCCTCTGGCATAATAACATTTTCACACACTCAAAGAAGCATTTTATCTACACAATATTAAATATGGGATAAAGAACATTTCAAAAGAATACATTTAATTATGTAGAATGGTTTCAAGTTGAAAATCTTAAGATGAGAAGATATGTCCTCATCAAACATATTTATAACACATTTAACACCTTACTAAGACAAGGATTCCTAAATAGTGAACTAACAATTCCATCATAGGTCTATTTATAATACTAGAGACAAAAACAATCCTTAATTATAAATCCATAAGATTTTTCCTTTACTTAATTTAAAAACTTTTTAAAATTGCTATATTAAAAAAGTAGTGGATTCCCCCATTCATGGGGCTAGTGTTTTAAACACCAAATCTTCTCCTCGAGAAAAGGCTAAATGGATATCTCCCAATATATGATGGATGAAACCAAAATTTAATGGAGCTACAAAAGGCAATATGGGTGAATTGGGTGTTGGGTGCATAGTTCACAATGAACAAGGCAAACTTATTTGTGTAGGTTTAAAAAATTGAAAAATCAATAACAAAGTAGAAGCTTGAGCTCTCCTCTTTAGTATTCAGGTTTGCACGTAATATGGGATAAATGTTATCCAAATCAATGGGGTCTCACAAGTCATTATAAATCCTCTAAGGGAAAAACATACACCAAATTGGAAAATTACAAATATTAACAAAAATATATGGCCCATCCTTGATATGTTCATTAATTTTTCCATTCAACATGTCTACAAAGAAGCAAACAAGGAAGCATATTTTCTTGCTAACTATGCCATTAAACATAACACAAAATGTTTGATCAATTCCAATGCAGATGTGTGGGATGATTTGCAATAGCACCCATTGTAGACACCTAAAATGGACCACATCACTCTTGACATCTCTTAACCCCACTTTCGACATCTTTCGACATCATCCATCCTAGGATTACCTTTTAGCATTCCCTTCCATCATTCAAATTGATTAATTAAATTATGTTATTTAATTAATCAGGATTACCCCTTCCACCAAATTAGTTTGAAAGATTATATTTATTTAACTAATTTAATCCATTTTCCCCTTTAGTCAAATTAATTAAATAAATTCTATTTATTTAATTAATTTTATCTTCCCACATCATCCTCATCCAATAAGTAATTAAATAACTTTATTATTTGATTAATTATTTTCCACTTGTCCTAATCCTCATCCACTGGCCACAAATAATAAATAAGAGTCACATGACTAGCTAAGATCTTGTCCAGATTCATTGAACCTGGACACTCCCACAAAAGTCAAACTAACTTTTCATCTCCACCACTCATTTCATACTACATCTCTCAATCTTCCATTCACATAAGAATGCCCTAGAAGCTTGTATCTTTCAGCTCTTAATCGTAGCCATCCATTTCCATACTGCACCTCTTAATCCTAGCCATCCATCATGTCATCCAAAAATCTATAAATCAACCCTCAACCAAGCCATTATCATGGTGGATGAGCTTCAACATAACATTATACTACTCTAGAGTGAGCAATCAACAAATCAAGTGGAGCTAGGGTGCACTCTACTTCTGCTCTATTGGAGGAGAAAGAGTGATTTGAGGTAAAAGGTATTGTGTATTTGCATTATCTTTGTGTTATTTTCCTCATCTCATTTTCTTGTCTTCACCCTGGTGGTGCCTCCTTTGCATTAGGGTTTCTAGTTAAGTGTTTTCCTATCTTCATCCTATAGAATCCCTAAAATCCTAAGGCTTTAAGATCTATGTCTCCCTCTGCACTTTATCTCATATTCGTATGTTGACTGTTAGTAGAGGGTTACCGGTCGTTTAAGTTATAACCTAATGCTTTTATGACCATGAGGAAACCGACCCCTTGCCCTAGCTTTACCTACTACTACCCTTAAGTCCTAAGTCTGAAGGATTTATAAAGTGTATGTCGTAGTGTCGCATCACACCTTCAGTGACGTCATCTACCCTCCGCAACATTGCAAAATGTTGCTAGTTGTCCATCAAGCATGGGCTTGTAGCCCCTCTGGCGGAGATTCTGCATCGACGAACCCGCTGCTGCCAGATGTCATAAAAGGATTAGATCTGCTGAAAGCTTAGGATATCGCAACTGCACAGGGCCCGTTAGTGGTGGGCTATTTCTAGCTGTGGCGCCGCGAAATGGCGCCACATGTCCTTGTCCAGTTGGACCAGCACTGTCAGTGATAAGACTGCAGATTGACGTGGCCCTTTCTCATTCGATGGAGACTTTTCAACTGTGATGACAAAGATCGTCGAATCTAGTTAATTGATTTCAGTCGTGGATTGCAAGAAGTAAGGAAAAGATCAACAACCCTCATTTAAACTTGCAAAATAGAGGATTTTCAAAATACCTGCAACATGAATAGAGTAATGGTTGTCGCAACCACCATTAATGTTGTAAATCGTAAGGAAATTTAGCTTCATAAGGACCTAATCTAGGGCATTCTCTGTCATTTTCATAAGCACGGTTACATTTCTAGCGTAGAAGTCTTCGAAACAAGCAAGAAAAAAGTGAGTTCAGGTCTCTGCAAGTGGCAAAACCAATAAGTGATCCCTATTACTTGCACTCAATCAATTTAGCTGCTAATTTGCTTGTTTTAGGTGCTAAGAGTCACTAGTAAGTTGTAGAAGCTCTAGGTTAGTTATTACAGTCAGAAGAAATGAGTCAGACTAGCCAAGCTTCCTCTTCAAAGCGTAGTCTGGACGAGGATCTTATGATCCAGTGTCCCAGGTCAATTAGGAGGCCTGCAACAGGACTTGATCCGCTAGGACAAAATGATAAAATCTGACCTGTGTGTTAATTGTAGAAATGCTAGACTGCTTGTGTCAGTGTGGACTCTTTTTGAACACTGGTATTGTAGGATGGATTACAGAGCCCCTATTTGTCATGCTTGGAAGTTTGACCTTGCAAAACTAATTTGCCCTAGTGTCTTTGTTAATCCAGACCTAATTAGATCAATTGCTAGAAGATATGACCCTCAGACTAGGTCTTTCCTGTCTGGTAATGGTTCTGTAATAATAAGATTCATAAAGACCTATATCTCTACTGTGTTCAACTTAGACCCCTCTGCAAGTATGCCCATAGACTTTAATGCTTTGAAAGAGAAATACAAAACTGTCAAGTATGGATACAGGGCATTTAACTTGCCCAAACATAGACCAAGGGGCATAAATGACAGTTTGGTGAAGATATCTAACAGAGAAGAAGAGCCCTTCCACTGCTCAATGTTTATGCACTACTTTGTTAAGACATATCATAGTTTATGTCATGTATTGGGGAGGGATGTTGTTGATAGAATATCTGTGCCTTTGATTATGATGGTTGTATACATTCAAGATCCTGAAGCAAAAGAACCTTATGATTATGCAAGTTACTTAGCAGAAAAGATGCATAAACAAATGGTTGCCATAAAGAGTAAATTGTATATTGTAAGTCCCCATGTGGAATTCACATGGTTCTCATTAACGTGCCACATTCTTTTTTCTTATCTGGCAAATGGCACAAGGACTTGCATGTAAGGACAACTGATGCTCAAGGAAATATGATGCTAGTGTAAATGTGGACATGCATGCTAGACATGCATTGTGAGGATGCAAGTTATGTTGTTTTTGAGGAGCACTTTGTCAAAAAGGTCCTTGGTTTTCTGGAACCAGAAGGAGAGAGGTTGTATGCTGATGTGAAGGATTTTTTAAGGCCCTTGGATAGAACCCCACACTTGGGGATTGAACACAATTGGGGAGATTGGTTCCTCCACTCCCACACAACTTGTATCAGGGTTTATGGATGTGAGGTGTCTCCTTACACCTTGCCAAAGTTTGTACCCATAAGAATTGCTTTCATGGAGATTATAAGGCAGCTGAATGAGGCTGACAAAGAACATTTCAAGAAACATAGAAAGGGTTCACTCATTCCTACTTCTTTAAAATTCAATGATTTTATAATAGTGGACAAAAATGGATTGGATCAAATGGATTCTATTCTTCAGTATTATAGGATGGACAAGAGGTGGCTGCCAAGTATCATGGAAGGTGATGGACGAGTAAAAGGTCTAGAGAAGTGGAAGGTAGAAATCGAGGAGAATGCTAGCCAATTAATTCTTGCCTGTTGTACTGATGTTGATCCAACTATGAAGATTTTGAGCTCAACAATTGATAAATTGCATATAGTTGAAATAAATTTTGAAATATTTTGTAAGGAAACAAAGATATTGTTGGATGCTCGGTACACTAGTCATAATGAGAAGGTTGCAGAGATAGTCTCTTTCCAATGGCCATCAGAAAAGACATATAACGACAAGACAGAGAAATATGGACCTGCATAATTTAAAAGAACGGCCATCCACCACCTACCCTGTATTGATGAGGCAAAACTCCTTCAAGTGACAGCACACCCTCCAAAGTCTATCTACTTTTCTCCTCTTCTCCCTATGTAGTAAATTTCTCAATGCCAAGATGGGCGGTGCAATGTATTAAGCAATTCTCTGAAAGGACATGTAATTAATTATGAGTACAAATTCTTGGTTTATAAAAGAACTGTGTTAATCATTCTTCTTGTAGTTGAATGATTTTGGAAATTTTAAGGAGTAAATAATATACAAGTCCATCTTGGTTGCTTCATTTCTTGTTTTGTAAGTCTATGAATTGTGTGTTGAATGTATTTTTGCATAAATTTTATCAGTTTCATGTTGATGTAAATGAGAAATGCTATATGCATGTGTTATGTTAATTGTCTCCATGGTTGTATGCATTCTTCTTCTGAATCAAATAACTAAGGGGTTATCTGATATTCTAGAGTATAAGTTTACTATATTGCATACTTAATCTTCTACTTCTATTCGAGAAATAGATTAAATGTTTAGGATTAAGTATGGGGAAGAATACATTGTAACAGGGATGTCTGTAAGTAGAGTTAACAGAATACTTTGTTTTGGGTGGTGTCTATAAGACAGATGCTAATTAAACCCCTTGAAACTTGAGTATTAGCTTAGTTTATGAGAATCATTCACACATATATGTCAACTTGACTCCATGCCCTGATATAAGCATCGGTCAGAGTTTGTATTGAGTTTATGAGTCAAAACCCTAATCTTATAGCCAAGCACAAAACAAAATTAGAATATCATTTAAAAACCTTTAGGATTTTAGGATTAGTTTTAGGGTTTGAAAATCCTCTAGTCCACACCTGGAACAAAGACCAAAGCTAGCCCATTTGTGTTTATTTTACAGTTTTGGCCTATATGAGAGAGGATTCATCTGCTATATGTCAATACTTCAATAAGCTCAGAAATTTATCCCATTGGTATTGAATAGGGAATACCCCCTAGGTTTTGTAGATCCTGAAGAAGGAGAGGAGACATTTAGAGTCAGTCTCATGTACTGTTGGCCTCTGACCTAAGGATCCTATTGATAAGTGATGGCTACCTTGTAGGGAAACTTAGGAATAATCAGTTGGAAAAAACCCAACACACCCATTATCCTTTGACATTGAGTTCCCAAGTAGGTGATCAAATAATAATTTAAACTACACCTTATAGGTTACTGTGTGAATTCACACATGACTAATCAAAGAAAGTATTTAGGTTATCATTAATTCCCTAATAACTTGCAAGGGAGATGTGATCGATGTTATTATGATAAGGAATGCGATCAAGTTGAAATAGCATGCAAGTTTTCCATTTAGGGAAGATCACTCTCTCACATTTTCAAATACCCTTGCTACTTTCCCTACTAAGGATTTTTTTGAAATCATGGACATTGATGTTTGTTTGACTATGAAGTGATAGTAGATGGATTTTTGGGTGGTTTCAAAAAGACTCGACACAAAATAGTTTTCAAGACACACAAAGCCATGCGATTCATGCTATTAACTAGGCATTAAGAGAGGGTTTTCTTGTTATAGATCATAGATATCACATGAATTTTGATGTGACATCCATGTTTATTGGGGTAATAGTATATTTAGAGGAGGAGAAAGATTCAATCAAATTAATGGTGATGCAACAAATTTGGAAACAATATCTTGGTAGACTAGAAGTGGTGTTGTAGGACATAGTCCATAGTGTTGGTTTTCCTCTATTCAACAATGTGCTCTTCATGCACAATAGTGTTGTCATGGGCCTTGACATCCATTCATTATCCTAGTGAATCCTATAGCCTCTACATAGGATACAAGTTGGCATGGAAATTTCTTTCCTTAAGCATGTGACAATTATCTTTGTGATATGTAGTGTGGATTGGTCCCTTGCCTTTATGGAGGAGGAGGATGAATGATCAAAGGTCTAAGTATTTTGCAGTGTTTTGGTTAGATATTACAAATAGCTAAGTTATTATAGAATGAGCATTTTGTTATTATTAGCCCACTTAATTTTACATGTAATTTGTTGATCCCAATCAGTAGGATCACCATTTTGTTTATTTTATTTCTGATATATAAAAAAGGGAGTGATCCCCATTACTGCACTTCATCGACTAAAAAAGAGAGTAATTGGTTGATAAATGAAAATAAACTAAGATAGAAAGGTATTGTTTCCATGTTAAGAAAACCTTTGACAATGTGATCATATTCTCATTTTTTGAATCATTGTTGAAAATTACTGAGATGATAAATAAGCCATCTTTGCTTTGTTGACTTTGAAAAGCATTTGACACCATATATAGGGAAAATACTATAAAGTGTTGATAATGTAGACACCTAAAAATGTCCATGCCCTAGCATCAGTTACCACATATTCATTTTTTCCATTAACTAAATAAATTAAACTAATTTATTTAATTGATTTACCTATTTTCCCCTAAAGTCTAGTCCTAAATTAATAAATTCTTATTTATTTAATCCCCACTCCCATTTCACATGATTTAATAAATTTTACTATTAAATCCCCCTTTTCCCTCCTAAATGCCTAAAAAGTCTTAATTATTAATTAATCCTTTACACCTAAAAACCAATAAAGAATTATTAAAATCCCTTTTTATCCTCCACCATCCATATCACAACCAAATAACCAACTCAATCTCTACCGTTAATCCCTCAACCAATTTTCAAGCAATCTTGACTATCAATTTGTCCATTAGAAAGCTTATGAATGCACTCTTCCATAAGCCAAAAGGAACATCTACCAAAAACACAATGTCATGCTACTGGTGTGAGCAACCACATTTAATCTTTCAATCAACAACAAATCATTCAAGCACAACTACCTTCAGTGGTAACGTATGTCCTATTTTTTTTGGTTCACATTTGCTTATCACATATAACTTAATAATTCTATGAACGGACTTAGACTTTCCTATGTATAGATTTTATGAGTGATTCATTGACAAAGATAAAAATAGTCTAAGGTTTTTCAAAAAATTACAATATTATAGTTAAACAAGGGTGTCATATATCCCCATCTCTTTAGGATTTATATAGATTATTTAGAAGAAAGAACAAAATAGTTAGGATGCATAAGTACCAGCCTTTTTAACTAAATTTTTATACTAATACTATTTCAATGATATTATCCATCAAACTAAACACCTTGTTAACATGTAGAAACAACTAAGTATCCTCCAAACATATGTAAGAGTAGTCAATGGACTCAATATAGCCTAGGATCACCTGCAACCAAAACAACCTTCCACAATAAGAGAGAAAAGCAATAAAAATGCTTTATATTGCCAAGAATAATGATGCATAAAATATACAAGATGCAAATCATGACTTGATACAATACATTGTATGAAATGTACAATGAGATACCTTCCTTATATGGGCAAGGTTGAAAGGTAGGACAAAGGCCGATATAGACATAAAAAGTAAATGTCCAAGGCCTTGACACAAATATTAAATGACAACTAGTGGATAAGATGCCTTCTAGATGACACAAATATTAAATGTCCTAACTACCTAAGTAAACTTAACATGTGAACATGTGTGAATAGGTCCTAACTAGGAACTAGTTAAATAAAGTACCTTGTTCACACTACAAAGGGGGAAACTGGATAGGAAACACCCCTATTCACAACAACACCCCCCTTACGTGTAACTTAGGGAGAAGTAGACAAATGAAAAGATGCAAAGATGGGTCTCAGCTACAAGGCCATGTTAGATACCCATGAACAAATGATCTCAAGTGGAGTAAAGGAGAAAACCTCATGGGAAAAATCCTCCCCAAAAGTGAGAATGCATACAATTAAGTGTGGACAAATGATGGAGTGATGGAAGGACTCAACAAAACCCCCAAAAATAACATACATCATGAATATACAATCAATAAACCCCCATAAGAGGGAAAGAATGAGACAAGATATCCCCCCATAATGCAGTAGCTCATGTGCCAATGACGCATGCACGAAGACAAAACACAATCCAATGCCTGCAAACTTTTCTCCACTTGGGAAGAAACAAATCCATTGGTATATGTAGAAGAAACTCCAACTCTAGATCAAGAGATGAGGGAAGAAGTCTCATAAAGTATGATGCCTCTGAAAACTACTCAAGTGTCCACTTATCGATGCTGAAAGATGCCACAACTGAATCAAGAGTCCCAAGCCTACTTGAAGAATGTGACAATCCAGGACAATAGGAAAACTCAAGATCATCAAGCTCTAAAGACAAAGATGGTGTGACAACAGTTGTGCTATGACTGTCATCAAAGAGGAGAGTTAGCCCCTCAAAAGTGTCCTCCAAATTAGAAATGTGAGGCTCCACAAACAAGAATGATATGTTTGCAAGATAAGAGTCCCAATGAGGTGGATCTAGAAAACAATAAAAACCCTGCTGTAGGGAATCATTGAAAGCTCTTAAAGAAGCATCATTGGACTCAAATGTAGCAACAGGTAGTGGTGAAGTTGCAAAATTACATAATAGTGAAAAGGCAACATGTGATAAATGAGGACACATTTCATATCCATGATGATTACTCCAATAGTAGGTACAATTGATTTTGCACAATATGTATATGATCAATGTAGAAATGTAAGTTTAATTCACTCAATCATGAGAAACCCCTCAAAAAAATATGATCATGGAATTTTATACTTAGTGCAATTACAATTGCCACATGCCAAAATAGCAAAGTGGTATTTTGATCTTAGTGCATGCAAATGCCAAAATTAGGTTATAACTAAAAGTATAATTCCTATGCAGAATTTGATCAAACTAATTATAGATATGAGAAGTGATGTAGAGAAGGGGTGGACAACACCAAACCTATCTAAATCAACCAATCTTTCAATCATTTAAACATCCTATGATGGGTTTTCCTTCATTAGGCCTCATTCTCCTTGTAGCCCTTCAAAACTGATTTTTCCTTCATAACTTTCCGTATAGATATGATATCAGAAAAGTGAACACAGTTTCAGATACCCATTTGGGATTTATTCAATATAATTCAAGACCAAGGTAGATTACTTTGTATGGAAACCTCTAAAAATTGATTGTCCTAGTCTCTAGGTCTAATTGCCTGAACAAACTTGGTAGCAACAAATTGGGTTTTTCGGCCATAACTTTCATTGTAAACATGATATCAAAAATGTAAACACAAAACTAGGTATCCATTTAGACCTTATACAACATATCTCATAATCAATGTAGGTTATTTTGTATGGAAACCTTCAAAAATTGATTTGTTTGCTCACTATTACCCTAACTAGGGTTTCAGACCTATTTACAGTAAAATGGCCATAACTTGCTTAAAACACAGTGAAATTGAATGAAATAAAAAGAATAAGGAAGCATAATCAATTATATTTTATTTACAAGTGGTCTCATTCCATGAAATGATCGTACAAGTCCATACCATTCATCAGAATAGAGAAAAAATGTTGCTAAATGTAGAAAACAGAAAATGTTTTATTACTCCAACTTTAAGATTTTCAATAACTGTCATCTCCTCTCCTTGGCTTCGAACCTCCAAGGCTTATTTAAACATGTAACAATAGTTTTCAACTATATTTTTGAGTTACAACTGTCCAACTTCCCTCATTTACAACTTATGACTCTTCATATTCCATGTTTTTGCAACTTTTGACAACTTGTGCAACTTAACACTCCAACACACCTAGTGACCTAATATGGACTCCAACACACATAACATGATCTTATATGACCTTATTACATAAAACCAACATATGAAAACCAAAATTACAACTTGCACTTAACCTACTGAACCTAAGGTGCTACTGCACCATACTCCTTGGGCAAAATAGACTCAAGTACCATTGAGGACAGTGTTGCAATAGTAGATTCATGCTTGATCATGTCATTCCCTAGCCCCTAAGTGACATCCTCATTTGGCAACCCCTTCCAATGGACTAAATACTGTCCAAATAGATATTGCCCCTTGCCTTTTTGAATTCCTTGGTACCTAGGCCATACTCCAAGCTCAGAGACTTGTTTGATGAATGATCTTTGACTCCTTCTTCACCTAAGAATGTTGTTGAACCTATATCATTACCTGCAACCATACCTCCTCCACCCTTGTAATGAACTTCCTTCTTCACTTTAGGTGTGTACTTGGACTTGTCCACATTCCCTTGTAGTTTATCCTTGACCTCTTCACCTTTGCTTCTCACCTCTTCCATCTGTTGTTGTGTCCCTGTCACTGCTGCTTGATCATGCATACTAACCTTTGGCATGAAAGAAATGGAATGACCAATATCCCCCTTTGAAGGCAACGAATGGAACACCCCTCTTATCATCATAGCAACATACTTCTTAAGCCAATCTTGAATCTCCAAAATCAAGTCATTCTTCATTTCTATTGTCATAATATTTCCAGGTTTTGGAGTGATTGCAAGGTCCATGTGCTCCTCTTCTTCTACCTTTATGAACTCCTTTCTACCTACCATCATCACATTAGATCCCATGGTTTGTCCTTTATCCTCCTCTTTCAATAGTGTCAAAGGTATAGGATACCCCATCTTTTTCTATCTCATAAGTATTCCTCCTTCCATCATATTTAGCATACCTATCAAATTGCCAAGGCCTCCCTAGCAACAAATGGCACATATCCATGGGTATTATGTCACATAGAATTTTGTCTTTGTATCCTCCTATATGAAACTCCACCCAACTTTGCTCATTCACCAAAACATGTGGACCCTCATTTAACCAAGAGACTTTGTAAGGAGTAGCATGTGGTATTCTTTCCAACTTAAGTTTTTCAACCATCTCAACTGAAACCATATTATCTTGACTACTTGAATCAATTACAACTTTACAAACCTTACCCAAGCACTTACAAGTTGTCCTAAAGAGAGTCCTTTGTGGTGGCTCCTTTTCTGCTAGTACCTTGATGAGGGTTCTCCTTACCATGAGTGATTCTCCAACTTCTAGACCAGCATGTTGTGATCGAGAGTTTACACTTTCATTGTCCTCTTCTTGTACCAATTGATTTCTTCTTTCTCTTCCATGTGAAGTAGTGGCCTGACTTTCATTGCATTTCCATGATTTATGTCCAAACTTGTTACATTGGTAACACCTTCCTGTGAATCCTTGTGACCCTCGTCCTTGACATCCAAATCTACCTCTAAAGCCTGATCTACCTCCTCTAAATCCACCTCTATGATCTGCAATTTGTTCTTGGACTTTGCTTGTATCTTCTTGGCTCTCATATGACTGCCTTGGATCAGAAAATGACCCCCTTCCTCTGGAATTGCTGCCTCTGCCCCTGTTTTGTTTGTCTTGCCTCCTCTTTAGCTTGTCTTCAGCCTTAATTGCCAATTGGTAGCATTCCTCTACTGTCCTTGGGTTTGTCAAACTTAACTCATCTTGGAGGTTAAATCTTAGCCCATTGAGATATCTAGCCACTTTCTCCACATCATCCTCCATGTGACTTGCTCTTATACTCAGTTTATAAAACTCCTCAGTATAGGTTATGACATACATATCTCTTTGTTTCAAATTTTGAAGTTTCTTGTACAATTGAATTGCATAATCAGTTGGTAGAAACTTACCCTTAAGCTTGGCCACCGTTCTATCCCAAGAGACAATTTTTGACTTACCTTTCCTCCTTTCAGTTTGTTCATAATCCCACCAAAGTAGGGCATGGCCCTTCAATTTTGTTTTTGCCAACTTTACCCTTCGGTCCTCTAGAATATCTTCACATTCAAAATAGTTGTCAAGTGCTGCAATCTAATCCAAAAGCTCTTCATCATTCAAGTTCCATCCATACATGGGTAATTCCATACTGACCTTGTGACTATCTCCCTTGACTGCCTTTAGTAGCTGGGCCATCTTTTGTTCATCAGGATCAAACTCTTCTTCTTGGGATCCTCCTAGAGGGCTCTCATGCTCACCCTCTTCCTCTTGGTCACTCACATCACCTGTGACCATACCTCTCCTCTGACTGGTTTCAACAGCTTCAAGCCTGGCTACCAACATGTCTTGCAATTCCTTCAACTTCCTAATCTCTTTTTCAATCTTCTCTTCCATTTCATTCATTTTTCTAGCCATATGGTTACCTTTTGGAGGCATCTTGTTCTCTCTTTACTTCACACTTTCCTTCTTACAAACCAACCTATTCTCTGATACCAATCTAATGCAGAGTAGGGATAAAGAATCTTGTAACAACTCCAACAAATCAAACTTTCAAGGTTTGAAACATTAAATGGTGGGTTTTTGGTTTCTAAACCTCAATCCTCTAGTAGCCCTCACAAACTGGTTTTTCTATCATAACTACCTATGTAGACCTCATATCCAAACTGTAAAAGCATTTTTGAATACCCTTTTTGGCCTTACTCAACATACCAAGTAATCAGATAGGGTTGGTTTGAAAGGAAAGGTTCAAATCTTGACTGTCCTAGTCTCTAGGTCTAATTGTCTTAACAAACTTGGTAGCAACAAATTGGGTTTTTGGCCATAAATTTCATTGTAAACATGATATCAAAAATGTAAACACAGTTCTAGATACCCATTTGGACCTTATACAACATATCTCAGAATCAAGGCAAATTATTTTGTACAAAAACGCTCAAAAATGATTTGTTTGCTCACTATTACTCTAACTAGGGTTTCATACTTGTTTTAGTAAAATGGCCATAACTTGCTTGAAACACAATGAAATTGAATGCAATAAAAAGTATAAGGAAGTAGACTCAATTGTCTTTCATTTCCAATTGGTCTCACACCATGAAATGATCGTACAAGTCCGTACAAGTCATCAGAATAGAGAAAAACATTGCTAAATGTAGAAAATAGAAAATGTTTTATTACTCCAACTTCAAGATTTTCAATAACTATTATCTCCTCTCCTTGGCTTTGACCCTCCAAGGCTTATTTAAACATGTACCAATAGTTTTCAACTACCTTTTCGAGTTACAACTGTCCAACTTCCCTCATTTACAACTTATGACTCTTCACATTCCATGTTTTTGCAACTTTTGACAACGTGTGCAACTTGACACTCCAACATACCTAGTGACCTAATATGGACTCCAACACACATAACATGGTCTTATATGACCTTATTACATAAAACCAACATAAGAAAACTAAAATTACAACTTGCACTTAACCTACTGAACCTAAGGTGCTCCTACACCAAGAAGTAATAAAAAAATCATGAACTTTAAAAAAAATCACCAAAAAAGTTACCGTATGAGCCCAAACGGAGCCCTGGAAGCTCTAAAAATGGGAATTGCACAACAACAACAATGAAAATCTACAATTTCTAGAAAAAAAAGACACCAAAACCAAAATCTAATTGCACCACTATGAAGCTTGCAAAATTCTACCCCAAATTTAAAAATGATTGCTCACAAAAAGGAGCTCAGATGATTGAGATATAGGCCTGCAAAGTTAGAAAGCAAAATCAAAACTATCAATAGAGAGGGGGCCTGTAAAACTTTGTGATTAAGTTTTTGCAAAATTTGTTTGCTGCATGCAAAAACTAACAAATACCTAGAAAGTTTTTTGATGTGGTGAACAAAACCCAGAAAGCATTTTTCTTTCCGATGTGCAGAAGATGTGAATCTAATGCAAAAAATGCCTTCAACAACAAAAAACATGTAGAAGTTGAATCAACCACCTAAGTCAAGAAAAGACATGTTACAACCTGCAATATCATACCAAGATGCACTAGAAAATATTTCTTGACAGAAACTCTCAAAAAAGAGAGAAGGAGATCACATATTTGAAGCTTTGATACCATGTAAGAGTCGTCAATGGACTCAAGACATCCCAGGATCACTTGCAACCAAAACAACCTTCCACAACAAGAGAGAAAAACAATAACAACACTTTATGTTACCAAGAATAATGATGCATACAATATACAAGATGCAAAGCTTGACTTGATACACTACATTGCATGAAATGTACAATGAGATACCTTCCTTATATAGGCAAGGTTAAGAGGTAGGACAAAGGCCAACATAGACATAAAAAGTAAATGTCCAAGACCTTGACACAAATATTAAATGACAACTAGTGGATAAGATGCCTTCTAGATGACACAAATATTAAATGTCCTAACTACCTAAGTAAACTTAACATGTGAACATGTGTGAATAGGTCCTAACTAGGAACTAGTTAGATAAAGTACCTTGTTCACACTACAAAGAGGGAAACCATATAGGAAACACCCCTATTCACACCAACAACATATTACAATGGTGTGCACATATTAATAAAATAAAATGATGATTGTTGAATCTAAAAGTTATAGTTTTATCTAATAATTAGCATCTAAAGTTGGTTCCTTATTATAAATACATAAGTGTTGATCTTAATTATAAACTAATTTATAACTTGAATATTAAAAAAACATAGGACTTCAAAGGTCTATCATGTTTTCACAAGCTAGTATAAATACTTTGTGTTAGTATGAAAACAAACTATTATTCTCATGCCTTATAACACATACTATTCTTAGATGTTATTGGAGTTTGAGATAGAAGATGTATTGAGAAACATTGGAAAATTTTGACTAAATCCATAAAAAAATTGTTAATTGAACTTCAAAACAAAAGAAATACACCTTACTTCATCTTCTTGATATAAGTGTACATATATGTTTCTCATTCACGTCGAAGCCTTATATATTCAATAAAGCCTTATAAGAATATATGATGTTTAAATACAAGCGATTTAAGTTAGATGCAAATAGAATTGTAATCATTGCCCAACAATCATGCTTAAACCATAATATATATCTAAAAGAGGTTGGAAAAATAACTTTGATAAAAGGCTGAAATTTTGAGCATCCTTAATGATATTACTCTCTTAGATGACAAAATCTAAAAGCAAAAATTAAAAGAAAAGTACTTGAAACTTTTGAAGTGATAGAAAAACCAATAATAAAAGAAAGTAACGTTAATATAAATAAATCATCAATCCTAAACTTGAGCATCTATACTATCCATATAAAATTTGTAAATTAAAAAAAAAACTAATACATCAAACTATAAGAAAATTTATAAATTATATAAATTGAATGAAATAAAAAATGAAGTACCATAATTCCTTCTAATTTATTCATGATATAAAATATTATATATATTTATACAAACATTTATAATTATAATATGGTTTATAAAATCTTAAATTAAGAAAACTAGACAAAACTTGAAGATTTTATTTTAAAACCTTAGAAACATTAAAAACTATTATCTAAACAAATATAAAAGAGTTAAAACCATCTTAACTTTTTTAAAAATTTTAATTATATTAATCTATTTATGATCCATTACTTTCTCTCGAATGCATTTTAAAGAAAGAATCCATTTTTTTTTAAACTCCAAAATCGAAATATACTCCAATAATATTAACAAGTTATATTATCAACTTACTTTAGTGGATCCTTAGAATAATCATAAAATACTTATAAAAGGGGATCTTACAAAAGACGACTTAAATATACTTTATAGGCATACATAAAATGAATGATAGTAGAAGCTACATTATATATAGTTTATTGTAGAATCTTTTTTGGGAAATAGCAATGTAGAATAGAATTTAGTACATAGCCAATATTTTTCTACTCTATTTTATATTATTTTAGGTTGATGTTTTGGATGCACAATTCTAGTTCATGGTTTGATTACTTTGGCTAACTTATTAACCTAAATAACTGATCCACCACTTTGATGTATACCACATTACCCCATTCACTATTTTACCAACAATTTATCTACCCTAGATAGAATCTCAAATCTATGATCTTATCCCTAAACAAGATCACTATTGTGACTTTATCCTGTTAACTCAACATCCAAAATTTTACATTCCAAGGGTGATAATTCCAACATCTATCTATTACCCTTTGGCATGGGTAACAAAATTTGAATTTCAGTCATTTTGATTTGTGTATCTAATTACATCATCCTAGGTTATTTGTACAATTAGAACACATCATGGCATAATTAAATTAGCATTCGACATACAATCTCCTCTCTATTTTGCAGGTAGATCAAGTACATTAGTCATCCACTATCAAGCATCATAAATAATATTCAAGATCTCTCTACAACCAATTAAGTGAAATCCATAGTCAAGGCACACTTTAGTACAAATAATTAGTTATCTTACATCAATAAAGTTAGCAATCGATCCAATGACATTCATTGATATCCATGCAAAGATATTTATTGCTTACTCTACATAGTATCTTTACTTTTACTATTAACTCAATTTTGGGGCTTGATCAAGATGCAAGGGGGAAGTTACTACACTTCCACACCCTAGCTTAGCAAATTCCTTAGTACTCTTCATCACCACTAAAGTTTACCTTAATTCAAATAGTAGCATGTGATCAAATCTTGAAGGTACCAAAGGCATTTCTATTTTGGATAAGATCATAGGTTTTCAAGATAGGATCACAAATTTTAAAGACCATACTCACTTGTGTGATTCTATCACAAATACTTAGATACTCAAAATTTATTCATCTTAGCCTTCAATTCCATAATGTACTCTTCGAATTCAAAAACTAGCCTTTAGTCACAACTCAACATCAAGTAAGTTTATATCACAAGGTATGAAACCCTAACCATCTTATTTCAAATTAACACATCTAATTATTATCTCCAGTAGAACACTTTAGTCAATTTACATAATCCATAAATTGTTTAACATACATTAGTCCATAAATCAAACTCAACTCCCTATATTTAGTGTTTTCATTAAAAATTAATTTGTTAACCCTAATTTTTTAGGATGTGTTTTTGTTCCTATGAGTAGTAATGATGATAATATGAGATAAAAATTAGTTATACCATGAGGTGTAACAACATTGGCAACCAAGGGGCTATAGTGAAGTGAGTGGATAACAAAAACCCCTTAACATAATTTTGATAGTCATTTACACATCAGACCTTTATTATGCCTAGTTGGACACCTTTAAAATTAATGATATTAGTAATAATTAACGATATTAATAATATATTTTTTATCGATAAGCGCTTTTAATGACCAGAGCTATGATCCGGTGGTTCAAACTCGCAAGCTCATTGGCCCAATGAAGGCACAAGGCCTGCGAGCTCTTTGGCCTAGTAGGGGTTTGAACCTAGGTGGTCGCCACTACAACCGAGTGACTTGACCACCCAATCATGCCCTTATGGGCTCAAAATTGGAGGTAAGGTCCCTCAATTGTTGACACGGTAGAGGGCAACCCCGCGAGGTTTAAACCTAGGTTGTTGGCACTACAGGCAAGAAGCCCCACCATTTCACCACAAGATCTCCCCTAGGTAAGGTCCCTCAGTTGTTGACGTGGTAGAGGGCGACCCCGCAAGTTTTGAACCTGGGTTGCTGGCACTACAAGCAAGAAGCCCCACCATTTCACCATAGTGATATTAATAATAATTAATATATACATATAGTATTCAAATATATAGGGTATTTAATAATTATATGTAAATATAGTATTTAAATACTATATTTATAGATTAATTATTAATAACTATAAGGGTAAAACATGACTTACATAAATTGTCCTAGGACAATTGATTAAATCACAGTGAAAAATAAATTTGACCTAAGATAATGAGTTAGGACCGATTTCATGTATTGTAATAAATGTTGTGTAAGGTTAGAAATTGTCTACTTTGCAATCCCCACCTTAATTTTTTTCTTTCATTTTGGTGTCCATCCTCATATACATGTTTAGGACTCATTTTGACTATCTATTGGATTAAACCTATGACTAACATGTTTTCTAACCACTCCCAAGGTTCTTCAAACTCCTTAGTTCTACCCTAAAAAAATTAGATCTAGATTCCAACAAGGACACTTTGACACTTAGATGTTAGTATTGAGGATAATTAGACACTTGGATTCTAGTGTCCAACTCAAAAAATTGAAATTTTGAATCTGACAAATGGATTAATACCCAACCCTATTTCTTCCTACTAAATTTTCTAATGGATATATACCCTAGGTCATCCTATAAAAATATGTGCATTCCTCATTTGGCCTTTTTCTCTCACACTTTTCTCTCTTGTTCCAATAGCTTACTAAGTTTTCCTCTCTAGGGCTTGATATTAAGCTTTTGGATCTCCACCATTTCCCTACTTCCCTCCATGGTTAAAAATATGAAGATCTCCCATAATTGAAGATCCCCTTTTCTCTCTATCCTCTCTCGTCACTCCAAGATCCATAGCTTGCTCCTAAACCTCCCTAGGCCTTCCTATTATAAATCTCACACATGAAATCCTCCATTGTTTCTAAGATCTCCCATTCCAAAAAACCTTGTTCTAGATCAAACCTCCCTTATTTATCTCCCAAGCATATAAATGGCATTTACATCTTGTATCTTGCCTTCCATTGCACAAACAGACACCACCAAAGCAATAAACACCCTCCTAGGGTTTTTGGTAGCTACAAAACCTTGAACACACCATAAACATGTTAGAGTCACTCAAGGACTCATAGGAGCCAGGAATCACCTGTAGCAGTTCTTCTATTTAAGAGAGTTGCACACTATTGCAGTAGCAAGAGGAAGAAAACATGGAGCATGCATGGAAATTCAATGCAATGATTATTCACAAAAAAGAAGGAAACATGCCATAAATGGCTCAACACTAAAAAAAAGGAAACTAACCTTCCTAAAAGACACCCTAATTAACTTATGATGTGTAGTTATGATTTTATACCAACACCCCATAAGTGAAACTTAGGGTGGCTTCACAAGCTAAAAGGGAAAGAGAGATGGGTCTCACAAACAAAGACTTGATTAGGTACCCATTTATAACAAGATGTTAGAGTCGCTCAAGGACTCACAGGAACTACAAATCACTTGTAGTAGTCTTCTACAAAAGAGAGTTGCACACTATTACAATAGCAAGAGGAAGAAAACATAGAGAATGCATGAGAATTTAGTGCAATGATTATTCACAAATGGAACAATATAAATATAAACAACCACTTGCTAAAGTGGGAGAGCGACAAATTATGGCAACCTATGACACATGCCATAAATGACTCGACACTAAAAAAGAAGGAAACTAACCTTCCTAAAAGACACCCTAATTAACTTATGATGTGTAATTATGATTTTACACCAAAAAAACATCCCACATAGAATTAAGTGCTCCAATCTTTCCAAATATTATTGTTGAGGTTGAAACATGTCTCTAAATTTAAAGAGCTATAACAAAAGATTAAGAACATTTCTTAATAGAACACATGTGGAATAGGGATTAGGAAATTGAGACTATCAACTCGATGAAATTTTCAAGGTCTTAGGAGAAAAGGAAGACACTAGCACAAACTATTTGGGTGACCTACAAGAGTGCTAGACTACATAGGTGACCATCAAGAGCACCCCAATGCTTAAGTGACCTGCATGAGAATCCTATAATAGAAGTGACTTGTAGGAGCACCTAAGTTGGATGTTTGTGTCTAGGAAAGTTGTAGAATTTAAAATTTTCTAGGGTTGCACCTCTAGGTTTCCATAGTGATCTTATAAAGTCATTTTTAGTCTTCAATTTCTCGAAGGATCCACATTCTAAACCTTATCCTTGTCATTTTCTAGTTCTTATCCCAACTTTTGCATGTAGTCTATTTGAATGTAAAAATCTAATAGTTGAGAGCTCATTGGTGTATCTTCTATTACATTTTAGTTTATAATTAAATTTCAAGTTGATTAATGAAAAGAAAGATCTGATGTTTTCTTACTTATTAGTTCATTATTTTTAGCTTTCACTATGATAAATGTAAGAAATAAATAAATTAAATGTAATGTTCTTAACTCTAGATGTTATGAAATTTTCACTACATAAATGCCAAGAATTCACTCATTGTAGTGTCAAAAAATTGACCCATTAGATGATTGTCAATGGTCTGGAAACTTCTTTGTTCACTATCCTAGTTCACTTCCATAGGTGTAGAAGTGATCTTCATGTGCACAGACTAAAACTTATGCATGGAAATGAACCTGTAACTTACGAACTTGATTTGGTTGAGTTTTTCTATCTAAAACTTGTTTTCCTCTATGCTTACACTATGAATAGGATAAAAGAATAGGTGATCCTTAAAACATCTTTAGGAATCTACTAAATTGTGAGGGTCATGCTCTCCTCAATCAAAACCCTAGATGGACTAGACTTCAATGACAATGAAACAAGGTTGAGAATAACAGGCAAGCATGAAATATGCTCTTAGGATGATGATGCAATGTTGATATAATTTGTTCAATCCACATGAAAATAGAAATCTAGATGTGCTCAATAGATTCCTACATAATTCAGTTGGATTAGGTTTAGTCTTTAAATAGACTAACCTAGTGTGCAATTTGGAATTTTTCACACTTTAGTTAGATTTTAAAAACTAGTGAAAATAGAGGTAAGGGGGCCAATTTAAACTTTGAATTTAAATTTTCAAGATTTAGATCCATAGATGTGAAGATGATCTAGATCAAGTCCACAATCATAGACTTGAACCAAGGAAACAAATGGTAGATTTATGGATGGGGATCGATTTCTAGGGATAACTAATGATGGGACCAGGGTAGGATAATATCCTTTGCCAACTTCCATGTGAAATACACCATCTTACAAACTCATTAATGCATAAAGTAAAACCTAGTTGTTGTGGGCCCAAAGGATTAGGGAAAAGGGCATGGGTATGCAATTTTCACCATTACATTTTGCCCCCACTTTGACCTACATGTGAGATACCACAAGAATGCATGCTAAAATAAAATCAAGTAGCCAACATGAAAATTAAATATTTTTTAAATTCTCAAAGGATATGGATTTATGTAAAGTATGTAGACCATGGATGTTGATCATGTGTACTCTTATTGTCATTAGTTCTCTATCAAGAACCTATAAGCATATAAGAAAAATATGCGAAGAGTAGCATCTATCAAGCATTTAAAAATTGAGCATAATCACAACTTGCTAAAACTATTCACCATAAAGTAAAAAAAGAGTAGGCTTAGAGATTCCACTTATTATAGAAAGTGATACAATTCTAACTACATGAAAATACCTCTAACCAAGTGGACAAATGTAAAGGACTCCATCCAATTATGAAACATGATCTAACTCTACAAATAGCATGATAAGGACTTCAACTATGCAAAAATGTACTCCATATGGATAGGTAATGAAACTCTATCTAGTCCTAGAAAATTATGTATGTCATAACTACATTATTGCAATCAAACTCATGAAGAAATGTTGGTGATAATATATGTCCCACTTCAATTGGTTGTAGACAAAGGATGCAAGGAATTAGAAGTAAAGGAAAAATTTTAACATCATGTAAAGTACATCAATAATGTAATAAATGTCTATATATAACATCATGTAGGCACCATAAGCCTACATGATGTTGGAGTTTGCTGCCAAAGCCGGCCTGCACCATGCTGCTACCGTCTTTTCTGTTGTGAAGGAGTTTGATGACAAGATCAAGGGCATTGGGGCTGATAGCCTTGGGGATTATGAAGGAATGCTCAAATTCCTCTCTAAGTATGGGATTGATGGTAATCCTTAGCTGGTTGTTATGTGTCTTCTGTAGTTTTTTTGCTGAAAGTCAGTTCTGTTAGGGTCTTAGGTTACTCTGTGTTATGTTGTTAATGTGTTGTTTCTGGCCTATGTGAGGCTTTTGCTTTTCCTCTGGGCTATTTTGTACAGGGTTCTAGACCCTTGTTTCCAGTTGACTTTATCAAAAACATCATGTAGGCACAATAAGCATTTAATGAATAACAATAGGTAACATCATGTAGATGCAATAAGCATACAAAGCAAGAGATAAGCACATAAAATTAAGAGGATGAGATGCCTTAAGGTTTCCCTCTATGATAAAGTAACACAAACAATAATCAATAATGATAAGTCATATGAGAACAATGAAGCATGTCTTATAGGATGTAAACAATGTAAATATCAACATGTAGGTTGGTCCTAAAGAAGTGTCTCGATTAAAGATGTGAGCTTGAAAGCATGTAGAACAATGAAGTGACAGGGTCACTAAGAGTGACCGTAGGAATTGGTATAGAATGCTCTAATGCCATGAAAGATTTAGCTATGGAGACAACCACCCAAGATCAAGAAGCTTTAATTAAAGTGCAACAGAGACCCAAACTAAGAGAATAATTCTATTCTATCAAAGGATGCAAATCTATGATATGATTACATAATTCACAATAAGAGGCCCTTATATATAGGAAAGGGTGAAACATAGGACAACATGAGATTATGACATGTGTCTTAATCTTACAACTTGAGACACAAAAAGTAAATGCCCTAAGAATTCCCTAAGTAAACTTAAGTAACAAGGTGTGAAAATGACCTAAAAATGAAATAGTTAGGTAATATACCCCATTCACACTAGCACCCCCCTTAAGTGAAACTTAGGGAGAATGAGAAAACCAAGGATGAGTCCTAAAAACAAGGCTTAATGAGGTACCCATGTACAAAAGAATCTCTCACAAATGGAGAAAAGAAGAAAAACTCATAGGAAAAAAACCCTCTCCAAAAGAGAGAAAATGCAAGATGCTCTGTAAGGGATGAAAAGGATAAAACCCCATGTGAGGAAAAATTCCCCCCATAAGAGAGAAGAAGAGAGACCATACAACCCTCCATCAATTTATAATCTCTTGCACTAATGGTGGATGCTCAACAATGAATGTTTCAAAGATGATCTAAAACTGTCGAACAACATTTCTCCCCTTAGGAAAAAACAAAGCCAAGGATGTAGGCAGGATGTCTTCCCATTCCTGAAAGGAATATGGGGAAAGAAATATAAGAGTGTATGATGTCTCTGAAAGTGTTTAAATGTTTCCATTTTAATGCTGAGAGGTGCCAAAATCAAATTAGGAGTCCCAGGCCTAACTAAAGAAAGTGACAATCCAGAACCTAGTGGAAACGATATAGAACAAGATCTAAATATGAAGATGACTCAGACCTTGAATGTTGTTCAAGGATCTTCAAGCCAATGCCAAACTATGGCAAATGAATAGGTGGAGAAAGAGCAAAAGGGACTGAACATGCCCTCATGACATCAGAAGAAGATGATGCAACTTCACAAGAGCTAACATCAAAGAGGAGATGAATCTCCTCAATGGTATCCACCAAATCTACAAGAAGGGACTCACAACAAACCTAATATATATGTAAAGTACTCATCTTCTAGAAGACACTATATACACTCATGTTGTGTTGAATCAATGGAAGTCCCATCTGAAGCAATACTAAACTTTTAAGAAGTAGAAGATGATGGAGATGAGATCTTAGTGCATGTCATTCAACTAGATTGCTAATCCCATGATGGTATGTCCACACAAGATGTCTAAGTATGGACACCAAATGTATCTTCCAATGCTGAAATGCAAGAGTCCTCGACCTCGAGATGTTGACTCATAGATAAAGATGTACCCTATGAATCTAGATTAGGATTAATTGAAGCCAAAGAATCAATGGAAGTATTTATAGGAGGAGAAGGAACATGAAGAGAAGTCTCTATGTCATCAAGATGTTTAAGCTTTTCATCATAAGAAATTTCCTCTATTGTATCATCATCATATGATAGGTTATCACAATCATCAAGGGGTACAAGACAAACTATAACAAGATCATCTAGGAATATAGGTTCATTAGAATCTCCACACATCTCCCAAATTTTGGTCTAAAGAGGGCAAGGGCACTCAATATCTGATATGTCATAGATAGTGTTACTACCAACATTAAAACCAATCAATCCAAGGACATGATCATTCTTGTTATCCCATACTTACTTCTGTTAATGAGTACTTGGTTCAAGAACAAGTCCATAGAGATGGGGCAAGAGGTGAAGCCACCTAAGATGTTTAAGGATTTTGTCTTGCCAAGATTTATAGTTTCCATGTTTTAAGGTGATAATAAAAAGATGAATTGAATAACCCATTATTGATTATGATAAACTCCTCTAATGAGTCAATCATAGACCAAACCAACAAAAGAAATGCATACGATCACCCCCCCCCAAATTATATAATCATGAGACCCCCAACAGAACATGATTTAGGCACTTTATATTTAGTGAAAGTACATTTGCCACCAACAAATATCATCGAGTGGTTTTGATCTCAATGCTTTACAAATATTAAAAAGAGGCTCAAAACTAAAAATATAGATTGGGAGCAAAATCATAATAAATGAAAAGCACCATTGCATAGAGCTCAAAAGGTTATGCAATTTCAAAAAAATGCATCCAAAAAGGAGGTTGTATGAGCCCAAATGGAGTCTTAGAAGGTCCCAAAACGAGAATTATGCAACAACACCTATGAGAATCTAAAATTTCTAGAAAGTCCATGCATTAAAATAAAAAACCATCTACACCTCTACGAAGCTCTCAAAATTCTACCCAAATAAAAAAATTGCTCAAAAAAGGAGCCAATATGACCTAGAACAAAGCCTCTAAAGACCAGGTACCAAAACCAAAATGCAAACTATAATGGGGCGGGATTGGAGGTGAGAATGATGATGTCATCCTAACATAGAGATTAACATCAACAAACATTGATTGATGGAATACTTTAAGATGGATGAAGTATTCCTATATAGTTAGAAACCACCATCAAGATCCTCCAAAATTGTTTGTGGTTGGTAAAACCACTATCCAGAAAATTGAAAACCATTGTTTGTAGGTGGGAAATTGCTTGCAGATCTATTTCACTATAGTGGTGATTGAAGGCGGTGATATATTTGAGGTCTACTACTTCAAAGCTGCTAGTGCCAGTGATATGTTGGCCATTTATGAAGCAATAAACATTGTCTAGGAATAGGGGACTCCACACCTATTAAGGTGCCCCTATGTTCAACAGTACTGCAGGGGATAGGGTACAGTCTGTGGATTGTCACCCCTAGGTACTTCATATCCTTGAATTTAAAAATTGTATTTTTTTTAAATTCTAAAAAATAGAATATACCTCCCATATGAATAACACAGTGCTAATGCCTATGCCAATGCCAGTAGTGAGCAATATATTTTGTAGAATATTCTTTGTGATGGTACAATCTGTATAATAAAGGAGGGAAATAATTTTCTCTAATGGCCAAGGGCAAAAGTGTCCAATTTTGACAAAATGATAGTCAATATGTAGGTTCTTGGGCATTCTAAATGCAATGGCAAGGTTGGATTTGACCCAAAATGTTCCAAAGGATCAAGTACCTACCAAATCTGGCATGCACCTCCCAACTTCAAACCCTTGTAGATCTAGCCTCCTCTATCTATTTTGAACACAACAAAAGGAAAAACTGATGCTCTTGGACACTTTGGACTTAATGGTGAGCTTAGATTTGCTCCACCAATCTCTTAAATGCACCTGCAGTACAAAGTCACAAAGAGAAACCCTCCCAAATCTAGTATTTCTATCAAGCTTTTCTAATTCTCTAGGTCATCATTCGATGCAAGAGAAGAGCATACTCAAATTTTCAAGAGCAACCAAGATTCTCAACCTAGATCTCTCAAAAGACTAACAAGAAACAATTCCACAAGCTCTGATACCATGTAAGAGTTGGTATAGAATACTCTAATACCATGCAAGATTTGGCTATGGAGATAGCCACCCAAGATCAAGGAGCTTCAATGAAAGCACAAGAGAGAACCAACATGAGAGAATAATTCACAGTGAGAAACTCTTGTATATATAGGCAAGGGTGAGACATCGGACAAGCTAATATTATGATATGTGTCTTAATATTATGACGTGAGACACAAAAAATAAATGCCCTAAGAATGCCCTAAGTAAACTTAAGTAACAAGGTGTGAAAATGACCTAAAAGTGAACTAGTTAGGTAGCATATCCCATTCACACCAATAATGACAAAGGTAACAATGAATAACTAGTGTAGGCAAAGTGAATAGTAGGTGAAGGATGTTAACATTGTGAATTTTCTCTTTTTGAAAAGAATTAGTGAATGTAATGTTCCTTGAGATCATAGAACTCATAAATGTCGTTCTTAGAAAAGTGAGTAATATAACAAAAGCACCATAATATAACTTTTTGAAAAGTGTGTGAATGTCTTATGTCATCATCAATAGTGACAATCATCATGAGTAATAGCATTTCGTGGCAAGTGTAGGTCATTAGGGTAAAAAATTAACACAGAGGCACATATACCTGAACTATATATAGGAGGGAAAAGCATGAAAGGACATTTCATTTGCACATTTACCCCTAGAGAGAGATCTCTAAGTATGTCACCAAGGTCCACCATAGAGGCCATATCTCTAAATTCCTTGAGAGAGTATGTGCCCATATCAATGCAAGAGACCTCTTGGAGGTAATAATTTTGAACTTTTTTTTTGGTTATTTTTTTTCATTTTAAAAAACTATCAAAATATCATAAAAGTAACATAGGATAGTTTTTTGTTCATAGTTGATATCCATAGATATGACCCTATATCCATGGAAGTGACCCTCTTTTCATGGGTGTTGACTAGTATATATGTATTTGATTTGTGGAATCTACTGATAGACACGAATGTGATCCAGAGTGTTCAAAACTTTATATTTTTAGTAAATTCAACATTTTATGATCATATTTTGGTTTCCCATGATAATAATAATAATCAGTTTGTTATCTATTTATGATGTAGGGTGAAATCAAGATTAGAGAATTGTCTAACAACCACTAGTTATGTAGCCTCCATGACTTAGACCTCACACTAGTTGATATACAAATGGTAGATAGGGCTAGATTTGGCTACATGAGGGAAATGCTAACATTTTGTTATGAAGATTGGATGCTCACAACACTCATGGAAAGGTGGGATTTAGATGCTAACAAATTTCACTTGCCCCTTGGTGAGATGATTGTCACAGTTAGAGGATGTGTGACAGGTCTTGAGAATACTAGTGTAGGGGAGACAAGTTTGAAGACTACTATGTACCACCATCAATAGGATAGGAATGCATAGTAGCATTATACTAGTTGAACATAACATACACAAGGGGGAGTTCCCTTTCCAAATATTGTAGTTGACGCAATGTCCAAGGGACAATTTTTTATTGATACTTGTCATTTTAATTGTTCCAAATGGATTGGGATCATCCATTTCTTACAATTTGATCCACTTGGTTTAGGACACAGAACAACATAAGACCATCTACTCACGGGGTATATATGTCAACCCAAGGATTAAGGTAGTATATTGTCCTTTGCTAACTTCCATGCAAAATGCACCATCTTACACACTAGCCAGTACATAAAGCACAACCTACTCAATGTGGGCCCAAAACATAATGGAAAAGGGCATGGGTATTTTCACCATTATAATAATAATATATATTTTTGATAATTTAGTTGTGGGTTCTATAGGGGCCCATGACCATAGAGATAAAATATATACATAAAGGCTAAGTTTTGATTTTAACTAAAATACAAGAGAAAGATCCCAAAACTACTTGGACAAAAATAGATGAAAAACAAAAAGCGAGTCCTAATACCACACTAGCTATATATTTGTAGGCGCAATTGTGATCTACATAGTTCCTCCTAGTTGCCTTGATAACACTGCTCTTAGAAAGTGACATAAGGGTAAAAAGGCTAGAGATATTTAGGTTCCTGTTCTTGAGAATTACCCCAATATTGTCTACATAGAGAGTTAAATCTTTATAAACTATCGCAACATCTTCAAAATGTTTGGACAAACAAACCTAAAGACAAGTAGAAGGACCACCAAATAGCTTAGACTAGAAACTCCCCATATCTAGTGTCAAATCCTCCTCCTTTGAGCTTTCCTTTGCACACAACACCTCATCAAACAAGGCAAGGGCATGTAAAACCCATTCCCTCACCACTGGATTTACATCCTTGGTTTCAATCTTGGATGCAAAAGTTTAGCTATCAAATCCTTGGTATGCTTAACTCTAGTTCTACCCAAAACATCCTCTCTAAGAATGTCTTTGATGAAGGCTAGTGATGTATAGTCCTAAATTTTGAAGGTGTGCTTGATCTAAAGATCTAAAACTACACCACATTATGAAGAATCACAACCTCTCTTGCCTCTTTCCATCCTACCAAATCACTGCTAACTCACCACACAAATCCTACAAAAAATCCTAAAGATAGCCCTACAAATATTCTAGCCAAGAAATGCCAAAAGAATGCTAGCAACAACATATATAATTTTGTCTTGGACACACATGCATAAGAGATATTAGAAGGTCCTACAAATTGGAAGCTACATGATATATGTGATGCATAATAAATGGATCAAAATGGTGGCCCAAAAAAATATGCCTAGCAAAATTTCATAAAGGAATAATCAATGCTATGGAGTGCAAAAATTAGGACTAGGAGGTGGAAAAAGGTGTGTCACCTTAACCTCAACAAGATCACCTATCTTCTACTCACCTTGATCAACACCTAACTCCACTATAAAAGGATGTTGGGAAACACCAACATTAGCTAATCTATCTACTATATCGTTGCTCTACTAGAAACCATGACATAGATTTCTTATGACTTTAAATCTACTACCAATCAACTTTACTTCATCAATGATGCTTTTTAATTTCCAATCCTTCAAGTTATCCTTGAGGGAATTAGATATAGGAGTGCTAATGATCCCACTTTGTTGTTTGACTTATTGCTAAGGAAGAAATATCCCCCTTTTAAGGAGCCTGAATGAGAACAAATAACCACCCCAACACTAGCCAGACCAAGGTTACCTTTCACAACTTCATCAAAATTTAGTTTAAAGAATCTTGTCTAAATAAGTTACCACTTGCAATCTAAATTATTCTTATTTTTCTTAATTATCATATTAATGAAAGACTAATAATAATCTGATTAAAAAATTTAATATAATAAAATAAAAATCATTTATAACTATATAATTATTATATATATTATATTGAAATATCTCTCAACATCTTTTAAATAGATATATTTAAAATATCTATACTAGATCATATCATTTGATTTAAATGTTTTTTGTTTTATAATTCATTATATTTTATTCAAATATTCTTTAGCTTAACTTTATTTGGTCATTAATGTTTAATAGGTGACATGTGAGGTAAAAGAATATTCCTCTTATTGTTAAAATAAATATTATAGTTATAAAAAATAAAACACACCTTATTTTAATTTATAGTTTAATTAAATAATTATGAAATAAATAATAATTAGACTTAAATTAATTAAAGTTGAGGTAGACATGTAATAACATATTGTAAAGAAGGAATAAGTGCTTAGTTCTTTATTGATTTTGATGTGTTTTTAATATAGATAAGCAACAAAACAAGGGTGCTGATCCCTAGTACATATCAGACCAAAGGGCACACAAAAAAGGCACAGGTTGTCAGAAATAACACATTAACCATATAAGCATTATGTTGTTTTATTATCATTGAGAACTAAAATTAAGAACTTGCTAAAGGATTTATATTATAGAGCCTATGACGAACTCTAGATAGAGATCATTTTGATACAAGATTAGGCCATGGTTTAGTTCAAGGATTTTTTTGCAGCAATCTAATACACCTATCATGGACTTGTCCTTTGTTGATGTGGCCTTATGCACTTTGCTCTTGTCTTCAATACTTGCTTTTGAATAAGGGGTTGTGCTAAAACACATAGTGGAGCATGATGTAAAATAGAGGGAAAATTAAATGGACTTCCTTGATGGGAGTCAAGCCCCTTTGTTGACAATACAAATTCAAAGATACACCATCCATATGATGATGTATGCAGTGATAAAGTTCTATCATATAGATCTTTACTCTTTGATGCTCTATGAATCAAATGATAGTGTGATTGAAGTGTCTTTCTTGTTGCTAATCCATGGTTTGATGATGACCTAGGATATGCTTATAAATATATCTTTAGTTAATTAACTCAAAGTTTTCAACACGAGACAACATGGTAATAATTACTTTCTAGAAAAGTTGTCCTCTGTTGATGCAACCTTAGGCACTTTGCTCTTGTCTTTGGTACTTGCTTTTGAACAAGGAATTGTGCTAAAAAGCATAGTGAGGCATGATGTAAAATAGAGGGAAGATTAAATTGATTTCCTTGATGGGTGTCAAGCCCTTTGTCAACAATACAAATTCAAAGATGCACCATGCATGTGATGATGTATGTAGTGATAAAGTGCTATGATGCAGATCTTTGCTCTTTGATGCTCTATGAATCAAATGATAGAACAATTGAAGTCCCTTTCTTGTTGTTAATCCATGATGTGATAATGGCCTAGAAGATGCTTATAAATACAAGTCTTTACTTAATTAACTCAAAGGTTTTTCGTTGTGAGACATGGTAACAGTTACTTTCTAGAAAATTTGGCCCAAGGAGCATAGTTTTAAAATCAAAAGGGAAAAATAAGTTGTGGCTTGGCTCAACCCAAAGGACTAGGCCACACTCACAATATAGTTCTAGGTAAGGGAATATTATTAAGAATTGGAGTGGTAATTCTAGGTAATGAGTTGAGAGTTAAGTGTTGATTAAAACACCAAATAAATCAAAACAAGAAATATAAGCATATATTTACATCTATACAAAATAGTGTAAAATAAAAATATAAAATATACACTTTTATCCCTTACAATAATAAAAACATGTATGCAATGGTGACATTATTGTTGTCATTTACAACTTGCAACAAGTTGTGGATGCAGGCTTGATCCACCCTTGGACAGGGGTTTGGGCCTGAGCTTAGTTTGAGTTTCAACCCTGCTGGTGTTTGGGAAGGGTGAGCGTGGTGTAGGGTTTACGATTTCCTCTTTTTTGCTACCTTTTTCAACATTTTTTCTTCTTCTCTACCTGAAGTTTCTTTGAGGGCATGGTTGCAGTTTGGGGGTCCATGGGAACCCCCCTCCTTTGTCTTTTAAATATGTCGTAAGAGCTAATGATCCATCTTCATCCAATCATGATAATGTTGTTCACTTTTTGGTGCATGCAATGAGTGAGGTCAAGTCTAACCAGAAATTGGAGAAATGACCAAAACTAAATGACTTCTTGGAGAAGCACGTGGATCAACCCATTTTGGTCATAGGCCCCAACTTGATTACAAATGATGTGTTTTATCTCTCTGAACATGCTCTGATATGCAAGTTTATGGGCATTAAAATATCTTTTCCCTTATTGGAAGCCTGGGCTCATCAAACTTGGCAACCTAAGGGAGGTATGGAGATTATTCTTGTTGTGAATGGATACTTCTTTATTATTTTTTTAAGAATAGATGATCAAAATATGACTTTTCAGAGAGGTTTGTATTTTCACAATCAAGTTGGTTTATTCATCAAAACCTAGCATGTGGGTTTTGATCCTATGGAGGATCTCCCAAATTCAAAGATTCCAGTCTGGATCTACCTCCTTTGACCACCCATAGAATTTTGGAGTCCTAATATTTTTCAATTTATTGCTATAGCCCTTGGGAAACTCTGGGGTCCTCCCATCTCACACTTAAAAGAAATGTAACAACTTATGCTTGTATTTGCGTTGAAATTGATCTAAATAAACATTTACTTGACTCTTTAGAGATTAGATTGGAGAACATGCATTAGATCTAACATATAGATTATGAAGCTATTCCTTTTAGATGTCATGTTTGTCATGCATATGGGCATTTATAGAGAAACTACCAATTAAAGGCCCTAGATGCCCCTCATTTCCCTCTAGAGATCTCTGTAGCTAAAGTCAATGCAAAAGGAAAATCCCCAACCCATGCGAAAGGGCTAGACTCGAATGAGTTTATACTAGTGAAATCCCAATATAAAGGAAAGAAAGCAACTTGTCAGAAAAAAAGATCTATTAAGGGGAAATTTTAATAACAAATAGTGATGTTCTTGAAAATTTTGAAGAATTTGGATCCACTTTGATTAAAAAGTCCCTAGTTGGCTAGGATTTGGATCTTCTTGATTCTGGTGTCCCTCCCTTCCTAGCAGAAGATCAGAACTTAACTGGTATATTGGGGTTACCTAAAGCAGGGACTCCTCTTTTTCCAAATCATATTGAGGGATCTATTGGACATCAGGAAGCAGATAATGTTGATACTAGTGTAACTGCAACATCTCCCTTTTTGGAAATTATTCCTTTTGAATATTTTGTAGATTATGTCATGCTAGAAGGCCCCCAAGCCATAGGTGCAAAGGGTGATTTTAAGAAGGAAAATCCTCCTCTGTTAGGACTCCAACAAAAAAATATCAAAAAGGTTGGCTTGGATAAACTCTCCAAAGCGGGGATAAAAAAGATCACGAGAAGGTGAAGATGATATGGGAATCACTGGTGGAATCTAGTGTCATTCAGACATTAGATACTCACTTGTTTAAACTCCCCAAAGATGATAGTGATCTCACGTAATTCTAGGGGTTTGGACAACACCCCTTGTCATTTGAGACCTTACTTGGGCACACAAGCCTGATATCATCTTTCTTTAGGAAACAAAACTATAAACGGAGGAAATATTTGCTATTTCCTCTTCAATTTGGAAAGGCATTCAATGTTAGCATGTTGGAGCTCAAGGTTCTACTAGAGGTCTGGCATGTTTATGGGACCCTCACCAATTCACTCCTTCTTGGATAGTGGGTAAACATTCCTTGTCAATGGTGGGTTCTTGCTTTAATTTAGGTAGCTCCATTTTTCTAACCAATATTTATGCCACTACTGATTTCCAAGGTAAGGTTCTCCTATGGTCGCATATTAGATTTGTTTGCTCTTTATTCTCTTATGTTACTTGGATCTTGGTAGGTGATTTTAATGCTATTCTCAGTCTTGATGAGAATCTTAGAGGTTTTCTTTGACTAGACCCTTCTTTCACTTTGTTTAGAGATAATTTCTCTTTACTTAATCTTGTGGATATTAATAGGTGGGCTTTTCACCTTGAATAATAGAAGATTTGGACCTACTTCCATTTCAGAATAGCTTGACAAGTTTTTAGTTTCTAATTGTTGGATTGGGGACAATTGGGTTTCATTTTTTGACATTTTGTAGTGGAAAGGTTTGGATCATTGGCCTATTAAGTTTTCTTCTTCTTTCTTTTCTCTTCCTTAAAATCCTCCTTTCAAATTTCAACTAATGTGGCTCTAGGATAAGGTTGTTCATGAGAGCATGCATGGATGGTGGTTGAAGGGAAAACCCCCTTTTTATCATTGCTATGTATTCCTTCTTTAAAAGATTCCAATTTGTTAAGTTCAAGCTCAAATAGTGGAATAGATCTAGTTATGGAAATATTTTTTGGAAAATGAAACAGGTGCAAAAAAATAGATTTTATTATTTTTCAGATTAGGGAACTTGGTATGACCAAGGAGTGTCTTCTTGAGGAGTCCTCTCTTTTTAAATGGATCAATTAATAGAATCTCTGGGAGGAGATATTTTGGAAGTAGAAATCAAGAATTGATTAGCTTCATGAGGGAGATAAGAATACCCCTTTATTCCATAATTCGGTCAAAGACAAGAGAAGTGATAATATTATCTCTTCTTTATTCTCACCAAAAGGAAATCAACTATCTTCTTCCCAGGATATTAATAGGGAAGTTGTTCAACATTTCTCTTCCATTTTCATGGAAATTGGCTCTGCATATTTGGTGGAGGAACAAATTATATTGGGTTGCATTCCCCCCTTGGTTTATGAGGACATGAACAGTCTACTTATGGGGCCCATCTCTCTTGAATATTTGAAATGGTTGTGTTCTGGGTGAAGAAATGTAAATCTCCTGGTCTAGATAGTTTTCCCATTGAGTTTTTTCAAGAATTCTGAGACATTCTGAAGCTTGATTTGTTGGGAGTTGTTTGTGAATCTTAGACCAATAAGTAGATGCTTAAAGGAATTGATTCTACTTTTTTGGCCTTGATTCCTAAAAAGAGGGGGCTAACTCTTTTGATTTGTCCCACCCCATTGCTCTCTACAATGTTACTTATAAGATTATCACTAAACTCATTGCCAATCATCTGAAATAGATCCTGGATTCTTTGATATCTCTTGAGATGGGTGATTTCATAAAGGAGTGTCAAATCCTTGATGGTATCATTGTAGCCTTGGAAGCCATTCATTCCATGGGTTGCTCCAAAGATAAATCTATGTTTATCAATTTGGACATGTCCAAGGCTTATGATAGGGTTAGATAGTCTTTTCTCAAGAATGTTTTATTAGCCTTTTGGTTTTATTCAAGGTGGATTGAGTGGGTTATGAGCTATGCAGCTTCTCCCTCCTACTCTATTCTTATCAATGGCATACCATCCCCCTTTTTTTGGCATCTAGAGGCTAGGGCAAGGCGATCCTCTCTCCCCTTATCTTTTCATTCTCATGGATGAAGGTCTGGGAAGACTTCTTAAACATCAGAGAGCTAATGGTTGCATTCAGGGTTGGATAGTGGGTCGAGATCTTGACCCTCAATCCCATCTTCAATTTGTGGATGATACTACTTTGTTGGGTGTTTCTAAAACTTATGAGGCTATTAATTTCAGGAAAGCCTTGGATATATACTTGACTACTTTTGGCTAATAAATAATGAGGATGAGTCTAGTATTTTTTCTTTAATACTGCTTTGGTCATCCAAGAGAGAATTGCTCTTATTTTATGCTTTAAAATAGGACAACTCCCTTTGGATTATCTTGGTATTCCCTTATCCACTGGTATCCCCAAAAGAGATCATTGGAAGAGGATTCTTGATAGATTCAAAATGTGGGTTAGTCATTGAACTTTCTGATGGTTGTCTTTTGTTGGTTGTTTGACCCTTTCTAAATTTGTTTTGTAGGCTCATCCTATTTATAGATTTTTTGTGCTCTCTTCCCCTAAAAGCTTTCTAAAGGACTTTGATTCTCCTTCTAGAAAGATTTAATGGATAGAGAATCTAGATTCTCATAAATGGAGCCTAATCAATAATGGATCTAGTTGGGAAAGGTTCTATGGTTTGGAATACCATTAAGAAAGATGATTCTGTTGTCAAAAAGGTCTCTTCTAGATTATCAAAACTAGTCATAGAATTTTTTTTTGGAATGACTCTTAGGTCCTCCATCCCCCAATCCTTTGTTCCTTCCCCCTTCTACTCCCCTTGAGCAAAGTCTTTTAGGTGGTATGGTGGTCTAAAGTTTCTGATTTTAAGGGTTCTCACTTGGTGGGGGATTCTCATATATATCATTTGAATGATCCTTATAGCTAGCCTATGGGAGGGACTCTTGAAGCCCATGCTACCCTTTATTCTATCCTAGTAGATCAATCATGTTATTCCCCATAGGAAGTAGATGTTCTTTCTTGGGCTATGGTTTGAAAAGGGTTTATTCAATGGCTCTTGGTTATTAATTAGTAGAGCAAGAAAAAGGTGAAAATAGCTATTTTTCTTGGTGGAACAAAATCTGGGACAAATTTAGTTGGCCTAAATGTAATTATAGTTGTTGTGTCAGAACAAATGTCTCATCTAGGATAACATAAGAAAGAGAACATTTCAGGGCCCTTCAAAATGTGTCCTTTATGGTAATAATGAGGAATGTGTTGTTCATATTTTATTCTAGTGTTCCTTCTCCCTGGGTATTTGGGGGTAGCGGTGGCAAATCTGCAATCAACCCTTTGTTCATGCCACTTCTTTGCCTGAGTTCTAGGCAAGTCTAGGCTAACCTCCTACTCTGGCTTCTTTTCTTTTGGTTGCTTGGGATATTGGGCCCACATTCATTCTCTAGTAGATTTGGCTAGAGAAGAACCAACGGATCTTCCAAGGTCACCAAAGTCTCATTGGGCAAGTTTGGCAGAAGATTTTGGACTCGATTAAATAAACTTTAGTAGCTAAGTGATATTTGGATGAGTGACTATCTCCTCTTGATATTTAGTTTTTTAGATGCCTTGAGTTGTATTCTATTGTTGCTTCCTTAGTTCAATCTTGCTTAGGTCTTAAGGCATCAAGAAAGGTGAATAGAGTTGGTAAGTGCTCCCCCCCTTTGGGATTCTTAAATTTTATAATATTGATGGCTCTTCTCATGGTAATTCAAGTGCTGCCGAGATTGGAGGTGTTGAGCGTGCTAGTGATAGTATAGTTCATTTCTTTTTCTCTTTTGCTATGGGGGTCAACACTCATAATCAAATGGAAGCTCATGCCATTCTTGTGGCTCTTGAGAAAGCCTGTGAATTGGGCTAGAAAAAGGTTATTTATGAAACAAACTCTATGATCTCAGTCCCTCTTTTGAATAAAGCATGGACTCATGAGTCCTCTTGGAGGTTGGCACTACTAGTGAAGAAGATTCTCCGCCTTACTACTAATTTTGAAGCTCTCTTTTGTCCATATTCCTAGGGAATGGAATGCTATTGAGGATTGTCTTGCTAAATGGGCCTCTGACGTGAACCACAATTGGAATGTCTTTGAGTGGGGGTTTTTGTCTCCTAATAAATCTTTGTAGCTTATTCAACTTCTTCATAATGATTAGGCTTGAACCTCCTTGCTTTTTGCTCTTTTGGGTCATGATTTTTGTTTGTTCCTCTGCTTGGAAGGCTCCCTCAAAGATTATCTGTTGGGATAGTGGAAAAACTCCTTGGGTTTTCTTTCTGCCGGCTTTATTGATGGCTCTTGCCATTTGGAAATCTTCATGTTGTAATCTGTAAATGACCTTTTCTTTATATATTTCTCCTTTTTGCCCATAAATAAATAAATAAAAATAAGAACATGCTTACTAAAAACATTATCCATTAAAATAATTTCTATTTTAAATAAAGAAAAACCAAACCTTTAACTTTTTCCATATTTATTTTCAATAAGACAGATAGATCATGTACACAAATCTTTCCTATTATGTCTATAAGTTGGTCCCTCTATGTTTGTTAGTGAGTTTTAACCCTTATGTATGTCTTGGGTTAGATGTAATATTCGCTTTTAAATAAATTTTTTGTTTTTTTTTTTTGGAAAAAAAAATCTAAAACTTTGATTTTTTTTTTCAAAAAATTAGATGGAAACCAAAGGGTTGTAATTTAATTGATTGAGTACAATTGGGATGGGGATAGTATGTTCTTTTATTATGCCATCCACCAAAATTCAAATCCACTTGAGACAAATTTGATAGAATGGAAAAAAAAATTCAAAAAAATAGATAGGAACCAAAGGGTTGTAATTTAATTGATTGTGTACAATTGGTGATGGTGACGGTATGTTCCTTGATTATGCCATCCACCAAAATTCAAATCCATCAATGACAAAATAGAAAAAAAATTCAAAAATATTTTTTCCCAAAAAATTAGATGGAAAACAAAGGGTTGCAATTTAATTGATTGAGTACAATTAGTGATGGTGATGGTATGTTCCTTGATTAGGCCATCCCATTGGAGACAAATTTGATAGAATGGGAAAAAAAAATCAAAAACTTTAAAATTTTTTCATTATTTAAAAAAAAAAACTAGATGGAAATCAAAGGGTTGTAATTTAATTGATTTGAGTACAATTAGTGATGGTGATGGCATGTTCATTGATTACACCATCCACTAAAATTCAAATCCATTGGAGACAAATTTGATAGAGTGGAAAAAAAAATCCAAAACTTTGAATTTTTTTCATAGTTTTTGTCCAAAAAGGTTGTAATTTAATTGATTGAGTACAATTAGTGATAGTGATGGCATGTTCCTTGATTAAGCCATCCACAAAATTCAAAACCATTGGAGACAAATATGATAGAATGGAAAACAAAATCCATACCACCAAAATTCCAAACTATTGGAGACAAATATGATAGAATGGAAAACAAAATCCATACCACCAAAATTCAAAACCATTGAAGACAAATATGATAAAATGGAAAACAAAATCCATAACTTCGATTTTTTTTTTTTTTTTTGTTAAAGTTAGAACCAAACCAAAAGGTTGTAATTTAATTGATTGAGTACAATTGGTGAGGGTGATGGCATATTCTTTAGTTTCACCACGGACTGAAATTCAAACCTCTTCCCTCAATCATTAACTCTAAGCTTAAAAAAAAATGATTGTTAGTACAATTTAAACTCCTGCTCCAAATACCAACAAAACAAACTATATCAAGTATCAAATTCTCTAGCTTATATAACCTATTACACCCTGCAAACCTTAACCACCAATCTTAACCCAAGTCTAACCCATGGTTTAGGAATCCAACATTCTTCAATAACTCCACCCAAACCCTAGAAAACTCAAAAAAACCCTACAATAATTCTCTTTTTAATTAATCAATTTATTTTAAAAAAACCTAGAAAAGAGTGCAACGAATGAGTCACAAATCTCAAGAAAGAAAGTAAGTCAGATGAGAAGTAAATTCCTTCATAATTCTGTGTGCCCACTTTTCGATTAAAAAGCCCACTAAATTTCGCAATAATAGTATTCAATGAGGTCATTGTACGGGCCAGATCGCACGCGGAGGGTGGGGGTTTGCAGGAGGGTGAGCGTGGGCCGTCCGATGCGCAGGAGCGGCGCCTCCGGGGTGGCTATGATTTGATGGACCGTTGAGGGATGTGGGCCCCGTACTGGCCTTACAGAAATCTGCTGCCACGTGGGCACTGGCCACGTGCTTTTACTCACCCGACACGTCCCCGCAGCCGCCGGCCGCGCCGATAGTGCTGTCTAATCGTGGCGTCAGAGGGTTGCCGGAGATTTTGCACGGCCGGCCGCGAGGGGCTTTTTCCCGCCGGCGGCCGGGCAGGATACCCGGGGGATCTTTTGCTCCCGCGCAAGTTGCCACCACATTCCAATAAACCCATCCTACCAAAGCACATTCGAATATTTTTTTTCTGCTTGTTCCATTCCAATAGGGATAAGGTTCAACAATTTTTATTTTTATTTTATTATATTTTTTTTTCAATTTATTTGGGATGGGAAGGAGGTATACTAGCACTTGCACCCATAGGAGGTTCAAGGAATACGCCCATAGGAACAACTTACGAGTTTTGAAAATTTTGACAATTCCGAGCACTATAATGTTTACATATAAAAGCTTATCGACTAATTATATTAATAAAAAACTAATCAACATATTCTCTTCATTCTTTCCACATAATTTTTGATTGGGAGAAGTTATTTTTTAATGGAAATAATTGGATTATATAGATATCAACGTATCTATTTTTTATATAAATTTTTGCTATTATATTTATGATAGTGGAGTTTTAATAGGCTGGAAATTGATCTCTATCTATAATGTGATCTTGATCTAGAAAATCACAACCTTGAGCTTAATGCACAACCTTGAACCTAAATTTGTGGTCTTGAAGTGGGTGTTTTGGACCTTTAGAAACTTGCTACCTCTATGTACTTGGATTGGGTTGTAGTTAAAAGCGTCGATACAGCATTCTATCAAGAGTGGGGAATCCATGTCTTGTTTTGATGGTAGAATGTGTTTGAACAAGTTTGAAAATGTGTAAAGCAAAATGCCCTATGTATATGTTCTTATGATTACAAATGTTGCTCCAATGCTCCAATGCTCTCTATAATCAAAATGATGTGCAAATGATAATTTTATGAGATGGATGAAGGATCAATAAGTGATTGTCTAAATGACTTAGGGTTTTTGTCTTTTATACAACACCCTAGCATTCAAATTTAAGTATTTTGCACTTGAGTTGGCGCCCAACTACTAGTTGGAGTCAACTCAGTAGGAGCCCATAAGTAATTTTGAATTTGGAAATTTGGGGTCAAGGCTACACTTGTAGATTTGAATCGAGTTCATGACCATGCCTATGAGTGTACCCTGGGATATAGAACATGTAGATTGAGAATGAGATCTACATCTAATGAGGAATAAGACTCGGGACAAATACCAACTCTTGCATTGAAATATATCATTTGAGCACTAGAACATTACACTAAAGACAAAGTGTGAAAGTGAGTCCAAAACTAATGGAGAAAAGTGCTTGTGATGCACTTTTCACCTCTACAATATTACAAAGCATAATAAGTTAACATTTACATGCTTATGAAGAGTTAATAATCTAACCTCTATATACTTAAGAAGAATAAAGTTTTGGTATGCATGTCACCTATGAGAAAATATAAAATAAATAGAAAAACAATCCCTTTATGGATTTTTTTAAGAAAAAAGATTTTGAAAACAAAATTAACATCTCACATAGAGGTAACCTTAAAAAGCCACCTTTACCTTTACCTCTACCTTTAATCAATGGTACACATAAAAAGACACTATTACTTTTTCTTTTAATTGAATCTACAACAAAGAATCACTTCAAGATGTTCTATATTCTTGAGAAGGAAAATAAAACTTTCCCTAAGTCTAATCTAGGCCAATTGAATAAGATGCATGCACATAAGCAATGTGAATTCTAGGAGTGATTAATTCAAAATTAAATACTAAGCTAGGTGTAGATGACAAAAATTGAAACAACTAAGTTATTCTAACTAGCATTCAATTCTAATCACTTACACTTGGGACCTAACCAACCCCTAAGAAGAGCAATCTGCTTCTTTCCACTTAGGAAGAATAGATCAACCCAGCTAGGTCTGATTCGGTTCTCTACTAGCAAATTAACTAATATAAAACTCTAAGGAAAAGCAAAAAACTAGAGATTGACAGAGATATAAAAATAATTTCAAAAAGCTAATAACAACACCAGAAAGGAGGTATAGAGAAGACCCTGGTGTCCAAGCTAGGAAGCCTCGACCTCGGATGCCAGTGCATCATAGGGATGTTGACGCACAGCACTATCGTCCTGATAGTAGCAAAACCCAAAAATCTGTACTATACAATGAATCTGCAAACTTATAACATCATCTAGTTTGCATTATGAAATCAAATAACCTTCCAGGAAAGATGTTTGAAACTAAATCACTTGAATAGTGCATCTAACATAAAGAAATAGATAAAAACGAAGAGGAAAAGAAAACAAACTCTTATGTGTTTGATTTTCTTACACCACCTGCACAATACAATGAATGGAAATTTGTTGGGGTTGTTTAGGGGCTTGCCTCGGTCAAGCCCTCGTTTTGGTTCGGAAACCCTTAGAAACATGCTACAGGTGTGAACACTAAAGTAAGCGAAATGTATTGTGAAATTGCGAGGGTATGCAATTTTCTACGTTACACTAGAAAATTAAAATGTAATGGATAAGGATGCATAGCTCTAGGAATGAAGATGAATGATTCTAACATAGTTCGGGAAACTAATTGTCTTGGAACTAGAGTTGGATCTTCTCTATCTATGTTTTGCCTTGGGTTCTATGCAAGTTTTGTATCTTTTTCTAGTTTAAGTCCACAAATTTGGTGCAATTCTGTAGGTGCAAATTTTATCTTACAACTTGTGCACTTCTTTTCTCTAGTTCACTGTATTCATTAATGTTTTATTTGCTAAAAAGACTGGATGTATTTAAGAATACCTTTAGAGGGCTAACAAATCACTAGTGAACACATTCTCCTTGGTCAACCCTAGAAAAAGATTGACTTTATGGTCGTATGAAGGACCGACAAGTAGTAAGCAAGTGTGTAGATGTCCTAATGACAATGTTGGAGTAAATATTGTTCTTTGTATTGCACCAATTAGAGTGTTCTAATAAATTCTCCTTGAATGCTCTTATGAATGCGAATGATAGAGGATGAGAGAGGATGATCAATGAATGCAATTGAATGCCTTTAAGTACAAAGACATAACAATAAATAACACAAGCATGTGTTTAGTTAGCTCATAACCACTAGTGAAATGGATGGAGTGTAATGGGCAAGTCAACCTAATTTGAATTTGAACTTTGGGATTTCATGGTTTAGATCCATGAATGCAAGGTCAATCTTACACACATGAGAATGACTCAAGATGATAGAGTAGTGAGTCTATGCATGGAGTGAATTTTTGGATGTAGGAGGTGTAATAAATGTCGAATATATGGGAGAATGTGTAAGAATAGATAAGGTGTGGTCAAAATATGGGAATATGTATAAATGGATATAGGTGAAGGCTAGGGGAATGAGTCCAAATTCACACAAGATTGCACCCTTTGTTGATATGTAAGTCTATTAAGACATTCTCTCAAAATGGGCACAAAACTAAATGGTAATTGTCATGGGTATGCATATTTCACCATTACATTTTTTTGCCACTTTGAGGTGCACGTGAATCCTAAAATGGTCATGTATCTCAAAGTGTATAGCACTCACAAATGTGTATGTAAAGTAGATATTTAGACATAAAAGGATATCCAAAACTATATAAAGTAATGGATCATACTAAATGTCATTGCATGTGTTCATTCTTTGGCATGCACATTCCATGGGAACATGCAAAATAGAGGAAAAATGTGCAATGACTAGCTTTTGTCTCACAAGTAAAAACTAGGCACAAAATATGTAAGCTTGCTTGCTTGTCCAGGAAATTGGAAATTGTGGAAATAAAAAAATATAGAATTAGGAAATTTCACTTGTATGAAAAGTGATACCATGTGCTTCCATGTAGTTTATCAAACAATGCCACATTATGTGGTAACGCTCCATCTAGGCATGGTAATAAGTCTTTTAATAAGAACTTGTAACCATCTATAATCTCATAAAAGAAGTGTTTAGTGACAAGATATTCCACCTACAATTGGTTGCATTCATAGGATGCAAGAATTAGAGGAGAGGAAAAATAATACACTAAATTAGATGCAATCTAAGAATAATCATGTAAATGCATGTATATTAGACAAAGTAATAACTATAATAAATGCATCACATAATAAGAAAGTGAAACATCTATAATGATAAGGCATGGAAATCATATGGGTTGGAGATGAATCTAAAGGTGTAAGATTGCCTCCAACATGGGAAACTAGAAATGGTGATGTGACCCTCAATGGACAAAAACATTCGTTTAGGTACACAGGACACTAGGATGGGCATATGCCACCAACACGGCATCCAAGAGCATGAGCACACAATGGTGGAGCTAATACAATAGTTCCCCATTGGTAATAAAGATCTAGGGATATAATCTCAAGGTCATTGAAGCAGGAAGGCATGATGCCCCTCAATGTAACAGGATAAGCAATGAGAACAAAAGAAAAGAGTAGGGAGGGAAAGATGCCCCCACTCAAAAGAGGTAGGTTGATCCAAAAGGATATGGAAAACACTTGTAATAGGAAAATAAGAATAAAAAATAGGTTTTAGATACAAGGAAAAGTGTTTGATAGTACTATATACTATACGAGATATAGATGACAATGCAATTGAGTAGATTATAACATGGGTGTGCTAGTGTTCATGATTGTACAAACACCAAAAATCAAAATATGAACCATACATGTATCATTTCAACATTCAGTGACTATTGATCTACACCTAGGGCCTATGAAAACTCAACTATACATTGGAAAACCTATAAATAAAGCTTGTATGGAAATATTGGAATCATCAATAGTTGGAGAATTTGGGAATTATTGTATATGGAGAAATTGACAGGACTAAAAGGCAATATTTCTCACTTACTATAGTTATCTCTTTATGAAGTAATAAAGGGGGTAGAAAGGCATACTACCACTACCAAAATTAGTTTTTCCTCAACATTGGAGTTTTTCTAGGATAAAATTAGTGTGTTGTGAGTTTTTTAATGTTTGTTTATGTTTGAAGCATAGTAATTCCTTCTCTTAACAATATGAAATTTTCATTTGTAAAGCAAGTAGGAGAGTATTAAATACATTTCTAAATTCCAAAGTAGAGTTTATAGATCAATTTTGGTATTAGAGTAGTTTCATCTTTTAGGCATTTGTAGGAGGATTTTGCATGAATGTAAAAAGAACTCAAAGTATAGCCATGGAGGAGTTGAATGCACATGTGACAACACTGGAAGGCCACATGAGATGCATCACAAAAAAATAAGAATGGTTGAGGTAACAACAAGATCACATGAGTAGGCAACAAGGCAAAATGGAAGAAGAACAAGCTTCCATTGATGAGTTGGTTAAAGCTATGGAAAATAAATCTGGTATTATTGTGGCTGATATGAAAGAAGTATATTTATTCTAAGAAAACCTAATATAGAAGCAAAGAGTGTGAGTCCATTTAGGGTTGAAAAAAGTAGAAATTAAGCCTTTTAATGGACAAATTAATGTGAAAATAATAGATACATGGATTAAGCAATTGGAAGTTTATTTCATAAAACAAATGGAGCTCAAAAGATTAATTTTGCATGCCTTAAGATGATTGATCACACTTTTGTATGGTGGGAAGCATATGTTGCAAATTGTAACAAAAGGAAAAAGCCAATAGTTGATAAATGAAAAGAATTTATAGAATTGATAAGAAGGAATTTCTATCTCATAAGACATAAGGTTTATCAAAAAATAAAAAGGAAGTATTGTAAACAACAAAGTGGTCAAAGTGTGTAGGATTACACCACGTGATTCTAGTGAGAAGCTATGGTGAATGACATGGATCTTGAAGAGGATGATATGATGACAAAATATCTTAGTAGACTCCATACTCACATAGGAAGGAGGGTGGTCACCACTAACCTGGAGGACTTGGATGAAGCATGTGTCCAGACATACTATGCAGAGGAACAAGAGAAGAGGTATGAAGGCAAGTCTTCTTAATTCAAAGGGAAATATAATAATAATTGGAAAACAAAGAAAGCTAATATAGTAGTGCAAAAGGAGGATAACAAAGATGATACAAAGGACACAAAGAATCATTATAGTCATTGCAATTCATATGGGCATGTAAACTCAAAATGTTGGAAGCTTCATCTTGAACTACATCCTAAGAATATGAATAAGGGTAAAGAGCTTACTATTCATGAAGGTGAATTGTAAATAGAGGATATTGTAGATGTAGATGACAAACTTGGATGCATGGAAATTAAGGAAAATGATCTTGAAGATATGAACACACTTTTGTTTTGAAGTTACAAGTTAAAAAGAATATAATTAATGCTTTGGTAGATCTAGGGTCACAATGTAATCTTATTTCATAAAATTTGGCTAAAAAGCTTGGGCTTAAACATAGGAACATCCACATCCATACCTATTGGGACGAGTTTAAAAGGGGTGTAGAGATACAAGTAAATAAAAGGTGCAAAGTAAAATTTGGGATAAATACACAATACATAGATGTGATAGAGGTTGATGTCATCCCCCTTGATACTTTTGATATTATCCTTGGTAGTCCATATCTGTATGTTAGAGATGTTATATTCATGATAAGGGATAATAAGTACAAATGGGTCAAGGATGGGGTCAAATATACAATCAAAGGACACTAGAGTAGGGCCAAAGTAGCTACGGTAAGTGTTAATCAAGCAATCAAATTAATTCAAGTTTACCAAACAATTTTGTTTACTTTTACTTAAAGATAAGAATGAAGTTGGGATTGGAATTTCTACCATGAATAACTCAAAATTGAAATGCTTGGATGAAATCTTATCATAGTTTCAAGAAATGTTTGTAGAACTGAAAGGGTTGCCACCAAGAAGGGAGGTGGAGCATGAGATTCAACTCCTACCGAAATCTCCTCTACCCAACATTGTCTTGTATTAATAGCCCTTACTCAAGAGCAATGAGGTCAAGAGGTAGCTACAAGAGCTATTGTAGCAAAGGGTGATTCATCCTACCACTTCACCTTGTGGGTCACCAATAGTGATGGTGTAAAAGGAAGATGGTTCTTGGAGAATTCGTGTATAGATTATTAGGTTCTTAATAAAATTACTATTAAGAATAGATGTCCTCTCCTAAGGATAGATGATTTGTTAGATCAAATTAGACACAACTGTAATGCCCCTCATTTTTTGGCTTGTGATAGTTGTTAGTTTTTCTATTGCATTTAGACAGTTTTGAGACAGTTAGTTGTTAGACTTATGGTTTATGCTTATTATGTTCATGATGGATGATGGTTGACTGATGTGGTTATTGACATGTGTTATGAGTAGGATGATGACATTATTGTTATTACAGTTTATGATGTATTTTGACATGTGTAGTTGATGGTTAATTGATTATGCAGAACAATGTTACTATGCTTTATGGATTGAATGTTATCTGATTATCAGTTAGAGATGTTTATGTTTATTGTCTTGTTTCAGAGCAGGGGCGGTGTAGTATTACTCATTCAAGCACCCTACTACGCTGCGATTCTCTGAATATGTGTGTTTGATATAATTGCATATGCTAGTATACAATCTATTGTTCTAATGCAGGTTGCAGGTACCAGGCATTGACTCCCCCTGACTTAGTAGGTCTGAGCATGCCCTTGCACCAATGGATAACGTTGATGGGAGATAACATGGGGTTTTCCTAGGTCAGTCTTTGTTTTCAGTCTATGGTTGTGGGTCTTGATGTCACTCTGTGATTCTTGTCTCAGTTTTGGTCATCATGTGGTTGTAGAGTGATTGTCGAGTTTTGCTTATAAGCCAATGTGTATCTTGGATATGCATTAATGAGTTTATTATTATCATAATAATGTATTAATAAGTTAGATATAATATTATTTATTAGTCATTATTTAGCAATACGAAATTAGGAATATTAATTAAGTAAAATTTTTAATAAAAATTAAATTAATTATTTTAATGATTTTAATAAGATTTGTGTCATAAGTGTTTAATATGGTTTTATTATTAAAATAGTATATGGTAATTTAAAAAAATAATATTAGTTAATAAATTATGTTTTGTGAGTTGTCGAATCTCTCTGGGAAGTAAAATTAATTGTTCTATGTTTTTAGAGAGTAGTGGGATCCTCTGTAATGGATTTTTGGTAGTGGAAATTTAAGTGACTTGGCTATTTTTATTTTTGGGGGTTTATTTTGAGGGGGAGTCGTTCAGAGGAAGGGAGACAGAAAATTTAGAAAAATTGTTATGGGACGCTGAAGAAGAGGGAAGCTGAAGAAAGTTTGAAGCTAGGAATTGAAGTACGGGTATGTTACTTGTAATTTTTGTGCAAATTTGATAAATTAGTTTGTGCCTCTACTGAATTTCTTATGTGTATTTAAACTTGTCTCCTTTTTCGGTGGAATTCCTATCTTTATGTCACTATTTGAAGCCAAGTTTCTTGTAACTCTGAACTTGATAATTTTACTTTGTCACCTGAGTGCTTGAGAAAATTTAAGTTGATTCTCTTCTTTCTTCTTGTTGAAACCTCAGTGATCCATATGTGAAATCTGCAAACTTCTTTTTATCAAACAAATAGATCATTTGAAATTGCTCTACTCAAACCTCTACCAGACCCTATCTATTTTTGTTGCTCTCAATGTCATTATGAGGCTTACCTATGTTTGAATCTCAGACTCCACTGCCTAGAGATGAGGTTTTTCATTTAACAGCTATGCATTGATAAGATATTTCAACTTCTGCCTAATTTTTAACTCTGCCAGACTTAATTTATGTTAGAGTAGGGTGATTTTTTTGTTATCTGCAATCTTCCATCTCCTCTAGCACCGCCGTACAACCTCTTTTATTTCTTATTTTTAAAAAAACTCTACTTTAAATTTTATTTGGTCCTACAAATCCTTGCCCAGCCAACCGTACGGCGTTGCATCAGGGCTAATTTAGTTAATAAAATTAAAATCTAGAGCTTGCCTGGGGCGTGAGTTTTGGTTGGGCTGATTCAGTCAGCACAAAATTAAAATAATAAAATAAAATAAAATAATAAAAGATAATAAAACTTGTCTTACTTGTGATCAGTAATTCTTGGGGATAGATTTCTTCTTGAGTCTACAATTTACTCCTCCTCTGCTAGACATTTTTGTGGGCTTCTTGTCCCTCTGTAAATTTCTTGCTCTTTCTTGCATTGGAATCTCTACAAATTTATATTGGATTCATCCCGTACCTCTGAAATATGTATTGCCATCTTGCTCTCATGGCTTTTCCTGGTAGACTATTCTCCATTTTTGCTAAAAAACTTCAGAAGTCTTCTTCCAATTTCTTTTCTCTGAATTTAAAGACTTTCAAATATAATTACATTATTATTGTTTCTTTCTTTATGATGAAATTTTAGCAATAGTCCATTTAAATAGAGTAGGGGCTTGGCGAATGAGTTTATTTAGAAAGTTGCTAAAAGATACTCCATGAATGTTTAGTAAACATTGCTTAAGTGAATATCACTTTGAGTTAGTAAATTTTTAACTAGATTTTCTATCAACTCTTTAGGAATAAAATGTGGTGAACTCATTGTTGTGTTAGAATTGAATTGAAATATTTTATTAAGAGTAGAATTTAATTAGTAGATGTATATTTGTTAAATGAATTAAATTAGAGTATTAATAGGTTATAATGGTATTACAATTCTAGAATTAAATATTAGTTATACTCATTTTATCTTGTTAAATATAAATTTGTTTAGTTATGATTTAGTAATATACTATCTTGTGGTACATTGATTTTAATAAATAAATAATAAATTAGAGATTTATTGTGAATTGAGTTAATATGGTAATGGTTAAACAAATATTAGATGAAATTATTATTCTAGAATGGAATAGTATTTGGATTTTATTTTAAAAAAAATCTATCTCTATTCTCCTCTTTGGCCGTTGTACGACATCCTGGTGAGTCCTTGCTGCTTATGTTAAACAGAAATATAATATTTGCAATAATGTTACCTAGTAACGGTTCTCTTTGGAGTCATTCTTGCCTGAATCTTCTTGCCAATCATTCACTCCTCATCATTGGACCTCCTGGTTCATGTTTTCTCAATTAGATTGCTTGACCTATGTTATGGCTTAATGGTCGTGTATGTAACACCATTGTCAATTATTATTATCTTGTAGTAATGGAGGAATTGGGTTATTGTATTTTTTTCCCTGGTTCTAAGTCACATAGTCATTTTGGTTCTAAGTGGGGTGTCATGGTTGTTATGGGTCAAGTCTTTTAAATGTTTGGTTTCTATATCGGGGGATGGATATATGAATAGCGGTAATGTGGTTCAAGTTACCCAATTCTAGAGGTTTAGTTCATGTTCCAGTGCAACATTGTGACATGTCTTTTTAATGTTTTCATTTGTTATGAGATTTTGAGGTGGTTAAGGGAAAAATTGTTGTTGAGTTTTGGTTTTGAAATTGAATTTGTAATGTATACAAGAGGATTGATGTCTTGCAGTATCCTTTCTATGCATGCCATTTTGGTTTTTGGTTAGGGGTTTCTAGATGCATGTAGGAGAGTGGCTTTCATGGTGGGGCCGGTGCCTAAAGTGGCTGCTTGGGTAATGCCATGGATGTTCTAATCAAGTGATAACTTAATAATTTATCTAGGTGGGTTGGGTAGTAATTCACACAACAAGTTAAGTAAGATGCCTCACCCATGCCTTGAGTGCTCTCACAGGCTAAGGATGGGATGAGAAGGCCTGGTTGGCAAGGTCAACCTCCTTGTCTCCATGAGAGGATGTGTTGGCTCTGCATGTGTCACCCTATGGGGCCGATGCCTAGAGAGACGTTGCCAGGGTAACCATAGATGGGGGGCAGTTTCTAGTGAGAGATAGCTTGGATAACCCATGCTAGGACCATGCGATGACACTCTCCCTACTGTAGTCTGGTTTCTTCCTCTTTATCTTTTGTTGTAGCCTCTGGAGTATTGTTTGTCTTGATGATTTGTGCAGTTTTGATAACCTGTCTTGTCTTGATGATTTCGATGCTTTGTGTAGTTTGGTTGATCTATGTTGTTTGTGCCAAGTCTGTATCTGGTTGCTTTGACTCAGTGGAACCTCATTATTATCTCCTAGCTCGTGGGGTGGACCTCAGGGTTCCACATGGTTGGGTGGAAGAGCTTAATCCATTGGTTATTATTAGTCATCTTTTTTCATGTTCACTACAGACGTGATACCAGTTCTAGATTTGCACTTGCATCCCCAGAGGTGTGTTCTATATTTAAAATTGTATAATCTTGTTGTACATTGTAAACTGATGTATTCAATCAGGAATCTTGTAATCATGTAATATTGTATTTAAACTTTTGTAACTGTTCATATATGTAAATATATAATGTAATCCTCTTCTGTTGTATTATAATGTATATTACTTGTATTGTTATGATTTCATGTTTATCTGATGCAGTTATGTTCCCTAGAGGTGTTAGTTGTACAACTTGTTTAAATGCTTTAAATAGTGTTAATTTTATCTAGCGTAAATGCATTTACTTGCTTCAAAAGAAAACAAATATTTCTATAGATTTTGCACTTGTTAGTCTAACTCTCTAGGGTTGCATGATGAGGCATCAAGAAATGTTATCATAGTTTCAAGAAATGTTTGTAGAACTGAAAGGGCTGCCACCAAGAAGGGAGGTGGAGCATGAGATTCAACTCCTACTAAAATCTTCTCTACCCAACATTGTCTTGTATTGATAGCCCTTACTCAAGAGCAATGAGGTCAAGAGGCAGCTACAAGAGCTATTGTAGCAAAGGGTGATTCATCCTACCACTTCACCTTGTGGGTCACCAATAGTGATGGTGTAAAAGGAAGATGGTTCTTAGAGAATTTGTGTATAGATTATTAGGTTCTTAATAAAATTACTATTAAGAATATATGTCCTCTCCTAAGGATTGATGATTTGTTAGATCAATTAGACACAACTAAGTATTTTACTAAGTTTGGTCTTAAGTTTGGTTACTATCAAGTAGAAATGAATGAAGAGGACACATGGAAGACTAGTTTCAAAACAAAGCAAGGACTTTTTGAATGGTTAGTACTTCCTTTTGGATTAAGTAATGCGCTCGCTATTTTTATGAGATTGATGAATGATGTTTTAAGGGAATTCATAGATAGCTTCATGATAGTCTATCTAGATAATATTCTAATATTTAGGGCTACATGGGAAGAACACTTTATCCACATTAAAATAAAGTTTTGAAAAGGTTAAAAGAACAACAAATACTATGCAGTCCAAAGAAATGTGAAATTGACAAAGAATCATTGGTATATTTAGGGCATTTTGTAGGAGGAGAATTAAGAATGGACCCATCTAAAGTTGAAGCAATTGTAAATTAGCCTACACCAAAGATTACTACAAAAAATAGAAGTTTTATAGAGTTGCACAATTCATGAGAAAGTTTATTCCATCTTTTCCCTACCAAGTTGCACCTTTACATCAAATTGCATCAAAGGAGGCTTTAATTGGGGTAATTAAAAAATGAAGCATTTGAAACATTAAAGTATAAAATAAGTAATGCTCCTATTTTAGCTCTTGTTGACATACAAAATCCATTTGAGGTAAAGACAAATGCTAGTGAATATGCAATGGATGTCATCTTGTTGTAAGGTGGTAAACCTATATGTTATCATTAAAAGGTTTTTACTTTAGCAGTTAGGGTATATGTAACTTATGATAAAGAATTACATGCACTAGTTTAGTCTATTAAAAATGGAGACACTATCTATTTGGTAAATAAACTATTGTGCATATTGATCATCAACCTCTATAATATTTACAAGCACAAAGTAAACGACAGCAAGCAATACACTACAAATGGATGGATTCTCTTAAACAATTGCATTTGGTAATCAAATATAAACAAGGAACTAACAATGTTGTGGCAGATATGTTATCAAGACCACCTATTTCACAAATGGATTTGGTATCTCATTTGGAGTGGTTGAAAAAGGAGACTTATGTTGAAGAATATGAACGTGACAAATACTTTGGTGAAGAATATAAAGAACTTCCATCATAGGAAATTGTAAAAAGTGAAGAATACTTTTGTCTTCAAAATGGGTTGCTATATAAGGAAGGAAAATTGTGTGTGCCAAGAGCATAAAGGGTTGTAATGATGAGGGATGCACATACCTCTAAAGTGGTGGGTCACTGCAGTGTAGGAAAAATAGTGTCTCATTTACAAAGGTATGTGTTTTGGCCCACATTGTAGTAGGAAGTAGCATGGTTTGTTAGAAGTTGTAAATTATGTTGCACTAGCAAATCTAAAATAAGAAAAGTAAGGAAGGTATACACCTCTCCATATTTCCACAAGACCATAGGAAATTGTTTCTATGGATTTTGTAGGGGGGTTGAATGTGAGTAGACATGGGCATGATTACTTATTTTTGGTAGTTGATAGGTTTAGCAAAATGTGTAATCTAATGGATTTTAAAAAAGACTATCATAGGAAAAGAAGTAGCTAAATTATTATTTAACAATGTATGGGTACATTTTGGGCTACCTAAGTCTATTATTTCTGACATGGATACATGGTTTGTTGGTAAGTATTGGTCTACATTATGGAGTATGATGGACATCAAGCTAAATAAAGAACAACCTTTTACCCACAAATAGATGGCCAAATGTAGGTGGTCAACAAGATCTTGGTATAACTCATTAGGGGGTAGAATAGTATGTGTCCCAAGACATGGGATGAATCTTTTCCATAAATTTAGCACTCATATAATAGAGCATTGCATTCTTCAACTAACAAGTCACCATTTGAAGCATGCTTGGGATATTTGCCTTCTAGTCCACTTGATATAGCCTTTGATAAGCAAGATGAATAGGTAGGGGAAGATAATGAGGTAACTAAAGAATCTAAATTTGTTAAAAGGATTAGGCAAATCCAACTCAATGTAAAAGAGCGTTTGGAAATAACACAACAAATGTATAAAGAAAGAGATGATCAACATTGAAAGGAACACAAAGTTAAAGTGGAAGACAAATTTTGTCTTTCTTTAATTGTAAGGAAAGACTCGAAGGACAAACAAAGAAAATTAAGCCATTAAAGTATGGACCCTTCACAATTTTTGAGTCCATAGGTGAAAATGAATTCAAACTTGATCTTCCTCCTTTCAAGAAAATGTATTATATTATAAATTATTAGTATTTGTAGCTTTATGAGCCCTCCATGCTAGAAGAAGATGAAGAATAGGTACTACCCTCTTTGGAAGACTTGGGTGTGTAAGGAAGGACCATGTTCCATGAGGATGTGGTACTAGAAAGGAAAACAAGGGAAAAAAGAAATTGAGTTAGATTGGACTTAAAGATAAAAGGGTAAGCTAATCCAAGTGGTACTCTAAGGAGAGAGTAGGAGGACTCTTTCATCATTTATTTTCCCATTAAGCTTTTGTGGGACCAAAATCCTAAAAGGAAGCAAGGTACACGGAATAGCTTCCTACACTAATCTAATGAGGGGAGTGAAATGCAATTTTTTCAATCTTTACAATAACATAGAAGAAGATAGACAAATATAAAACATAAACAATACCACAACACAGAATATACATGGGGAAAATCTTTTCAGGTAAAAAACCCCACACTCCAAAGCATAGCCCAATGTATTATTTAGTAAACAAAGTGTGATTACAATACAATTGCAGAGCCAAGCTCTTTCAAGAGTTCACCACAATGTAGTATTCTAGAGCAATTCCGACAACATAACAGTACCTACAAATCAACTATACAACTCCAACTCCAAGCACATGTAAGAGATTCCCTTTCATCCCTTACAACCCCCAAACTTGGGTGCCCCAAATTTGCCCAAAATAGGTATGATATATGCTCTTACAATGTCATAAAATCCATCATATATGATGACACTTACAACTGTAAGAGAATCTGTCATAACTAACTATTAATAACTGATTCTCTTACAACTTGTCATAGTCAAACTCAGGCGCCTACCTTCTCCATGCAAGGATGCTTCTTGACACTTGTCACACCTATCATAGAATCTTCTATTTCTAGCTCATACATGTCATAGATTCTGTCATAGAAATATGTCATAACTCTTACATGTCATAAACCTCTTACAACACCCAAAAGATGCCGACACATGGCAAAAGACTTCTACCACAAAATGGGACGCCTAAATTTTCAAATGTTGACTTGACCATCCAAGTCACCTTCCAAGTTAGATGACATGTCAACATGCCACCTCACACTAAGTGACAAAACCGGATGACCAATATTAAATACAATTTAGGCAAATAAATAAATATACAATTAAATAATAAATGCTACAAAATTACAAAGGTTGAGACACCTTAATTCCCAACATTCTCCCACTTGTCAAACACCTTTCAAGAGCTAATAGAATGATAGGATTTAACTGCTAGGGGCCAAGAGGCCCATAGACTCCGAACACCATATGAACTTATATGTGCTTACAGGTTTCGTCAGTGCATCTACAACATTTCTCAAAGTATCAACCTTCTCCAATATCACCTTTCCATCTTCTACCATATCACGAACAAAATGAAACTGAACATCAATTTACTTTGTTCTGACATGGAAGGTAGGATTCTTTGCTAAGAAAATGACACTCTGATTGTCGCAACAGATAGTAATTTGTCTTGCATCAAAACCAATGTCAGAGCACAATATCTTAAGCCAAATGGCTTCCTTATAAGCATGAGTAGCTTCCATGTACTTTGCTTTTGTCGTGGACAAAGCAACCACAAGTTTTTGCTTACTCATCCAGCTAATAGCACCACCAAACATAGTGAATACATAAGCACTGGTGGATCTCCTGCTATCAATGTCACATGCCCAATCTGAATCCATATATCCATGAATACTTACAGAATGTCGAGAACCAGTAGGATAACCATGATAGCACTAGTAGAATTTGGGCAAATAAATGACTACGTGACTAAAACTTTTAGTCACGACAACTAAAAATGACTAAATTCTAGTAATTTTTTGCAACACAACTATAAATGACTAAATAAATGATTAATTTGATCATCGGGTAAAATCACAACTATAAATGACTAAATAATTAGTCACACAAATAAACAAATAAAAATTAGACCTAAAAAAATGAGCACCAAAAGTGAAAAGGATGGGCGCCAAAAGTGAAATCCATTTCACTAAAATACAATGAATATGAAGAGGGCCCGTCTGAACCCTTTGTTGTTGGTACAACTATCGATGCTGGTCCACCATTCAATACTGCTTTTCAAGCTTTTGCTCATGTTCATGATTCGTTTGCTCCAAGCTCAGCTAGGGTCGGTCAACAAATCTCTATTGCCAGGAATGGCAGACTGCAACACCGCACAGTTCTTAGGGTTTATTTGCAGGAATGCGGGTGAGTTACCATGTTTGGGGATGTTATTGATTATCTTGAGGGGAGGCTGTGAGTGACAGGATTTTACAGAGCCAAGCGGTGCAGCTTGTTTTAATTAGCGAACCAAAATAGACAGGCTTCCATGGTATTTTATTCTCTTCATTCCTTCTTTCATCGCATTTCTGCAAAATTTATCTCATCTTTTTGCATAATAGATTTGCATTATGGTTTAGGGATTAGGGTTTATATATTTTCTCACCTTATATTTCTTTCGAAGACTCCTAAAATTAAATCTTTTCCCAAAATTTTTATTTTTTTAAGTTTCATTCTGATCTAGAACAGATGAGTTTTAAATCTGTATGGCTATCTTCTAGTTGAAGAGTTTATTTAACATTGTTATTTTGCTTCTGTTCAAGATCTAATGGTTTAGGAATTAGTATTTCTTTTTCTAAACAATAATCAGAGTGCCATGAAATAGGCTACAAATGAATGTGCTAACAAGAAACCTGTAAAGCAACATATTATAATTGTAATGATATAATATATTAATTCATAAACCTTGAAGTTCTATATAGAATCTAGAAGGTTGGATATATGCTTCAAGAAATGAAAAAACATGAACTACAAAACTAGAGATCTATTTTATGAGTAGCCATATAACATATTTATAGCTAATCTAGGTTTAGAGGATAAAGATAGGATGGATGATTACAAGAAGAGCTATAGCTTGTCCTTTGTCAGTTTAAATTCGTAGTTTGTCATTTTCCACCATTATTCTGCTATTAGTGTCAAAGGTTGTGTTATCACTATTAGTGTTTGTTGGTGCTGTGTAATGGGAGTTAGGCTCTACAGTTTTGACCATGAGTGCCAGGAACCATGATGAAGCCAACATTGTCTATCACATGATGTTTGGTGAACCCATAGGATGGCACACATTGATCAAAATTAGATTCTCCTGGATCAAAAAGGCTTTTCAAATGTAAAATACATAATTGTAAAACCAACCTTTTCCCCTCTATATACACCAAACCTGTCTACAAAACAATATACGACACAACCATGTTTCCCTGGACATAGTTAGTCATGTACTAGGCTTCAGATCATGGTAAGATGCTAACAAAGAATTTGATCATAAACATAGCTTCATGTGTGTTTTTTAAGATAATGCATTCAAGGTTTTAAATTGTGCTATTATTATTAGATGAAATATGCAGTGATAAATTGGTTGTCTTTCACATCCCCAATATTTGATGAGAAAATGTTTTTGATCTTGGCATAGTAGTTTCTGACCCATGACAGCAGAAAGCTCATCCACTGTTGAGTATATATTCTTCTCCATTTAATGAGATGCTGATACTTATGTTCATTTATATTTAGTATTTGATCTTGTTGAAATGCATGAGATGGGTTCTAAGCAATTTATTTTACATTCTTCAATTTTCATGTTTTTAGGCTGGGAGTTATGTGACAGATGAAGTCTGCCATACCCTTATTGTTGCAATAAGTAATTTTATGGACCTTCAAGGATATACTATGAGGTCCCTTTATCGAGCATCTCAGCGTCAGAATGAACATATGAGAGATTCCATTCATTCTTCCCTCTAAAGTAAAATGAATGATTGACCTTGTATTTCATCAAAATTGCCTCTTTATGGCATAGATGGAAAAAAGTGATTGAGAACATAAGTTCTGAAGTTATCTAATTGTGAATTTTTTCAGACATTTTTTTAAAACTTATATTTGTGATTGTCTGATCTGTATGTATGCTGCAAATTAATACTTTCAGATATCATTAGATTTGATTGTTACACTATAGTTGAGATGTTTTTTTAACTAAATTTGTTCTGAAATCAAGTCTTACAAGTAGTAAGTTCTAGCTTTCCAAATGTTTTCACATAAAGTTAGATTGACCTTCTTTGTAGTTGAAAAATTATGGGGGTAAATAATTAGAGAATTTCTTTGTGAGCTGCACACAAGAAAATGATTTACTTGACACTCCATACATGTAGTCATAAATAAAAATTCTTGTTCCTTTGGCATTTTATTTTAATGAATTTTATTTCATCACAGTTGGTTCTATAGGGTCTATTTTGTAAAAGAATAAAGGAATTATAACAATTTTCTCTTGTTGTCTTTACTTCCTTTTGCAGTTGAACATTGTTGAGGGTAATATGCAATACTTATTTGATGAGGATGGGCATCGATATCTTGATGCTTTTGGAGGCATTGTTACAGTTTCCTGTGGACATTGCCATCCAGATGTTGTAGAGGCTATTATGAATCAAACTAAACTACTGCAGCATGCTACAACAATATACTTGCATCATGCTATAGTAGATTATGTAGAGGCACTAGCCTCAAAAATGCCTGGGAATCTCAAGGTGTGTTTCCTCAATATTAACTTTTGAGAAAGTAGCATTATAAATAGCCTGTATTTTAAGAGTTAAAATATAGCAGTGCATTGCTCAATTAGAAGACTGTAAGGAAATTTAAGATCATCATGCAATGTCATGGGGTAAAATTAAGGAATATTTGGTTTTGCAATTTTGCTTTACATGTTCTAAATTGCAGGGTGTGTTGTGTCTAAAGAGTTGCCTAAATTTATGTGTTGCCCCTAGAATTAAAGAAAAAATATTTAGAGCACTCAATTTTTAGTTACAAAATAAGGAAATGAGTTTCAAATTTCAATATGATTAAGAGCGTAAGTTATGGATATGATGTTGGAACGTTGTTGTGGGATGCCACCATGATTATATCCCCAAGTCTAATTTTGCATATGTGATGACTAAAGAAAAAGTAAAGATGAAAATCTATGTTCTACTACCTGGAATGACATCCACATGCCAAAATGCATTTTACCAAAGGCCTATTTTGCTTATATTCTAAAATGCACACATATAAATGCAAAGAGATAGATATAAATGTATGTACCAGCTGACATGGTGCACATGCTAGGAAATTCAAGAGTTATATGTTAGGTCTGTGTTACATCTCCTTTTTGGATTTAGTTTTACTATTTCTTTTACTTGTTTCATGGATAGAATAGACATGTGAATATGTTTTAAGTTAATGGGAAACAATGTTATGATTATAAATAATTTTATGGAATCATGATTATATATCTCTTAAATATGATTAATTCGATGAAACAAATTAAAATGTCTTTTTCAACGTGGAAAAGAGAAAATGTTATGATTGTATTAGGCTTTGACCGGGATGCTGGTATGTTGACCACAATTTGTATGTGAGAATGTTTTGATAGGAACAGGTGGATTAGACTCTCCGTGAAGCAAAGGGGAGAGAAAGTATCTACGGGGAAGGGGAGTATAGACTCTGGATCACCAAAGGGTACTTGCCACTGAGTACACATCAGATAGATCAACCTATTTGACTCCAGGTAAGCTTTGATTTTGGTTAAGTCAAGTTATCGATGAAGTCGTTATAAGTTGTAAGGGTAAGTCACTCTTTGTTACGTCATTGTGGAAGAACAATGTTGTCTGTCCAAACGTCGTTGTCATGATGAGTAAGATTGATCAACAATTGCATCGTAATATCATGAGTTCATGTCGCCAATTATGGATGACAGGTATAAATGTTGGGAATGTGTCATATGTTATGTCTTGTTAAGTTTACTCGACGTAAAACATCGATAGTGGTTTGTCAATCATATGCTTTGTCGTTGCGATCGCGTATTTGTTCCAAATTGCCGTCGTCGTAACATCTAACATGTGTGCAACGTAAATGAAGTAAATTCAATGAGGATAACATCGTGAAATAGGATTCAACAACGTTTTAAGTTTATAAGAGCATCGAGTGTCTTACCATCGTTTTAATCAAAAAGAAATGATATAAATAAAATATATGTGTTTGTCTTTAAGTGCCACCGTGAGCAAATAGCTCCATTTTGATAAACAAAATGTTGTTATTGATTGGGCACTAACTTATTGGACCATATTATTAATTGTTAGTCCTTAACCTTTTCAATCTTCAAAGATGGTCAATAAATCAAAGTTGAAAACAAGTTATTTTATGATAACCATACTTACCTCAGCCATAAGTGGAATGGTATAAAGCCATCAACTGTCTTGCCACCCCGCTTATAAATCCATCATTCAAACTTAAGCCACGATAGCATGTTAATGGAATCGATGCCATTGATAGTGGATCATCGTGGAGGCAATCGACGATGATGATGTTTCAAGCTTATCTCAAAGGCAACCGTGGTAATTAGGGTTATTGAAATGGTTATCATTTTTCCTTTCGCCACCTTAAAAAGAGAGTATTCGGGAAGTCTTGGAAGGGAGGGTAACCAAGTTAGTTTTCAAGAAACGGTTATCTATCATTTCTTCAGAGTTCGATATGAGAAAAAAGACAGTAACAAGCTTAAGAGAGGGAGCATAACACAGTAGTGAAGGGACTTAGGTGAAGGAGGGACTTAAGTCGGTGGCACAATCTGTTTGGAGGGCTTTGGGCTTGAATTTGTTTATTAGGTGGTTATGAAGAAGAATGGAGACACCCCCATTTGCCTTCCAGTAACGATGACGATGGTAGCGCTTTGAAGAAGAAAAGACTATATGACGATAAGCTAAGAAATGCATGCTAGAACAAGGCTGATGTTGTTCCGGGGCGCCACCCTAAGCGGTGGAGAAAGGATCTTGCCAATAATATTAACTGCAGGAAGTTCTTAAGCTGCCAGGGTTGCCTTTGTTACGAGTATGACCTCATCCTTCCCTTTTCCAAAGGCAGAGAAATGGATGTGAAGAACTGCTAGATTTTGTAGTCGAGGGTGAATCGTTTTAAAGGAGATAAGAAGGATCTTAGCAAAGTTGATCTTGAACAATTCTCGTGTCACCTTAAGTTCACAGGTACATGGCTTTTTCCTAGAATAATATTGTTTTTGCAAATGAGGTAGCAATCTAGGCATGCTTTGTCAGAGGAATAATCCATGGTTAAGAGTGCTTGTTTTTTTTAAGTCATTTCTTTTTTCACGAATGGGGTGGCAAGCTAAGGTGGCTTGACCATGGGGAGAAGTCAATAGTTGAGTTCCCTAAACTATGAATGGTACACAATGGGTTTATTTTTGTAAACTTATTCTTTTCTGCAATTTGTGTAGCAAGCTAAGGGGACTTTGACTATGAGAAAAAAATCAATAGTTACCCTAGAATGGGAATGGTACCAGATAGGCTATGCTTCTTTGAAGTCATTGTTTATGCAAATAGGGTAGAAAGATAAAGGGACCATATTGTGGGGAAGAGTTGATAATTGTTAGGATCTTACTTGCAAATTTTGAACCTATTGAAACCTTGTTTTAGAAGCAAGGGTTGAAATCAGTAAGCTTAGGTAGAGATAGGGTGGCAGACCAATAAAAGATTAATTTAGGGTGAGTAATAATAGAAGATGTCTACTAATAAATTTCTTCACTCTATTGTTTCAAGAATGCATAAGATGCTTCTTTCAAAAGAGATAACATGACCCTTGTTATCCTTTCCTCATGTCATCTTAAATGATGACATTAAAGTCTTAGAGGAATATCTAATTGAAGGCTTTGATAGTCCTATGGATGTATTCATGCAATTAGAAGCAAATATTTGCTATTTATATAAATGAAGGTTTTTAGCGAGGTAATAATCTTATGACATTAAAGTGACAATGTTGCATCATGTTTATAAAACTCCTCAAGTGAAATTGAGTGTAGCATGTCATTTTATAAAACAAATCCAAGAGGATAGGCAAACTGAGTATGTGGAGATTTAGATAACTTTTTGATTGACCACTTATACTTATGTTATCTCAGGAGAGAAAGAGTAAATTAGGTATTACAAGGTATGGGTCTCATAGTTTTGTTCAATTGAACTTATTACAAAGCTACTTGTGCCATTTCAAGTTGGGTTCGTTGAGAGATTTAAACCTTAACCCCATATTTTTTTGTTATGAACGATTTTGTTAAAGATTTATGGAACACAAATGTAAAGGAGGTTATATATGTACCCATGGTCTATGATAAATTGAAAAGTCAGTAGACTTAAGGAGACCAAAAGGTCGAAAGTCTTACTTTGCTTATGGATTCTATCTTTTATGGTTGAAGATCTTAATTTGTCAAAAGATTAGTTTGAGAAATAATAGTACTCCTTAAGATATGTATGAGAGGATTTATACCTCATATACTATGCTATTCTTGTCATGTAAATTTAGAATTTGAACAATGCTGAGAGATCTAAGAAATAGCAGTCATGATATTTCCATAGTCCATGTTGATAGAATAGTAGTGCTTATGGTAAAACTGTGTGTAGCTTTTTTGCCTCAACGTTTCGGATCACACTCCATGATCCATCATCAGGAAGAAAAGAAGAGAGAGTAACTGAATTGAAATTGCAGAAATAGTTTCTTAAAAGGACAGAGAAGGGCTGGGTGCGGATTACAATAATAGTCTAGGGTAAGCAGACCAGACTTGGAGTGGCTAAAAAGGCAAGGGGAAAAAGAAAAAGAAAGAGAAATGGAAGAAAGAATATAATAGAATAAGAGAGTCAAAAGACAAGTAAGCAAATCCTGAAGAGACTAATATATGTATCTACAAATTCGTTTCATTTGGAGGAAGCTATATATATTTATATACAATATATGCATATAGATAAAGGAATCTATATGATATATGTATAGTAAATTACTATGAAAGATAGAACCTAAGTAAAGAAAGACAAATAAAGAAATAAAATATAAAAGCAATGAGTGTAGATATAAATATATAAGAGAGTATGTACATTTTTACAAAGAGATACACATATAAATAGAAGAACGCTCCATTATATATGTGTATCTATATCAAGGGAATAAACTATAAAACTAAAGAGAGAATATATAGAACAATAAGTAACAAAATATAAAAACAATAAGCAAGGATAAAAATATATATCTATAGAAAGAAAGGATAAGAACAAGGAGCAAAGATATAAAAATAGGTATACATATATAGAAAGAAAATATCATTTTAGCTAGAGGACTAAGAAAGTCAAGAAGTATTTGTTTCCATGCTTCATTATTATCTTGAGAAAACAAGGCATTTCTATGCTTCAGGTTGGAAGAGCTAAACCCTAGAATTATAACTATAAAGATTTAGAAATTTATGATTGAATGTCAGATATGACATTACCTTTGGTCGACAATATATGGTCGACTAACCATAGATTTAGACATAAAGAGTCTAAGTAGTACTTATATAAATCCTAAAGTGAATCTTGAATAAAAGTCAAATCTTAGTAAATTGTTCAAGGATGTTAGTCATGAAGACAGAAAGTAGAGGGACAAGAGGTCATAGACCCTAGAGAATGCCAGTAATAAAAAATGGACTCTCTGGAAGATTAGAAATACTTAAATAAATATATATATATATATTGCAAATATATTCGAGATTAAGGATTGTTCTAAGTCAGGTCGACTAGAATGGATTTACCGTATAGACAAGTTTGTGTCTAGAGTAACTAAATGAAGGGGTAAGGACCCTAGTTATGTTTATTTGATCTTATTTGTGAAAAGAGATAATTGCCTTGACTATGATGCTTAACCTGGGTAAGGTAATCACTTTAGCTGTATTGAATCAACTTAAACTCCATTAAGTGTCGATAAGTCTTGAATCTCGGGTATTGCAAAGTTGCAATGAGAATCCTTGTATGAAAAGTTAATCTGTCAGGATTATAGAACCTAGATAATATTTGGAAAATTGTTGAAAAATGGAAAGACTGGATTAGAATTGATAAACTTTAAAAATAAACCTAGTTCACCACATCTGGGATGACGTAACCTATTGGGATGATCATACTTAGCTAGAGGGTATCTAGGGTTGTATGATCAATAGCGTTACATAGGATACACCCCCAGTACTTTGATGGCAAATACCATGGGTCATCTGAGGTCTATACTCTTCATGCAAGGTAGGGCCACTTCCGGTTAGGAAGGTGTGCGGGAGACTGTTAGTCTGTGGATGGAGGTAAAGCTCTCTGAAGATGCTTTCTCCCTCCTCAACCAGAGGGTGGATGAGGCTTGTGACATGGAGGATTACAATCAAGTTGCAGTGATCTCTTGGTGAGTTTTATTTTGTAATTTTTTCTTTATGAATAATATATATAAATATCATATTGTTGATTCATTGAAAATGAATGGACCCTTTTGTGATTAAATAAGTTGTTGATTAAACTTCAATGTTTGAAAAAGTGAAAGAAATTTTATCACCCTTTTACCTCTTTGAATTTTACTTCTTGGTAAAACTGGATTATAGAGTTGGAATTATTTTTGGATATTACAGTCTGCACAGTAATCTGTATACAAAATTTCTAACATATTGATTGGATTGAGAATTATGAAAATCCTGTGTTTGTCTAGGTTTAAATTTTTAAGTTCACAGCCAATAGCATGTCAAGTTGCTTTTGTGATCATTAACCACCAACAATCGTCTAATGATCTCATGCTAGGATCTTTTATCAAAGTCAACCCTATTGTTCATGTCAGCAATGTGCCCAATAACCCACTATGGGATGTACATGTATTGTATTAAGCATGATTTATGGTCAAATCTTATTAGAGGGAGCGCATTGGTATTACTGAACTATTCTAGAACATTTTGCATTCTGACAATTTAGAACCAAACTTCATATGATATGCCCACCACAAGAAAAAGTAGGATGCAATCATGATACTTATTCATTGTAGTGTTTCATCTTGAGTTCTCTTGAAACAACACTATGATGCTGCTATAAATTTTGTATGTGATTTATCATCAATACTCTTGTTGTAGGCACAATATTAGAAATTGAACTTGCTTTTGAAGACTTCAAGATGCTCATTTTGAAAATGATCAAGTTTTTCACCTTATAATGCCATTTTCTCTTTATGGTAGCTTCTTGATGAAGACTACAATTTTTTAAGAGTAAGAACTAGCTTGTTCACCATGCTGATTCTACTTTACTTGCTTTGTAACTCATATCATGGTCCATGAGTAGGGAAAAAAATAGTCAAACTATGAATTATCTTATTTTTAAATATCCAGTTTCCCTGGCATTGTTTGTCTATTTCTAATTTCACGATCCTAATGGATTTTACTTATATTAAGAGAATAGTAATTTCTTTCAAATATGGAGGCATAGATCATATCTAGCGGCTTGGATTTGCTACCTGATAATGAGCATTGGTTGTATTGAGCGATATATGGCTAAAATATGTATAGATTCGAATACATAAGTCTCACCTATTAAGGTTTGAAGGTTTTGGAATCATACTTATACAAGCCATGTCAGCTGATCAGTAACAATTGGTTTGTTTAGTGATGTCTTTTAAGTAATTGAAATCATGTCACCTATGAGACAACATTGACTTTATAACATTTAAATCCTAGTTACAATGCATAGAAGATTTGCCTTTAATTGATGGAGTTCCATCTATGGAATCCCTGTAACTTATGAACTTTGTTGCCTGATTGCATTTGTATGGAATCTTTGCTTCTGTCATTGATTGGGAATACAATGATTCTTTGACACAAATTTAACTACTTTATGGGCTTTGTTCCATGTTGTCCTCTAAAAATTTCTAAAGCCTTTTCAACAAATCCATTTTGTGCATATCCTGCAATCATTCCATTCCATGAGATGACATTTCTTCGGGGCATTCTGTCAAACAGTTCTTGTGCCTTGTCTATGCTTCCACATTTTTCATTCATGTCTACTAGAGCATTTCCAACTATAATATCTAAAAAAATCCCCCTTCGATTATGTTTTGATGGATGTCCATACCCTATTCCAAAGCTCCCATTTTGACACAGGTAGGGAGGATGCTGGCAAAGGTTATGGAATTTGGATTCACACCAGCCAATTGCATTTACTTTAAAATTTCTAAAGCCTTTTCAACAAATCCAATTTGTGCATATCCTGCAATCATTGCAGTCCATGAGACCACATTTCTTTGAGGCATTCTGTCAATTAGTTCACGTGCCTTGTCTATGCTTCCACATTTTGCATACATGTCTAACAAGGCAGTTGCAACTACAACATCTGACAAAATTCCTCTATCCTTTATGTTTTGATGGATGTCCATACCCTATTCCAAAACTTCCATTTTGACACAGGTAGGGAGGATGTTGGAAAAGGTTGTGGAATTTGGCTTTACACTAGCCAATTGCATTTTCTTTAAAATTTCTAAATCCTTTTCAACAAATTCATTTTGTGCATATCCTGTAATCATTGCAGTCCATGAGACCACATTTCTTTAAGGCATTCTATCAAACAATTCACATGCCTTGTCTATGCTTCCACATTTTGCATACATGTCTAACAGGGCAGTTGCAACTACAACATTTGACAAAATTCCTCTATCCTTTATGTTTTGATGGATGTCCATACCCTATTCCAAAGCTCCTATTTTGACACAAGCAGGGAGGATGCTGGCAAAGGTTGTGGAATTTGGCTTTACACTAGCCAATTGCATTTGCTTGAAAGTTTCTAAAGCCTTTTCGACAAATCCATTTTGTACATATCCCGCAACCATTGCATTCCATGAGATGACATCTCTTTGAGGCATTATGCCAAATAGTTCACATGCCTTGTCAATGCTTCCACATTTTGCATATGATAGATGCAGTGTAGGCTCTTCTCGCATCATTGCAAGAGCTATCATGAGTCAGTGCGGGAGTGCAGGAAGCTTCCGGCACTCTCGCACTAACTCTTGATACCTCCCACGATGATGTGGGAAGAGCCAAAATTCCTCTATCCTTCATGCTTTGATGAATGTCCATACCCTGTTCCAAAGCTCCCATTTTGGCACAGGCAGGGAGGATGCTGGCAAAGGTTGTGGAGTCTAGCTTTACACCTGCCAATTGCATTTGCTTGAAAGTTTCTAAAGTCTTCTCAAAAAGTTCAATTTGTGCATATCTTGCAATCATTGCAGTCCATGAGACCGCATTTCTTTGAGGCATTTTGTCAAACAGTTCACGTGCTTTGTCTATGTTTCCACAGTTCGCACATCTTGTCAAAGAAGACATTCATGTTGGAATAGATTTGAGTGATAAGGTCCTTACTACTGCATATTGGCCAACCTACAAGTCCCTTTATATCAATCTTCCTATTGAGCTGGTAAAACTTATTTGTTACTTGTTTATAATTTCTTTAATCAAAAAATACATCTAGTCTTAGTTGTTTATTCTTACCTTTTTGATGCAGGATAAATGTATAGATATATATAAACAATTCTTTTCTAAGGAAAATAAGTAGCACAAACTTACATGGATATATTCTCTTGGGACCTACACCATGAAAGGTAGTTTTGATGGAAACACAATAGAGATGGTATTATCAACTTACCAAGTGACTAGTTTTTGAATATCAATTGCCATTTGTGAGAAATTTATTATTTGCAAGCCTACTTAGAGTTTCTATCACAAGTAAACAAAGTTGGATTCCCAAACATTTATTTGAAATTGAGATGCACTTTTGAAAAATATGATTATGCTTTGTGTGCAATATTAATTGACTCTGAATCTGTTATGGAATCAACTGCAGGCCTCTTTATTAATGTTGTTCAATGAAGCTGAAAAACTTAGTTTTAATGACATCAAATCTCAACTGAATTTGGAAGATGATGATGTACATAGAGTGTTACATTCAATTGTATTTGCCAAGCACAAAGTTCTTCTCAAGGAGCCAGACTTAGAAAAAATAGAACCTACAGTGCATGACAGAGTAAGCACAGTTCATAGTGAGTAAAAGAGAGCATGGACAACGGGTAAGACAGCTATGAAATCTTAGCATGCACAATCTCAGTGGGTAAGACAACACTATCTTTTTGAATTGCAACACCTTGATCCTAGACTATCATAGTGACTTCCGGAGCATAAAAGGATAAGTGTTTTTGAGATCTTGAGTGACATAAAAGGATAAGTGTTTCAAGGTGAGAGTATAGACCAGACTTGTGTTGAGCAGTCCAACAAAGTAGAGAGTAGGAGCTTTCATGATAGTCCACAGTGGTTCTTGAAAAGACAAAGGATCAAAGGCAGATAGTGTCAAGTGAAATAACCATCAAAGTATACTCAAGAAATCAGTGATAGTAAGAAAATTAGTTTCTTGCTCATTCTTTGAGCCATGTATTATAACCATGAAGGTTTTTTTAGCAAAGAGAAAGCATTGTAACTTATTTTCAAATCTATATGCTATTTGTAAGTATTTTTATCAATAAAAAAAGTTTTTTTTACCTTCTCAAAGTTGTTTCATTGTGCAAGCTTCAAAATATACTACTAAATATACTAATGATTAAATGCAAGCTTCAAAATGACTAAATATACTACTAATTGATGTCAATTAATAATTAAATTGACTAAATATATTACCAATTGACATAAATCAGTGACCAAGTGAATAAATATGACTAAATATATGACCAGTGTTAAATCAGTGAATAAAAATGACTAAATATACTACCAAATTGATCAAAATGATGATTAAAATTAATGACTAAATATACTACCAATGGACATAAATCAATGAATAAAAATGACTAAATAGGTGACCAGTTAACAACAATCAATAACTAAATTAATGACTAAATATATTAGTGAATAAAAAATGACTAAATAAGTGACTAGATTACAACAATCAATGACTAAATCAACGACTAAAAAATACCGCTAAATTGATCAATCAAAACAACCAATAAATGACTAAAAATAGTTTAGTCATCAATTTGGTCGTGTTATAAATGACTGGAAATAAACTACTAATGGTCACATGACCATGTTTGGTCATTTATAAGTAGTTTTTAGTAATATATTGTTGTTTCTGCAATAGTGTAGTATAAGGAATACTTAGAAGTACCCCACAGATATCTGAATACTATCTTAACTGCATCCCAATGTACCCATCCAGGATTAGCCATATACTGACTAGGACTCCCACTGCTTGGGCAATGTCTGGTCTTGTACAGACCATCGCATACATCAAACTACCAACCACACTAGCATAAGGAACTCGTCTCATATCCTCCATCTTAGAAGGAGACTTTGGACAATTTGTAACAGAAAATGTTGTCCCCATCGTAATAGGAACAGTCAAATGTCTGCAATCTACCATGTTGAATCTCTCCAACACGGTGTTAACATACTTACTTTGGCCTAACCAAAGTTTTTTGTTTGCTCTGTCTCTTTTGATCTCCATCCCCAGAATCTACTTGGCTGCCCCTAGATCTTTCATCTCAAACTGTGCTAACAAATGAGACTTCAAATTAGAAATCAAACTTTTACCATTCCCAATTAACAACATATCATCGACATACAACACAATAATGAGAATGTGATCATTGTCAAATTTTTAATAAACACAATGATCTAATTTTGATCTTAAAAATCCAATACTCAACACAAAGGCATCAAATTTTTGGTATCACATCCTAGGAGATTGTTTCAAACCATATAAAGACTTTTTCAACTTACAAACTAGGTTTTCTTTACCTTTTACCACTTAGTGCTCTGGTTGTGACATAAATTTCTTCCTCCAAGTCACCATGAAGGAATGTTGTCTTCACATCCATCTGTTCCACTTCTAGATCATACGTTGTTGCAAGAGATAACATGAATTGAATAGATGTCAGCTTCACAATGGGAGAGAAAATCTCACCATAGTCAATTCCCTCCACTTTAGAGTACCCCTTCACGACCAACCTTGCCTTAAACTTCTCAACACTACCATCTGAACCAAACTTCTTCTTGAACACCCATTTACATCCAACAGGTTTATGTCCATCAGGCAAGGGCACTAGATCCCAAGTATTGTTTTTCTTCAAGGAAGCCATCTCTTCTTCCATGGCCTCTTTCTAGGAACCTGCATCACTCATACCCATAGCCACCCTTACGGTCCTAGGCTCATCAGCTTTAGAGATCAAAGCAAAAATAAAACTAGACTCATGCAATTAATAACCAAACCTTTCATGTTGTCGCCTTATCCTCATGGACCTCCTTACAAGTTGAGGTTGAGGTTCTTCCTCTTCTTCTTCTGAACTCTTAGAGAGCTACTAGAGCTATCCTCATCATCAGGTCCAGCAGATGTCTTTGGCTCAACTTTCTCAGGGGTGGAAGGAAGTTGAACCACATCCTCTTTCTTTTCTCCTTTCTCTAGCTGTAGAACAACATACAAAGGACTGAGCTCTCTGAAGATCACACTTCTGCTATATAGAACTCTCTCAGTCACTAGGTCCCAAAGCTTGTACCATTTCACACCAACACCATAACTGGTGAAGATACATTTTACTGCCTTGTTTTCCAACTTAGACCTCTTCTCCTTAGGCACATGTGCATATGCCTCACAACTAAATACTTGAATGTGTCTTAATGAAGGATTCTGACCAAACCACACCTCCATAGGTGTTATCAACAAGTGATGATGTAGGAGCCCTATTAATCAGATAATAAGCAATAGCAACAACTTAGGCCCAAAACTTTTGTTCAAGGCTAGCTCCACTTAGCATACTACTAGCCCTCTCCATCAATGTTCTATTCATCATTTCTGCAACTCCATTCTGCTGAGGGGTATACGGAGTTGTCTTGTGCCTCTCAATGCCATGTTCTTTACAGAACTTGTCAAAATCTGCTGAACAAAGTTCACCACCATTATCAATCCTCAAACACTTAATCTTTCTATCCTTTTGATTCTCTACAAGAGCTTTAAACTCTTTGAATCTCACAAAGACTTCAAATTTACTTCTAATGAAATATACCCATGTCCTACTATATTCATCAATGAATGAAACAAAATAAACAGATTTCAAAATCAAAGGAACATTAACAGGACCAAATACATCAGAATGAATCAAATCCAACACCTCAGAAGATTTGTGAGAACTGGAATAAAACTAAACATGGTTTTGTTTTCCATATATGCAATGTTCATAGAAATCAAACTCAAGATTACAAGCATTCATACCCTCAATGAAGTTTTTTATTTTTTAGGGTCCTCAAACCCTTTTCACCAATGTGGCCAAGCCTTTGGTGCCATAACATTGTCTTCTCTGCTTGAAGTTTCATCTCTATGGAATGAGCACCCTTGGGTACCTAGAAAGAATGACCATCAAAAGTAGATGCAATAGTCTTCTTGGCTGCTAGTTGCAATGGTGAGGATGAAGACTCTAAAGTTATCTTCTTCGAAATAGAGGCACTATTGCACTGAACCATGCATGCATCAAGATGAAAAAGAGTGCCAATCCAAACACCCTTAGCTAGCACCATAGATCCTCTAGTCATCTTACATCCTACATTCGAGAAAACAACCTACACACCCACATCATTTAGTTTACTTATAGAAAGAAGGTTTCGTGCCAAACCAGGGATATGCAGTACACCATAGATTCCCTTCACTCGACCATCAAAGAATCTTATTAGGACTCTTCCACGGCCAACAATTTTTCAAGTGAGAGTCATCACCCAAGTATACCTTCCCACCATTGAATTCTTCATACCTCGAAAACTAATCTCTATGTGAGGTCATGTGAAAAGATGCACCAGAGTCAATTAGCCACACATCCTCAGATGCATGTGTTGCCAAGGCTGTGATAAAATCTTCTCCATCATCTTGAGAGGACTTGTTAGAATCTAAATCATTGTTCTTCTTCTTTTTCTTTTTCTCCTCCTTGCTCTCCTTACGAAAGTGACCAGATTTACCGCAGTTCCAACATAGAGCCTTGGACTTTCTAGGAGACTTAGATCTCCCATGGGATTTGAATCTACCCTTTTCTGCTTTCTTGTCCTTCTTTTTCCCTTTCTCCTTGGATCTACCATGAACCGCAAGAGCCTCATTAGCCGCTTCTTAAGTTTTTCTTTGCATCTCTTCAGAAAGTAATGATGCAACCACCTCATCCATATTGAACTTAGTGGTAGTACTCCCAATGGCCATCACAAGGTGGTCCCACGAGTCTAGAAAAGAACAAAGCAAGGTCATGCAACGATCCTCCTCCTCCATATTTACACCAATGAAGTTTAACTAAGCAACTAACATGTTGACAGAATTCAAATGATCTGCAACAGATCCTCCATCTTCCATCTTTAGAGAGTATAGCTTCTTTCTCAGGAATAACTTATTTAGCAGGGACTTGGCCTGATAAATGTCTCCAAGCTTCTTCCATAGACTTGCAACCGTAGCCTCTTCATGAAAATTCAACAAGATGGAGTTAGCCAAATAGAGTCTCACAAGACCCTTGGCTTTTTGATCTTTGAGATCCCAATCTACTTGAGACATTGCCGATGGTTTTGCACTAGATATAGCTTCCCATAGATCCCAATATACAAGCATGTCCTCCATTTTAAGTTTCCACAACTCAAAATTGCTGCCATTAAACTTCTCCATCTCTAATCTTGTAGATGTGCTTGCCATCTCCTTCCTACAACAAGATCACAAAATACTCTGTACAAGCTCCCACTCAATCGAAGATTAGATCAAAAAACCCTCTACCCAACAACTAGGACCAAAACTGGCTAGGCTCTAATACCAACTGAAAGGAAGTAAGGTACACATAATAACTTCCTACACTAATCTAATGAGGGGACTGATATGCAAATTTTTCAATCTTTACAGTAACATAGAAGGAGATACACAAATATGAAACATAAACAATACCACAACACATAATATACATGGGGAAAACCTTTTCAGGTAAAAAACCCCACACTCCATAGCACATCCCAATGTATTATTTAGTAAACAAAGTGTGATTACAATGCAACTGCAGAGCCAAGCTCTTTCAAGAGTTCACCACAATGTAGTGTTTTGGAGCAATTTTGGTAGCATAATAGTACCTACAAATCAACTATACAACTCCAACTCCAAGCACTTGTAAGAGATTCCCTTTCATCCCTTACAACCCCCAAGCTTGGGTGCCCCAAATTTGTCCAAAATAGATATGACAGATGCTCTTACAATGTCATAAAATCTGTCATATATGACAACACTTATAGTTGTAAGAGAATATGTCATAATTTACTATTAATAACTGATTCTCTTACAACTTGTCATAGTCAAACTTGGGCGCATACCTTCTCCATGCAAGGATGCTTCTTGACACTTGTCACACCTGTCATAGAATCTTCTATTTCTAGCTCTTACATGTCATAGATTTTGTTATAGGAATCTGTCATAACTCTTACACATCATAGACCTCTTACAACACCCAAAAGATGTCGACACATGGAAAAAGACTTCTACAAAAAAATGGGATGCCTAAATCTTCAAATGTTGACTTAACCATCCAAGTCACCTTCCAAGTTGGATGACATGTCAACATGCCACCTCACACTAAGTGACAAAACCGGATGACCAATATTAAATACAACTTAGGCAAATAAATAAATATACAATTAAATAATAAATGTTAGGAACTTGCAAAGGTTGAGACACCTTAATTCCCAACAAAGCCTTCCTAAGAAGGGAGGTGTGGTCCAAAAGGATCTAGAAAATACATGTTATAGGAAAATAGGAATAGAAAATAGGTTTGAGATACAAGGACAAGTGTTTTATGGTATTGTAGACTATACAAGACACAAACAATAGTGTGGTTGAACAGACAATAATGTGGCTGCACTAATGTCTAGAGAGAACCTGAGTGTGATAATGTCTAGACCACAATGCAGATGCACTAGTGTCCATGACTGTATCGACACTAAAACTTAGAACACAAACTATACAGGTACCATTTCAACATTGAGTGAATATTGATCTACACCAAAGGCCTAAGGAAACTCAACTGTACATTGGAAAATCTATAAATAAATATTGCATGGAAGCATTGGAATCATCATTAGTTGGAGAATTTGGGAATTATTGTATGTTCTATTCTTGTAGGAGCAATAAGGAAAGTAGAAGGCAAGATTTCCCACTTCTTGTATTTATCTCTTTGCAAAGTAATAAAGGAGGTAGTAAGGCACATTGCCACTACCAAAACTAGTTTTTCCTCCACATTAGGGATTTTCTAGGATAAAATCAACATGTTGTGAGTTGATTCATGTTGTTTTATGTTTGAAGCACAATAATTCCTTCTTCTCTTAACAATCTAATCTTTTCATTTGTAAAACAAGTAGGAGAGTATTAAATATTTTAATTAATTTCTAAATTCCAAAGTAGAATTTATAGATCATAGTTCTAGAAACAAATAGATTTTAGAATGTAATGAGCAATTTCCATACATAAATTTACACCATTGTTTCACATAATAAAATGAAATATTATATCTGATTGATTTATGATGATTTTACATTTCAATACATTTGCTTTATAAAGCCTCTAATTTTCCCATACAAGCGTTTAACTTCCCTACGGGAAACTATTCTCGACAACTAAGTTTCAAACTAACTATTAACTAACACACCCATTATTTATTTAATATAACAATATTTATTTATTTATATTAACCTATATACTATAAATGTAATATATTTCCAACATTCCCCCCTTATTACCTCAATTTGAACAAATGACGGAAAACTACATGGACTGAACACATCAACCCATCTGGAAACTTGATGAAGCATCTCAACCAAATCTCCTCTCTCACCCAAGATACACCAAACTAAATCTAATAGTGGATGTCCTGACTGTCAAACTTACAAATCCTTTATACCACACGAGAGAGCATTATCCCATCCTCCATGTACAATGAGAGAACAACTTTCCCCCAAGAGTCCATCACTCCTTCAAGTGTGTCAAAATCCCTCTTCTAGTGCCTATATACAAGAGAACAATTCTCCTCCAAGAGTCCAATTTCCTTTGAAAGTGTCAATATCCCTCCTCTAATGCTATGAAAACCAAATCCCTCCTCAGGTATACAAAAGGAACTAAACCAATGTGGATACACTAACCCCACCCTATTTCAGAGATTACACTATCCACAAGTACTGCCAAGAATTTCCAAGCCTCCCTTGCTCCATGAAGGGACATGGATTGAAACTGGTGCTTCTCATGCAAAGTATCATCTCTGAGCAAGAAGCTAGCTCGAGATGAAAAAAAACTCTAACCTCCTTTCTCCTCCATCCTCCTTTACGATCTTGTACTCAATCTTAAAAAATATATTCCTCCTCACTATTATGGTGGGGGAGTCTTCCTTATGTATTGCAAAGCCACAATCTTCTATCTCACTTTTAGTTGCAGTGAGAGCTTTATTTGTCTTCAACTTCCCATTAATGAGATCCTTTGCACGTTGAATGTAATTTATTTGGACATGTCCATTTTTTTGGCAAAAGTAGCATTTGAATTCTTTATTCTTCCCTATAGAAATGTTACACTTCTTGGCAAGAAATCAATTTCTTCAGTAATCGAATGATTTTTATTAACTCTACTTTCTTCATCAATCAAGGAAAAAATCATAGTTTCCAAACTGGGATTAATTTTGTTTAATGTAAATACAACATGATCAAAACTTGAAGGCATACTACTCAATAAAATTTCTTTACCATTATCATCTCTAGTTTTAGAATTTATACCAACAAGTTGATTTAGAAGAGATTGAAATGTACTGCTGTGTTGAACAACACTTTCCTTTTCATTCATCTTTAGGTTGAAGAGTTTTTGTTTGATTGACATCTTGGCACTAGAATCTTGAGAGCCAAATAATGTGCTAAGACCTTCCCAAATTTGTTTTGACATTTTTGAAAGATCAATGTGATGCATGTATGCATCTGATAATCTAAGACAAATAAATATTGTTGCTTTACAATCTTTGGCTATCCATTTTGTTGCTTCATCTATATCATGTGGCTTTTTTGTGTTTCCAATCACAATATCCCATAAATCTTTTTCAATTAGAAGAAATTTCATCTTTATTTTCCATTTATGAAAATTGTGCCCCTCAAATTTAGCAATAGTAATTGATTTTTCCACTCAAATAAAGTCAATCTTATCGCTTATCACTCCACTTTTCAATATCTCAAAGACTCAAAATCTTTAATGACTTGATAATGTTTTTACTGCAAAGAATTCATAGAACAAATCTAGACTCACAACTTCCTTACAATGATTCATACTTTGAAGTGCAAACAAAGATATGAAAAACAACTTCTCTTCTTAAAAAAACTCTTTTAATGCCTTAAACAAATGCATTTGGATACTTAACCATAACACAAAAATAAATTTATCACCACAACTATCTTCCTACCCATGCCAAATCTCGAATTTTTATTCTTGCATTTAATAGAAACTAACATTTACTTTGTTGTTATATGGCTATAGAGAGGACAAGGGCTTGATGCTAGCACATATCTTGCAATGTCTCTTTAGATAGGACAACCATACAAAGGATTTCTACTAATGCCACGATGGGCTACCTTATCCTCCAGTGCCTTACTTTAGATAGAATTTGTAGTAGGAATAATAATAATATGAATTTCAACAATAAAACACTTCACCACAATTTAGAGAGATGCTGGCAAACATGGTGAATACGGATTATCTAGATTTTAGTGCCTTTCTTCAAATGAATTCCAAACAAACAAAATCTTCAAATGCCTTTGTAATCCATGTTTGGAATTTCTACAACCAACAAATTTTCTTCTATTGTTTAGATGATGACATCGCTCACCATTCTCATTCACACCTTGTTGATAGACAAGGAAGATAAAGTTGGGAAAAAATGCTATTCTTCTTCACTAAGGTATATTATTCCTTGCACGAATAGGAAGATGACAATGATTTAATATTAGAATTGACAACAATAATATTTTATTCACCAACACATTGTCATTTGAATGCAGTCTCCAGTGCTATCTCACACTCTAAATCCATTTTTTGCAAATTAATGGATGGTGCTTCATAGGGGATGAATCAACATTTCTCCATGTTATGTTTCTCTTCACAGTGGCAAGATGATTGAGTGCTTTGATACCAAAATAGATTTTAGAATGCAATGAGCAGTTTCCATACACAAATTTACACCATTATTTCATAGAATAAAATGAAATATTACATTGATTGATTTATGATGATTTTACATTTCAATACATTATCTTTATAAATCCTTTAATATTCCCATACAAGAGTTTAACTTCCCTATGGGAAACTATTCCCGACAACTAACTTTCAAACTAACTATTAACTAACATACCATTATTTATTTAATATACCAATATTTATTTATTTATATTAACCTATATACTATAGATGTAATATATTTCCAACAGAAACAATATAAGGTAATGTGGGTACACATGATATGGGGAAAACTTGATGCCTCCCATTGTAGAGATTTGGTAATGAAAACTCAATGTGGATGAAACATCAATCTGGATGGGGAAGGTGTGATGCCCCTAATATTATGATGTGACAATGGAAGCTCAAATGTTATGGGGAAGAAATGATTCTCCCAATATAAAGGATAATTGTAAGAGTGTGATATGGCAATATAGAACCAAAGAAAAAATATAGGCATGTGATCTAGGTATGATAAATGACATAAGCATAAGCATGATAACATACATGAACAAGTGTGGGGATCATAATAAAGCATCATAGTAAGCATAGAAATGTATAGTAAGCATGAGTGATAACAAGGCAATGTGAGAAACCAAAGTAGCAAGTGAAAATCATAAGAATGCAAAGTAACTATAAAGATGCACAATGTAAAGTAGGTAAAAAGAATAACTGAAATAGAAATTATAGGCAAAGGGAATGGTGAACAAAGCATGAAATAGGGAAAATATAAACAAGAAAAGGTGCGAAGGTATGAAGCAAGGAAAATGAAAAGAAGCAAATGCCCCCAAAGTGGGGGAATGTAAGCATGAAACTAAATATAGAAGGTAAAATGAGGATGTGATGCAATTTAAATAAGGCATAGTCAAAAGACCAATGTTAAAAAATAAATAAGGAAGAAAAAGACTAAACAAGAAATATAAACCATAGGCATATAGATAAATGAGCTATGGTGATGCTCATGTCATTAAACAAACTTTGGAGGCTTAACCTTTTCCTCCAAAATATCATCATCTAACAAATTATCATCATCCTAACAAAAGTCATCAAATTTATCTTCATGGATTCATGTTGCTTCTTCATCTTTGCTTGATTTTTCTGTTACATGTGTTTCTTCTTTATATTCCTTTGTGCTAAGTGTAAACACATTATCCACTTGTGTCACATGAGGTAGTTATTTTCTTATAGGTAAACTTCTTGCTTCTTTGTGCTTATGGAGGAATGATCTAGGCATTTGATGCGCTAAAACTTCTTGCTCTGGTTTCCAAGTAGTCTTCTATACATGAAATTTGGGTATTTGTATTGCTTTTGATTTTTTCTCTTTCTTTTGCTCTTTCTTTGTGTCATCATTCTTCTATTTTGGCATATGAGTCTCAACTTGAAGCTCTTCTATTTTTAGAGGATAAGTGCCATTTCAACCACTTTTGGATTCTTTCAAACTTATCAAAGTGTATCTTGTATAAATCATGTATGATATCCTTCCTCTCAAAAGGTACATCATTTAATGTCTTCACAAATGTGTCTAATGTAAAGTGGCTAGCACCAGGTATTGCTTGTAACGAGCCCTTTAAATCTTTACCACTTTCCTTTGTGTACAAATTTACACATAGATTTGTATTGTTTGATCCATGGTCTCCCAAGTAAGACACCAAATTTATTAGAGGAGTATATCACATGACAAAAAATTGGTAGTTCTTTAGGTCCAACTCTCAACTGTAAAATTATGATGTGTCCCAATGTATTGATCAACATTCCATTAGTTATCTTAAATGAAATCTTGGAATATGTATATTGTTGGTGTTTAATATGGCTAGTGAATAATAACTATTTATGTAGATATTATTTTGGCATGCTATATCAATAAGAAATTTAGTTGGTGATGTGCATTTCAAATTACCAATTATGTATAATGGACCATAATAATTGTTTTGTGGGGATCTCATCATAAAAAAATGTAAAAAATTAAGGAGGAGAGGAAGATGTAGCATTAGTTTCAATAGCTCTCACAAAATGTTCTTATGTGATATATCCTCATGTTCAACATCATCCTTATGTGTATCATCATGCACCTCAACATTATTTATATGATGGGAAAAGGATTTGTATAAATTTCCAATTGACTTTTTTATAGGTGACATCGAAGGATTTCCATTATCATTGATACCTTTTACGTTGATCATATTGTTGTTAGTAAGGTCTTTTACCTTGCGTTCAAAACCCATACATGATTGAGTGAAATGTCCTTTAACCAAATATAAATTATAAAATTCTTGATTGAATTGTATGTCCTAAGAAGTGTTTTGTTGGGATCAAATGGATGGACAGGAGGGGGGTGATTAAGTTAGCACTCAATGCGATGCCTCCCATGCTATGATTATGGTAGACAGAAACAATGTTATGGTTACATTGATATATGTTGTACTCATGCTAATAACATTCATAATTTTGGTTATGTTAGTTCGTATGATAGTAGTATGGGATCATGATGATCATTTTTTCTACACTGATGACTTATATGCTCTAACATTGTCTTGCATTTTAGGCAATTATGATATTGATCTTACCACGATTGTTGTATGTTAGAATTGATTATCATGATGATTATTATGTTGTGATTATGATTATGGAATAATCCATGTTGTATGATGATGAGGATATGTTTGTGTTTTATGTACATGTCATATTGATCTCTCCATGATGTGTTTGTATGATGAGGGACAAAGTCATGTTCCTCACTTGTGAGGCCCACACAATGTCTTGATCCCTGTCATTGTCTGTACTATTTTTCCATGAGGTGAGTATTCATATGTTTGCTTCATCTTTGTGATGCATGAGGTACTAGGCATCGACTCCACCTGAATTGATATATCTGAGCATGTCTTAAAACCCAATGGGTAAGTTGTTTTGGAGATAGCACAGGGTCCCACACCCCAAGTCATCATCCTCGATAAGGATGTGTGTCATGTTTAGTTCAATCTGTCAGTTTTGTCAATGGTTAGGTAGTGTTGCTTGAAGTCTTGCTTTTTGACCCAGGTTAGTGGTCAGGTAATTGATTGACATTTGACTTCATTTAATTGAGTTTGTTGGTCAAGTGCATTTTGGCTTTGGCTAGTGATCAGGTTTGATTTGGCATTCGAGATCTATCTTTCTCAGTGGGTTAATGATATATGCCTACATTTCGTTGTGGCGAAATAGAAATTATTATAGTATATAGTATACTATTATTTAACCCACTGTAATATTTAACAAGGTTATACCATATTATTATTATTATTAAGATTTAATAAGTTGTTTGGGAACCAATAAATATAAATATTATTGTTAATGTGTAGTGTAATATTATTTTAATAATAATAATTATTAATGATAATAATAATATATTGTATAAACATAATGTATTTGGGTAAACAATTAATTGTTTGTATGCATAAATGTGGGGTAAATAAATTACCCGTTTGTGTGAATAAATTTAGAATGGAGTAATTGGTAATTATTTTATAACTGTCATGCCCACATTTCCCATGCGGTCACGACACACAACACACGTGTCATGTCCACATTTGCCATGTGGTCATGACATGAATTACGAAAAACTTTTCTACCTATCCCTAGGAACCCCTCGCACACGTCCGCGTGCTCGGTGGCAATACGCATAAGGCGTAAACATGTCAATATAATTACGGGGAGGTGTGTTGTCCCACGCAGTCCCCTGTGTGATGATAGCCGTCTAGGGGGTATGCAACATGGAGTGTGTCGCTTTAGGGGTTAGAGCGGTTTTAATCCTAACCCTAAGTTTCCTAGGTGTGAAGATGATTCCGCCAGCTTCGAAACCTATCTAAAATCAGGTCAAAAAGAAATCAAAATAATGATAAGTAAAATGGCATGATGGCACATGATTAAAGTGGAATGAAAAAAATTAATAAAATAATGTTAAATTAAAACCCTAGGAATCTAGGAAAAATTTGACAGCATAACGCGTTTTCGATAAACGCATTAAATTTTTTAAAATAAACTCAAATAAGAAATTAAATAAAATTTAATAATAAAAATCGAAACTTAGGAACAAAATTAAAACAATAGAAAATGACAAAAATAAATATCCTCCAAGGTCGAATAAATCGACCTTGCATAAAATATTAAAAATTTGAAATAAAGTAATAAAATAAAATAATAACAAATGCCCAATTGGATTTCAAAATTGAATCCGTTAATAAATATAATTTCAACATTAAATTTATTAATAAACTCGGAATAATGAGGAGGTAGGAGATTAAAATACTCCTTCCCGTAAAATAATAATAAAACAGATAAATAATTAAAAGGATAAAATCCCACTAGGGAAAAATAAAAATAAATATCTCAACTATGATGAAATTTAAATCAAGGGGAATACTCTTCCCAATAAAAGCAAAATTTCAATCCCTCCCTTAAAAGAAATCTAAATCATAATGCAATAAAAAAAAAACAAATGCAAAGACTCCCAATTAAAACTTAAGTAAAATTAAATGATGGCAAGAAAGAAATAAGGTCAAGGCAATTAGAGGATTTAAAAATAACAATAAAACAATTATCCTCTCATACTCCTCACAATATAATATATTGTTTTCTAAAATTGGAGATGCCCTAATTCAATTTAAAATTGTTTTTCTAATGGAAGCCCTAATTGTTTTCATTTCCATTGTCTTCTCCTTAACCTTCTTTTTCTTGTTGCCCTAATTTCCTAATTGTTGGCAAGAGACACTATATGGATTCATGGTTGTTGTCATTGATGGCAACAAAGGTCATCCCACATATCCGCAAGTTATAATGTGTCTCTACCGGAAGTCAGAATAAAGATTGTTGTGGTCCGGTGAACAAGAACAGAGCATGTGGCAAGGTCCGACAGATTGATCCGGATCTCTCAGAGGAAGTGTCTTGGTGCAGTGTGGATTTGGGGAAGTCAAGAGGACTACCTTGAGTGGTATATTCCAAGGATTTAGCCTCCGGTGATGGACAAGGAAAAAGATATGAATAGTTGAGTACCGGATTCCTGAGAGACAGTGAAAACAGAGGAAGAACTGACTGACAAAGTATCAGACTACTTTCCGGATGTGTTACTGTTGATGATAGAGGTTGTGAAGGCATGAATCATGTTTGGCCGACATGATTAATGATATCTACAAGTATATGCTTGATCCGCATTGCTTGGTGAGGAAGGATTCAGCCGACAGAACAAGAGTTTGTAAGAAACTAGACTGTTCCGGATGCCGACTAGAAAGGTGATGAAATCACTTGTGCGGATATATATAGAGGATGGATTTAGTTGTGAAGTGTGAAAAGATATATGCGAATAAGTCCAGAACAGAGCAGAAGTAGCAAAGAGGATCCGGTATGTGAAAGATAGCAGAATAAAGAACAGAGGAAAGATGAAGTGCAGCAGATCAGTGTACTGAGCCTAACCGGAACTGAACTCCAGCATATGCAGATGCTTCCAATCAGTTCAAGACTGTGATTCTTATCACTTTGTAGACAGTGTGTCTTCTTGTAGGCAGTGGGCCTCTTGTGAGCAGTGTGCTCGGGCAGTGAGCCCTAATTGGCAAGTGCCATTTTTGTAATCTCCTATTCTTCTAACAGAGAATAATTTTTGGGTTAATCACCCCGTGGTTTTCTCCCTTAACAGGGTTTCCACGTCAAAAATTACTGTGTCATGTGTTTCTTACTTCATGGTAATGTTTTTGTGTTTGATTCAATGCTGCATTAATTAATAGGAAAGTTCAGAAAGGGAAATAATTAGGATAACTGATTCACCCCCCCCCTCTCAGTTATCAACAATTGGTATCAGAGCTAAGTTCCTCCTAATAGAGCCTAACAGCTTGAGGAAGATCTGGGAGTTCAAATGGATGCATATGGTTTAAGGGAGCAACTCAAGACTGCTCTTGAGGATCTTGAACAGTCAAATTCTGAAGTCAGTGAATTAAAGGAAAGACTCAAACAGGCTGATGAATTCATGAGAGAATTAAAAGACAAATTAAGTCTCTCTATGAAAAAGAGAAAGGAGCTGCTCCAACAGTTGGCAAGACAAAGTGAAGAAAGCAATACAAATGAAGAATTGACTGAGCAGACCAAGTTATGTGAAAAGTTATCAAAAGAAGTCATTATGTTAAGACATGAAATGGAATCAGGAACTATAAAGTTTACTCAAGAGATTGAAGAAAAAAGAAAGGCTGAAGACAATCTAAGACAATCTCTTAAAGAAAAATTAGAAGAATGCCACCAGATGGATAGGATTATCAGACATCTTGAATCTGATCTTGAAGATGCCAAAGATAATGAAGAAAAACTTGAGGATCAAATTGCCTCTCTCAAAAGAGACCTTCAAACAGCAAATGAATATAAAGAGAAATTCAAGATAAGTTCTGCTCAACTTGAAGTTCTTCTTGGAAGTCAAAAGAGGACAGATGACAAGTATGGTTTGGGATATGAGAAAGGAGAAAGCTCCGGATCCGGTCAGAAGAATCTTGGATCAGAAAATCCAAGGAGCAGGCCTAGAAGACCTCTGGTAAGACAGCCAAATGCTCAAAGATATCCATCCTTCAATGGATACTGCCACAGCTGCAACCACTTTGGTCACAAAGCTAATCAGTGTAGAATGAGAATGAATAAGATCAATTCATCCTTCTCCGGACAGTGCTTCAACTGCAAAAGGTATGGACACAAATCCCATGAATGCAGAATTATGCAAGTAAACAAATCATTCAAAGGAAGATGCTTTACATGCAATAGAGTAGGTCATATGGCTAATCAATGCAGATCAAGAGGATATCAGTCAAATATGCAAAGAAATGTTATTTGCCAAATCTGCAATAGGTCCGGTCATAATGCTAAAGTCTGCAGAAACAAATATCAGGACAAAAGAGGTCTGGTGTATAATCAGAATCAAGACAAGGGTAAACAAAAGATGAATGCGGATGAAGTTAGGAATCAGATGAGCAAGATTTGGGTGAAGAAAAGTTCAGAGAATGTAGAGGTTGGATCCGCACCAGACTCTGGTGCTGATAATTCTTCCGGAAATTAAAAAGTGAGCTCAGGCTCAGGGGGAGACTCAAAGAAAATCCTGTTCCCCCAGCCAAACAAGTGGTGCCGGATGTGGCACAAGATGCGGATTAAAGGGTTTGTAGATATGAGTCTTGAGATGCTTCAGTCAAGTTTTCAGAGGTCCGCATGGAGTTATGAAGAAGCTGTGATCGATCAAATAAGACCTGTTCAGGGAGATGCTCCGGTATGACAAAGGATTACAAAAAGGTCCGGAGAGATCCGGAAGTGCACTATATTGTTCTGCGGATTGGACAGAGTGTTTGGGATGTTCTTGTAATATGTTACCTCTATTTATTCATGATTGAAAGATCCGGATGATATTCACAGATCAGGACTAATCCGGGATACTCCAAGCTATCCAGACAAGGCAAACTGGAATAATGTAGGTGAAGCATTTATTGCAGACAGATATTAGGGTTCGCGGAGCAATATAAGGGATTTCTCAAAAGTAATTTGCTCATTCTGCACTCAAGAAGAAGCGAATAGTGGAGCTCTGCAACAAGATTCATCAAGCACACCAAGGATCTCCTGCCGAAGTCATTGCATAAAGAAATCAATCCAATCACTCCGTGCAAGTCGAAGGCGCATAAGGTATTCTCCGTTTTTCATTACCTCACTGCAAATCTTTGAAGAATGGCTACTCCAAATATAGTTAAGATCTCTGATAGACCTCGCCCCTCATTCAAGAAACATCCTTACAAATCATTGGAGGTAGATCCACTAGGAGCCTTCTCTAGTGTTCCTCATGGTGTATTGCATACGGAAGATATTAGGGTTTACATCCATGCGAATCTTGAAGACTTTGGAGAATCAAAACTAATGGATATCTATCACAAACAATTGATAGATGACTCCTTTGAGATCAAACCTCAGTATAAAGCCATCCAGGACAAACACTTTGCACAGTGCATTCATTTCCCCTGTTTTGAAGAAGATGAATGGGTCCGGTATGTACTAAGTAGAGTACATGACAACTTCCTATGGTTGAACAAGCCCTTCAAGATCACCAAGGATGCAATTAGGGCTGTAACCGGTCTGCACTCATCCGGTGGATTACCTGTTGTCAAATCTGTCAAAAATCAGACAGTCAGTGATGCAACCGGATCCAAGTTTGACAAGAGAGCTATGACAGTTGATGATATCATTGAACCGGATGTCAAATTTGCAGCTATAATAATTGGTTACAAAATCTATCACTCCAGTAGGGAAAATTCAGTACCGGGAACTGCAATCTACACAGCCTATCAGATGTTAAAGGAGAATGCAGACTATGACTTGTGCGAGCTTCTAGTAAACCAACTCTTTGAAAATCTGCAGAAGATTAAGAAGGACAAGAAAAACTCCTTCAAATATGGCAATCTGATCTTGTGTCTCTTCTTTTACTACATGAATGAGCTTCCCGGATCCAGTGGATGGATATGGCAGAATGACAGACCGGTTGCCATTCAAATCAGAGACTATTTGCATGGACTTGGGGATGCAAAAGCAAGAAATACAGCTCTATGGGGTTACTTCAAGAACTTCCAAAGCATGATGCATGCAAGGGAAAGAATACCCCAATCCCTTGTTGAAAAATACAAAGACACAGTATGCTTCATGGTAGAAACAGATCAGTGTCTGATGGAGGCAGTGGAGCCAAGGACTGTCTGGATCATGCCTATGGGGTATGAAGTGGATGAACAGATAGTAGAGCTGCATGTTCAACACATGCTAAGCCAGCCCAAAGATCCCAAGGTAGAAAGGTTCGGAACCTTTGAGGAACTGAGTGTAAAGTTACATGTAGAACTCAGGGAACCGGAGATAAAGAGGAAGGTAAGAAAAGAAGTTGAGCATATTGCTCAAGGCCTAGGCATCTCAAAAGAGGCACTTGATGCCAGCCGGGAAAAGAGGAGGAAGGCTGAGGAAGAAGAGAAAAGTAAAGAAAGTGTTCCGGTTGAAACTCCCACCCGGACCAGATCATCAAAAAGATCTGCACCTCCCTCAACCAAAAGTTCAAAACCGGAAGTCCAGGCATCCGGTAAGAGATCCAAGACAAAAGCCACAAGGGCTTATGGAAGCCAAAAGGATGAAGAGGAAACAGAGTCAGATGAGGGAGTAAAAGAAATAAAGAAACAGAAGAAGAAAGGATCCGGTAAACCCTCCACAGGCCAAGACAAGGATGAAATGGCGGAGGTATCTGTTGAAAAGCCCACTCTGTCTCTAGAGAGCATAATCAAGTCAGTCACGGTGGATGGAAACCTTCAACCAATGACTGAATCTTATGATGACTTCAGTGAGGCTGACCAAAAGACTCTGCAGGAAGCCACAGTCAAATATCTGAACATATATAATAAGGCTTTCATTGAGATCATATCTCTTATTCCTAAAAGCCTAGAAAAGGAATTGGAAGTAAGAAAGAACAATGCTCATGCAAAAGATCTTGAGATCCGGGAGCAGATAGCTATTCAGCTATATCCTCAAATTGATCCCAAGACAATGAACATAATCTTCAAGGACTGCAAAGATGAGTTCAGAAGTAAAGCCAGGATGAATCAACTCATGCTTGGTGAGACTGACAAAGTGGCCCAAGAAACAGAAGAGATCCTCCGGAAGGCCTTCAAAAGGTTCAATCTTCCTGTTGTAGAGGACTTAGGTACAGAAACAGCTAAGGACTTGGAACCCTCTGCTCCAGAAGAAGTGGGCCCTGAACATACAAGCATATCTCCTCCGGTTTCCCCTACAGTCTCCGGATCCAAAGAAGAAGAGCAATTACAGGAGAAGGAAGCAGTGGTGAAAGACAAAGAGGTTGACAGTTCCAAGACTGCAGAAGAAAAGAAACATCTGTCTCCGGCAAGAGACACTGCACAAACTATTCAACAATTTTTGAGCAAAGAAACTTTAGAGATTGATGAACCGGAGCTTCTAAAAGGCCCATTCGACTTTGACTCTCTCTCTCCGGTACAAACAATGAAGATAGCTTCATTTGCAAATGCCAAGGCAAATGAAAAACTCCTGAAGTCTCATATGGAAGACTGTGAGTTGATAGAGGCTGCTTCCGGAGTACTTGTAAAGATTATGCCATCAATCCAGATAGATCCGACAGCCTCCTCTTCCGGTAATCTAAAAACCTTAGTCAGCAGTGTTGATACACATTTTGATTCTCTAGAAAAATCAGCTGAAGAAAAGGTCCGGAAGGAATTTTTGGATAAAAGATTTTCAGAGGTATTAGAATTAATCTCTAAAGATAGGAAGATTGTGAGCATTGGAATAAAGAGCTTAGAGAATGCTCTTAAGGATGGCGGTGACATCTACAAATTTTGTATATCCTGGCCAAAGGCAACAGCAGCAATTGATAAGAAAATAAAAGAGGAACAGGACAAGCTACAAAGCTTATCTCAAAGTTTTGATCCTCTCTCTTCCTCCATAATAAATCAAGAATGTCAAACTATTGCAGTCTTGAATGAAATAAAGAATCTTGAGAAGGAAAGGAAGAATATCACTAACCGGATGGGAGAACTTAGAAGGATTATAATCCCTAAGTTGGAAACTATGCATGAGGCCATCAGTGATGCTCAGACCACCGCCCAAACAAAAGATCCGACAGATCTCAAGCAGGCAGAAGCTTTTGCATTTTTGTTGAGTGGTCACATTTCAATTTTGGATAGAATGAAGCAAAGTTGGGCTACAGAAATGATCCAATTGCAGACATCCTTTGCAGACATTCTTCAGTATATGTGAGTATGTAAATATGCGGCTATGTATAGAAAATTTTTGAAAATTTTGATATGCGGACCCTACCCTTTGCCATTGATGTCAAAGGGGGAGTGAGGAGCAGTGAAAAATGAGGAATCCAATTAAGGGGGAGTTCCGGAAATTGTATATAAAGACAGAGCATCAGCAAAGGGGGAGCATAGTGTAAACACTTAGTCATTTTTCACTAAGTGTTGCCATCAATGCCAAAGGGGGAGATTGTTGGCAAGAGACACTATATGGATTCATGGTTGTTGTCATTGATGGCAACAAAGGTCATCCCACATATCCGCAAGTTATAATGTGTCTCTACCGGAAGTCAGAATAAAGATTGTTGTGGTCCGGTGAACAAGAACAGAGCATGTGGCAAGGTCCGACAGATTGATCCGGATCTCTCAGAGGAAGTGTCTTGGTGCAGTGCGGATTTGGGGAAGTCAAGAGGACTACCTTGAGTGGTATATTCCAAGGATTTAGCCTCCGGTGATGGACAAGGAAAAAGATATGAATAGTTGAGTACCGGATTCCTGAGAGACAGTGAAAACAGAGGAAGAACTGACTGACAAAGTATCAGACTACTTTCCGGATGTGTTACTATTGATGATAGAGGTTGTGAAGGCATGAATCATGTTTGGCCGACATGATTAATGATATCTACAAGTATATGCTTGATCCGCATTGCTTGGTGAGGAAGGATTCAGCCGACAGAACAAGAGTTTGTAAGAAACTAGACTGTTCCGGATGCCGACTAGAAAGGTGATGAAATCACTTGTGCGGATATATATAGAGGATGGATTTAGTTGTGAAGTGTGAAAAGATATATGCGAATAAGTCCAGAACAGAGCAGAAGTAGCAAAAAGGATCCGGTATGTGAAAGATAGCAGAATAAAGAACAGAGGAAAGATGAAGTGCAGCAGATCAGTGTACTGAGCCTAACCGGAACTGAACTCCAGCATATGCAGATGCTTCCAATCAGTTCAAGACTGTGATTCTTATCACTTTGTAGACAGTGTGTCTTCTTGTAGGCAGTGGGCCTCTTGTGAGCAGTGTGCTCGGGCAGTGAGCCCTAATTGGCAAGTGCCATTTTTGTAATCTCCTATTCTTCTAACAGAGAATAATTTTTGGGTTAATCACCCCGTGGTTTTCTCCCTTAACAGGGTTTCCACGTCAAAAATTACTGTGTCATGTGTTTCTTACTTCATGGTAATGTTTTTGTGTTTGATTCAATGCTACATTAATTAATAGGAAAGTTCAGAAAGGGAAATAATTAGGATAACTGATTCACCCCCCCCTCTCAGTTATCAACACTAATCTCCTCCTTTCTTGTTTTCTTTTGCTTTGTTTTGTTCTTCCACATGTTTGCAGGTTTAGGGTTTGAGAAAGAGGTGGAGGCCATGGAGGGAACCTTCCACTACCTCCAACGGAGGTATTTTTAGCAGGCTTAAACCATAAGATAATATTTTTTTTGTCATAGAAGAAGCTTGTTATAATTATTTGTATATACAGAAAGTGATATGTGGTAAGTCACATGCTGTAGGGTTGAAGGGTTAAGAGGAGCCATTGGCAGTCATGGCAGAGCGGAACAAAGGGCTCGAGGGTGGCGTACGGCGGTGCTGCGTGAGGGAAGGTGGAGAGTGGAGTTTGCAGTGGTTGGCAGCAGAGACACCGGGCGCAGAGTGTAAGGTGGGGGTGATGGGTAGTGCGGAGGAAGGGCTCTGAAGGAGACGATGGGGTAGCCACTATGAATGGGGTTTGGGGGTGTGGGGAGGAGGTTGCGCCTCCACCCACACCATATGCTATAAGAAGGGGGGTGGGGCTGTAGGCGTTGTGCCCACAGTCCCACCCAAAACATTTTTTTTTTTGTTTATTTTTAACTGCAATCCACTCAAAAACTAGTCCATCCACCGATATAAATTCACTGTATTTTAATTCCAAATATTATCTGTTGTAATTTATATACTTTATGCTATTTTATTATATATATATATACTCAGAATTATATACTCAGCCATAACACTATATCACAGTATAATACCATTTCCTGCTATTGTATATAAATTTATATATGTTCTTATATATATATATATATATATATATATATAAGTGTATATTATTATAAGCATACAAAAAATGTATTATTTCTGGGTCTCCTTCTATGCCCAGCATATACACAGTAAAAAAAAAGTAAGCTTGACTTTTAAATAACAAAATAACAAATAGCTTTATACATATACACTTTGCACTTATCTACACAAAACAATGGTTTAAAACAGAATACTAACTTGCAAGTTTTAACATAGGATAAATCAATAACACTTCTCCCCTTTTTTTTTTCTTTGAAGCATAAATATTCATGAATAACCCTATTATTTTTTTTTTTGAAAGAATGCAAATAAGGTAGAGAATGCATTGTAATCTAAATTTTGTTTTCTTTTCAACAACAACTAATATAAAGGAACTTTCAGTCCAACAAACAGAAAACTAATTTGAAGATTTCCTTTTCTTTCTTTTACATACACCTAGATTTATTTTACATACTCAAATATTATTCTCTTTACAACGAATAATGACAGAACTATATATACAATTTCAACATGCATTTCACAAGTTCACTAACTCCACATCATAGGAGATAAATAATTTTTTCAATAAAAAAATAGAAAGGATATTTACATTCCAAAACTCAAGATAGCCAACTCCAAGAGTATAATAACTTGATAAAAAGATACAATAAGGCCACAAAGGCCATGGCTCAACAACCAATAACAAATGACCAAGGGAACACCAAAAGGAGCTTCTCCAAAACTCCATTTCCTCCTTAAGAGCCTACAAATAAACACAACAAGGAGTACAACCCAGCCACTATGAAATGCCCTCCTCCTTACCGTAGACCCACAAGTGGGTCACCCCTGAGCTAGGGAGGTAGGGATTCACATGGGTGCAAACACTCAACAACAAAATCAACAACAACAACACAAAAATAATTCCAAGGATAACACATAACTCAACTCATGAAAATGAGTTTGATGAGGGTAGGGAATGGGACCCTCTACTTCAAAGGCCACCCAAACACTAAAATACCAATCTCGTGGCCTCAAGCAAAAAATCCCAAAACCACCACTCTCCACAAAATCACAAAATAACCTCCATGGCATTCTTGCCATTCAAATAATCTCCTCAACAAGTAAAATCCCTCAAGGCATAAATAACACAATGTGGGAGTGACCTCAAGGAGGTTCCTTTCCCCTACCCAAACAAGTTGAGCCTTACCTCCAAATGGAGGTGCTCTTACCATACTCCCATCCCACACAAAAACAATGAAACAATAACAACTAAGAACACAACACAACACAATAAATAAGCAAGGGTGAAGAAACTTAGTTCATGAGGCTTACCTTCAAAGCCCTATAATGGAAGCACGTTTGGTGATGAGCTCCAAGCTTTCCCAAACCTTCCAAACTTCAAGAATTTCTCTAACTTCCCCAAAATTTGCTAAAAAAAAAAAAAAGAAACTCCAAAATGCAAGAACCCCACACTCCTCAACAAGAGGAGATAATATAGGCCATCCATTTTGGCCTTGAGGAATGAGAAGGTGACACTTGTCACCTTCTCCTTCCTCCTCCAATGCCACTTGTAAGGGAGAGGAAGTGTGAGGGTGACAAGTGTCACCCTCCAATTCCATCTCAATCCTCACCTTATCCACTTGTGCTCTCACACATGTGTGAGAGGACAAGTGGTGAGGTGGCATTCCCGCTCAAACCTCCAAGAGCATAAGGGATGCCATATGGCATCCTCTTATTCTCTCAAAGAGCCATCTCCCTCTAAGATGCTCTCACACGTGTGTGAGAGTCTTGGAGGAAGATCCCACACACTTGGGAGTCTTAGAGACCTCCCAAGTCCTCCTTGGGAAAGGATTCCCAAACTTTGGGAAGGGAGATGAGTATTTCCCAAAGCATGACTCATCTCCCACCTTCCCTAATTTTAAATTTCGTCACTTTGACTAAACCATAGTTTAGTGTGACCAAAAGTGAGTTAATCCAAGGGTTAGTTAGTCAAAATTGACCCTAGACCCATGGGTAACGACCTAGGGTAACTTTGGGGACACTAGGGTTCACCTAGGGGGTCATAAATCCACTTTAAATGGCCTCAAAAAAAGAACAAATACCAAGTGGTGTAAGTCAAATAAAAATTATACAACACTTAATATTAATAAATCAAACAAAGGGGAACTAGGCCAAAATAACTAAAAAAAATTAAATCAAGCACTTAAATCACATTCAATTTCAAACGTGACCCTCATCCCTCTTGGGAATGGATTGGTTTTATAGGGAATAACATAGTGTGAATTCTACCTCCAATTTTCTGTGGCTTGGGAATGTAAACTTGCACATCTCGATCAAGTGTCAATCATATCATAATAATCATAGCCGAAGCAACTGGAATTAAATTCATGCTATAGAATACACAATAATCATCAATAACATAATTTCAAATTAAACTAGATTTTTCTATCACATGTCAAATAATCATCATCACATAAATAACTAGAAATCTCATCACAAAGCATCATCAAATATATATCTCGTATGTCGAATCACAAAATAGAATCAAATATGATCAAATCGAATCGCATATGTCTAATCAATGTTCTATCAAAATCAGGAGATATAAACAAGTCTACAACATGAAACATAGTCTCTAAAAAGTCTGATAATGTCATCAACTGAAATGCATAATGATCAAAATAAGGAAGGAAAAATAATCGGCCTCACATCCTCCCCCCTAAGACTAAACTTCATCCTAGAAGTCATCAAAAAGGTGAGGATAGAGTGCCCTCAAACTAGCTGCATCCTCCCAAGTCGCTGTGACCTCATCATAATGATCCCACTGGACCCTAACCTGGTCCAGCTCTTGACCTCGAAGGCCCAGCGTCCGACGAGCCAATATGCGAATTAGCTCCAAAGCCAATTGCCCGTCTACCTCTACCTATAGAGCAATCCAGTCCAGTACGCAAGATAAATCAGATATATATCGCCTCAAAACATAAATATGAAAGACATCATGGATACGTGATAGGCTAGGTGGCAACGCTAGATGATAGGCAACAGGTCCTATCTGCTCTAAGATCTCAAAGGGTCCTACAAAATGTGGCGTGAGCTTAGAGCCCTTTCCATAATGGGTTGGACTCTTGTGTGGCCGCACTCTAAGAAATACCCTGTCACCCACTGAGAAGCTCTGATCAGTCCTCTTAGCATCGGCATACTTCTTCTACTTGTCCTGTGCCTCCTGAAGCCTCTGCCTAATTAGTGTGACCTGCTGCTCCATATCCTAAACTAGCTCTGGACCAATGGCAACTTTGTCCTCTATCTGATCCCAACTTAATGGTGTCTTGCATGGTCTGCCGTATAAACCCTGAAAGGGAGGCATACCCAACAAGCTGTGATGCTGATTATTGTAGGCAAACTCAACCAGATACAGATACTCCTCCCATCTAGACTGATGGTTTATAACATAGATCCGGAGCATGTCCTCCAACACCTGATTCACCTGCTCTGTCTGTCCATCTGTCTCGGGATGATAAGCAGAACTAAAGTTGAGCTGTGTGCCCAATGCCTGTTGCAAGGCTCTCCAGAATGCTGAAGTGAAAACTAGATCTCTATCTGAAATAATGCAGTGAGGTACTCCATGTAATCTCACAATATCTTCTAAGAATACTCTCGCTACTGTTGGCTCATTGTACGTCATGCATACAGGGGAGAAATGTGCCACTCTGGTCAACTTGTTGACTGTCACCATGATGGCATCATGGCGACGCGAAGACATAGGAAGACCAACAATAAAATCCATGGAAATGGTGTCCCATTTCCACTCGGGTATCTCATGTGGGTATAGAAGACCCGCTGGATGCTGATGCTCGGCCTTGACCCTCTGGCACTCAAGGCATCGAGCAACAAACTTTGCAATATCTCGTCTCTTACCCGTCCAATGGTACAACTATCGTAGATCGGCATGCATCTTCTTCACCCCCGGATGTGCCACATATGGTGCTTTGTGAGCCTTTGATAACACTACAGTACATAGGTAACCTACGTAGGGTACATAGATGCGCTGTCGATGACGAAGTAATCCATCTGCTTCAAGTGAATACCCTACAAACTTGCCCACAAGGGCCCTCTGTGAACTGATCTCCTGTTGCACCTCAAGAAACCACTCATCCTCTGGCAGATGCTGAATAATGCGTCCTCTCAAGTCCACACCCAGAGTCAAGGTCAAGAACTCGTGGCACCTCCGACTCAATGCGTCAGCAACCACATTCTCCTTCCCTTTGATGTAGTGGACATCAAAGTCATACTCGCAAAGAAACTCCATCCAACGCCGCTGACAAACATTTAGATTCGGTTGTGTAAAGATATACTGAAGACTGTGGTGATCTGAATGGAGCTCAAAGCGATGACCCAATAAGAAATGTCTCTAATGAACTAGAGCATGAACCACTACCGCTAACTCCAAGTCATGCATGGGGTAGTTTAGCTTATGGGTCTTGAGCTTTCGCGACTCATACGTGATCGCTCTACCACCCTGCATAAGTACAGCTCGCAATCCCTCAAGTGATGCATCCATGCAAACCATAAAATCTTCTACAGGATCAGGAACCGCTAAGATGGGAGCATTGGTGAGACGCTCCTTGAGGACCATGAAGGCCCTCTCACACTGCTCAGTCCATAGAAAGCTCTTCCCTTTCCGCTGAAGGGAAGTGATGGGGTACGCTATCTGAGAAAAACCCTCAATAAAGTGACGGTAATAACTAGCTAATCCCATAAAACTCCTGACCTCTGTCACACTGGTGGGTACTGGCCAATCCCTGATAGCCCTAATCTTCGATGGATCTACTAAGATTCCATCGCCAGATAGGATATGCCCCATATATTGAACCTCTATCCTGAAAAATGCACACTTCGCCAAGTTCCCATAAAGATTCTACTCCCTCAAACACTGTAGAACCTGACAAAGGTGCTCCTCATGCTCCTCCTCGGTCTGTGAATAGATCAAAATGTCATCGAAGAAAATGATCACGAACCGATCTAAATAGGTATGGAACACCCCATTCATGAGACTCATGAACACTGCAGGGGTGTTTGTCAAGCTGAAGGGGACCACAGTGAACTCATAGTGGCCATATCGAGTCCAGAAGGCAGCCTTATGGATATCTGCCTTTGTGATACGTAGCTGATGATACCCAGACTTTAGGTCAATCTTAGAGAACACCCTGACTCCCTGCATCTGATCGAAAAGGTCGTCAATCCTGGGCAAAGGATAATGGTTCTTCACCGTCACCTTATTCAACTGCCTGTAGTCCATGCACAATCGAAGAGACCCATCCTTCTTCTTCACGAAGATGATAAGAGCGCCCCAAGGTGAAACGCTTGGTCAAATGTGCCCCTTCTCGAGCAAGTCCTCCAACTGTAACTTGAGCTCTGTGAACTCATGTGTGGTCATCTTGTAGGGTGCACGAGACACTGGCTCAGCACTCGACACTAATTCTATGTGAAAGTCTACCTCACAATGAGGTGGCATCCCTGGTAACTCTACTGGAAACACATCGGCAAACTCTCTAAGGATGGGATGATCATCCAAAGATGCCTCAGGCTCGTCATCTGATCTATCGCTCACTGTGATGGCAAACATCTGGCATCCCTTCCGCATGCAGCGCTTAAGCTGCTGAGCAGATATCATACGCATTGTTGTGGGCTTCTGAATGCCCACTATCTCAACTGATGTAGTGTGATTGTTTAAGCAGCTGATCGCCTTTCGGTGACAATCTAGCTTGGCTCAATGAGATGCAAGCCAATCCATACCCAACACCATGTCATAGGATCCTAATGTCATAACTCTGAGGTCACATACTGTGGTAAAGGGTCCCAAAGAAATCTCGCAGTCGTGAATTAAGGCATCTACTGTCATCTTGGCCCCTGAGGCCAACTCAACCACCCACCTATCACCCTGCCTAGAGACCATCAGCCTGCAATGCTCTACTAACGATGGAGATATAAAAGAGTCAGTAGCACCAGAATCAAAGGGAATAGAAATGGGGTTAACCCCAATCATACCTAACGTCTCAATCACTGACGCCTGAAAATTAGCCTGGCGGTTATCAACTGCAGCGAACATACGGTGGGATCTACCCACATCTCCAACAGTCTGCTCAGATCCTCCTGCATGAGGTTGTCCCCTTGCTGTAAAACCCTGTGGACACTCTCTAGCTAGGTGTCCTACTCCACCACAAACATAACATGGGCCCCTAGCCTGTACCTATCCAGTTTGAGTCCTACTCGACTGCTGTTGTCCTGATCTACCAGTAGATCCCTGAGAACCCCTATATGACTGCTACAACCTCGTGGGTCCCACAAGTGGTCCCTGCTGTCTCTGATCTCTGTGCGGGCCCTTCTGCTGCCAACCTCTATTATGTCCCCCATGTGCCCTCAGTTGTACCCTAGCTCTCTACTGTTGTTGTGGGGGCCTAGGAGGTAAGGGTACGGAACTAAATCCTCCCCTATAAGGTGGTTGTGATGGTCTGTGAAAACTCTACTGATGCTGCTGCTGTCCATGATCCTAAAACTGAGGGCATGAACTCTGCCCTCATCCCTGAATCTCCTTAGTGATATATGCCTTCTCAACAGCATCACTCAAAGTTTGGGGATCTGTCATACGAATAGGCCCTACTATATTGTGGTTCAGTCCTCTGATAAACTTATGAACCAGAAGTTTCTCGTCATGGAGATACTCTGCATATCAGGATAACTCAGTAAATCTACCCTCATACTGTGCCACTGTAAGTCCTCTCTGTTGAAGGCCATGGAACTCGTCTATGCGACGTTGCCTATAATGATCTGATAAGTACCGCGCATTGAAGCGCTCAATAAAGGTCTCCAATGTGAGAGTGGCTAATGAAAGGTGACGCTTGCACTCCTCAGTGCGCCACCAGGTAGCTGCTGCATCTCGCAACAGGTGTACTGCCACATAGGCCTTTGTGTTGCCCTCGTAAGGATGCAACGTGAAGCACCTGTCTAAGCTGATGAGCCAGGCCTCTGCCTCGGCTCCCTCTATGGTCCCGATGAATGTAGGAGGGTTTAACCTCAATAAATCCCTAATGGGATCTCCTCTGTCCCTGTGCCCTCTGATAAGCTCATCTGTGTAATAGTCATAAGGTTTGTGAACAATGTGCTCTACTCGTACTGCCTCATCACGCCTAGCATGACGTGGAGAGCTCTTGCTACGGGCCCTATCGACCGAACCAACCTCCTATGCTGTCATCTTTGGCACCTCAACATAAGGCTCCACACATGGTGCCCCTCGTGGCTCAACACGGGGCTTCACACGTGGCTTGACACAGGACTCAGCTCGTGGCTCCACATGTGGCTCCTCTCACGGATCCTCGCGGGGCTCTACACGTGGCTCTAGGCACAACTCAACATGTGGCTCTACACGTAGCTCAACACGTGGCTCTATGCGTGGCTCAGCTATGGCCAGTGGAAGCCTATCTAAAATTGCCTATAAAGCCTATAATATCTGTGGCCCAATATCTGGTAGGGCCGGTGGTGCCTACGGTACTTGTAGGTCTGGTTGTGACTGTCCCTCAGCTGAAGAGTTAGTGTGCACCTCGGGGGGTGGAGTGTGATGAGACTGCACTCGTCGAACTCATCAGGGAGGCATCCTACAAAAATGAGGTAATTACAAATTAATCAAAGTTGTGAAAATAATAATATGCCTTAAACAAGCCCAGTGTTTAAACTTAGGCTTTGATACCAAATGTCATGCCTGCATTTCCTATGTGGTCACGACACACAACACACGTGTCATGTCTACATTTACCATGTGGTCATGACACGAATTACGAAAAACTTTTCTACCTATCCCTAGGAACTCCCTCGCACGCGTCTGCATGCTCGGTGGCAATACGCATAAGGCATAAACATGTCAACATAATTACAGGGAGGTGCGTTGTCCCACGCAGTCCCCTACGTGATGATAGCCATCTAGGGGGTATGCGACACGGAGTGTGTCACTTTAGGGGTTAGAGCGGTTTTAATCCTAACCCTAAGTTTCCTAGGTGTGAAGATGATTCTGCCAGCTTTGAAACCTATCTAAACTCAGGTCAAAAAGAAATCGAAATAATGATAAGTAAAATAGCATGATGGTGCATGATTAAAGTGGAATGATGGAATGAAAAAAAATTAATAAAATAACGTTAAATTAAAACCCTAGAAATCTAGGAAAAATTTGACAGCATAACACATTTTCGATAAACTCATTAATTTTTTTAAAATAAACTCAAATAAGAAATTAAATAAAATTTAATAATAAAAATCAAAACTTAAGAACAAAATTAAAACAATAGAAAATGACAAAAATAAATATCTTCCAAGGTCGAATAAATCGACCTTGCATAAAAGATTAAAAATTTGAAATAAAGTAATAAAATAAAATAATAACAAATGCCCAATCAGATTTCAAAATTGAATCCGTTAATAAATATAATTTCAACATTAAATTTATTAACGAACTCGAAATAACAAGGAGGTAGGAGATTAAAATACTCCTTCCCATAAAATAATAATAAGACAGATAAATAATTAAAAGGATAAAATCCCGCTAGGGAAAAATAAAAATAAATATCTCAACTATGATGAAATTTAAATCAAGGGGAATACTCTTCCAAGAAAAAGAAGGTTAAGGAGAAGACAATGGAAATGAGGTTTTTTTTTTATTGCATTATGATTTAGGTTTCTTTTAAGGGAGGGATTGAAATTTTGCTTTTATTGGAAGAGTATTCGCCTTGATTTAAATTTCATCATAGTTGAGATATTTATTTTTATTTTTCCCTAGCGGGATTTTATCCTTTTAATTATTTATCTGTCTTATTATTATTTTATGGGAAGGAGTATTTTAATCTCCTACCTCCTCATTATTCCGAGTTCGTTAATAAATTTAATGTTGAAATTATATTTATTAACGGATTCAATTTTGAAATCCGATTGGGCATTTGTTATTATTTTATTTTATTACTTTATTTCAAATTTTTAATCTTTTATGCAAGGTCGATTTATTCGACATTGGAGGATATTTATTTTTGTCATTTTCTATTGTTTTAATTTTGTTCTTAAGTTTTGATTTTTATTATTAAATTTTATTTAATTTCTTAATTGAGTTTATTTTAAAAAATTTACTGTGTTTATCAAAAACGCGTTATGCTGTCGAATTTTTCCTAGATTTCTAGGGTTTTAATTTAACGTTATTTTATTAATTTTTTTTCATTCCATCATTCCACTTTAATCATGCGCCATCATGCCATTTTACTTATCATTATTTTGATTTCTTTTTGACCTGAGTTTAGATAGGTTTCGAAGCTGGCGGAATCATCTTCACACCTAGGAAACTTAGGGTTAGGATTAAAACCGCTCTAACCCCTAAAGTGACACACTCCATGTCGCATACCCCCTAGATGGCTATCATCACGCAGGGAACTGCATGGGACAACGCACCTCCCCGTAATTATGTTGACATGTTTATGCCTTGTGCGTATTGCCACCGAGCACGTAGACACATGCGAGGGGGTTCCTACGGATAGGTAGAAAAGTTTTTCGTAATTCGTGTCATGACCACATGGCAAATGTGGACATGACACGTGTGTTGTGTGTCGTGACCGCATGGGAAATGCGGGCATGACAATAACTATGGGTTTAATAAATTTAATATTTTGTAATTTGTTGGAGTTGGTTGGTTTTCTCGTATTATAGTTGCTCTGGAAACATTTTTTGTTTGAGGGCTTTTGGGGCTACAAGGATTTTAGGGGGAATGTTTTGAGTTGAGGGGGGGAGAGTTTGTTGATAGACTCATCATGATCAAAGAAAAACTTTCCTTCCAGATTGGAGAAGATGCTCATGGAAAAATGTATGAGGGTTACAATCACTGTGAGCCATTCTGTCTAACTCTCCCTTTTATTTCATGTTTTTGAGTAGAAATTTATCAAGAATCTATTTAATAACTGATGGTTTTCATCTGTGAGTCCATTTTGTGCATATCTCGTAATCATTGTATTCTATGAGATGTTATACCTATGGTGCGATTTGTCAATGGTTAACATACTTTCTTTATGCTTCAAATCTCTACATATATTACTAGAGCAATAGCAAATACAACCTCTGGTAAATAGGTTTATATCTGGCATTGCACCACCAATCATAATACTTGAAAGTTCTAAAGCCTTTTCAAAAAATCCAAATTGTGCTTCTTTTGTAATCATTGTGATCTGTGAGATGGCATCTCCTTATTGCATTATGTTATTGCTTTCTCTATTTTTTTTACGTTTTCCAATTATATCTCTTGAAATGACAGTCTTTGATGTTGTGTTGGGCAATCTTCCTACCCATTATGCTCGATGGATGTCTGTACCCTGTTCCACGACTCTCACCATAGTGCAAGCAAGAATCTAGTTTTATGCCTCCTAATTGTATTTGCTCGAAAGTTTCTTGAACCTTTTTTTACAAATCAATTTTGTGAGTATCCTTCATTATGATTGAAAGTCTATTAAACCAACCATTTTAAAACAATGATCATTTCTTGCAAAAGTTCCCATTCTATTGCACGCAAGGAGGATGCTGACAAAGGTAGTTGAATTTGGCCTTACACTTGCCAGTTGCATTGCTTATAAGTTTCTAAAGCCTGTACAACGAATCCATTTTGTGCATATCCTGCGATCATTGCATTACATGAGGTTACATTTCTTTGAGACATTCTACCAATAGTCACGTGCCTTATCTACACTTCTACATTTTGCGTACATGTCTACCAGAGCATTTCCACTATAATATCTGATAAAAAAATGCCTTCCATTATGCTATGATGGATGTCTATACCTGATTCTAAAACTCCCATATCGACATAGGTTGGCAGAATGTTGGCAAAGGTTTTAGCATCTGGCTTTACACCTGCAATTTGCATTTGCTTTAAAGTTTCTAAATCCATTTCACCAAATCCATTTTGTGCGTATCCTGCACTCATTGCATTCCAGGAGATTACATCCCTTTGAGGAGTTCTGTCTGATTTCATCCCTCAACTGCCCCTCTCTACATAATACTCTGAGATTGAGATGAGTAGTGGATGCCAATGGCATTTTAGGGTTATGGTTGGATTCTGCAAAATATGTAGTGTTATTAAGTCTACTTCTTCCACAATAACATTGCCAGCGGTTAGCCTGGAAGCATTTGCACATACAAGTCTTTTAAACTAAACCATTTTGTGCATATCTTATAATCTTTGCATTCCATGAAATTGTAGGTTATGCAGATTTTGTAATGTTTGTATGCTTCCACTTTTTGTAAATGTGTTACAAGGAACTACAATTGCATCATCTAATTTAACATTCTCTCTGACTTGTTGGAATAGTAAGGTTCCATAAATTATAGTATGGTCTTTATAAAAGTTTATTTTCCAATGTTAGGATAATAGAGCTTCTGAATACTTTTGCAAAAGATTATATTATTAAGTATATAATAATCATATTATAGTTAGGTGGAACAAAATGTATTACTATTACACACTATTGTGATCTAATTGATTTGTTATGATGGACTGCACATATGTTGAGGATAAATAAGAACCTTGCAAAGCCATCTAGTGAATTATATTACTGTCTCACTAAGTTTTATATATTAAATACTGGAAGTTGATAAATAGTAAATTATTAGTTATAAATATTTGGGTTGCTTTCATGAGGAAAATATGAAAGAAATTTATTTAATATTACTATGAATATGAAGCATAATTTTTTGTTAATAGACATGTTTGTACTACCTTTAATATCCTCTAAACCATTGAAGAATTGGTTGTTGGAATATTATTTAGCCTAGATCCATACATAGTTAATGCAATGCCATAATAATATATTAAAATGATTGATGTCTAGATAATAAATAGGTCACTTTAGAATAGTCTCTAATTGAGACATTAAAGGTAGTACAAGGATCCATCTAGTGTAAATATTTTGTCATGTTACAGACTCCTTCATGATCTTATTAGGATACTTTTACAAAATTTAATATATTTGATGTTATGGTATCTAAGTGTTTCTTAAGGGCCTTTAAATGGTTTGTAGAACCTTGTCAATGAATGGATGTATCTTGCAAATGATGAAAGCCTAGGATCTTTTATACCTTGCTTGTTATTACTAATCTTTATCAAATATTAGTATGGATATTGGAATTATCCATTTATTTTGTAGAATAGTTTAATTAGCATTAAATACATTGTGATAATAATTATGTTTTATTTTTCTTTGTAGAAATAGGTTGTAGAGGTATTAAATTTATTAACTAAGTCAGTCTTGGCTAGTGTTAGAATGAGAGATAGAAGTTTGTTAATTAAGTTGGTTTAGAAAAGACAAATGTATAATATAGTTGTTACCAATATTGTAATTTGTTTCATAGTGAGGTTGAATAAAATAACCAATTGAAGTGAATATTTGGTCGTGTATAATATTGGGGAAATTGGTTTATTCGTATATCAAAAATTGAATGGTTGTAGATTTGATAACAACAATGTATTTATGTGTGGTTAGAATCTTACATTGTTAAATTGTTAGAATTAATTGTTTGTATTAACCTATGTGTCGTAATTGGTGGATTAAATGTCATGCTATTGTTAAGAGTGAGGTCAAATTTTTGTGTTTGGAGGTTGGTTTCTAGAGGCCTAGGAGGGTGTAAGTGTGTGTATGACCCTCATGATTATGTAACTCTGAAGGTGGTTAGCTATGTTGTGGGTCATGTGCGTTGAGTGAAATGTAACTCTGGATGTTGTCTCCCATACTAGTATGAATTCATGTAACTGTGATAAATGTGCAAGATGGGTAATGCCTTGCTCTATGTATGGATCATGTGGCTATGATAAGTGGGTAATATGGTCAATGCCTTGCTCTGTGTAGGGTTTTCTAGTTGCAAGTAGGGGGAGTGGCTCTCAATGGGGGTCAGAACCCAAAGTGGCATCCAGGACAACCCATTGGAGGGTTTCTTAATCCAGTGATAACCTTAATAATGAACTAAGGGGAAATAGGTAGAATTCACATTATTCAAGATAATGTATGCCTCACTCATGGCTCAGGTGCTCATTTAGGCTTGAGATGGGATGAGAAGGCCTGGAATGGCAAGACCCACTACCTTGTCCTCATGAAAGGTATGGGGGCCGGGGGTTGGGAGTGGTTGCCAGGACAACCCAGGATGGGGGATGGGGCCTAGGAAGACCTACCAAGACAACCCATGACAAGCTATGTGATGACACTCCTCCCTATTGCAATCTAGCACTCCCTAATTGTATTTCCTCCCTCAGTTGTGTGAGTGCCTCTGAAAGTGAAGTAAGTGTGTTCATTGTCGACAGTTTGGTGATTAGTGTCATGTATAACCCTCTTGCTTATGTTAGCCTGATGTTAAATCCTGACTACTTGTTGCATGTGGGATCTTGTGTTATCTCCTAGGATGGGGGGTGGACCTCAGGGTTCCACATGGTCGGGAGGTTGGTGCTTTTCTCCATTGGGTATTCTTGCTTCATGTTCATGAGCATGGAGACTATTCATTGTGCTGAAGACTCCAGTTCTTGTTCTAGTTTGCAAAGGCAATCCTTTCATGTAATGTATTCTGGTTGTATACCAGATTATATTTCCTAATGTATCTTGTTGTAATCTCTTCCATGTGCTAAGGAAAACAACATGGAAATTATTGTAATGATGTAATTATTTTTGATAACTTCATCTTGTAATGAGTACTGTAAAGAAATGTATCAATTATGATAGTAGTTAGAAGATAATCTTTAATGTTAATTTTTAGAAATGAATAATATCAGTTAATGTGATGTTCTTCTTTTGTGGTTAATGAAATGTTTCTAGTAGCACAATTGAGGAACCTTAGAGAAACTATCTATTATGTTAAGCACTCTTCAGTTTCAAAAAAAAAATTGTTCCTCTTCTTCGACCTAGTTAGTGTTGTCCTATGGGGTTCCTTAGCAGGGGCATTACACTCAACAAGCTTTGAAGAGCATCATCCATGGATTCTTATAGCTTGGTGAACTTACTAGGAGATTTTGGTTTGAATGACAAAAAGGTAGAAGTATTAGTAACTTGATGAACATTTGCTTTGTGTCATTACCTTTTGAAAGATTATTTGCCTTATGATACTATGAAGGATATGATGAAGCATTTTGATGTAATGACCTATACTTTAAGACATTTCTCACTAAATTTTTTGACGAGTTTAATAGTTTTTACATGTGCACAAAAATCCTTGAAAGATGTAAATCTATTTAGATACACATTGTCCTAAATTGGTTTAAGTAATCCCTTAATAAATATGTTTTGCAATTCAAAATCATGTAAGTGAGTAATCATCTTAGAGCATAAGGATTGAAATCTTATAACATAATCACTAATGTGTTCATTTGATTCTTGGGCACGTTCAAAAATATTGGAAACTATGACTCTAAGGTCCATATTAATCTTGAATTGTTTTAGGAACACTTTTGTCAACTCATCAAATGTGTGAATGAATTCTTGAGGAAGTGAGAGATTCACTCAATACCATAATATTTCAAGGTCTATGGAAATGACTTAGTTAGTATCTTTTCCTCATATATAAAGTCTACACACACAATTGTGAAATATCTCAAATGTATGTTTGGGTTGCCATCATAAATTGAAAATTATGGTGCCACAAATCCCATAGGGAGAGGGTGCATAAAATATCATAATATAGTATGTATTTCTAACATTCTTGAATTCCTTACTATCTTGTCCATTTGGTTTAGCATCCACTCTCTTTTCCACTTGATCTATCTTGTGAATTAGTGCATCTAGGGTGGAAGATGGAAGGGTAACTAGTGAAGGTTGGGAGCCACTATGGTGTGTGTAGGAATGTGTGTGAGAGGTAAGAGGGATGGAAGATGTGATAGGTTGGGAAGGAGGATTAGAGGAGAGATGATGATGAAGGGTATGCAAGGGAATGTATGGAGAGATAAAATGAGGGCTAGACATAGCATGGGATGGAGTGGTAGATGTAGGAGTGGCTTGACTAAGGGGGGTGGTGATAGGTTGGGTGGTGGTAGATGAAATAGGCAATAGAGGTGTAATACATCATTTGAGATACATGTATCTCAAGGAGTGTGTAGTTAGGATGAAGGCCATATAGAATTTGGAAGGTGGAAAAAGGAAAGAAACTATGTGGTGGGACACTAGTAGAGGTAGGGGTGACATTACGGGAATGGGTAATGGTAGCATAAAATGAGTAATGGTGGAAGATAGATCAATGTTAGAATAGGGGGAGGAGGTAGATGCACTAACCATAGTTGATAAAGCAACTTGAGTACTGATAGATTATAAAATTTCCAATCTATATGGCTTATTGATGAATGCATTGTTAATCATATTGGCTAGTTGTGTTTGATTTTTAGCACTAGCCAAACTAACAAGCTCATTTATAAAAAAATGGTTGGTGAGGTGAGCCTCATGGTCACAATATTGATTATCCTCTTGGTTGTCCTCAACATTAGTATTAGAATAAATCTTAGTCTCATTAGATTGGGCAACCATGTTAGGGTTTAAATGAGCACTCCTCAATGGAAGATTAGGATCACAAGTATCTTGTGGCATAAACAAAACATAGGAAAATAAAGCTAAAAAATGAACTTTCAGATTCAAAGATTAGAAATAGAAGTGGTATCTTAGATCTAAAAATTAAACCCTAATGGTAAAGCCAAGGTGGGTGGGGTAGGGAAAAAGATATGGTAAACAATGAATCTTAAACCATAAAAGAGAATGTATAGCAATGAAAAGTACCTAAACCTTAACAAGATCTAAAAATTATAATACAATAAAAATGTAGATCTAAAAACCTAAATTAGTCAATGTCTAAACCCTAAAGTAAAACCCTAGGGTGGTGTAGGATTAGAGGGGTCACATAAAATGTGAAGGAAAATATTTTTTTTCATAAACTTAATCTAGGCCAACCCAATAAGATGCATAGACCTAAGCATAACACAACCTAGATTCAATAAATCAGACTTTAGAAAGTGATTACTTTAGGATTAAATACAATAGATAAGGGGCATTTAGCTCTTGGAATGAAGATGAATGATTCTAATGTAGTCTAAGAATCTAGCTATCCTGGAATTGGAGTTTAATCCTATTTGTCTATGTTTCATCTCAAGTTGTACATAATATTCATGTTTTCTGGGTTGAGTCTATAGATTTGGGATAATTTTGTGGGCACAAATATGCTTTGTGGGTCATAGATATGATCCTTCAATTTGTGCACTTTTATTCTTTGGTTCATTGAATTCATCAATGTTTGCTCAATTGAAAAGACTGGTGGCATTTAAGAATGCCTTTAGAGGGTTAATGAATAATTAGGGAACATGTTCTCCTAGCTCACCCCCTAAAAAAAGATTAGGAAAATGGTCATGCTAAGGATTGAAAAGCAATAACAAAGTGTGAAAATATCCTAGATGATAATGCTAGAGTAAATGTTCTTTTTAGTGCACCGATTGAAGTGTTATTCTAATAAATGCTCCTTGAGTGCTCTTATGAATACAAATGATCTAGGTTGATCAATGAATGTAATTGAATGCCTCTAAATATAATGACATCACAATCAATCATGCAAACATGTGTTTAGTTGACTCATAAGGAATCGTGAAATGGGAAGCAGTTAGCCAAATTTGAATTTAACTTTTGGGATTTTAGGGACCAAATTTAAAAATGTGAAATTGATCTCACACCTATAGGAATGGCCTAGGATGAATAAGAAATAATGTCTATGCATAGAGTGAATGTTTGGATGTAGGAGGTGAAATAAATGTGGAATGTGTGGGAGAATGTGTAGGAATAGGTGAGGTGTGGTCGAAATGTGTGAATATGTATAAACAAGGATAGGTGAAGGTTACAAGAATGAGACTAACTTGACACAAGATTATGCCATTTGTCAATATGTAATTGTATTAAGGCATTCTCTCAAAATGGGAACACAACTAAATGGAAATTAGTATGTGTACATGCAAATTTTACCATTACAATTCTATAATGCTCTCACATAATTTTTAATTTATTATTAACTTATTATAGCTTCTCTCTAGTACAACCTTTAATAACATTTAACATGTATGATTTGTTAAAGTGTCATTTAACTATATAGTCTAATTTATCTTTGACTTGTGTAGAATGCATCATTAGATTTGTTTTTATTTTTTATTCAACATGGGTAAACACTTTTGACCGAAGCTAATGGAATACAAGCAATTCATAGATAGCGTGTCTTCGAAGAGGTTTGAACCTCGATCTCCATCATGATAACCAAGTGGCCTTGGCCACTTGACCACACCCCGTACACATTAGATTTGTTTTTATTGTTATAAATACCACTCTTTCAATTAATATAAAAGGTACATGTGAATTTAAGGTCATGACATAATACTATTTGACTTTTTGGAGGTGTATGATACCTCCTTCATATAAAAAAGGTTCTCCTTTTGTTCAAGATGAAAAGGGGTGAATGCAATAAGTGACTCCCTTAGCTTGATGTTGATTTTAACAAGTGGCCTTGCTTCACTCAAGGAGTGGACAAATAATTGTGGATCATGACATTTGCCTCACTTTATTTTTAAGGTGATTGACCAAGTCAAGGATACAAATCTATTATAATTTCCATACATAATTATAATAGATGGCCTCTATGAGGATAATAAGTTGCTCCCTTTGTGGTTTAACTACTATTCTAGTTGCCTCTTCCCTTGAGCATATACAGTGATTCGCTCCTCCCTTAAGGGAGGAGTACTATATTAGAAGTTGGCATCCTCCCTCCTCCCTTGAGTAATCAATATTCTATTATAGAAAATCTCTCTCAATTGAGTGAGCCACTAATTTGATAAAGTAGGAGCAACCTGCTCCTCTCACTCATTGAACAAATCGAGGCAACTATTTTCACTCCAAAGTAAGTTATTATAATTGTGAAGCCAAACATTATAATACTTACAAACTTACGTGGCTTTGATAAAGTATCTTTAATTTTATAACCACAAAGTCTAAAATTTAAATTCCTAGTTAGCACAATATAAATCACACCCAAAAAGCATGTAGAACTTGTGTTGGGTAAGACTAGCCCAATCTAAAAATAAGATTTAAGGAAATATTTTCAACTAATTTAAGATAATATTTTTATAGTGTTATAGACTATGACACTTTCTCTGAAGAAGAAAGAAAGTTAATTGACACTTTTCAAATAGGCATAGGTTGAGTAAGTGGTACACCTTATCTAAGAAATGGAAAAGATATAAAAGACAATCTTACAAAATTTTAACACTTTGTATATAAAGAAACATGTTTACCTTTCTCTATTCAAACAAACACATGTGAAACAAGGGTTGCATTTGCAGCTTAAAAAAATAGTCAATTATGAGAAAAAAAGAGATAGCTAGGAAATTTTAGAACTTTATCATTTGTTTTAGGTGAATGAGACCTACCAAATTTGACTCACAAACAACATAGAACATGAAATGGAAAAATGGTGCTAAGAATTTCAAGTTCAACTAGGCTAGGTTTGAAACCATTAGATACATGAAACATGCTAGGATAGATACATTGGAAGGGGAAAAATTTCTCCAAGTAAGAAACAAGATACAAGGACACAAAAGGTTGGCTCAACACTTTTGATGATATGTGAATGAAACTATTGCCTTGGACATGCTAATAGTTGTGACAACATGCCCAATTGTGTGTGCAACTACCACCTAAAATAGAAAAAAGCAACAATCACCTCAAAAAATCCATAGGCAGTATACTTTCCTCACTCTAAGAGAAAGTCAAAAGTTGTTCATTGTAAGATCAAGTCAAACAACTCCATTAATGATACATGAGAATACAATATATTGACTTCATCTTTAAAATAAGCATGTATATGAAACAAATGCAAGTAGTGCATTAGTACCACCCTCTCAACAAGGATAACAATTTTAGACCTAAGAACTTGTTGATGCCATAAAACTACTCTTGCTTTGTGCAATTATGAATGATTGTATAGCTAAAATAGAGATTAATGCTATGATAAAAATAGATTTATAAATGAAATCCATTATTGACAAAAGTTTCTTACTACTTGGATATGGTAAGGATAATTCTTTAGAGTTGAGCATTGCCCTTGCACTCCCTTTTGTCCAAAAATAGTATCTAAATATTCATAGTAGACTCCTCATTCTCCACTATTTCATCTTTTCATTTCCATGACATAAATTATTATATGCAATGTTAGATTGGAAGTATCGAAACAATTATCCATTTCAATTATATTTGAAACTTCACACTCAAAATCCATTCCATTCAAAATTAGCATTACTTTTAGAAAAATCAGATTAGTATGCAAATATCACCTTCAATGAGGAGAACTCCATTGACACTTGAAGGTATGAATCCAATGAAGATGGCGGTTGAAATACTTTCCTCAAAGTGAATCTAGATGCATCGCATGTTAGAGTACTGGCTATGAACTAAATAATATATAGATTAGGACTAGTTCCTTTTTCTAGGAAGTATATGGAATCTCCCAATTTAACAAATGATTTAGTGGCTGCAAAAAAACAAAACAAACTTATATACCTTCTAAAATAAAAAATAATATTTCAATTGCAATTAAAACAAGTGGCCACCATTATACAAGGGACAAACAAGCTATTAAAACCATTGTATGTTATGGCAACAATGTTATGCAACAATTAAAATGTTCCCCAAATTGATAAAAAGAATATGTTAATTGCTTAGAGAGATCCCATGCCAAAGGTTTGATATAGAAAATGTGTCAAGTTTCAAGTTATCTTTGTGGTGGTAAGTTTTCTTAATCCATACTATAAAAAATTATCTTATAACACAAATATCAAAGCACTGCATGCGTCCCTCTGAATGTCTACTCTACATCTAGAAAACAAAAGAAATGTACACCTGTCATCATACATTGACTTGTCAATTAAACCCATCTTATCATATATTTTACTTGACTTAATGACTTCATCTAAGTACTTTAAAAAGTGAAAATAAAAAATCCAAAACAAGGATAACCTACTTTGGTAGACACTTCCTCTGATATGCTTTGGGACAATGTTTGCAAATTGCATATTGCATATCTTTGTCTTCCTTCTTTTCTATTTGCTTGCAAACAATACACCTATGCACAAGACATGTAAATTGCAATCCACTAGCAATTTTCTTCTCAAGCTCTTCTGCCTCAACTTCTAGTGCAATTATTCTTGATACACAATGTGGATGGTAAAAGTGACCACAAGTTGTAGAAACACAACAAAAAACCTGACAATAATAAAACAACAAGAGCTTTAGCTTGGTTAGGGGTCATATGGATCAAGGATTTCCTCACTTCAAAAATAGATTGATGGAAGAAAGGATCAAGGTATCAATAGAGAACCAATTATGATGTAGTTTATATTTGGTCTTAAAGACTTTTTAGATGAGCCCAAATTCACAAGCAAAACATTGATATTGCTTATACTTACAGTTGAGACAATAAAAATTTTGCATTTCCTGTAGCACAAAGTTGAAGGAATGTGGAAAAATCAACATCAAGTGTCTGAAATGTAAAAAAATTCATATCCTATACAAAGTAAAAGATAGCATATCAAAGATAGTTACCCTAATTTGGGCCTTGGATAAACCTAATGATTTACAACTTGAATTTTTGCCTGCTTCTCTATTTGGATCAAAAGACCTCATGCAAGGAACCTCACAACTAGACCATACAAAAATAGAACATCATTAATGGTGATTAATGAGACATCAATATCATGTTCAACTACCAGTCACGAAGCCATATATAAAAATAATTTAGAGGAAACCCTTGAAGAAGCCCTTCAATTTCATTAGAGTAGAAACTAACTTACAAATGCTAGCAAATAAATCCAACAAATACTAGAATAAGGGTTCTCATATCATGTATAACAAGAGAAGTGTTGAGTGTACTTTCCTTCTATTTTGTATTATTTCTAAAATGGTTCTATATTTCTATTGCCACATTCAAAAGGCAATGGCACGTATTAGTTGAATTTTTCTCAGTACAGAATGAAGCTCTTTGAATTGTGGATCTGTTTTCTTTTGAATTTGACTTTTTTACCTTGAAATAGTTTTGTGCCATATAAAATGCTCTTTAGATTATTGTTTCTTCTTTAATAGCAATCTGATAATCTTTACATATACAATCCTCAGCCCTTCACAATCTCTAAACTACAATTTGATTTCCCAATCCTTAACAATCTCAACCAAGTATCAGTAAGGTGTCTCTCATACGAATCCAAAGTACCAAAGTTTACTTATGACATTATACTAAAATCTTAATTAATCTCTTGAGCAATTATTTCACAAAAAAAATATTTTACACAAATGAACCTAGCATAATAAAGATAAGTATGACCAAATTGACTTCCAAGAAAATAGAGTAATGATGAAAGCATGGCTTCTGAGAAAATAGAATAGGAAAAGTTTACCACCCAAATGAGAAAGAAGAGCACCACAAGCTGTTGAATAAATCCTTGACAAAATAAAATAATCCTTAAGCATAAATAAATATATCACAACATATGCTTACATTTATTTCAATTGTTGTCCTTTTATACTTCTACATATTCAATTTCTTGATTAATCTCTTTTGGTTGATTTCCTCTGTTGACTGGCTCACCCTTGGGCCTACATTTGTTTATTATTTTGTCAGGAGTGGAATAGAACCTCCAAATCCTGAACTCTACAAAAGTTAGACCTGAATCTCCTTGGAGGGACTAAATCAATCTTCTTCTAACAAACACTAGAAATCCTAGAAGAAGGGCCAGGTTGACTAGCTATAGAATGTTCATGTTTCTACATAATTTAACTTTAAGAAGGTTGTCATGGTTCATCTACTATATTTGATCAATAGTAGAAAGGACTTATAGGGTAGAAGGTCATATCCTTCTCCAACAAAAAAATTTGATAAGACCAAGATATACAAGGTGAAGAAAAAATATAGAAATTATGGATAAAAGAAAAAGAAAGAAATACACATAATTTTAGGATGGAAAACATTTGTAGAATGAAATTACTTTGTTAAACACTTAATTGTCATTTATGATCTTTTGACTTTTATGTGCACTTGGGATATCACAATTTATATTTTAGCAAACAAATCACATTTTATAGGATAAAACTTGTTCTAGGCTCTTACTCTAAGACTAACAAATAATTTTTAATGCCTCCTAAACCCTATGTTATCCCTTCTAACATTAAACCATGATTCAAAGGTTAACTAGTTCATTCTAGTTATTGATGGGCATGAATTGTTCCTTCTCAAATAAACATGGTGTAGTCCTTACATATCATAACAATCATCAAAGTTGGTCGTTATATAGGGAGGACCATCATATTTTGAAAGTAGTTGCTTCATCTTTAGCCATTAGAAATTTGAATATTTTTAATTTCTATTTTTGATTAAATGAATGACATCTTCTTTTGGAAATATCAACTACTCTTAACATGATTTTATGGAATTTAATCAAACAAGCATAAGAGCCAAGTGCTTTCCCACTATTTGAGCCCTCATTCATCAAACAAGGTTGATTAGATCCTTCAGATCTTTGTTCTATTTTATAGTTTTATGCTAAAAACACATTATAGGTCGTGCAAGTGCTAAATTCATACCAAAGAATTGAAGCAACTAATAATATTTATTTAGGAAAAGCTCACACAATACATCAAACCCACAAAGTTGATATACTTAACTAAAAGAGCTTAGAATTCTATTGATAGAACTCACTTGAAGTCACTTATTGCCATGCTTGAAAGGTCTCACTAGACTATAGGACAATATTTGGTTTGCATGAAGAATTCCTTTTTTAATTTCTCATAGTGAATATGGGTACCCACCAATCAAGTATAAGAATTCATTGAAAAATTCTTTTCTTTCCAATATCCCATCTGGATACCCTTTTTGTATAGTGGCATGAATCACCATGGAATTATAAATGTTCAGAAAAAAGTGTCTTTCTGCCTTCATGAGTGCAAGAACATCCACACGTTGGAGGTCTTGAATAACATTCAAATGTCTATGAAACATGACCAAAGCAAAAAAGAAACAATCACAAAGGGATGATCCTACTAGGGAGTTCACAAAAAAATTGATTCATAAATACAATCCTTGCTAATTAGTTTAGATAAACTATATATGTATAATCCAAAATGACATGCTTTTTGAAAATTGAAGGTTTTATTATGCAATGAAGGTGTGACAATACTAATTCTATAAAAAATACAATACAAAAACCACCTTTTGAATTCCTCACTTGAGCAAATCCCTTGATAATTGACATGACATCCATCATCTGAACATAAGTCTCAAGTATTGCAGTCATTATTTTCCTTATTTTTTCTGCTACTAGTGCAAATGATTTTGGTTCTTTGTCATTTTTAAAACCCCCAAAATTAAAACACTTAGTGGAAATAGTTGGATCATGTTCTAGAAACTGATATAAATGCTTTCCATCTTCAAATTCATTTTCACTGAAAATGAACACAACAGGGGAAAATGTCAAGCACAAATGAATGTTTATATGCACAATACTAATAATAATTGTTAGAAACTGCAGATTACTTTTGTTCTTTGAATTTCATTTAATAGAATAAATTTTCAAAGCCGTAAAACTCTACCTAGTATAACTATTACAAATTGAGAATATAGAATGCTTAAAAATAGAATAAATGAGCAGAGCTTACTGTGACAAATGATGGAGGAAATTCTTTTTTGCAATCGCCCACCAAGGTAGAAGAAATAGCCCAAACCAAAAATATTATTCCCTGTCTAGGACTAATAAATGGTATTATTGTCATATTCAAAGTTATAAATTTTGAGTTTATGGGCAACACAATATGGACTTGGTAGTAGTGAAAAATAACCTATTTAATACAACATGCTATTAAAAAATTTAAAACCAACAGAATTTTATTATTTAAAGAATATTCAAGAACTCCTAACTTATAAAAATCAAAATTATTTGGATTACATCTTTCCTACTATGTTCAACTATAGAAATGGTGATCAAAATAATTTCTAGTCTCATTTCTATTCTTCGCAATAAAATGAATGACTACTATCTTACATCTCTTTTTCTTTTTGTAGGGCATTCTCAACACATTTGATGGCATTTTGGAATAAGGAGCATCATATGATGTTACCATTGATACCAATCACAAGGATGACTCTTCCAAGGTTATGAAGATTCCTAAACATAGATGATTGAAGGGATGACAACAAAAACAAGAATTACTAAAACAATATTTTGTATGTCAAAATCAAAAGCTATGTCACATTATAATTACATGTTGCATTTCAAAAGTTGTACAAACCAATTTAATTAAAAGATAGTAAAAATCGTTGTCATCGTCGTCGTCATAATTATAAAATCATGTACAACACAAAATCCTTGTTCCTTCATATACACCTTTCCTCACCCGACCTTTTTTTTTTCCCAGATCTAAGTGCCTCTCATCACAACCTCCTCGCAAACCCAAGTCAATGTCAGTACTTTTAAAGGATTTTTCTAAATCTATATGAAGAACTTTTTTAATAAAGTGTTGTATCAAAAGTAAATATCCTCCCCCATCCATAACCCCTTCACACTTATTTCTTCGCCTAAGTCTTAAATCAATGATTACGAGGGGTTTTCCTATATCCATATAAGGGACCTCGTGAGTAAGTTCTTCCTACATTTTTTTAAGTCATTTTTGTTTCCTTTTCATGGTAGTTGCGTATGCTTTCATTGATCTCTCAAACTAGTTGGAGTTTCATTTACATGTCGTTAGGTATTCTCTTGCCCTATTTAGCATAGTGAAGCCTCATTTGGTTTAAAGATAGGTTTGAATGGTTTTTTTCTTTTTAATTAAAAAATAATGATTTTAATGATGCTTCTAAATTATGGATTCAAATTTAGTGGATAGTTTGAATGTGTTTTTCTTAGTTTTTTATATGGTGGGAAAGAATATAAAAACAAAAATTGATTTTTTTTTTTCACACAATTTCAATTTGTCTAGATCAACCTTCCCATCGCATTTATCATTTCAATATGCATCATAGTTTATTGGACAATGGTTGTCACCTTCGAAGCTCCATCATCACCCATGAGTTTAAAATTGACCCATTTGATTAACTAGCAATGTTATTTATATAAACTTTCCTTGAGTTTAATTTTGGCTAATCTAATAATATGCATATACATAAGCATCATTGACTTAAATTAATTAATGTTGTAAGTATAGTTGGGATTTGATAATCTAATAATTTGCAATAGTTATTTAAAAAAGTAAATGCAAAAAATAATAGATACTTAGCTTAATGAGTGAAAAATGTATGGAATCTAGAATGGCACATAATATGAACACTGTAGGCTTTGAAACAGATTAATGATAATTTAGTATTTGCATCGGAATTAGAATATTATGTCTAATCTATGTAGGGATGAGTTTGAGGAACAAGGATGAATCCACGATTGCGGATTTGTCCTGCACCTGCAAACACGTACTGTTCTTTTGTTCATTTGATGTGCCTTTGTAGACTTTTGTTCTTCACTTTGTTTGATGTGCCTCTATATCTTCCATCTCTTCTAATGTCTAAAGACTAACAATATTTACAAATACTTTGGTAGGGCTACCATTATGTCACAAGGGCACATGTCCTCCTAGATCAACTTGTGGAAATGTATATACAAAATAAAAAACAACACTCTTTAATCATGCATATGTTCCTAGATATACTTATGAAGATCTAGATTCATTTTAATACACCAATTGAAGTGTGTAATGTGAATTATAAATAGATAATACTTGATGATTTCTTGATTGGTAAAATGAATGCATTGAATGCCTTTAATATAGGGGGCATAGTAACACATCACACAAATTTGTGTTTAGTCAGCCCTAGGCAAAAAGATTATAGGAAGGAGTTGGCCAATTTTATATTTTAAGTTTTTGAATTTGGGAAGGATGAGTTTGCGATTGTGAGGATGTCCTCATGACTATGAACTTTTCTTGGGTCATGAAAGGGGATGGATCAGAGTGGGTAAGATATGTATGGAAATATGTGCATGCATATGTAAAATAAATAAGCATATAGGGTGAATGTATGGGATGTGTAAACATATGGATGGAGTAAGGGTTAAATGCATAGGAATATGTGTAATGGGCAGGTAGGTAGCATAGGGCAAGGGACCTGACCTTGCACAAAGTTATGCCATTTGTCAATATGTCTATGTATCAAGGCACTCTCCTCAAAATGAACACAAAACTAAATGGGAAATGCCATGGATATGCAAATTTTACCATTATATTTTGCCCCCATTTTGAGGTGCATGTGAATCCTAGAATAATCATGCATCTAAAAGAATGTAGCACTCACAAGCATGCATGTAAAGTAAATATTTAAATATCAAAGGATATTGTCGAGGGTGGTGGGGTCCATGTAAAGTAATGGACCTTGCAAGGTGTCATCATGTAGGTTTTCCTTCTATGTATGTACTCTCCATAGGAACTAAAAATGAGTTTTTGTAAGAAGTTGTAACTATCTACATAATCTAAACATGAGAGTGTTAGAAACATGATATGCCCCCAACAATTGATTGTATTTGTAGGATACAAGGAATTGTAGGAGATGGGAAAATATATTACATGAAAAGTAAATGTAGTCTAAGCGTGTAAACATTTATAGCAATGAATCTAAACTTCCATGCCTATTATTGATTCAAGCACTTCTTCTGTAAATGGAGTAGGAAATGGATCATGCACACATGCTTTATTGAGCTCTCTAAAGTCGATGCACACCCTAATTTTTTCTATTTTTTTATGTTGTATAGCCATAGGACTTATCCATTTAGCGTCTTCTACTAGTTTGATTATTCCACTGGCCAACATTTTATCTAATTCATTATTTTCTTTGGTTTTACCATTAGGATTAAGTCTATAAGGTATTTTCCTCTGCAACTTTATGCCTTTTTTCAGCTAAATTTTTAGTATTCTAGCCTCCTCCTCGACGCCCTTAAGATCGGTGGGTGTAGGGAAATAGATCTTCATATTCTTTCAGTACTTTTGCAACTTGCATAAATTTCCTCTCATCCCAATAATCTCCAATTTAGCAAGCTTAGGGCTCCCTTCCATTGCTATAACTTCTTCTCTTGTTTTTAAAGGTTGATTAAAGTATTTATTTTTTGGCACATTTGTAGTGGCCATCTCTCTTTCTCCTTCATCCACTTCTACTTCCAAATTTTGCAAATCTTCATCTTCATCTTCTCTTGTCTTTCTTGAGATATAACATAGCTTTTGTGGTGGAGTTTCTATCTTATCCATCCACTCTATAAGTTTCCAAGCAACTTTTTTTTAGTGGAATGGTTTGATCACTTCTATCTCCATATATGTTCTTTACTTCTATTGGTGATATGATTATCTCCTTCATCTTTCGTAGTGCATTATGTATACATCTATTGGGGCTATAAAATGTGAAGGTATTATAGAAGTCATTATGTATCATATCTCCTTCATCTTTTGTAGTGCAAGTTGTAGAAGTATTAAAAGAATATGAAGATCTATTTCCTTGTATTCACCAATCTTAAGGATATCAAGGAGGAGGCTGGAGTAATGAAAATTTAACTGAAAGAAGGCATAAAGTCATAAAGGAAAAGACTTTATAGACTTAATCCTAATGTAAAAACCACAAAAAAGTATGAACTAGAAAAAATGTTGGCCAACACAATAATTTCAAATTGGTAGAAGACGTTGAATGGATAATTCTTATGGTTGTACAACATAAGAAAACAAGAAAAATTAAGGTGTGCATCAAGTTTAGAGAGCTCAATAAATCTTGTGTGCATGATCCATTTCCCACTCCATTTACAGAAGAAGTGCTTGAATCAGTAGCAAGCAATGAACTTTACTCTTTCACATATGGATTCTCAGGATATCATATAGTAAATGTCTCAAATGATAAGCATGGTAAATAAGCACATGGTTGGATATGGGATTGAGGAATAATGATGTTTCCCTTAGCATGGGTAAATAATAGTGATGTGGTCCTCTTTGGCCAAGAACACCTAGGTAATTGTTAGTGTAGGTTTTTTATTTTTCTTAGTTTGATATTATGTATTTTCCTTCACATAATTTAGTTTATCATGCTTAGTTGTAATGAGTGGGTCATTATAAGGGTATATGGTATCTTCCATGAGTGTAACTCCCACTTATTTTTGGGTAGTTGGAGTTACTTTTCTCATTCGTTTATTTTGTCTCCCCTCTTTTCTATATATGTATCCACTCCTCTAGCTTGTTATTCATTCATGTTATTGTGAGATTTCTTTATGCTATTGCAAATATTCTCTCTTGAGAATTTTTTTGTATATCTCTCATATTGTTGGAAACTAACTTTGTTATGCTATTTTGATTTTATGATAATTTGTATTAACATTTTTTTATCGTATCTATCCTTGCACTCGATTTTGGGTTAATATTTACTTTGTAGATTCTAACAATAAGTATGTGAGGCATTAGAGTGATAAATGTCCCAATGTGGAATCCAAGAGCATGTGCAAACAATATTATAGGTAAGGCAATACGCCCCTAGTGGCGATGAAAATGGAAATAAGTGGCATAAATCCATAACTAAGACATGAAACTAAAAGGAAGGCATGAAGCCACAACAAAGGTGAAACTAAAACAAAGACATGAAGCTGAAAGGAAGCAAGGTATGCGGAAATGCTTCCTACACCAATCTAATGAGGGGAATAGTATGCAAATTTTTAGATCCTTACAATTACAGTTATGTTAAACATATAACATAGAGATTAAACAACATACAACAACACACAAAATGCAAGTGACACAAGATGTACGTGGGGAAAACCTTTTCAGGTGAAAAACCCCACACTCTAAAACTTGCACAATGTTTTATTAAAACTAAAATGGTTTACAATACACTTGCAATGCAAGTTCTTCTAGGAGTCTTCAAATGTCGTTTCTGGAGTAATTTTGGTAGCATAACAGTACCTGTACAATCACTATGCATACTACTACTCCAAGCACCTCATTATATAGAGTTACAAGGCATAAATGAGAAGCTTCTAGACGTGGGCGTCCATCTTGGCCACATGGCCCATTTCTCACACCCAAGGACACTTGTCCAACATGCATACACCTCTCTTACATCTATCATATATGGCAGATTTAACTTCCCAAGATGGAGTGCTCCAACCAAGGATAGGCTATGACAGATGCTCTTAAACATCTTACAGCTGTCATAAAATCTGTCCAACATAACAACATTTAATGTTGTAAGAGAATCTGTCATACAAGACTAAATATAGAATATTCCTCTTATAACATGTCATAACCCAACTTGGGCCCCCAACGATGCCTTCCTCACATGTAAAGATGCTCTTTGACACTTGTCTTCACTTGTCATAGGAATCTCTATACTTGGCTCTTACATGTCATAGATTTTGTCATACAAAATAACTCCTTCCACATACTACAAGATGTCGACACATGGCATATTAGTGCCACCTCAAATGGGACGCCTAGATTCACATGTGTTTGACTTGGCCATCCAAGTCATATTACAAGTAGGATGACATTTCACAATACCATCTGAAATTAAATGACAAAACAAGATGTGCAAGTAATACAAAATTAGGCCAATAAATAAATACATAAATAAATATCATATGCTAGAAATTTACAAAGGTTGAGACACCTTAATTCCCAACATTCTCCCACTTGTTGAACACCTTGCAAGAGCCAATAGAATGACAAGATTTAACTGCTAGAGGCCAAGAGGCCCATAGACTCTGAACACCATTTGAACTTATCTATGCCCACAGGTTTAGTCAGTGCATCTGCAACATTCTTCAAAGTGTCAACCTTCTCCAATATCACCTTCCCATCTTCTACCATATCACGAACAAAATGATACTAAACATCAATGTGCTTTGTTCTGGTATTGAAAGTAGGATTCTTTGCTAAGCAAATCACACTCTGACTATCTCAATAGATAGTAATATGTCCTACATCAAAACCAATATCTGCACACAACCTCTTAAGACAAATGGCTTCCTTACAAGCATGAGTAGCTTTCATGTAATCTTCTTCTATCGTGGACAAAGAGACCATAGGTTGTTGCTTACTCATCCAACTGATAGCTCCACCAAACAGATTAAACACGTAAGCACTGGTGGATCTCCTGTTGTCAATGTCACCTGCACAATTAGAATCCACAAATCCACGAATACTCACAGAATGCTAAGGTCTTGTAGGATAACCATGATAACATAAGGAATACTCAGAAGTACCCCTCAAATATCTGAACACTCTCTTCACTACATCCCAATGCACTCGTCTAGGATTAGCCATAAATTGACTAAGGACTCCCACTGCTTGGGCAATGTCTGGTCTTGTACAGACCATAGCATACATCAAGCTGCCATTTGCACTAGCATAAGGTAATCTACTCATATCCTCCATCTCAGAAGGAGAATTTGGACAATCCTAACAGATAACTTTGTCCCCATCGTAACAGGAACAGTGAACGGTCTGTAATCCACCATACCAAATCTCTCCAATACAGTGTTAACATACTTACTCTGGCCTAATCAAAATTTTCTATTTGCTCTGTCTCTTCTGATCTCCATTCCCAAAATGTACCTGGCTGCCCCTAAATTTTTCATTTCAAATTGTGCTGACAACTGAGACTTCAAATCAAAAATCAAACCTTTACTGTTCCCAATTAGTAACATATCATTAACATACAATGCTATAATGAGAATGCGATCATTGTCAAATTTGAAATAAACACAATGATCTTATTTCGATCTCAGAAATCCAATACTCAACACAAAGGCATCAAACTTTTGGTACCACATCCTAGGAGACTGTTTCAAACCATACAAAGACTTCTTTAACTTGCAAACTAGATTTTCTTTACCTTTCACCACGTAGTGCTCTAGTTGTGACATATGGATTTCTTCCTCCAAGTCACCATGAAGGAAAGTTGTCTTCATATCCATTTATTCAACTTCTAAGTCATAAGTTGCTGCAAGAGATAACAGGAACCAAATAGATGTCAGCTTTGCAATGGGAGAGAAAATCTCACCATAATCAATTCCCTCCACTTGAGAATACCCCTTCACAACCAATCTGGCCTTATACTTCACAACACTGCCATTTGCACCAAATTTCTTCTTGAACACCCATTTACATCCAACAGGTTTCTGTCCTTCAGGAAAAGGTACCAAGTTCTAGGTTTTATTCTTTTCCAAAGAAGCCATCTCCTCTTCCATGGCCTCCTTCTAGGAACCTGCATCTTTCATATCCATAGCCTCTTTCACAGTTCTAGGCTTATTAGTGTTAGAAATCAAGGCAAAAACATAACTAGAATCAAGCAATGAATAACCAAACCTCTTAGGTTGCTTCCTGATTCGTGTGGACCTCCTCAAAAGCTAAGGTGGAGGTTCTTCTTCCTCTTCTAAACTTTTAGAGCTGCTAGAGCTCTCCTCATCATCAGGTCCAATTGGATCTTTCAGTTTAGTCTTCTCAGGGGTAGTAGGAAACTGAACCACATCCTCTTTCTTTTATTTTTCTTCTGGCTATAGAACAACAACAGAAGGAGTTACCTCTATGAAGATAACACTTCTGCTATACAAGACTTTCTTAGCCACAGGATCCCAAAGCTTGTACCCTTTCACACTGACACCATAGCCAATGAAGATACACTTAACTGCCTTGTTCTCCAATTTTGATCTCTTCTCCTTAGGCACATGTGCATATGCCTCACAACCAAAAACATGAAGATGCCTCAAAGAAGGCTTCTTACCAGATCACACCTCCATGGGTGCCTTTTCAACAAGCACTGAAGTAGGAGACCTGTTAACCAAGTAACAGGTAGTGACTACAGCTTCAACCCAAAACTTTTGTTTGAGGCTAGCTCCACTAAGCATACTCCTAGCCCTCTCCATCAACATCATGTTCATCCTCTCTACAACTCCATTTTGCTGAGGGGTGTATGGAGTTGTCTTATGTATTTCAATCCCATGTTCTTTACAGAACTTATCAAACTCTGTCAAACAAAACTCACCACCATTGTCAATTCTCACACTTAATCTTTTTAGCAGTTTGATTCTCTACAAAAGATTTAAACTCTTTGAACCAACTAAAGACTTTAGATTTTCTTCTGAGAAAATAAATCCATGTCCTCCTACTATAATCATCAATGAATGATACAAAATATAACGATTTAGAAATCAAAGGAACATTCATAGGACCAGACACATAAGAATAGATTAGATCCAACACACTAGAAGACTTATGAGAACTAGAGTAAAATTGAACACGGTTTTTCTTTCCATATACACAATGTTTGCAAAAGTCAAACTCAGGATTACAATCATTTAACCCCTCGACGAGGTTTTTATTTTTTAGGGCTCTAAGACCCTTCTCACCAATGTGATCAAGTCTCTCATGCCACAACATTATTTTCTCAGCAGGAAGTTTCATTTCCAAAGCATGAACACTCTTAGGTACCCAGAATGCACTACCATCAAAAGTTGAAGCAACACATTTTTTCGCTGCGGGTTCCAATGGTGAGGATGAAAAATCTAAAGCTCTTTTCTTCAAAATAGAAGAACTATTGCACTAAACAGTGCATGCATCCATCTGAAATAGAGTACCTATCTGAGTACCCTTAGCAAGCACCATAACTCCTCTCATCATCTTCCATCCTCCACTCGAGAAAATAACCTGTACACCCACATCATTCAACTTACTTACAGAAAGAAGGTTTCATGCTAAACCATGGATGTGCAAAACACCATTGATCCCCTTCACTCATCCATCAGGGAATTGGATCAAGACTCTTCCATGACCAACTATTTTCAGGAAAGAGTCATCACCCAAGTACACCTTGCCACTGTCGTATTCTTCATACTTTTTAAACCAACCTCGATGCAAGGTCATGTGGAAAGAAGCACCGGAGTCTATCAACCACACATCTTTTGATGCATGGGTGGCCAAGGCAGAAACAAAAGCATCACCATCATCTTGAGATTTGTCAGAATCAGAATCAGAGAAGTTCTTCTTTTTCTTCTTCTCCTCTTTACACTCCTTTCGGAAGTGCCCAGATTTACCGTAGTTCCAACACAGTGCCTTGGACTTTCTAGGAGACTTAGATCTCCCATGGGATTTGGATTTGCCCTTTTCATCTTTCTTGTCTTTCTTCTTCCCTTTATCTTTGGGTCTACGACGAACCGCAAGAGCCTCCTTAGCCAACTCAAAAGACTTTCTCCACATCTCTTTAGATAATAGCGAAGAAACCACTTCATCCATCTTGAAGGTGGTAGTAGTGCTCTCAATGGCCATGACAAGGTGGTCCCATGAGTCTGGCAAAGAACAAAGCAAGGTCATACAACGATCCTCCTCCTCCATTTTTACACCAACGAAAGTCAATTGAGAAACTAACATGTTAAAGGCATTCAAATGATCTGCAATAGATCCTCCATCATCCATCCTTAGAGAATACAACTTCTTTCATAGGAATAACTTGTTTACCAGGGATTTAGCCTGATAAACACCTCCAAGTTTCTTCCATAGCTCTTTCGTGGTCTTCTCTTCATGAACATTTAACAGGACAAAATCAGCTAAACAGAGTCTCACAAGACCCTTAGCTTTTCGATCTTTGAGATCCCAGTCTGCCTGAACCATTTTTGTTGGTTTTGTGCTAGATATAGCTTCCCATATATCTCTATCAACAAGCATGTCTTCCATTTTGAGTTTCCACAACTTGAAATTGCTGCCATTAAACTTTTTCAACTCTATCCTTCCATATGTGCCTGCCATCTCCTTCCTACAACAAGATCACACAATACTCTTCACAAACTCCCACTCAATCGAAGATTAGTAAAAAAAACTCCTACCCAACAACTAGGATCAAAGGTGATCAAGTTCTGATACCACCTGAAAGGAAGCAAGGTACGCAGAAACGCTTCCTACACCAATCTAATGAGGGGAATAGTATGCAAATTTTTAGATCCTTACAATTACAGTTATTTTAAACATATAATATAGAGATTAAACAACAAAAAACAACACACAGAATGCAAGTGACACAAGATGTACATGGGGAAAACTTTTTCAAGTGAAAAAACCACACTCCAAAACCTGCACAATGTATTATCAAAATTGAAATGGTTTACAATACACTTGCAATGCAAGTTCTTCTAGGAGTCTTCAAATGCCATTTCTGGATTAATTTTAGTAGCATAACAGTACCTATACAAACACTATGCATACTACTACTCCAAACACCTCATTATATAGAGTTACAAGGCATAAATGAGAAGCTTCTAGAGGTGGGCACCCGTCTTGGCCACATGGCAGATTTGACTTCCCAAGATGGAGCACTCCAACCAAGAATAGGCTATGACAGATGCTCTTATGCATCTTACAATTGTCATAAAATCAGCCCAACATAACAACATTTAATGTTGTAAGAGAATCTGTCATACAAGACTAAATATAGCATATTCCTCTTACAACATGTCATAACCCAACTTGGGCACCCAAAGATGCCTTCCTCACATGTAAAGATGCTCTCCAACACTTGTCTTCACTTGTCATAGGAATCTCTATACTTGGCTCTTACATGTCATAGATTCTGTCATACAAAATAACTCCTTCCACATACTACAAAATGCCGACACTTGGCATATTAGTGCCACCTCAAATGGGATGCCTAGATTCACATGTGTTTGACTTGACCATCTAAGTCATATTACAAGTAGGATGACATGTCACAATGCCACCTCAAACTAAATGACAAAACAGGTTGTGCAAGTAAATACAAAATTAGGCCAATAAATAAATACATAAATAAATATCATATGCTAGGAATTTACGAAGGTTGAGTGATGAAGGGGGTAAATCATAAAACACACAATAACAAAAATTGCACACAGAAAATAGAATGATATTTTATTAATATGGAAAAAAAAATTACATTACAGAAGCTCAAATACAATCAGAGGATGAATCCCCTACAGGCTGTAACACATTACAGCTCCCTCTTTCCAAACTCTGGAATCTTCAACCTTCTGTAATTCCCAAATCAACTAGGGTTTCTAATTGCTCGCCTTTCTTGACTCTACACCTTCCCCCTTAACTCTCTACCCTAAGGGTTCCCAAAAATGGTTATATATAGCCCTTTTTGGCCACCACCAACTTAATTTTGAAATTTGCATCTCCCTCCAAAAATAGGTCAACTTCGCAGGGCCATAACTTTCGATCCGACTGTTGGATTTTCAATTATAATACCTTTTCGAAAAGCTCTCGGAAAGACGATGGAGCAACAAGTGGTACCAATAGGTAGACTACTTGGGTTTCCCACCAAATTTCGGGCCCATCCGGAGCCTCTAAGTGCCTCAAATTTGACTTTGAATATTTCAATAGGATTTTTGGAATTTGAAATTTTAATATCTCACAAATGACAAATGATATTGAAGTGACTTCTTCACCATTAGCTTCAATTCACCATTCTAGAGGTCTGTGTAAGATTTTGTATCCAACCGTGCACAAATGCAAACTTACTAAAAGTAGTAACCCTACCAAATTTATCCCTTATTGAAAAGAAACAACATATTTTTTATTTTTTTTGGTTGATGCAAGATTGCTCTTACACCCTAGATGCTCCTGCATTAGACACCCGGGGTAATTTGAAAAGTGACCCTGTCACTTCTCATGTGTTAGAGGGAAATCAAAACGATTAACCTCAATCTCAGATAACCATGATGAATCTTCAATAGGCCTTCCTTTCCATTTGACCAAGTATTCTGTATACTGCCTATTTCTTGTACTCTTACCCACACGGCTATCCAAAATGCCCTCTATCTCCTCCTTCTCTAAAGTAGATGCTAGAATGTCCCACTGTGTTCATTCATCAAGTCCATCATCATGATACTTTGTCAGATCTAAAATGTTGAACACTGGTGAAATATTGATGTCATCAGGCAACTCTACCTCAAATGCATTTCCTAAATCGTGCTTCTTCAGGATTCTACATGGTCCAAATTTCCTCATCTTCAGCTTATTATATGTACCAACTGGAAATCTTTCTTTTCTCAAGTGAACCATGAGTTCATCACCCTCCTGAAACTCCTTATGCCTCCTCTTCTGATCTGCCTTAGCCTTGTACTGAGAATTCATCTTATGGATATGCTTTCTTACCTCTTCGTGCAAATTCTTCATGTGCTTAGCAAATTTTTTAGCTTTGGCACTACTCTTCTCCCCCTTATCCATCCTCCTCAATTCGGAAGCAGTTCTTGGGCTGCTCCCATACACAACCTGGAATGGAGATTTACCTGTGCTCCTATTGACAGAATTGTTGTAAGAAAATTCTACCTGTGGTAAAATCAAATCCCATCCCTTGGGCTTATCTCCTACTAAGCATCATAGCAGGTTACCCAAACTCCTATTCACCACTTCTGTCTGTCCATCAGTCTGTGGATGGTGTGCAAAATTGAACTTCAAATCTATCTTCAACTTCTCCCACAGTGTCCTCTAGAAATAACCAACAAACTTGGTATCTCGATCTGAAACTATGCTCTTAAGTAGACCATGTCGTCTCACCACCTCCCTGAAAAATAACTCTACAATGTGAATAGCATCATTACTCTTCTTGGAAGGAATAAAATGGGCCATCTTTGAGAATCTATCCACCACCACAAAAATGGAATCATGCCCTCTCTGTGTCCTTGGTAAACTAAAAACAAAATCCATACTAATATCATCCCATAGCTTCTCTGGTATAGGTAATGGCTGATATAGCCCTGTATTGTGACTTGTTCCTTTTGCCATCTGACACACTCTGCAACTCTGCACAAATTTCCTCACATCTTGCTGCAATTGTGGCCAGTAATAATGTTCACCAACAATAGCAATGGTCTTATCTCGACCAAAGTGTCCAACTAATCCTCCACTATGCTTCTCCTTAATCAGGTTCTCTCTCATGGAACTCCTCAGAATGCACAACTGGCTTCCTCTAAACAACATGCCATCTTGGATTATGTAATCCAACCATTTTGTCCTATCCAAAATAACAGGTTCCAAACAAGCTTTCCAAGCCTCTGCAAAATCTAGATCTTCAAGATACAAACTTTTGAGTTCATCAAACCCAACAACCTCTATCTTCATTTCTATCAACAAATTTCACCTTTTGCTCAAGGCTTCTGCAACCCTGTTGGACTTCCCACTCCTGTGCTTCAAAACAAAAGTATAACTTTGCAAAAACTCAACCCATTTTAAGTGCCTTTGATTTAATGTTCCTTGACTATTAAGATACTACAAAGCCTGATGATCAGTATATAAAACAAACTCTTTTGGCAACAAATAATGTCTCCATTTCTTCAAAGCCTGGACTATTGCATAAAACTCTTGATCATAAACAGAATACTTTTTCTTGGCATCATTAAGCTTCTCACTAAAATAGGCAATGGGCTTACTTTCTTGACTTAGAACAGCTCCTATACCACTACCACTAGCATCACAATCTACCTGAAATACCTTATTGAAATCTGGAAGTGCCAACACAAGTTGTTCTACGACTTTCTGCTTCAATGTATCAAAGCTCTTGTCTGCTCCTTTAGTCCATCTAAACTCTTTTCTATCCCCTCTCATTGTCTTAGTTAGGGGTGCACAAATGCTACTGACATTCTTGATAAACTTTCTGTAAAAACTTGCCAAACCATGAAAAGATCTTACCTCGAAAGCACTCCTTGGTGTAGGCCATTCAATGATAGCCCTCACCTTCTCTGGGTCCATCTTAAGACCTTCCTCTGAGACAACAAATCCCAGGTATACCAACTCCTTCTTTGCAAAACTACATTTCTTCAGATTGATCAATAACTTCTCCTCCCTCAGCTTCTCTAAAACTCTTCTGATATGCATCAAATGCTCACCCTAAGTCTTACTGAAAATCAAAATGTCATCTAAATAAACAATAACAAAACTTCCCAAAAATTCCTTCAGTACCTTGTTCATGAGCCGCATGAATGTGCTCGGTGCATTGGTTAGCCCAAATGGCATGACTAACCACTCATACAAACCCTCCTTTGTCTTGAAGGCTGTCTTCCATTCATCTCCTTCTCTGATTTGAATTTGGTGATACCCACTCTTTAGATCAATCTTCGTAAAGTACTTGGCTCCACTCAAACAATCCATTATATCATCCATTCTCGGCAATGGAAATCTGTACTTGATTGTGATCTTGTTGATGGCCTGGGAATCTGTACACATCCTCCACTCTCCATCTTTCTTTAGTGCTAGTACTGTAGGTACCGCACATGGACTTAGGCTCTCCCTTATCAGTCTCTTCCTTAACAGCTCGTGAACTTGTCTGTTCAACTCTTCATTCTCTGCTGGAGTCATTCTGTGGGCTACCTTATTTGGCAAACTAGCTCCTGGTATCAAATCCATTTGATGACATATCTTCCTTACTGGTGGTAAACCTTCTGGTACATTATCAGAGACAATATCTTGAAATTCTTCCAACATTTCTGAGACTTCTGCTAGTACATCTTCACATTTCTCTTGACTAATCTTAGGAATCAATGCAAAGCAATGACCCTCATGCTTCACCCTCCAAAAACTTTCTACCATCTACCATGCAAATTCTGGCAGTACTACATACCTTTTCTTCCACCTCCTTCAAGGGCTTCAACTTATGACAGACTCCATCCTTTGTTAGGGAGTATGTGTTTGCATGGCCATCATGGACAGTGCTCCTATCATACTACCACGGCCTCCCCAATAACATATGACATGCATCCATCGGTATGATGTCACACAACACCTCATCATGGTAGTCACCAATCTTCAACTTCACTAAACACTATTCATTGACCAAAGCTCTATGGTCCTTTTGCAACCATGCAATCCGGTATGGATGCAGATGCTTTTTTCTTGTTAACTTCAACTTGTCAACCATCTCCTCTGAAACAAGATTATCAATGCTTCCACTGTCAATAATAATATCACAACACTTACCTTCACATTTACACCTTGTGCGGAATAAACTCTTCCTCTGATTGGGTTCTTTCTCCTCATTCAACAAAGTTCTTCTGACAACTAGGGTTTCTCCCCTTTCTGCATCTTCAGAGTGCTCAGACTATGCATCTTCTTCCACATGTGCAACTCGTGCATTACCTTCAGGTCTTCTATTCATCCTTCCTTGATGTTGCGGACACTTGTATGCTCGATGCCCTTCTTCTCCACATTGGAAACATGTTCCTCTGAAACCTCCTCTTCCAGGTCCTTGCCCATGCCTACCTCTTCCTCTTCCTCTTTGCTCACCATTATTATGGTCACGAGGGTGGTAGGTATTATCTCCTCTCTGATTTTGAATGGTACTAGCTCTTCACTTTTCTTTGGATCTTCATTTCAGCCTCCATAGGGTCTTCCGCCAGTCCTTCTGCCTTGACCTCTTCCCCTTTGCTTGCTTTCAAATCTCTTATTCAGCTTCTCTTCCACCTTTAGGGAAAACTGGTACGCATCTTCTATGGTGGTCATTCTGACCAAGCTCAACTCTTCTTGAATACTTGGCCTCAACCCATTAGTGTAGCAGGCCACCTTCTCCTTGTTGGCCTCTCCATGGTCTGTCCTGATAGTGATCTTATAAAAATCTTCTGTATACTCCTTAATAGACTTGTTACCTTGCTTCAATCCTTGCAGCTTCTTCATCAACTCCATCTCATAGTCCACAGGAATGAACCGCTTCTTCAATTTCTCCACCATCTAATCCCATCTAGTAATCTTTTCTTTTCCTCTTCTATTTCTCTCTAACTGGACCTCCTTCCACCAAATACTGGCGTGGCCCTTCAACTTTGTCTTTGCAAACTTGACCAGTTCAAGGTCTTCCATGTCTTCATACTCAAAATACTCCTCCATATCATTGATCAATCAATAAGTTGTTCTGGATTCAAATCTCCATAATAGGTAGAAACTTTGATCCTGGGCCTCTTTCCGATCTTTGAAATGGCCCTCAACAACCTAACTTCTACAAGATCTCCCACAACTTCTTGTTCTTCCTCAGATGGCTCTTCTTCAGCTTCATCTTCTCTTTCCTCTCTCCTTCTTGGCTCGAACCCTCTTTGTAGCTCCTCTTGCAATGCATCGATTTGTCTTTGCAGGGCTCTAAAATCCTCTTCCATCAAAGCATTCCTCCCACCACAGTTTCTTCGTGGAGGCATCTTGATCTATGTAACAAACCCACAACCTCGGGTCCTAGTGCAAACTGCCTCACGGTCGGCGATCTGTCTACACACTCAGGAACCCTTGCTCTGATAGCACTTGATGAAGGGGTAAATCATAAAACACACAATAATAGAAATTGCACATAGAAAATAGAATGATATTTTATTAATATGGAAAAAAAACATTACATTACAGAAGCTCAAATACAATTAGAGGATGAATCCCCTACATGCTGTAACACATTACAGCTCCCTCTCTCAAAACTCTGGAATCTTCAGCCTTCTGTAATTCCCAAATCAACTAGGGTTTCTAATTTCCTGCCTTCCTTAACTCTACACCTTCCCCCTTAACTCTCTACCCTAAGGGTTCCCAAAAACGGTTATATATAGCCCTTTTTGGCGACCACCAGCTTAATTTCAAAATTTGCATCTCCCTCCAAAAATAGGTCAACTTCGCGGGGCCATAACTTTCGATCCGACCGTTGGATTTTCAATTATAATACCTTTTTGGAAAGCTCTGAAAAAGACGGAGGTTCAAGTAGTACCGATAGGTAGACTACTTGGGTTTCCCACCAAATGTCGGGCCCATCCAGAGCCTCTAAGTGCTTCAAATTTGACTTTGAATATTTCAATAGGATTTTTGGAATTTGAAATTTTAATATCTCACAAATGACAAATGATATTGAAGTGACTTCTTCACCATTAGCTTCAATTCACCATTCTAGAGGTCTGTGTAAGATTTTGTATCCAACCGTGCACAAATGTAAACTTACTAAAAGTAGTAACCCTGCCAAATTTATCCCTTATTGAAAAGAAACAACATATATATATATATTGATGCAAGATTGCTCTTACACCCTAGATGCTCCTGCATCATTGAGACACCTTAATTCCCAATAGAAGCTAGAACAAAGGACGAAGCAAAAACTAGAGGGTAGGCCCCCAGTGTAAGATATAGCAATAGTAAGCTCAATGTATAAAAGACAAGCATGATGTACTTGAGTATAAAGATATGTCCATGAAGGCACAATTTATAAGGGGAAGATAAGATGCACCCCACATGTAAAGATGTGGCAATAATGACCCAAGATGTAAAAGGGGGAGAGCATGATGCCCCCAATGTAACTCAAAATATGTATCAATACAGACTCATATTCAATGTATAATAGTCAAACAAGATAGCCACAAATGGCTCGATAAACATCATGTGATAATCAATGGAATAGAATCATGTCCATATATAAGTGTGAAAGCACATGTAAGGGACCATATATAGCAATCAATGCACATGGCACATGGTATAAATAGTGAAATTGATGAAATCAACCATGTGGTTCAAAAATATGTCATATTAAATAGATAGGCATCATGTATTGATATCGTCATTTGTGTGTATCAAATGTCTAAAAGTGTCATCAACTTATAAAAGGGTTGTAACAAATGCATTATGTGTGAAAAAAGCCTAAGTGCACATAAGGTCATATGTCAATGTGAATAAAGTATGTTGTCATTAATATGAGTGCATTGGTTTAAAAATGAAGGTCATAAGATGCACGGTTTGCAAAATGCAAATTTCTACTAAGCTATATAAGGGAGGGTGAATATTAAAATAGCACTTTCATTTGTACATTCATCATCAAGAATCTAGTACATCTAGAGCTCCAAAGTATTATTGCATTTCTATCATGATGGTGGTTCATATGAGCAATGTGCCAACTAGGTGTGATCAAGAATGAGTGTATATTGAGCATGGAGATGCCATAGACATAAGGAGTCACCCCAAAATCCTAATTTTGTCATTTTTTTAAATTTCAAAGTTGTTCAATTTTTTCTTTTTAAAATGGTATAAATTTCATCATTTTTAGGGACCCATGGACTTGTACCAATAGGTGCAAACTCATCTTGTAGACTAACCCCTAGGTCGTGGGTTTATCTTGCAGGTATGTAGTAACCTGTAAACTCTACTTGGGCTAGCATTGTGATACCTTAGCATGTGAATGTCATCTTTCATAAAATTTTTATCATTGAATATATTCTAATGACCTCTCCTTTCTTTTTTTATGTAGTCAGAGCTATAGATTCATGTGCATCCATAAAACCTCTAGGTAGTGAGCCTACACACCATGCCTCTCAATGATGCAAAGTGGGCACTATTGGAGGCTATAGGACTTAGACATATGGTCACATTTTTGATTCTATACTTTGATACATTCATGCTCATCACACTCATCGAGCAATGAGACTCAAACACCATGACATTTCACCTAGTCGTAGGTGAGATGACGATCACGATTAACGATGTGTGGAGGTTCTACACACTCATTAGAGAGATGAGAGTAGAGGCTTGAAGCACCATGTTATAGGAGGATCTAGATTTATATTGATGATGCATGGGTTAAGTAGGATACCACTAGGCTAGCATATCATTCATTGAGATCATGATGTGTAATGTATTATTAGGGTGCAAGTGGATTATATTCGTTGTTGGTTTCTTTATTCTTCCTGATGTTTAGGGCTCCCATATAGCACATAGTGTCATATAGTTATGTAGGGAGGCCAATGAACAACATATAATGTTTTCTTAGGGTCATTATCTCTTGGCCTAGTTGTATGATGACTTGCACACATTTGTTGATGAGGAAGTCATATCTATATGAGGGGCATATCTAGTATCATGTTGGGTCTATGAGCATATTTGGGTGTTGTACCCCCTAGGATTACCATCAATTACAATAACACCATGAGTAGCATTGGTGGCCTGTTAGTGAACAGATTTGTCACTCAAAATCTCTATATGTTTTTCCCAACTTGGGGTGGCAAAACATACAAACATCTGAACAATTTGCAAATGAATTTTACAATTGTTTTCTACATTCTTTAAAAAGGAGAAGCTTCCTTTATATGATAACTAATTTAAAATAGGATGTACTTTTAACCTGAAAGCAGGAAAGGAGGTTTGTCTGAAATATGAAGTTATAACAAAACCACAATACTTAATGTATTGCAGGGAAGAAACTAAACCACAATGACTGGAATCAACCAATTTTCCTCCCAGATACACGAATGCAAGAATAACAATTGTAATCAAATCACAACAACTGAATCATCGTATACAGAACCAAGTTCTGACATACGAAAGAAAGGTACTCTATTGATAATGCAATTATCAAAGAAGCAGGTTATCAATATCTTATATAGAGCAATACAAATACTATAATTTCATCACACCATACATACAACATACGAAGAATGAATGGCCATACACAAAGAAATAATGGACCCATTATCAACTTTTCTCTTGTGTTAATGAAATCAAGTAGAACAAAATACTCTATTCTCTTTTAAAATGACATCACATATACTGCATAAAATATTCCCTTACTGTTAACGTGCAGGATTGCACCCGTTATGCAAAGCTGTGAAGCTCATCAATCCTGTGTAACATGGGATCAAACTCAGGCTGTGGGTGACCTATGGTGAGCTTGAACCTCTAGATTATGGGTTGGTTCCCTTGTAATTTTAAATGGATTAATGACTTGGTAGGAAAAGGGTTCAAAAGACCTACTGAAATCGCTTAAGATGAAACTTAAAGTGTGGTGATGCACTTAATTTGATGAAAAAACTACAAATCTAATTCACAATGAATCTCAGAAAAATCTATCCACACAATTCACCTTGGAAATATGATCACAAAAATGATTCTAAGGGAGGCTGAAAATAACTTTTTTCTTGAATGAAAATAGGGTTCTCACAACATGAAAGAAAACTTTTCCAATTGCACAACCTAAGACCTGTGATTTCACTGCTATTCAATACATGCAAGTACAAATGAGACAATGATTTTAAAGGTTCTGATATTAAACACAATAAAATCTCATCAAATCATTCATAAAAACAACACTAATGAGAAAGGTAGATACTTGATTCTACTGAAAAATAAAGGAACACTTGCATAAAAATGACAAAAAATAGAACTTGTAACCTGTTGTAATCTATAAATCTGCAAAAGTTAAGTTACAAAACACTCTTTCTCTCTGCAATGTGTAAGAGAGCAAAAAGGCAAGAACTAGAAAAACTTAAGTTTTTCTTACAATATATAGTATGTTCTCAAAAAGACCTAGAAAGATCAACTACAGTCAACTGCCTATAAAACTAATCTCCTAAAAATGATCCACAAGCAAATTGGAAAATCCCTAAAAATAAGGGCTATAATTGATCCAATTTGAGCTAAAATAGCTCCAAACTACCCCTCTCCATTAGTTTGACCAAGAGGTGGACCAAACTCTCTAATTTTGACCAAAAAACCATGCAAAGAACTCCAAAGAATCTTAGTCAACTCCATCCTCCAAATTTACATGATTTTGAGATGAGAAACCAATATGAGCAAGGAATAAAGTAATCATGATGATTTACTTTACTATGTGTTACAAATTTGTTCTATTTTTGACTTTACAACTTTGTGACAAAATAAAAAGTAATTTATAATTATATTACTTTATTTGTTTACATTATTTTTAAGTTGCAAGGTCATGCAAAAATGGATGTATTTATCTTCAAAAAGATTTAAAACAAATAATAACTCCTTATATCTCCCTTTGGATTTGCACAATTACATTAATGCATCCAATGATGATGCCTAATTTAAACAAACCTCCATGCATGCAAAAGATAAAAAATATCCTCATTTTACTCCCTTATGTCTCCCATGCACTATGGTAATCTTACCATGCAAAATACATCATGCATTTTGCATTAATTACATGCATTATTTCATCTTTGAGGCTCTCCATGCATTATGCATCATATATTTTAAAACACACCTTATGACTCCCCTTCCTTGCATCATTTCTTTTACAATTTTGATGCACCTTATCACTCCATGCAAATACATCATACCTTACCATGCATTATTGCCTTCAACATAAAATCACTTTGTAACTCCTTTTGATCTCCATGCATTATAAGGCATAAACCTTACCTTTGCATCATTACTTATGTTTGACTTTGTGAAAAATCAAAATCAAAAAGGAAAAGGAGAAACCCTCATGGGCCCCTATGGCATCATTAGGTTTGTGATAATTATATTTGTTGATCATAGCATTGCAATGAATAACAATGATTTTTTTAAAACAATAGTAAAAAAAGCAAGAGCTTGAATTAGGTCATTTGCCCAAAAGGGAAGAAACAACCTTAAACATATCATTTTGCACTTGCCTTTTGATGCTGCTCCTCTACACCCACCGCCATGTCTGTTAGGGTTTGAAGCAATACTCATGGTTCTCTACAATTTCTAAGGGATTTTGATGGATTCTTTTGAGGATTTTGACGGGAAATGATGAGGTAAGACTGGTCTGCACCAATTCAATCCATTTTTCTTTATATCTGAGTGTAAAATTTGGCTTGCAGGCTATGGCCACGATAGGTTTTCTTCTCTGGTATATTTGCTTTGTTTTATTTCCTTACTATAATTTGTTTTCTTCTTACTTTGAGGCCAATATGGATGACTGGTCTTGAATCTTTGAAATCCTTCTTTGTGAGCAAACCTACGGCTTCATGCATGTATCTTCACTCAAGAAAAAAAAAGGTAACCTCTCTTCATCTCTGCACCATTTCTCTAATTTCTATTCATATGTAGCTCGACATGAGCTCAGGAAGTTTATAAAATGAATGGCATTTTCTTGTTATTCTGTGAAAAATATTACTGAACCCTTGTCTAGTTTGAAGGGTCGCGGCCATGTACATGTCTTTAACATTCCTTTGTGTCTTCATGTCTTGAAATCTCTACTTTTCTTCTATATACAAGATTCTACTTCAAAACCCAAGTGGGTTTACCTTGTTCAAAACAAAGGTCTCCTCAACTGCGGCCATGTATGACATTTTTGCTCATTTCTAGGTTACCTCCATATGTAATGATAAGGGTTTGTAAAATTTTTTTACTCTCTGGCAGTAGCATGAACTGGGTTTATTTAATCATCTCCTGAGTGTTACCAAACCCTTGTGGGTTTGAACCCTGTATCTCCTTTGTATTTGATCTTCACTATGCAAAATGTGATAAGGGTTTGTAAAAGAAAAGGACACTTAGGTAGAAATAAGATCTGGGTTTTTCTCCATTTCTATATGCAAAAAATAATGGCATCACACTATTCTTCTTTCTGAGAATGCAAAATACAAACTTTCATAAGCTCAAAAACTCTTCATTTTCACCTGTAGATACTTTTCCTTCTACAATTTGATGTGGGTTTTCACATTTTGTAAAGAAAATTACATACATTTTATGGCTTGAACCCTTTACTTTTTGTATTTATCATTCTGTGTGAAGATAGCTTCATTTGAGCATATTGTTTTACATGGTGACCATCCCTGTCCATAGCTTAGGTCGAGTGCTCTATATGTTGTCTATACTGTACTCTGTCATATGATGCTTCATTTTTTCCAAAGCAACAAAATATGCTTTCAAATTTTTCTCTGATGTAGCATATACACTGTGATGTTCACTATAAAATGAGACAAACATATAAATATTCTCCTTTTGATTCCTCCTGTAGCTGTAAATGAACATTGGAGTTCCACTCTATCTTCTAGTATATCTTGATGTTTTATGTTTATACAATTATACATACATGTATCTCTCACCACTTGATGACTATGGTTTGGCATAAGAATGTACGGAAAAATTGATAGAAACATTTTCTTATGACTGTATTTAAACATTACCTCTTGAGATAGTACCTCCTATAGATGCACATGAAACACTAAAATTTCATTGCAAAAAATAATTTCTTGCTATTTTTGTGAACTGATATGATCTTTCTTGAGTCTATATGCTCATGTGTATGCATCTTGCATTGAACAACAATTTCACACTTAAAAAAATGATAGATACCTATTGTTTTGTCATCCTTTTAGGCATCATGTGCTTGTACATAACTTTTGATCTATGTACCTTCTTCCTATACTTCGTATGCATTTATGCATTTGGTGAAGACAAAAGAAAAAATTTATAAAGTATCAACTGTATCTTTTGATCTATTTGAGTGTTCATCCTCTTACAGAACCATGCATTTTTGAAAATTATCATTGTTGTCCCATTACCTTTGGCTGTACCTCCTGGCATAGATGAATGGTATGCATAATATTCTACACTTAATGCATCCCTTGAAAAGATGATTGTACCTTTTGTTTCTCTTGATGACACAATGAGCTCCAATTTGTTTCACATGCTCTTAACTCCTTCACTATGACTGGTCCATCATTATGGCTGAAATAACATGTTTCTTGGGCAAACATTCTCTTGCTATCTCCTGTAGCATCACTTGTACTTGATGACTCTCTTTTCATATTGCAAAAGTGTATAATGAATGTATCCTAAGATGACTATTCCATTATGTATATGTCACTTGTTGACTACAATATTGCTTTTATGGCATTTACCTGATTGTTTCAAGAATGAGTTGTTCTCTTCTCTTGCACTTGATACATTTGGTATAGTAGCAATATGCATTTGATGTAATATCATGATGTTTGGTTATTATTTTCTCTTGGCTGTCAAATCAAAGTTTCACTTTGACATTAGACAGTTACCAAAGCTAGGGAATAGCTCATTCTAATAACTGTCTACTGCCAAAGGTCTACTCCTTCATGATTGCTCCAAGTTCACTGAACATTTCTTAGTTCTGGTAACTGTCTATTGTCAAAATGCATTCTTTTAATGACACCTTGATAGAAAGTGTTTACAATTTGAATATTTCTGCATTAATGACATTATTTTGAGCATGCTGGGCTCAACCCTTGTGGAAGCCCATTTCCTTCACATGCTTATTTCATAAAAAAGAATCAGCAACATGATTTCTCCTATACTTGCACAGTGAACAAACAAGTTAGCATATAAAACATACTTTTGATTCATGATGTGGGGTCACTTGCATGGATTTATCTCTTTCTAATATGGCACTTGTATCTACTTATTCTGACCTCTCTTATTCTAATATCTAATTAGTGATTATTGTTGTTGCATAAAAGTGTGTTGTACTTTTGTTGTTTGATTGTGTATATGAAAAGTATTGGTACCCAAAGCTTATAACAAAAACTTCTTGCAAGTATTCTGGAGCTTGACAAGTGGAGGGAGTTGAAAATCAACTCAACCACCTCGGGATTCATCATTCACAGGAAATGACGGGTCCCTCTCCTTTTCTTATGCACTTTTACTCTTTCAAAAGTACAACTTACTTTTATGCTACATACTTCAGTTACTCCCACGGCTTGTGTGGGACATTTTTATACATTCTTTTGAATACAATTAGCTATTTCATTCTATGTAATGACTTATGTATATTTCACTTTCTGAATCAATCACATAGCATAAAATAACTGATCTTTCTTTGAAACATATGTATAAAACATGATGTATAATTTGACAGTTTATAAATACCTCTTTTACTTGCACTGAAACATAATGAATAATCAGCAACTGAAACATGAAATCCATCAATTCTCTTCATTCTTTGAATGCCTGCTTTCTTGATTGTAAATGATTTCCCTTATCAGGATGATGTAATAGCTCAACTTGAGCTGTTACACGATTTTGATAAGTGATTTTGCACTTGTCTTCTGTCAAGAGATCAGACATTGATTGGATGATCCTGCATAAGAAAAAAAAAAATGTACCCCCTCTAAATAACTTATGTTTAGGCCTTGCTAAATTAGGTGTGAACATAATTTATTAACACTTCTCCAGATTAAAGTCCAATGTATATTGATCTAGTATGAAAAGAAATTTCACCAAAAGATCCCGACCCTCTTTTACTCAAACATTATATAATCAAAGAGTGGGAACCAACTTTTCCCGTATAATTGTCTTATACAACTAACAATTAAATAAAATAAAGTTTCTTGAAACCCCAAATGAGACATAATCTCGAATAATAACATAAGTCTTAACATTAACAAAGCATGAGAACTCAAAGAAACTGTTATGATGACACTTCTTTATCTTCTCCGTCCAGTGCATCAAGTCCAACCTGTTCACCTATATTAGTTTCCCTATTCCACTACCTATTTTCTCAGTGTCATTCAATTTATCTTGAAGGACTTTGAATTTGTTTAATATTGAGGTGATACCTTTAGCATTGGGGATGCTATTGATCATCAATTTTGTTCTCCACATCTGCAGCATACCACTGGCCTCTTCATATTTCTTCTGCATTTCCAACACATCTTTCTTGAAGCTCATCAAATAGGCAGATATGTTGTTCAACTTTTCCATAGAATTACCAGCTGCATCTTCTTTAATCTTCAATTCCTTAGTCAGCAAGTCTTTGAAAGCCTATTTGATAACAGCCACATCTAATAAATTGGTTTTTGTTTCGTTATAGAGATCTACCCCCAAAGAAACATAGGCACTCTTGAGGTCAAGTAAATGGGACCTATTGCTTTTGGTAAGATTCTTCAAGTCATTCAAGCATTGTTTCACCATACTTAAATTTCATTCTACAATAGTTATCCATTTAACTAATTCATTTTCTTCAGGTTTGTCTATAACCTTCTCTGTAACCAAAATACTAGAGTCCAACTTCACCATGGCTATTAGCCCATTTTTAGCTACATTTACCATGGCTTCTTCTTTCTTGATTATTTTCAAGTCATTCAAAATTTCAATTTTCTTATTGGAAACCTTGGTATACAAAAAAAAGCATCATGAATGAAAAGGAGCCCATCAACTGTTAATTTCTCTACCCATTCCTCTACTTCCTTACCCAAAAATTTTTATTTATTTATTTGATCAAAGACTTCAGTGCTCACACCTTTAGGAATTCCAAAAGTAGCATCTATGGGCTAGGAAGTAGTGTCAACAATGGATTTGATATATGAGGTCAAAATATTTACCTGGTCATCCAACACCTCATTTTCCTTTTCCCTTTCTTCTAGTCGCATGGCCAAAATCTCCACAGAAAGATTGACGTTATGGATGTCCCCTTGTACAAAAGGTGGCCCCAAATCTACTATATTGACATGAAAGTCATCTACAGACACATCTTTTATTTCCTTGTCTACCATGGGCTCAACAATCTCTACATATTGATGCTTTGAAATGGGGTCTACCATAAGCTTGGACATCCTCTTGGCTTTCTTAGGGGTAGACTCTGATTTTAGCAATCTGGCTACTACATCAAATTTTGTATCAATGATTTGAGAATATATTCTTTTATTCCCAACCTCCATTTTTAGCCAAGCAGGGGTAGCCATCACTAAACAATCTCCTGAAGCAATATGAGAAACTTTATCTATCTTAGGAGTATTATCTACTCCTTGTTGCTGTTGAGGAGAGGGAGGGGTTTGAAATACTCCATCCTAAGAACTGGGAGGAGGAGTTGTATCTTGTTTTGAAGGGGTCTTATCCCTCCATCCTCTAACCCTACAACTCCTATCTTTGTTCTAGTAGTTTATTAGCTTGGGGGTTTAGGCACTTTTTAGTTTTCAACTTCTTTTTGGGAGGCCGATCACTCTTCTCACCAGGGTCCTTAGAATCTATTTCTTTTGAGGCCTTTCTCCATCACCTCAATCTGTAGTTGGAGATCATAGATTGGTATCTTGAATAGTAGTAGAAGTACCAAGATCAAAAGCACTTGTGGACACTTGTTTCTCTTCCATAACTTGCTCCTTATGAGAAGGAGAACTTGCACCATCAGCATCCACCTTAGATCTTAACCATAACTAACTTATATGCAATACAAAATAAGATCTAGTCTTCATATCTGTTGTTTCATCTATAGTCCATCAACATCAGACAAGGGTTTGGTATTTTCAACAATAAAGGCAGGGTCAACCAAATTAGTGTAATCATCTAACAGGTTAGGGAGATTCCAACCAAGATGATAAATTCTCATCTGGTGCAAGGTTAATCTTGACCAATCTCTCCTTCTTACTTGAAACTCATCAACACAATCTACCCAAAAATCCTCCAAGTGAGGTTTGTGCTCTCTTAGCATGGGAAAATAGATTCTTTTTCACAAAATATTTACTATCAAAGAAGCTCCTAAAGCTAAAAGATGGCAAATGGAATTAAGCCAAGGGCCTATCCACATTTTTAGCATTCTATGGCTTTGTGCATGTATAGTGGGTTAATTTCAGTTGAAATGGATAACCCTTCTTCTTAGAGTCATAGTATCTTTTACCAGTTAATTATGCATGTCTACATACTTCCAAAAATACCAAATAATATGAGGCATATCTATGTAACTTTAGAGGAGGGAACTCAAAGCCACCTATCCTGATGCATGTAAACTTGTCAAACTAGATGAAGTAATTTCCAAACCCCATTACCCAATTGGCTACTTCAATTGAAATTCTAACCTCAGGGTTTTCCAAAATTTTCTTTACCATCGTCATTAGAAAGGCATGATTCACTCTTCTATAAACTTTATTACCATTCTCCTCCTGCAATTGAGGGAAATAATCATAGACCTATGTATCTTGGGTCATGGGACCAATAATGTCTAATCCCAACAAAACCTATTGGTTTGTGGCTAACAAATAAATCAAATAAGAGCTCATGTAGAATTTCTTGCTCTTGTGGAAGTTGATCAATTGGTCATGCAAATGATCACTAATGATTTGGGGCTAGTCAATATATTATTTCCCAATGCAAATGAAAAGGATGAATTTACACATCCAATTGACAAAGTCATTGCAATCTCCATCGCCCATTACCCTATGTAGTAAGGTGATGACATCTGAATTGTCATATTTAAACAATGCTCTGACTAGATTTTTGGGCAATAGGGATCCACCCTTCTTTTCTTTCTTTAGCCCTGTGGTAGCTATGGAGTCTTTACACATTTTATTTCCATTTATGAAGAAGTTCCAACTAGTCACTTGTGATATCTTAGCATATTCCTCATGCACTGGTAAGCTTAACCTATCATTAATGGTGTTGGCATTTATCTGCAAAATTGTCTTGCCACTCATTGTTTTGATTTCTCAGGTTTGAACAACATGATAGTTTTGAATGCAAGCCATAGTTAGGTCTGTGCATTTGATTGCCAGGGGAAAACCACACATGTGTGCTAGTCCACTATCCAAGGTTTTCTGAGCAATCAACGTTCATTCTGGCCCAAAATTCCTTGAGGTCAACATGCCCCAAGTCAGTATCTTTCACCCCCACCAACTCATTCTCGATGATGAAAGGGATGTCCAACCCTTGATATTTGTACTTCATTTTGACGGACCCAAGTAACCAATGTGTGATGTCGTTGACTATGGTAATGACCAGGGATTTTGGGTTAGGCAAAAGGGAGCTATGGTTAACAGTCAGAAGAAATGGGGTTTCACAAGTCATGAATAGTAGGGACAACCATAATGCACCCCCCCACAACTAGCTAACAGTGAAATTTCAATTTGAAAGGAGAAATGGGTAGTGAACTTACCTTGGATGCAATGCATACGAGAAGGAGGTGGCTAGATAGACTGTAGTTGGGCTCCCAATATCACATTCTCAATAACAATTGTGAAAAATGCGTAAAGAGAAGCTTACTTTATAAGTTGGGGAAAATGGGGGTAGGTTTATAACATTAAATGCTCCCTCACAATAAATGTTTCCTTGACTCGACATGCCAAAACACTTTATTAAGTGTTTAAACTTTATGAGGTTACTTCCCTTTTATCGACAAATTTTGCCATCACCGAACCTTACTGTCGGCAAACTTTCTATTTTGTGAACTAAGTCCCCAACTGTTGTGTTCACTTAGTTAGCAAAAAGTCAAGTTCATGAACTTCATATCTTCCTGATTGTATGTGTTTTTCGCTTTATTGATGATTTCAAGATTTCACAAACCATGCGATTATCCGATAAACTCCACAAAGCTTGGAAATTATAACAATGATTGGCGAAATGTACTTTCTGTGAACTTGTAAGCAAGGCTATGACTAACAACATTTCTGATTTTATCAGTAGGAGACACTTGACCTAAACTTTATATGAACACCAGGTTATCAGGAAATCGGCTAATCGGCAAAGCTCACAACTCATGAACTTAAGACTGAAAAAGTCTCACGGGCTTAAAGTTTGCGAAAGGTACAGGAAGCTGATAGAAGAAAAATGCAACAATAAGGTGACAAGACACGTTATAAGAGGAGGTTGCTAGGAAAAGTAGAAGTTTCCAAACTCAAAAGTTTGTCGATAGAGTTTTTAGACTTGGGAATTTCCCGACAAAGTTCACCAATTGAGAATTTCTCTGACAACAAAGAAAGATAAGTCAAGTTTGAGAAAATCTTAAAATACTGACAACAAAGGGGTTTTAGAAAAGAGGATGCAAAAACTTTGAGTTCGCGACAAGAGAATTTTGCCAATAAAGAAGAGAGAAAAGACTTGGACTTGAGAACACAATACAAGGACAAGGAGAAAGACCAAGAAGAACCAAAATTACATTGTATAAAGACAAGATCGACAGAATTGGGGAAACATGGCCTAATGAGAGACCACAAATATAGGTAAGTGTAAAGAAGCAAGGACTCTCTGATCTTGGCAATAGGAGTTTGATAGATTGAGGTGTGTAGACAGCATCTAAAGGCCATACAAACAATGATCCATGGATGTTGATGATAAAATCTAGTTAGGTCACATCAGGTGCTCGAGGTGAATGTTTAGTTTAGGAATAACATAATGATGGAGTTATTTCATCATGAGTGAGTGCTATACGAGCTTGACCTCCATTAGATAGTTCCCTCCAATCTAGAAATATACAAGAGGCATCACAAATCACCATTATGGTAGGGGTGAGGGTGAGTCCCCCATCCACAGAGTGGATATATACCAATGATGATGATGTAGACCCCAATGTAGATGACAGACATGGATGATGTGAGGGTCTCACTTGACTATGACACATGGTGGGTAAAAGAGGGACCACCCTTATTTTATCCTCTTGATGTAACCACAATCATATCTACTATAGGAGGAACAAATCCATAAGGCACTCTAGACATTATCCCCCTGCAATAGATACTAGATGATACTAGTTGGTAGGTTGGAGATCTAAGTATATTAGTTATTATATTTCATTCAAAATCATCTTTATTTTACTATCATTTATTAGTATGTTGCTAACAAAATATGTAATCATGGATAGAGTGTAGTTGACTAGGTGGTACTCTTCTCTATTACCATTGAGCATCTAACCTAGGGTGTACCAAACATACCAAAAGAGTAGATAGTGTGAGATCATATGCATGTGGGATGATTTACATAATTCTTTGGCCTTATCAATGAGGATACAATGGTGTAAATGGATGCAACAACATAGTGTAATCTCTAACCAAGGAGATGCATATGATAGCCATTGAGAGATACAAATTGAGCTTAGCTAGTGCAGGAGTAGAGATAGTTACTCCTAGATATAGATGTCATCCATGAAAATAGGGACAATATTGAGTGATAGATCACTTAGTTTGACTCATAGAGAGCCCTAATTGTACTATCAAATGATTCCTTTATTGCTCATTTGATGCATCATCTAGATAGTGCACCAATGACCATTCGTGAGTAGTAGGCAAAGCTCAACACACTACATGAGGAGTTAAATTATGAGGTCATTTAGCTCCATAATTAGTGTTTTAATAGAGATGTCACCCTTGGTATCAGACAAAGACCCATGATAGTAGTTGGAGTTGTGTGAGAGAGGGGTCATTGAGAGCACCTCCCCCCAAGAGATAGCCTCATTACATTTGTTCCTGTATATGTATTTTGACATTTGATGTATATGAAAATTTGATCATTTTATACATGAGACACTCTATGTTTATGGCTCTACGTGTTTGACCATTGTGATATTATGTTTAGATGTTATATGTTTAAATTTTTCTTCATATGTGCATATTATGATCTATGCCTTATTTTCTAGGGCTCATATACATTATGTATATGTATGTAAAATGTGTCATGAATAATATCACACATGTTATCTAATCTAATTAATGAGCCCTAATAATGATATAGAACCCTAAAAATATGAAGCAATCAATGGCACAAAAGGGTTCCAGTAATGAATATCACATGTAATAAAGGAAAAAAGTGGCCTCATTAATATTAGGATAAATTTCAATATGAGGTTCTTTTCATTTTTGTTGTTGTTCTTCTAACCATTTAGTCATGTCCTTGGGTTAGTATCCTATTCCAAAATGTCTTCTAGTTTCTTGTGGTTCAATAAATCATCTATAACCTTGGTCATTCTTTCCATTTCTAGTTCCTCTATATCCAATTTTTTTCATAAGATTATATCTAGGACCATAAGTTTGTCTAAAGGATGGCTTAGGAGGAAGTGATGGTGATTTAGAAGATGTGTTGCTTTCAAGATCATTTTTATACATACATGTCTCATTTGTGTCCTTATATGCCTTGGAAAATTTTCAATAGATAAAGGGATCCATGTGTAAAGATGGTATACCATAAGCCTTATGATCCACATTATACTCATTTACACCACAAGGCATAAAATCTAATGAAATCCAATCATCACCATGTATTTATCACTAGAGTCATTTGATAAGACTTCCCTTTGTGTGATGCAATTATTAGTTGCATGAATTTGAGCACACTTTTTATACGATTAAGGATCTATAGGTATGCAAAAAAGTTTTCCCTCATTCCAATCTTTAACACATTGATGCAAAGTAGAAGAAACCCGCTCTCATAGAATGCAACCATGGACACCCAATAAGTATATTATAAGTCAATTTGTTGGACATCACATGAAATAATGTATCTAACTTATGTAGGCAAGCTTGGATTGGAAGAACAATAGTACCAAAAAAATCTAGGCATATTATCAAATTCTTTAATGGTGAGATATGATGGTCATATCTTTAACATATCTACCTTCAATTGTTTTAAATAATCCTTAGTACATATGTCAAGGCCAAATCCATTGATAGCCAAGGATCATTTAATGATTATTTTTCCATATTCCACCATGATATTTTTTATATGGAATTTTTATATCATCAAACATGATATATCATGACTATTGATATGGCCAAGGTCATCCCACAATAATGGGTTCCAAACTTGGGACATCAATTTTTTGGTTTCAAATGGAACAAAATTTTGCAGACATCTTTGTTTGAAGAAAAATATTCGAACAAAGGTCCTTTTCTCAAAGATTTTTCAAAAATCACCTTTGAGCAAAGGTTGACCTTCGATCAAAGGTTGACCTTCGATCAAAGGTGATCTTCACTCGAAGGTCCTATACTATCGATTAAAAACTAATAAAATAATACCTTCAAGCAAAGGTAACCTTTGATTGAGGGTATTGCTTTATTGATTTTTAAAAAAAGGGGAATATAAAGCTATAGAGTCACTTTCACTGTCATTTTTTACAAAACAGAAAAGGAAAATGAACCTCCAGGCTATCTTCACAGCTTCAACAGACACCACGCAGCAGAAGCACCACAATTTTCCCATGTGCCTTCGAACAAAGGCATCCAACTCAGTCCACCTCAGCTAGGGAACTCCGTCCACCTCAACCGACCAACAACTAGGTATTCCTCTCGATAATGTATTTGAATTTTTATGGTGAAAGGTGATAAGTTTAAATTTCAAACAAATTTTCATGGTCAAATAAGTTTGATTTCAAACAAATTTTCATACCAGTGAAAAGATAAATACAATGTCAAACATTTGAATGTGGAGATTCAAACCCTAAAACATTAAATTCAAACCCTGAAATGTCAAATTGAAACCCTAGAATGTGCAAAATCAAACCATAAAATGTGAAATTGAAACCATAAAATGTGCAATTGAAACATAAATTTTAGGGTTTTACAATTAGGGTTTGAATTTTATGTTTTGGAGTTTCAAATTTTAGGGGGTTTCAAATTTATGTTTTAGGGTTTCAAATTTTAGGATATTTTATGTTTTAGGGTTTTAAATTTTATGGTTTCATAAAATAGGGTTTCAAATTTTATGGTTTCATAAAATAGGGTTTCAAATTTATGTTTTAGAGTTTCATATGCATTCATAGAATACTTTACTATTAGACCTATAATATTTTTTTACTTATGATAGTTCCCCTTAGTTGAACAATCTCATGTAGTGAGATTCACTATCTAACAAAATACATTCATGATTAATAGCAAACATCTAAATATAAAGATCCTATTGAAAGAAATTATGATTTCAAGCAATAGCATTAACATGAGTTATGCTTTAGATGATGATTAACTTCAATACATTTCTGGATGGTCTACTCCTAAACTTTTAGAGCCATTTATTACATTATAGCATTATTTATTTTTTAGAACTATTTATCACTATATATAAATGTGAATTTGCTTTAGTGAACAATCCTCAATTATATCAATATATTTCTAGTAGTTTGCCACATTCAAATAGTGAGGAGAATGAGGCTATACTTATGATGATCATCATGCATACCTACAACCAAATGAACTTACAAATTTCACTACATTATAGGAGCCTCCACACATGGTATTGAAACAACTCTTGAAACATTATCTTATAACTTTACCTCCAATGATGCCAATGGATAACTCTAAGATTTCACCACTCAAGGACATGTAATTGTATTCCTATCATCACATACATGGACATACTACATATAGATGCATTATGTTCAAGCATAAAATTCAAGATATTATAGATAAAGGGACATAAAAATTGGCCATACTCATGGGCCAAAAAACCCATCACTTGACTAGCTGAATCATATGAAAGCAATTGATGTATGACACATAATTGGTCTTGTTCACCATAACACAACCCATGTTGAGGTTATGCATGAAAGAAGAGAGAAACCGTAGTTAATGTGTAACCAATTAATAATCAACAAGAGAGACGTGATATAAGAAGCAATTATTGAAGTAAAAAATGTAAGAATTGATGATACATTTTAGGATGAGGATGATGATGATGACAATGATGATGATCCTCCTAGGTTTGTTTGCTAATTCACAAGCACCATTACAACACATATATGTAGGTCTATAGATATACCTATAGTTTAGAGTTCATTTTTCCTCTTGTTTGTTTATTTCTTTCAAACTTTGGGATTTTGTTTATACCTTATTTGTTGTTCTCCACATGATCATTTCACATTGTATATTCTATCTAATGCTTATCTTCCCCCAATTATGGGAAATTTTCATTTCCTTTTTCTTTTACTTGACATATTTTTTTTCTTGTTCGCATCTTGTTTATTCTATACTCTTACATGTTTTTCCTTATCCTTTCTTTTACCTATGTTTTCCACTCTTATTTTTCATTTACCTATTAGTTTTCTACTTAACTCATGTATCCTTATGTTTATCCACTCGTGATCTTTTGGTCATTTCTTTATTACTAAATGATTTCTCATTTTACTTTGAAATTGTTTCCCATTTTACTTTATATCCTTAAGTATATTTTGTACTATGATTTACCTATGCTTCATGCACCTATGAAATTTACCATATTTAAACCACATTCTCATGCTCTCCATACTTTATCTTATGACTATTGATCCTACATTTTAGTATACCATAAGTATTTAGACATAGTGAACTTTCATTGTCATATCCTTGCATTGGGTGCATAATGCCTTAAGGAACATAATTAATGTAATTTCATATCCATATTTATATGTGGGGCATAATTATTTTCCATATTCCATCTCTAACTACATTACCTAATCATGCTCTTAGAGCCACCCTTTAAAAGTAGAGGCGTCGAGCCTTCCCCCTTATCACCCATTTTATTACTAGATCCATGCGTATCTTAGTGTTTTATTAAATTGCATCATCAGTGCATGCATATTGTGTAATGAAACTTGTAGTTTCTTCCAAGGGGTTGAGTTATTGCCTTGATACTAGATTAGGTCATCAAAATTTTTCCTTCAAGTTTAATCACCATCATGCTTCTTAGCATGACAAGTTTTTTAGAAACAATTTTAGGAACACATGAAATATCCCACAAGTAATTAGTGGTAGGAAATAATGTCACACAATTAGCATAGGGTCACATATAATACATTTAAAATTAGGACTAGAGGGTGTAGTGCACCATAGTTTATAGAGCCAAATTTTTGGTATCAATTCTTTTATTATGTCTCACTATCATGTGTCATCATCATTTAATATTATAACCATTTTGTTTCATGTATCACATATACAATAGAACGTCAAAGAGGAAATCAACCTCACATGTGAAATAGCTAGGCACTCATATCTTATCAAGTAAACTTATTTGTGAAGTTTGTTGTTTGATTATATTTAAATCAAAGTGTGTATTTAATATATGCGCATCCTAGGGTTTGAGCTCGTAGCAATTTATTTATCCATATTTTTAGCAAGCATGTTGTTGTTGATAGTTATTTTAAATTGTGCAGTTATGTCTTAAATATACACTAAATTAATGCAATGATGTCATCAAATATAAGTCCTCAAATAACTTGGTAAATTGCTATTAACTTTTTAATGAAATATGTCCATGCATGGACTCTTTCATAATCATTTTATGACAAATAGGATTTAGGCACATAGACTCAAATGTCATATTAAATTGTTTGCTAACTTGTAAACCTATCACTTCATCTATTATGTAACAATAAGATCCTATGGTGCAAGAAAATCAAATAAAGATTGATGATCATGGGCTAAATGACTAAAGCCAAACTTGAGTGTTGATACATTTTAGTGTATCCCCCTACATGTGACACACAACATTAAATTGTTATAATTGTTTATTTACTGAGAATAAAATACATCTTACCATAGTCACATATTTTAGGGTACACATGGTAGTGTTTGATTTGTTCTTTATCATACTAGTCCATAGAAGCATCTACTCATATAATCCCAAACCAATAAAAATGTGCCGCAATTAGTTTGGACTCACATAAAATAACATACATATGTTGATAATATAATTGTGTATTATAGGATATGTAAAGTAGATTGGCTACCCCAAGTACTTGTAGGGAAATTTCCCACAAAACTAGTAAATGATCACCTCCATAATGTTTAAAGCAATCACATAAGTCATGGGATATTGGTAATAGTGGGTCAATGCCAAAATAGAAAATAAAGCACAAGTCCAAACAAATATTTTGGTCATACTTAATTTGTAAACAAAGGCTCACATGGATTAAACAAAATAGGGAACATACCAAGTATAAATAGCAAAGACTTAGAGAAAATTCCAACAGATGATGGAACAAATAAATGATAGAGAAAGAGAAAAACAAAATCATGCAACAAACTAATATATATCTAATATATCAAATAATATACAAGAGTACATATATAAATACAAAGAGGTGGTGTAACCACCTTCCAACAACCCAAGTAACCAGCCTTTAATTTGGTGTGGTCAATTACCACAAATATGAGACATAAAATTAGGACATAAACCATAAACCAAAGCATATGAGAATATATCTAAAAAACCCATATAATCTAAAGTTAGGATAGACTTAGGAAGTTAGCAATGAGATATAAAACATTCCAAGAATCCCTTATAATCTTAAGTCTCCAATGAGTTTCAAATCTTTGCAACTACTATGATATAGATAGTTTTCTCAAAAATTTAAAGAAAACACATCCAAATGGCATTACCCAAATGAATGATTTGTAGAGCCTTATTGAGGCCAAAATGTAGAGTATGAAGAAACATTAAATCCATTAGCATTTAATAAATTTAGGTTGAATTTTAGAAAATTCACATGAAAGATCCCAAGAGCTATTCCAACAATTTAAAAGGACTTAGTGAATCACCATTATTATATTGTTTAAAGAGATGCACAAGAAACTAAGAAAATATTCACAAGTGTAAATAATTATGTAAACTTTATTTACTTGAAAGAGTGCAATCTAGTTAAATTATCTATTGTGAAGAATAATTTGTGCTATGTACAAGGAGTTAATTGTTTAAATATTCTTTCCTATGCGAACATGTCAATCTTTTACTACTTAATTTGATTTGAATTTATGATTGCTACTTCTTAGACATTGATAACATTGAGAGCTATTTCCTAGTTTGGATTTCCATAGGTCAAGTTCATACTCATGTACATGTTTGGCCTTACCCTAACATGATATGAACATATGTGCAGCATGTGACCCATGCAAATTTAAATTAGAACTTAATTTATTTTTGTGCATCACCGATATGGATGGCCTTTGGGTACACACAGACTGAGAGATTGAGATATTGAGAGTGGTTTTAGCCGACCCTTCGACAACAGGGGTTTATAGAACCAATTGTAACACCATTCTAGATATTTTGATTTGAATTAATGTTCTTTAGGGGACGTCCATGCATACTCTGTTGAGACTTTAGTAGCCATTCTATCCCAAATGTGGGAACAAGTTTCTGGGGATGTTCCATTGAGTGAGGTATAATTAAGAGTGCCAAAACATACTAGGGGCATGGTAGGGTATGCGATAGGGATGCATACTATCATGCAGATCAAGAACATCTTGTTTTTAGGACCTTGGTTGGTGAGAGAATGCTTGCTATCGTTTCATCCCTAAGCCCTATTGTTGATCAGGTTGTCATTGCTTCCCAATGAGAAGCAATTAACAATATTGTTGAGATTGCAGTGCAGACTCAAAGGATATATGTAGATCGGGTGGGGTGATACTTATTGAGGCATCCACGCAGGTCACATGCTCAGTCAGATGATCCCTATGTTACTACAGGCATCCCGTGTCCAGATGATATAGCCTGCATTAAAGGCACTGATGGTCATATTCATACGGTTGTAGGTTATTTGTCTAAGGACCTGATGAGAGCATACTTGGTGATTTTATCATAGCTCAGGATCCCTCTGGAAAATGTTACTACATTTGTGGGTCACATCCATGGAGATATAAAGAGTCATGTAGCTCACTCCCAGCATTTTGATGTTGATCATACAGTTAGATCATCTAGTGGGGCAAATAAGCCAAATGATATTGATCATTCTACCACTGTACAAGTACAATGAACCACGTCAGATCATTCTCCCACTACACAGCCACATCCACCTGCTGATCATTCTTCTAGTGCACATGCCCAGACATCTATTGATTCACTTGACTAGGTTGTGGGAGGTCAAGGTTTTATGGAGATTCTACAGTCTTCAGGGTCGATGCCATCTCATTTGCACAATCCAATACACTCATCATTGCTACATCTATTGGAGGATGGTACTAGAGAGGATTTAGTGGATAGCATCATTGCAAGAGATGCACCTAACATTCAGGATCCTAGTGCAACATAGGTCTGTACATGTAATTTTTAAGATTTTAAAAGTTAAATTTATACTGTAAAATTTAAAATGTATATATGCTTAGATAGTCCTAACATATTTATAAATTATATTTGAAATTAATTTTCTTTTTTACATGCACATGTGTGTAGCTAGAGGTAGTACATGTTATGCCTAGTTTGAGAGCAGAGCGTGTACGCACCTGTGATTCATTTGACCATGTCAGTGGACAAGTGAGTTAATTTTCATGTTTGTACATGTATGTATATGTATACATAGTAAGTTCATGCACATATATATATTAGATAATTTAAATAAACTTTTACATATGTAGGGCTCGACTCATTTATCAGAGCAGGATTTGCATGCAGAGGGTTGCTCTCAAACTAGGAGCCGAATTGATGACCAGACCACCTAGTTTATGTGTTTTAGAGATGGAATTTTATACATTTCAGATATCATGGTGTTAGACTTAGCGCACACAACTGAGAGGGGGGTGAATCAGTTGTGCAAAACTTTCTCCAATTTACACACTTAAATCCTCTTAGTGATTAGCAGTATATTAAACATGAAACATAATGGATTCAAATCAAAAGCAGAAACTCATCAACACATAAGACACCAAGATTTTGACGTGGAAAACCCAGTTAAGGGAAAAACCACAGGGTGATTAACCCAAGAATGTATTCTCTGTTAGAAGAATAGAAAAAAAAATTGGCACCTGCCAATTGGGGCTCACTGCCCAAGCACACTGCTCACAAGAGGCTCACTACCTACAAGAGACACACTGTCTACAAAGAAATAAGTATCACATACATGAACTGGAGAATAGCATCTTCACCATGCTTGAATCAGTTCCATTAAGCTCAATACTTCTGCTCTGCCTTTCGCTCTCCTCTTCGCTACCACACACTCATCTCCACATAAAAAGGCGAGTTCAAACTGACTTCGCAATCCCTTATTTATACAAGGCATCAACTTAGGAATGATCATCTAAGTTAGCAAACATTCATAAGACCATCTGACAGATGCATAACTCATCCGGTCGGCCTGTCTTAAGAAGAACACTATCATACAGAATACTCTTCAATTGCGAGTTCCAACTTCAATGCGAACCATCAACATGAATTGGACAC